>OZ010605.1:35745577-35860577 GCA_963932145.1 Acanthosepion lycidas
AACATACTCAATCTTTTGTTGTTCTTGCTGATGATAATTTCGGACGATTTATTCTCCGGCTTTCTTCAGGTTTTCTGTCCGCATGGAAAGATTTGTTTTCTCTTTAAAGTAGTGAAAATATGAAAAAAAAAAGCAACACAGGAGAAAAAAGATAGAAACAAAGCGTATTGAATTTATTGACGGGATTAACTACTTTCCATGAGGAAGCCCAAAGAATGGATCGGCCAAGGTGCTTTAAACAAGACCAGGAAAAAGAATGAGTTTAGTTCAAGCACCTCTTGATATATATATACATTTCAGAGAAAGTGAGAAAGAGAGAGAGAGAGAGAGAGAGTTGGATGGACTCTTCTCTGTGTGTAAAGATGTCCACTTATATATTCAACTTGTGCACATGTATCTCGTTGCAAAAGTGTTAGTTTTGTTTCTGTCTTATGTATTAAGAATAGAAGATATGTAAGTCTTTTTTTATACAGATTGTGACACTAGAATGGATAGGCCAAGGTGTTTTAACAAACGACATCTCTCTCTCTTATATGTTGAAACCTTATCAACAAAACTGGAAACAGTTTTGTATGTACAGTATATTTATATATACAGTAATATTTTCAACAATTTTTTGTATAATTTGAGAAATATCTACCCTGCTAACATAGATATCAAATTATATATATATATATATATATATATATATATAATTTGATATATGTATATATATATACGTGTGTATATATATATATATATATATATATATGAACACAAGTTTATAAATACAATACCACACTCATATAGACGCATACACACACACAAGGGTATGTCAGTTCCCAGAAAATTTTCATTTGAATGTCTTTTACGTTTGTTCTCGTCAAATGCGGATCTTCAAAACAAATGGAGAAATGTCGATTGACCTGCAAATCATGTCGAAAATAATTGTTTTCCTTTTTTTCTCTATTCTTTTAATAATGAATATTTCTTATTCTGCCTGGTAACTTTATGCACCCATATACACACACACACACACGTAGGTACGTGTGAAATTCTTACCAGTTTGTTCCATACATTCTGGATGTAGTAAAAAATATATGCAGATATTAATTTATATCTACCGGTTACAATTTTAAAGATTTAAAACTAATTAAATCGAAGAAAAGAAACAAAGTTTTTGTTTTTGTTTTCTAAGCCAAATTTAAATAATTGCATGGGACAAACAAATAGTTTCGACTTGGCCGAGGCAATATTTCCAAACGAAAAAAAAAAATGGCAGTTTTGTATTTTTGTGGAGGTGAAATAAAAGTGATCCTGAAGAAAATTTTGTGTTTCTGTGAATTTACTTGACGCTAACCTCCAAGTACCGAATTGTCTACAGAAAGTAAAAAAAAAAAAAATACAATTCAGAAAATATTCCATTCTTTCTTGCTATAATGACTCATCATTTTGTATTCAGAATTCCTACTGGTTTCATTTTCAGAAAAAAAAAAAGTTACCATATGTGGGCTGGAGCTGCACAATCTTCACTTCCCAGAAGAATTCAAAATCGTTTACTCAGACTTGTGGGGGAAGACTTATTTTCCACCGTACACCCTCCCCACCGCCAACAGATGCAACGTTGTAACCCATACCACTACTCCATCGTAAATATTCAGATGAGGACCATTCTTTAGTTCTACCAGTTCAGACATTTACGAGTATGTTACTTCCACGGATTCAAATCATCCACATTTCCACCGTAACCCACATATAAGGATAAAAGTTTGACTCAGCTTTTTGCTACGATAAGCTAACTTGTGAAATACTCTCTCACGTGGACATTACAATCTTAAACTCTTCAAGTCAAATATGGATCGTTACTTATATACATTTTCATAACCTTCACTTCTTAAGCCCTCTTCTTTTACTCATACCACACATCATATCCATTTTAACAGTAAACATCTACTTTTATTGACTCTCGAGACATATATTGGGAAAATTTTTGTGTTTATATACAGCGGGTGTGACAGCAAAAATGTCCAATTCATCTAACACTATGGGATAATTGTCCATCCCACAAAATGTTTAATGTCTAAAAAATCACTAAAATAATTTCTTTTCTACAGGTTTTCAGATAAGAATTTTACCCATCTTGATACATTTATCGTAATAATCACTGAAAGACTGAGTTATTCAGCCAGAAATAGAACAGGTTAAAATCGTTTTGTGTCAGCCCCACTGTCTTCCAACTGAGTCATGATGAGAGAAAAAAGATCATTCAGGCCTTCAGTAATGATACCAACATTCATACTCTGGCTTCCATCTTCAAAGTTCATTCAAGAACCATCAAGAGAACGGTGAATAAATTTAAAAAAGAGGGAACAGTAGAAATGAAAACTGGATCAGTAGGTCACAACAGCAAGAGGGATCATCATTTCAACTTAGAGCTAAAGAGATCAATTCGAAAAGATTCAACCCAATTCATAAGACAGACATAGAAGTTTCACCAATGACAGTCCAAAGAGCAGTGAAAATGACTTGAAAAGGAAATCGTACGTGAAACTTGTGATGCCCTTTGTTACTCCAGGACAGAAAGTTAGAAGGTTAAAGAGGGCGAAGATCATTAGTTGGAAAATGATCTTGGAATACATACATACATATATATATATATATATATATATATATATATATATATATATATATATTTGAACTACATTCTTTATGAGCTTCCGATCCTTATTTATGACTAATTAATGAATGATGAACATGTTATTTTCATTTATGATCGATTTCATCACGATTCTTTTGTTAAGTTTGGAGAGTAATTATATATTCTTATTGCTCATAGTCGAGTCCAATCGTGTTATAAAAACCTCGGAGAATTCAAGTAAACTATTTTTTAGTCATTTCTAAAAGGCTCAAGGCTTAATCTAACAAATGGACAATGTTACACCAGGTGTATACATATATTACGAAATGGACAAAGTCCGACAATTTATTTATTAAAGACATTTTTATGTTTAACGTTCTTTTTATAGATACAAGTATTTGAGTAAATGCTCTGTTTATAATAAACAGTATTAAATAACATTTACCGGCCTGAATGTCCGAGAAATTTTCATAGAAAATATTCGTCCTTGGACAGAATTCGAACCTGCATCCTATACGGAACCGTCATTTACGCTGACGTGCCTTGACCGCTCGGCCACCAAGGATCGTTCGGTAGACAAGGTCGAATTTACTGTTTATAAACTTTAAAATTTTATAAAATTCGACCTTGCTTACCGAACGATCCTTGGTGGCCGAGCGGTCAAGGCACGTCAGCGTAAATGGCGGTTCAGTATAGGATGCAGGTTCGAATCCTGTCCAAGGATGAATATTTTCTATGAAAATTTCTCGGACATTCAGGCCGGTAAATGTTATTTAATACTGTTTATTATAAACAGACTATTTACTTAAATACTTGTATCTATAAAAAGAACGTTAAACATAAAAATGTCTTATATATATAAAATATTGTTTCATAAGTGCTCAACGCCTAAGATAGAGTGTATGTCGCCTCTGGGTGTTGACTTCAATATCCACTTTTATATATGTAAAATATTCAGATACAGTTTATTTGTAAAAAGACAATATGAATAATAAAGACAAAAGGAAAACTTATCTTAGCCTAAGTTTTCTTTTTGTTTTTATATATATATATATATATATATATATATATATATATATATATATATATATATATATATATATATATAACCCGAGTATAGGGTTAAAAACACGTCTAAATAAATTGTAATTTATGGGATGAATTCAATTGTTTACAGTCGGACTAATGTTTTTATCTTTGTTATTGTTGCTATCATCATCAGGTTTCGGCTGTTGTAACATCCGACCTTCTTCAGATATTTATTGATCTGGATAACTTTTAAGGAATTTCGAACTGAAGACTTACTGTCATCTGAAGAAGACCGTAGGGAACGACGTTGTGATAATGACAAGAACCATAATGACATTCGTCCGATTGTAAATAATTAAATTCTGTTTCTTTGAAGACAAGAATCTCACAAGCTCTTCTAAATATGGTTATCTATATAAATCATTTATCAGATTGTCAGACTGGACGACAAAGAGCCGTTGTAGTCTTAGTTGGAAGTTCAAGTGGTACTAAATTTTGAATTGACCTAAATATTAAAATTTCACAAGGTAATTTCTAGATATGGTAAAGTTGGAATTTCTATCAAGATCTAATCAGGCAACATTGATTTCATTTACGCGATAGAAATAATTTATATCAAAATGTTTTCCCTTTACTTTATTTTGTTATTTTATGAAAACTGAACTCCATAAATATTTTCCTGGAAATTTTTCAGATGGCCTTTGCTTTTGTACCTCGATTTCATTAATTTAAGTCTTAATTCTTGACAGCGGAATTTCATAATTTTACTGTTAGTAACATCTAGATGAATCCGTAATACAGTGTAACCCGGATATAAGAGAAACCCGGATATAAGAGAGATTTTCTCTAGTCCCAAATTAGAGCCATACTTACCTAAACAAAATATACCAAACCCGGATATAAGAGAAACCTGGATATAAGAGACTTCTTCTCCGGTCCCGACAACTCTCTTATATCCGGGTTACACTGTACTTCCTTCTCACTTGTGGCACTCATACTGCTTCTTTATTTTCTCTCTACGACAACCTAAAAATAGTGAAATGCGACATTAATCCCCATTTTCTTTTTTCCCAGTAAAGTTTTTACAGTTTCCTTCACTCGACTATCTTTCATTTTCAGTAAACACTTCCACCTTAGTGGCTTTATCACCTTGTAAGCGGTGAAATGATTAAGAACAATCTATTTCTCTTCGAAATTATTTCTAAATAATTTTATAGCGATAAACATTACACTGACTGTATTTTGAATATATGGCGTCGAGTAGACGTTAACGAGGCTGTTGTTAACTGGGGCAAGAAATGACTTGTTGATTTTAAGGTCTCTAAAACTAAACTCCTTTTATTTAATCATTTTAAAGAATTTTTTGCCTCCAATCAGGAGAGTAACACATGGTCTCAGGTTTTCCACTTGTATAAATTGGCACGATTATGTAGCGCCAGTTGCTAAAAATATATCCTGCACCTTTATGTCTACCAACCGTTCGTGCACTGAACATTATTGCTACATCAGGGTCGGTGTTTCTGATATACATCTAAAGATTCTTGATAAAGTCTAAAGAAGAATCTGCAATATTATTTGTCCTAACCTGGTATCTTGACGTTAATCACTTCTAGATCGCCGTAACGAAGCGTCTTGTCTTTTTTTTCTGTAAATAAATTTATGACAATTGTCCTGATGAGCTTTTCTCTTTGGTACTTCGATTTCATGAATTTAAGTACTGGATTGGCAGCTAGGTCCCATCATTTTACTATTGAACTTGTTAAATGTAACCGTAAGTTAATCTCGAACTTCTCGCCTGTCGAACTCTCTTCCCGCTTCTTGCTATCCTGTCAACTACGATCTTCAAAAATTTAAATGAAATGTCAATCATTTTCTAACTTATTATTTTTTTTTCTCAGTAACGTTTTCTGAGTTTCTTTCACTCTCAATACCCCCCCTAGCATCTTAGTGGCTTTATTACCTTGTTTAGGGTGAAATGATAAAAAAGATATGTGCATAAGTTTAAAGAACTCATTTTTTTGGGGGGGGGAGGGAAACTAGATTTTTTAAAATCATTTAATCCCAGGCAAGGCTATAATGCCACTAAGACGCAAGTGAAAGAAAATGAAAAAGACTTTTTGAAGGAACTGTAAATTCAGTCCTAAACAGGAAAAGGAAACACCTCTACTCCTGTTCCAAAGACTGGGGTGGAATGTGAACCATACGATAGGCGAACCTATCTACTATTGAAGAAAAACAGGAGGTAAATAAAAGTTCAGAGTTCAAGTGGAGGCGTTAGAAATATAGAGTTGAAGTAGATTTTAGAAGGAACCGGAAACTCAATCTACTGGACAAACCTTTGAAAATCGTCTTTTCGCTGGGAACTTTTGCCTACACCCGAAAAGAGTGCACCAAGTATTTGAGAACGCCTATTTAATGGACTATAAATAAAAGACAACCTAACGCAATGTTGTGCGGTATGCGCTAAATTTTTAGCATTCTTATTTATCTGTGAGATGTATCGAAATCATTGACATCGCAGCTTCCATTGAAAGAAAAAGATAAACTCGGAGATGGCGATCTTCTTAAAAGTGGCCAGGTGATCAGAAGGAACGATATGGGCCCCTGTGCAGGCCGTGCGAAAGTAAACCCGATAATGACCATCGCTTGTGTGATGACCCTGGGTGACCTTGACAATGAGGGTCATATCATGCTGTCTCACTTCACTCGGCAATCGAGCATCTGGACACAGAAATCAAGTCCTCGAGCGTAGGCGAACTTATTCCGACATGTCTTCCTTACGATCCACATTATTCAGGAGTAACTGACCCAGAATTTTCACAACCTACCATCCACTCATAGATTCTTAGATTTCTTGATCTCAATTCATTGGCTTACTAGTGTCGTCGTCAGAGTGACAAATCAGTGGCGCTTATAACCATGAAGGATTTGACACTTTGACGTGCTGTAATGGTTAACAAGCTTGTCTCGCTATATCAGTTACGACTGAGTAGTGAGTTTGATCCTCACTGAATGCCCCATAATTTTGGCCTTGTGCCACATCTAGATTACGCTCAGAAGATCACCTCGCATATAGTAAATTTTTTTTATCCCCCCCCGACTATCGCGACCAATTTACCTTCTCAATAAAGCTGTTGCTTTTTTTTTTTTTTTTTTGACAAGGTGAAGTGTATTTTTGTCATTGGGCATTTCGACGTGGTGTAATGGTTAACAAGCTTGATGTGCTAGATTAATTTCGACTGAGTAGTGAGTGAGGTCCTCACTGGGTGCTCCATACTTTCGGCCTTGTGCCACATCTAAGCTACCCTTAGAAAATTACCAGAAATACGAAGAAAACTTCGCTATGTAGACCAATATAAATATATACATCAATTCTGGTAGAAGCGTTTATATAAGCCCTCATACATCAAGGGCGTGACGGCCAACATGAAGGAAAAATTACTTGAGCATACGTAAAGGAACTTCTAAGGCTACATCTAGATGGACCACAAGGATGGCGGCGGTTAATATTCATTTATTAATATTCTATGGGTTTTTTTTTTTATCTAAAATGAAGGTGCATAAAATATATTTTTTTAATTTACCGATTTTTCTTTTTTTTACTGATAGTTTTTTTCAATAGCATATTTGTTGTCAATTACCTGGCGCATTCTGTATATATCTGAACGTTACATAGTCATGCATATATGGATAAAAAAATAGTGCTTGCGTACGTGACGTAAAATACGTCTTGTACAAGTGGATCGCACATAAATAGGATGCGCGGATGGTGTAATGGAAAGAGGCCCGAAGTGAGAAATTAGAACCGAGTTCGAATCCCTATTGCGTCCGTTATATTTACTAGGTTGGTGCAAAAATAATGTCGTTTTCTCACATAGTAACATATGTGAGAAAACGACATTATTCTTGCACCAACCTAATACTTATGCGCAAATCCCCTTGATAAACCGTAGGAACCCATCTCTACCCTGTGGGGTTAAATAGTAGGACTTGTATCTGGAAAAATCATTGTCAGTCTAAAAAAATTGTTGTATATTCGTTGTCAAAAAAATAATTAATCTAACAATCCAAAATATTTTTCGACGTTAAATAACTAGAAAGGGTTGACAAGCCGTAAAAATACATAAATAAATAACGCTCGATTTTCAAAAGGCGCCCAATACTGGAATACTGACACACGTGATTGGCTGATGAAGTTCTGCGGATTCGAACGTAAGCTCTCTAGATATGCAGACAAATAACCAATCCATCCCGAGGCCTTCTATAAAATGAGTATTAAGAATAACCTGGCAACTAAGAAGAACGCGCAGATACATCCTTGATAAATAATCGAACACAGATACTACTTTGATACTAAAACGAAGTACCAATCCATACGTAAATAATTCCATAATTCATTACTGTGCTAGTATTATATAAGAAACGCCATGTTTACCCAAAATATCTGCAACAAGCAAGACATTGATATAAAATGGAGAATTTTAATCGTTGGAGTGGTTCAAAACGGATATAAAAGCTGACGGGCAATATTGTTCTTAATTACTCGGCGCAACCTGCATATCTACCAAAACTGTCATACACAATTGAGTCAGAGAAAAGAAAAAATAATAATAGCTTACAGACAGTCAAAGTGGATTACTTTGGTAATCCTGGAATAAAGAGACACGTGATAGGTTGATGAAATCTATAAAAATCGGAGAATGCTTTCCTTAGATAAAATAAGGGACCCCAAGATATATATATATATATATATATATATATATGAATATATATATATATATATATATATATATATGCAATATTACCACCTTTTATCAGACGTCTTCAATGATATATATATATATATATATATATATATATAATTATTTATTTAAAAATATGATTCCAGCGCTACATAAGAGTTCTCATGTTTCAAAACAAGAGCCGAAAACTCCAATATAATTATTTGAATTAAATTGAATTAAAGTACCAAGCTGTGTTCCATCTTCAAGCCAAATTTTTTTGGGAATAACTAATTCCTGAAATTTATGTGTTTTATAAGCATATTCATTATTGAAATTAAAATTACTATGGTAACAGCTAGAGCAATTACTTTTTTCTTTCCTATTTGCTATATATTTTTACACACACACACACACACAATACAATATTATATACATATATAATATATATATATTATATAATATATATATATAATATATATATTATATAGTATATATATATGTGTGTATACACACACACACACATATATATATATATGTATGTATGTATTTATTATACGCTCTTACATTGGAACATGTAAGTAATTACTACAAAATTGTTCATTCTGTTTCGATGTTTAAATAAAACGTCTCTTCAGGTAATTAGCAATGTTGGTAATAAACGATCTTAGTTAAAATTGGAGTTAATGAAACATCATTTCATTTTCCGTTTTTGGAAAATTTTCCATACAAGGTAAAAAAGGATTTTTATAAGAAAAGAAGGGAAGAAAATAAGAAATCAACAAAAGAAAGAGAGGAGAAAAGAAGAAAGGTAAAAGAAAGTAAACCCTACTACCAAGATAATAAACAAAAAAGAAAGGCAAAAGAAAGAGTATATTCAAAATTACACAGATACAAAGGTAGAAAATAACATGAAATGTTTATACGAATTAAAAAATGTCATAAAATAGGAAATGCGACATACCAATGTATCTGTTACCGTTTCATTTCCTTTCAAATTTGAATTCTCTTATTTAATATAATTTCATATAATTTCATTGCTTTAATTCGTATCACCATCTTCTCATGTTATTTTTTACGTTCTAATGTAACAGTGTATAATAAATATTTATTGCTCTAATCTTGTGTTAAGCCCAGTTTTAAATTAATGTTTTGAATGTTGTAATTTCATTCTTCCTTCTTTTACATTTTATATATCCCATAAGTTCTGTCCGAATTTTAACATCTTCTTAAAATGAACGAAATTCAAAGAGTATTTTATAATGTCTAATGGCGCTGAACTTTATTTTTATGTTCAGTTGAATTTAAACTGATCAAATTTTATTTCAGAGAATAATAAAATTAAATTTCGTTTGATTAATACTCTGCTAACACGGAAGTACCCAAGAATCATTTGAAGCACATAATGCTTTATGAGTTCAAGAGAGGAAACTCAGCAGTCGAAGTGGCTAGAAACATTCACTAAGTTTATGGAGAGAAATGTGTGGATGAAATAACTTGGATGGTTTGCAAAATTCAGAGGTGGAGATTTCACCCTTGAAGATGAAGATCGAACCGGGCGTCCAGTTGAGTTTGATGAAAAGCTTCTTGAAGCAGGCTTTGAAGAAAATCCTGCTTTATCAGTTGAGGAATTGGCAGTGGTTCTCAGTTAAAACCATACAACTGTTCATCGTCATCTTCAACAACTTGGAAAAGTTCCTAAACTTGGAAAATGGGTGCCCCATGAATTGTCTGAAAACAACCTCAAATCCCGAGTTGACATCTGCTCTTCTCTCCATTCTCGCCAACTTATTTCACTTTTTTTGGATAGACTTGTGAATGGCGACGAAAAATGGATCTTTTATCAAAATGTTAAGCGTCGTAGACAGTGGCTTGGTAAATTGGAAGGACCCCAGACACAGCCGAGAAGGAAACTTCATGAGCAAAAGGTTCTTCTTTCAATCTGGTAGGATCGCCAAGGAATAATCCGCTTTGAATTCTTACCACATAATTCAACAATCAATGCTCAAATATACTGTCAGTAATTAGAGCGTTTGAACCAAGCTTTGAGGATAAAAAGAACTGCTCTAGTGAACCGAAAAGAGGTGATATTTCATCAGGACAATGTGCGACCCCACACAGCAAGAATCACGTCACTCAAAGATCGAAGAACTTGGTTGGGAGAAAATTCCTCATCCACCTTATTCTCCCGATCTTGCTCCTTCAGACTACCATTTGTTTCGTAGCTTACAGAATCATATGTAAGAAACAGCTTTTGTAACACAGGAAGAGGTTAAAACTGACATTTGTGAGTTCTTCGAATCAAAGCCAAAAGAATTTTACAGTAATGGAATTAGTAAGCTTGTTAATAGATGGAAGGAAGTCATAGATAATCAGGGAAAATACATTGTTGATTGAATCTGTAATTAAATGTAACATTTGGTCACTTGTTTTCTTTATTCAAAACTCGGACAGAATTTATGGGATGACCTAATATATATATATATATATATATATATATATATATATATATATATATATATATATATATATATATAAAATTTGTTATTATGGAATTATTTTATTGATTTTTAAAGACAAAACATCTCTGGTACTGGAGGAGATTCGTTGCAGTACCTAGTGTTCCGAAGCGGTTCAGCCTCTAAGTACAAATCCGGTTCGACGTTGCTTGACTTTTGTTATCGAACGAAAACAGGTGTTTTTAGCGTGATTTGATCGTTGGCCTTTATGTAGGAAGATTCTGCAGTATCAGAGATAATGTTCGTAGATGAAGACAGTACCAAACTGGGAATCAATACCACATGATAAGTGTTATGGGACCTTACCCATAATAACATAATAGACTATTCCCTACGTAATAAATACTACGCCTCAAGAGAAAGCAGGGAGTTCAGTCCGAAGTCGGGCGACCGGCTGACCGGCTGATCGGTTGAACTCTCTGGCCTTCGGGCGGGGAGGAACCCGAACGAGGCTACGACGAAGGGCGGAGTCTCTTTCAGGGAGGTAAACCGACCCTGAACCTGTTTATACGGGTTCAAAGGGCATATTTTTGGCCGAGCCCACGGGCTCGGAGATCCTACGGGCTCGGAGATCCCACGGGGTCGGAGGTCCCACGTTAAACCGGCCTTGTGCCACATGATGCCCTCGTGGAGGTGGGGTGACTAAATACTGTTCAGTCTGAAGTCTGGAAGGAAGTCCGTCAGGAGTCAGTCAGTCGAGTCAGAGGCAGTCCGAAACACAGTCGCGTTCAGACAATTACTACTAAACCTGATTGTTCGTACTAACACTTTCTACTTCTCTGTATATATTCCTGTTTGTAATATATCTGTGTTATACTATATCCGTGTTCGAGTTCTTCTTTATTGGTTCTAGCTTGGAATCTCACCGTGGTACAAGCAACCTAACAATAACAGTGGCGACGAGCGATTCGAACTCATTCGGTGGAAGAAAAAAAAAATTCGTTTGCCACAGCATAACAGTGGCGACGAGGAAACCAACTCTCTACGCGGAGGACATACCTTATTTTTTGCTATCCGTCGCGCATAACAAGTGGCGACGAAGATTCGAGTTCACACTTGAAGAACAAACAACAAAATCATCTCTCGTCAACATAACAAGTGACGACGAAGAAACCCCTAAAAAGGAAATACGAACTCTAAACACGGAGTACTTTTTTTACTATACGTCACACATAACAAGTGGCGATCTGCAAAACTCTTAAAGAAAAAATACTCCCTTCTCGGAGGACATATTTTTTTCAAATTTCACTGACAACAAAGGAAAGGTTTTTTTGGGAGCACAGGCTACAGAATATCAGGTTACACAAAAAAATACGTTAACATGGAAGATTTTAAGTCAACCATTATGGAACTTACCAAAATCCAGTTTGAACAACAAAGGTACGAACAAAAACATCTAAAAATGCAAGAATTATTGATACGTCCAATGGCAAATAAGGAGCAAAAACCCGAGAACGAATCAGTTCTTTCTTAAGATGCTATTTGGAGTAATATCGAAGATTTCAAGTACGCACTCGACGAAGATAAAACTTTTGCAAATTACTTCCGAAGGTATGAAGATCTATATGATTTTGACTGCAAAGATTGGTCAGACGCACGTAAAGTACGCCTTTTATTAAGAAATTTAGGCACAGGCGAATATACCAAATTCGTTGATTATATCCTTCCCAGAAAAACAAGCGAGTTAACGTTCAAAGAATCTATAAAATTGCTAACGGAACTTTTCAGCCATAATACTTCACTATTTCATAAAAGATGGAAATGCATGAACCTTACAAAAAAGGATAACGAAGATTACGTAACTTTCGCATCCATTGTTAATAAATATTGTGACGACTTCAAATTATCGGAACTCAGCGCTGACAACTTCAAATGCTTAATTTACGTCCAAGGTCTGGTTTCAACCAAAGACGCAGAAATGAGACGTAGAATACTTACTAAATTGGAAAATGAACAAGATCAGACACTTCAAAAACTAGCCGAAGACTGCCAGAGATGCGTCAGCGTAAAAAAAGATTCTAAAGACATAGAACAAGCTGGCATAGCATACATGCGCAAAGTACGAAGACAAACAAATTTTCACTCCTCACAAACAAACCGAAAGAACAGGTAAAACACAATTTTCTAATTATAACCAACATAAAAAGAAACTACCACCCAGTCCATGCTATCGTTGTGCGTCTTGGCATTGGGTTAAAGACTGTACATATCGTGCTAAAACTTGTCTATCATGTAAAAAAAATGGTCACAAAAGTTCTCACTGTTGGTATAGAAAAGAAAGCAGAATAAGAATTACGAGGACCGACCAAACAGATGAGACTAATATAAGAAAATATGTACAAGTTGAAATGCAAAACAGAAAAGTTAGGTTTCAGCTGGATTCTGGCTCAGACTTAACTATCATAAATCTACAAACATGGAGAAAACTGAACAAACCTGTCATGTTAAAAACGGATAAAAGTGCGAGATCAGTTACGGGGAGAAAGATAAAATTCGAGGGTGAAATAATCACAAACTTAACATTTAACGGAATGACGAAAAAACTAAAAATGTACGTCTTAAGAAATACCAAAAACCTATTCGGGTCAGACTGGATGCAAAAATTCGAATTGTGGGATCTACCTATTAGCACATACTGCCAGAATGTAAAAAGCTTATCAACCGAGGCAGACAAATTAAAAGGAAAACTAAAAACGAGTTTCCCCGAAGTATTTTCGGCAGGTCTCGGAAGATGCAAGAAAATGGCAGCTAATATCAAAATAAAGGATAACGTTCAGCCTATTTTAAAGAAAAAAAGGAGTGTACCGTTTGCGTCAATAGAAAAGATTGACCAAGAATTATCTAGACTCGAAAATACGGGCATATCGAAAAAAGTAGAGTAAAGCAAATGGGCCGCACCGACGGTCTACATTAAAAAGAAATCAGGAGGAATTCGAGTTTGTGCTGATTTTTCAACAGGTTTGAACGCAGCAATAAAGGACTATCACTATCCGCTACCTAATCCTGAAGAAGTATTCACTAAATTAAATGGCGGAAAATATTTTTCAAAAATTGTCTAATTGTCTATCTGCAAATTCCAGTCGACGAAGAAAGTTCAAAACTACTATGCATAAACACATACATGGGATTGTACAGATACCAAAGACTACCATTTGGAATTAAAGTAGCGCCGGCTATTTTCCAGCAGACAATGGATACGATGTCGACAGGACTAGAATACACAATAGCATATCTGGATGACATATTGATTAATAGCGAAAGCGTTGAACAACACTGACAACATGTACAAGAAGTGTTTAAGAGATTCAAAGTGAAAGAAAATAAGTGTGATTTTTTCATGAAGGAAATGAAATATCTTGGCCATATAATAGACCAAGAAGGTAGACGTCCAGACCCTGAAAGGTCTACAGTAATAAAAAAAAAATGCCAGTTCCTAAGAACATAACAGAACTACAAAGTTTTCTTGGATTAGTGAATTACTACCAGGAATTCATACCTCAAATGCATAAACTTCGCGCACCATTGAACGAACTGCTAAAGAAAGAAAAAGTTTGGCAGTGGAAACATTTGAAAAAATAATCAAGACATTAGCATCGGATTTATTTTTGGCACACTATGATCTTTTATCTTTCACTATATCATCGTTGGTACGTTGTATATTTTTGCTGTGAATGTGTAATAAATTAGGATTTGATCCGTTTTTACCTTGTAACGTGAAGAGAGTCTCATCAGAGATTGTCTTAGAGATTATTGTAGCAAGTGATGCGAGCGCCTACGGTGTCGGAGCGTGTATATTACATAAAATGCCAGATGGGACAATAAAACCTATCGCACATGCTTCTCGAACCCTACTACCAGCGGAGAAAAAGTATTCACAAATTGAGAAGGAAGCTCTAAAAATTATCTTCGCAGTAACAAGATTCCATAGATACGTCTATGGTAGACACTTTACTCTGCAGACGGATCACAAACCGTTAGTAAAAATTTTTGGTTCAAAAAAAGGTCTACCGGTGTACACGGCAAATAGGTTACTTAGATGGGAACGATTCTTCTGAACTATAATTTCAGATTGGAATATTTACCAACGAAAAGAATCGGGTACGCGGATGGTCTGTCGAGACTTATACCAACAAAGACAGAACCATTGGAAGATACGGTAATGGCAGCCCTTAGAAATGAAGAATACATAAGAACAGTACTATGTTGTACAGCCAGAAACCTCCTAGTCACATTGCATGACATAAAAAATGAAGCCAAAAATGACGAATTTATTAATGAAACAAAAGCTAAAATAGCAGAAAAATTGAGAAAATTTCGGACAGCTTTTCTCTATGCGATAATGTGCTACTTTACAACGAAAGGGTTGTAATCCCCAAAACTTTACAAAAACGGATACTAAAGGATTTCCACAGAGGACACCCGGGTAAAAATAGAATGAAGTCGCTAATGCGAAGTTATGTATATTGGAAGAATATGGACCAGGATATTTCTCAAATGATGGAAATGTGCAAGGGTTGTAATTTAGCAGCTAAAGCACCGCCAATCATACATAAGCCATGGCCTGTAACTGATCGTCCATGGTCAAGAATACACGCAGATTATGCAGGACCAATTGACGGGTTCTACTATTTAATCATAGTTGATAGCTACAATAAATGGCCGGAGGTGTTTCGTTGCAAAAATCCTACTACAGAAACGACCATAAATTTCCTCCACGAGCTATTCGCTCGGTTTGGCGTACTGGACTGTTTAGTAACAGATAACGGAACGCAATTCACGTCAGCAGATTTCCAAGAGTTTTGCGAAATCTATCAAGTAAAACATATAAAATCCCCGCCTTACCATCCAAGATCAAATGGACAAGCGGAGAGATTCGTGGATACTCTCAAAAGAGCATTACGAAAAGCGTACTATGTACCTACGGAGAAAGCATTACAGCAATTCCTACAGGTATATAATGCTACACCATCAACATTATCACCAGCAGATATCATGTTTGCTAGGAAAATCAGATCAGCGTTCGATAAATTACTACCAATTAAAACAAAACAAGTAACACGGTCTTACACAACAAAAAGAAAATTCCTCACAGGGGAAAATTTTTTTTTAAGGCATACAAAATAATACCTCTTGCTAGGAACAAGGGATAATTGAGAAAAGAATTGGCAATATGATGTACATAGTTCAAGGAAAAAAATTCTCACACAGAAGACACGTAAACCAAATAAGGAAGAGCCCGTTGCAGGACGTTAACGGTCCACCTCAAGAAGAGGTATTGGACACGATTTTCGACACATTCGATATAACAAGACCGCAAATAATGCCAGAACCAAGAAAATCGTCTAGAAAAAGAAAATTTACTGAACATTTGGAAATAGATCCAAAGAAAAAAAAGATATTAAAAAACCTCTGCTACGCAAAATTTTCGGAAGTGGGGTGTTATGGGACCTTACCCATAATAACATAATGGACTATTCCATACGTAATAAATACTGCGCCTCAAGAGGAAGCAGGGAGTTCAGTCCGAAGTTGGGCGACCGGCTGACCGGTTGAACTCTCTGGACTTCGGGCGGGGAGGAAACCGAACGAGGCTATGCCGAAGGGCGGAGTCTCTTTCAGGGAGGTAAACAGACCCTGAACCCGTTTATACGGGTTCAAAGGGCATATTTTTGGCCGAGCCCACGAGCTCGGAGATCCCACGGGCTCGGAGATCCCACGGGCTCGAAGATCCCACATTAAACCGGCCTTGGGCCACATGATGCCCTCGTTGGGGGTGACTAAATACCGTTCTGTCTGAAGTCTGGAGTGAAGTCCGCCATGAGTCAGTCAGTCGAGTCAGAGGCAGTCCGAAACAGAGTCGCGTTCAGACAATTACTACTAAAACTGATTGTTCGTACTAACACTTTCTACCTCTCTGTATGTATTCCTGTTTGTAATATATCTGTGTTATTCCAAATCCGTGTTCGAGTTCTTCTTTATTGGTTCTATCTTGGACTATCACCGTGGTACAAGGAACCGGACCATAACAATAAGTAGCAGTTTAACATCTTAATGCACTCTCCAAACAAAATCGTAAAATCGAATACTGGTATACAACTGACAGCCACCAGGATTTGTAGATCCTCATGTCGGCATCTACACATACGCTATCTCCAATACTGAACACTCTTCCTCCATAAAGATAGAAAATTTTAAACTGTATCCAATATCTTCATTCTTGAAAGAATTACTCCTTTCCCAAGCCAACATATGTGACTATAAAATTCTTAAAAATCTCGAAAAGAAAATGGTAAAAATGAATAACCTTTTATTAAATTATATAGGAATTCAACCACAATTTCGATCTAAAGAATGCTACACTTCTTAAAAGAGAAAGTAACTTACTTAGACGGAAAATTCTTGCTATTGAAGCTTATCACGATATAAAACCCGGATTTTTTTCAAATATCCTTATTCTTGAAAGAATAACTCTTTTCCCAATCCAACATACATGGCTATAAACATGTTAAAAAATTGAAAGAAAACGGTTAAATCCTTAAACTCATATTATTAAAAATATATAACACATAAATTAATTCCAAAGTAAAATAATTTCAATACTAATTAGCATAAATCGTTTTAGATAAAGATTGAATTGTGTCACTTCGTGTCCTCCATAGCTTGCCCGACTTTTCAGCTAACCTACTGAAAATATATGAGCGTCCCTAAACTTAAAAATAAATTTTTTTCTCTTGTATATAGATCGTCTTAGGACGAAACCTGTCGGCTAAAATTAGTTTTCCATTAGACTCTGGAGTTGGGATGGTGAAGGCAACATCATCGATTTTAGTGACTAACATTTTACATTATATATATATATATATATATATATATATATATATATATATATATATATATATATATATATATATATATATATATACTATGTACTTTAGCTCTTATATCTACTATATAGAGCCTGCTGACATACTAACTCGGTAAATATCAATGCACATGGCCAATCTGAGAGAAACAGAAATAGCAAGTCCTACGGGACAATGCTCAAGCGGATTAAAGCGCTGGTTTGTGAATTTGGTGACATAGTGGTTGTGAGTTCAATCTCTGGGTCGTGTAGTGTGCTCTCGCACTCAGTGGAAATGATCGAGCAATAACTGAGCAGTACTAAATAAAAATAGTAGCTACACGATATCCCTAGACATGTGCAGTGGAACGAGAACAGCCTACCTTTTAGATTAAATAAAGGGTTCAGTTCAGAATTCCTTGTAGGCTACTCAATTCGATATACACATGAGGAAGGCCATAGGGCACAACGAACGATAAGTTGTGATAACAATAACAAAGGTAAGGACAATATTCCCGAAATAGGGTAAATAAAGAATGAGAAGATTATGTTGCGCCATCAATCTAAATGGAGAAAACGGCTACCAGATAAGATTTTAAAGCTATGCATCATTTTGCGCTACTTTATTTTAACAAAAGCTGTATTGCAGGTTTTCTATTCTAGAAGAATTAGCGCAAAGCAAAGAAGCGTTAAATTAAACGCGGCTCCTTTATGACCAAATCTAAAAAAATAACACTCAATTATGTCTTCAGGCCTCGATATCGACGATCATTATCTGCTGCGAGTGGAAGGCTTGAAATATAATGGGATAATTCACTGCTTAAATTCACGCATTATTCTATCGTAGAGTTCTTTGTTGGAACTGGCAACATCTTACATCATGATCTAAAACTCTGTGCACTTTCAACAGCAAAATAATATTTTGTTTTTATGTAATCATTTCGATTTTGTTAATCATTGTCAAAATACAAAGTTTATTTTCAAGTCTGAAAACGGACAAACTGTTTTGACAATATAACGTTAATGCGTCATTACTTAGCGCCCCTTCGAATAGATGTCCAGAGGGAAACGCTCGTGAGCTTTCGCACCAGACTCCAGAGGGAAACGTCCTTCGGCTTTCTCGCCGAACTCCAGAAGGAAACGCTGGTCGGGTTTTGTTTCCGTTGGGTTTAGACTCGAGTCTGTATATATATTTCACCCGGAATATATCCATTTTTCATGAGATAATCTATTTGGGATCTAGTTCTCGTCAGTGAGGCATGAAGTTTATAATGTCGGAAGGAACGATTTTTATTTACTGTTTTTGGTCTAAATCAATTTTTCTTTCCGATTTTATTTATTTTTTTTAAAGCAATTTTTCTTTTCGGTTTTATTTACTGTTTTGGGTCTAAATCATTTATCTTTTCACTATATCATCGTTGGTACGTTGTATATTTTTGCTGTGAATGTGTAATAAATTAGGATTTGATCCGTTTTTACCTTGTAACGTGAAGAGAGTCTCATCAGAGATTGTCTTACTTGAGATAAAGACCATTATCGGTTTTAAGACTGAAGGGGTTTATTGTCGATGAAACTCATGTGTTAAATCTTAAGAGTAGGTGCTGAAAAATCTTCAGTCCAATCAAGAGAGTTTTTTTTTAAAAAGAAACATTTTGGTTAGATTTTGAGAACTGGTTAAAACCGTGGGTTTTTCAGCATTCCATTGAAAACTGCCGCTGCCTGGCTGGTATTTAACCTAAGAGAAGTTATCCAGTACATAATTCTAGAACACAAAATGACATATGTTTTTTTCATCATCAAAGAGAATTTTCAGAATTAGAGACCTGTGGGAAATCACAGACTGCTTTTAAAAATGATCTGTCTCACAAATGATTGTGGGAAGAAAAAGACGAATCACTCTGTATTCATATATAGTAAATAATAAAAATAACGAGAGTATATATATATATATATATATATATATATATATATATATATATATATATATATATATATATATATATATATGTGTGTGTGTGTGTGTGTGTGTGTGTGTGTGTGTTCTATGTAAAGCTTACGGCCATATAGCGTTGAAACACCGGTTCCCGTACGATCACCAAAGTTAAGCAAAATCAAGTGAGCCTGGTCAGTACCTAGATGCGTTACCGCTTGGGAATACTATGTGTTATAAGCTGGGATGTGCGGGTGGAGTAATGTGTAATGTCTCGGAATGGTTAATCAGAGAGCCGAGTTCCAATTTCAGTTGGGTTCGTTCCTACGCGCAAATACCCTTAGGAAAGATATGAGTTCACCTCTTCTCTCCACCCCCAACTATACTTTAATTAGTATGACTTATATCACTAAAATCATTATTAACAAAAAACATCATACAATCTAAAACTCTTTTCTGGCTTTAAATAACCTACAAATTTTGATTAGTCGCGAAAACAAATCAATCAATCAATTTTACGTATCACTTCAGGACATGACTCTCTCAACTTCCTACCCTTCATAACGCTTATCAATGTCTATCTTTTAACAATACACACAAATCCTTGTTCTGCCACCCAACTTCACAAGTTCATTATATAGGTTTCTTTTTGCTTTCTGTGTTCATAGATACGTTTTTTTTATTTCTGCAAGTTGTCCTAATGTATTGTGAGGAATAACTGTTGTCCCTCCAACTTTCTCCGAGCTATCTTTTCTCATTATTTTCCCAAATAACTCTTTATTTTTTTTTCCCCCAAATAACTCTTTATTTTATGTATAATTGTCTTTTTATTTCTTTATTCATTGAAACTATCTTTTTCCTCTTATGCTAAATCCAGGATATTCTCAGTATCCGACTATAGGACTACGTCTCTTTCTCTTCATTGGTGAGGAAACTGTCCCGCTTTAGGAAAGTTGATATGCCATACTAATTCAGCACTTTTTCTTTGCTTCTATTGAAAATTTCCTGTTTCTTAATACGCTGCTTAACTTTTAGAAGGCAACGATTACTGTTCCAGTGCTGCTTCGGATTTCGGTGTCACATTTTACGCCATCTATTATAAACAATTCACAGATATTTAAACTTCTGTGCTTGTTTGAATATGAGGTCTCCAATTCTGAGCACGCATCTTGTTATTTTTCTCTTGCTTACAACGATATATCCTGTTTTCTTAAAATTGATAGTTAGTCCTTTCTTTCCGCTTTCCTTTATTACCTTATCCAGGAGCTCATGTAGTTTTGTTTTGTTTTCCTGTAGCTGCCATCAAGTGTTATATGTGTATCTTATTATATTAAGATCATGGGAACAGATAATCAGTCCTATTCAGATCTCCTTTTGGATAGACACAATCGTGTCTTTTTTGCAGTAAGATTCATCGTGTACAAGTCTCGGAGAACACTCGAGGTAAAGGGTTACGTTAAGGGATAGTTTATACGGATAGGATGAGAAAATAAAGGTTGACTCTAGACTTAAAGAGGTTAAGATTGTAGTAATCGGGGAAACATCCTCATAGGAGTTGGTTCGACAGAGAAGTGTTTCGCCGGAAAAAGCTGTTCGAGTGGAACTTACTTCTCAGTCATGGAATACGAAGGGGGCATAGCGGGGACCAAGGAATGTGGTTAGGCTGAGCACTTTACGTCCTTTTCTATTTTTGTCTACTTACTCAATTCATTTGATAATATGCGCATGCAGGCAGTTTGTTCTCAGCATAATTTCTGGATTATTCGAACATGCTTGCAATTAATTCAAGGTTTACTCGCAGTGCAAACTGATCCTTTCGCCGTAATTTATCAAATGCTTTTGCGCAATCTATGGAACGAGCATACATCTTTTGTAATTGCACTGCGCTTTCCGAAATGATTTCTTGTCCGAATGTCTTCGACAAAACTAAAGAGTTCTTGTCCGATTATCAGTCTAATTCTACTTCTCGCTCTATTCATTAAAATACAGATGATAGATTCGTTATATTACTCATTAAGCTGATTGTCCGATGGAGCTCACATTCATTTACACTCGGCTTCTATGTCAGGTCTACTAAGGTCTTCCAGTATTTCACCACTATCGTTTATTATTTTCGTAATTTTGCCGATGCGTAAATCGTCTAAGACCGAGAGCATTTCTATTATAATCCCATCCAACCGCATTGTTCGTCCTGTTCAATGGCGATCTTACTCCAAACTTTAATGTTTTAAGTTCATCAACAGTTTTGTATATTGTAAGTTTCCCTCTCTTGTGAGAAAATTACTTTTGAAGCAATAGACAATCGAGGGTTGCTCGGAAA
Organism: Acanthosepion lycidas; assembly: GCA_963932145.1. NCBI lineage: Eukaryota > Metazoa > Mollusca > Cephalopoda > Sepiida > Sepiidae > Acanthosepion > Acanthosepion lycidas. The sequence continues at coordinate 35,767,555 of OZ010605.1, forward strand.
GTAATGTCTTCCATTCTTATTATGTTGGCTTACGACATCATATTAGTCGGATGGCAGGAGATTTTGAACATTCTAGTCTAACGTATAATTTCTTGAGCCATGTTACAAATAACAGCAGGGCGGATGTCTCAACAAAAAAATTCCATGAAAATACATTTGAAGCAGAGTTGTGTCAGGAAAAATTCTCCTCCTTAACATTTATCAACGCTTTTCGAAAGTTTAAGAAGACCAAACAGTGAAAATGAGCACAGGCGATGGTAATGCATGTCAGCATTAAGAAAATCAATGTGCATGACTAGCATATCTGGTCTGGTCTGTTATATATCTAGATAAAACCCAACGAAGAATCAACAGCATTATCGGTCCTGATCTGACATTTCGTCTTCAGTTACTTTCCCACCATCATAACGTTGCTTTTATCTATAAATATTTTCATGGTAATTGTTCTCTTTGGTACCATGATTTCTTCTATTTCAGCGCAGTACTAAATTGGCAGCTAGGTCTCATCATTCTATTGTTGAAATCACTAGATATAACTAAGTTCTAATCCAATTCTTTCTTCTCTTGTCATCTGTGTTTATGAATCCTATTCTTTCTATTATCCTTTCTCCTCAATAATATTTATCAGTTTCTTTTACTCCCAGTAAAATCCTTGCATCTTAGTGGTTTTATCACTTTGCTTGGGGTAAAATGATTAAAACAAATGTTTCTGGCGGTCTTGTACAGTTGTCAAACTATGAAGTTATAAACACCCCGAAATGAACAGATGGTACCTCTGTGGGGAAAAGTGCTAGCAAACTTAAAACCTGATCTAACCAACGGTGTAATTTATTCATTCTATCTATTGCACATTCCGTGGAAATAAATAAACGGATATATAACTTTCGCAGAATCCCACGTAAATAACTTTTTTTTTTCTGAACGTAAGCGACAACTACAGGTCATTTCAGTACTGGAATTTCTTCAACAAAATATAAAGAATGAAATGAAATAGAAAAGATGTAATAATAACAACACCTTAGAAAATAGATGTATTTGTAATATAAAGTTTTTGTTGTCGCCACTTGTTATGACGGCGAATTCTTGGACTTGTCTGCCCTGTCAGCGGGGTCTAGAATAGACGGTATCTTTTGCCGAGAGGTAAGAATCCGAAAATAGGCCACCTCCCAAGTACATACCGACTCAAATATAAATGATTAGCATTTAATTACTAACGAACCAAGTAAATGCTTATAGGCTCAAAAATCACACTCACACACACACACACACATATATATATATATATATATAATTATTTATTATCGGAGATTAAAACAGATGTTGAAAATCGCTACTCAATAGCAATCGTGTTTCAACATTACAATTGTGGCTCTTCGGGAGATGGTCAGTAATTTACCATCGCCCGAGGAGACACATTTGTAGTGCTGAGACACGATTGTTATTGTGTACCGATTTTTAACATGTTTTTGTTTTAATCTGCAATAATAAAAAATATTCACCTCTAATCTGTATTGAGCTCTCTTTTAAATTAAATGATACGGACAATAGAATTATAGTCCATCTTATCTTATCTTATATATATATATATATATATATATATATATATATAACGATAATGTTATTAAACTTATCAGATGTTACGAAAAGAATTTACATAAAATAGACAACAATTTACATAAAATAGACAACAACTTTAATTAAACGTGTATGAATATATATATATATATATATATATATATATATATATATATATACAGAGAGAGAGAGAAGTTAAAATGATTTTATATGAGACTAAAAAAAAACATTAAAAATCGCTACACAATAGCTTTCATGTTTCTACACTAGGTTGTGTCTCTTCAGGGAATGGTAAATAACTGGTGAGTAAATAATTATTTTTAAATTTCAAAAGCAGAATAATCTTTATTTGAAAGAGAAGGTAAGACGAGATAACAGATCAAAATTAAAATTCTGAGTTTACCTTGATTAATATATTAGGTATAAGATCAACGCTAAATTCAAAATTAACCTTTAAAAAGTGGGTCAGGGAAATTTTGATCATGGTAAAAAGTGGTCAGAGATATAATCCTAGACAAGATCATGAGTGACAGACGAGTAATTTATACAAACTATATATATATATATATATATATATACATATATATATATATATATATATACATATATATATATATGCATACATATATATATATATATATATATATATATATATATATATATATATATATATATATATATATATACATACATATATATGTAAGCAAATATATGGATATAGATCCGACAGTATGAAGAAAAATATACGGAAAAAAACCAACAAATATCCTTATATGCAATTATGCTGTTTTAATGTTAATATAATGTCAACGTCGGACGTTTCGGTCTAATAAACCATCTTCAGGACATATTCATAAAATATAATTAACATTATCAATTCAACATGACAAAGACGCTGGACATAAGAACAAGATTTATCCAAACAGATAACTGAAAGTTTTATATGATCAGCGTTCCGTTTAAACATGGTCACGATGTCGTCACGTGGGCGACGCTGTGAAAACGTATTCCTAAAATTTGAGTATTTCAGTTATCTAGACACTTCAACTGCAAAATGACGAAACCTTGCCACCAATCTAGTACTGTGCTTAAATTGATCAAGTCTTGGTACCATAACATGAGATTTTTTATATAGTCAAAGGAAATTTAAGTTACGCCGGTGGAAAAGGCCGAGATGTCAGCTTATGGCCAATAATACTGCTGATTCTTTTTTCGATTTTATCAAGCATTTCTAAATATATAGCAAGAGCACCGGACCATATGTGGCAGCAATATTGGAAGCATGGACGAATGGTAGACTGATGGATATATAAGATAGATTCAGGAGAGAGAAAGAAATTGTCTAACATGACACAATGAACAAACTTTCCTAGCAGTAGATCTAGCAATGGATTCAATATAGTCTTTCCACTTCATGTCAGCCGACAATGTTGGCCCGAGAAGGCCGAACTTGTCACTCTCCTGGAAATCAGCATCAAACGTCCCGATGAGTATCAGAAAAGGTTTCTCTCAGATGATTAATAAAAAGGCTAAAATGGTCAAATAAATGGAAATTTCAAAATATATGAAGGAGCACCGGCACTGGAAAGAATTGAATTAGAAAAACGTTGAAGACTCTAAAAAAGGCACATTATACACAAGTACAGTTGCTAATATAATCAAAACTTATATTGATCTAATTTTTGAAGACATCTGAAGTCTCGGCATCGACTGCCGTAAGAGGGAGAATTTTCTGCTGATTACTTCCCGCCGTGAAAAAATATCAGTCAGCCATTTTTATTATTTTATTTTTCTTGATAATATATAAAAAGAGTACGCGCTTGAGAGTACGGGCAATTTCTAATGGAATTTTCTCCTTGTCTGAGAAGCAGTATTTATAATTTAGAAAAGTCTATCATTAAAATTAATCGAAACAAAATTTCTTGCTTTCAATAATATTTGGCTTAAAAAACATTTACTGCCTAAATACATACATACATACATATATATATATATATATATATATATATATATATATATATATATATATATATATATATATATATATTCAGATTCAAATGTGCATATTTAATTTGCACATATATAGTGTGTGTATATATATGAATTAATATAAAGTAAAATACTTCCAGGCTCAAATATATATTCTCTTCATATATTTACTGGTACAAAGTGTTATGTATGTATGTATGTATATATATGTATGTATGTATGTATATATATATATATATATATATATATATATATATATATATATATATATGAAATTGCAGACACTCATTTTCTTGACGTGATTTTGTTTTCAGCAGCAGACTGTAATTTCTCTTAGCCAATTAATCGATTCGTCAAGTGGAGATATCGATCAAGTCCTGCCACTTTTAAGTGAATCGATCGTTGCAATTTTCACTAATCACCCTAGGCCTATCGAATTAGAAACGAACTCACGTATTTCGTAACTGCTTTCGAGATATGTTTGGCGGCGAACTAAGAAGAACAAGCAGACAGTTTAAAAAAATGGAAGACAAGATTTTGCTTTTTGCTTCGGTCATGGTGGTAGTGGTGTGGTGGGCATTAATGAGTTATATATAGAAACTTATAATCACAGAATTTGATTTTAATTTGTATAATTAATGCCGCATTTTACGTGGCCATTAATGTGTTAAAATGTTTTTGGTTACTCTCATTATATGATTGAATGCTGAAAAGTTCTCACCCTCCGCAAAATAAATAAATAAATAAAAAACTGACATTTTATCAGTGGGAGAGAACGACCTGTCCAATGATTGGTTGACATGAGCTCTCTGTTGATTATTGCAATATTTTATCCTAGTGATGTCAGGTGTCAGGTCGAAACGTTGTCTTGGTTATTCATGTTCTAGGGGTCATGCATTCAATCCTTGAATATGGTAGTGAAGCACCAATTCAACAGGAACGAAAACTGTTTGACATAACAGGGGAAAATATCACGATAATCAACAGATATCCCATATAAACGAATCAATGGATACCTGGAGATGACCAGTGGGTACTTGGTCGAAACATTGTCTATAATAACATCTATATCAAACAAAATAAGAACAACAGTGCAAAATATTACAATAATAGTGACAATTAATCATCTCAGAATTTAAATTAGAAAAAAGTAAATTTTGAAAAATAAATCAAGACAAGTGTGATATGTGTTGTGCATTACAAATCAACGGACATTGGCTTTTATACATTTACCTTTTGGAAAAACTGATCCTGTGGATTATAAATAAGTCTATTCATATAGGAGACACAAAAAACAAAATTATTCTTTTGTTTTAACGATAGCAAGATTCTATATTTTCGCGGGGAAAGGCATCGTTATTTCGTTGTATTTTCATCGTTGTCGTTTTAATCATTGCTTTACAGCAGATTGATTCTCCAGTACTGCTAATTTTAACGCCTCCAAAACGAAACTGCTCTATTAAGCATCTGAATGAACCCTTTTTTGCCTTCCATCAGCATGGCTGATGCTAACCTTCAAGAGAGTGACTCGTTGGGCTTTCTCTGATCTGACATTCTTGTCTGACATGAAGTAGAAAGACTATATTTAATCCATTGCTAGGTCTGTTGCTAAGAAAGTTGGTTCATTGTGTCAAGCTAGGCAATTTCTCTCTCCAGAATCTATCTTATATATCTATAACTCTACTATTCGTCCATGATTCCAGTATTACTACTACATATGGTCCGGTGCTTCTGTTATATATTTAGAGATGCTTGATACAAAGACTCAGCAATATTATTGGTCTTGACCTGGCGTCTCGGCTGCAGTCATGTTTCTCATTGACTTAATGTTCCTTCCCTGTGCCTTTTCTATAAATATTTTCATAGTAATTGTTCGGATGAGCTCTTCGCTATGGTACCTAGACTTTATCAATAGATTGGCAATAAGATCTCATCAATTTACAAATTGAATTGGCTAGGTGTAACCGCAAGTTATATGCTAGCAGTTTCTTTTCTCGCACTTCTCGCTCGTGAAACTCTTTTCTTGCTCCATCCTTTACAGCCAACTTTGATCTTCAAAAATTTAAACGCAATTTGAATCGTTATCTTTTTTCCTTCTGATTGCCCTTCTAATGTTTTCGCTCCTTAATAATGTTTTTGATTTTGTAATTCATTCACACTCTGTAACCCATTGTACCTTTACTGACTTGCGTGGGGTGAATTCGATTCTTAAAAATACTTGCTGAGTATAAGACACGTTATTAAGTCCAAATGATAAAATTCGTTTATTGAAGATTCAAATGAAGTTCAGTACCAAGGTCAACCCCTAGACAATACTTGTCTCTTGAGTGGGTGTCTGGGTGTCTGTGGCGTCTTCCTTAAAGAGTAAGTTTAAAATTGAAGTGGCTAGATGTAACCCTAAGTTTTATGCTAACAGTTTATTTTGTCGCACTTCTCGCTTGTGGAAATCTCTCCCAGTTCCATGCATTTCAGTCAACTTTGACATTCAAAAATTTAAATGCAATGTCGCTCGTTATCTACTATCTTCCTGATTACACTTCTATTGTTCTCGCTCCCTAGTGAAGTCTCTCTATTTATTAATTCTTTCACGCCCAGCAACCCTTTGTGTCATATTCGCTTTACTGCCTTGTTTGGGTTAAAATCGATTAAAAAAAAAATCCCCAATCCCTGCATGTTATTCCTATCTCTTCTGGCTGTAGTGTTCGCAGTAGATTCCTTAACGACATAAACGCACTGGACGTAATAAAATATATGTATTTAAGTGCGTCTTATACATAAGCATATAAGGTAAATAGTAAACATTGTTAATTTTGAATAATTAGCCCGATTTCGAAAGCTGCCATTTTCTCTTGCCGCCTTGAGCACATTACGAGGTGATTTATTTATGGATTTATTTCGGCAAGCGTTTTTGAATAATTAATTCGCTTTCATTAAGTAATTAACTTTTATCTCATTGAAATAAATCATATTCCAGTATAATTTGTTTGAGCCAATATCAGGCAGTCTGGTCCAAAGCAAACAAAGAATGCATACTAGTGTATCACATCAACATTCATATGAAGTATAGACTTTGATCTAATCTAGAAATGTAATTTTCAGTCGAAAAATCGCCGTGTATCTGTTTGCACCATATTTTATTTTTATCCAGACAAGAATATACAGAACAAAGACAATCAGATTCTAGGGTGTAGCTTTCATATGGAGCTCACAGAGAACAACAACAAAAAAATAAGATTCTTCGTAAGGCTTTAACAATTTTCATCTGCACTGTATAGTTGGTCACTCATATCCGAATATACCTGTTTGAAAGGGTGACCAGCTAATCCCACTAAGCATGTTATATGTTGTCGCTCTTGTCTTCAATCTCTCCTGTGAGTATCAAATTTTCCAAGCCCTATTTCCTCATTATGTACGCTAAACATTTCAAAAGTCTCTTTTTGATGTTAAGTACAAGTTTCCTTTTTATTTCCATTTCCTCTAAAATTTCATCGTTGTTCATATGTTCGGTCCATGGCATACTCAGCATCCTTCTGTAGAACCATGTTTCTGTTATTTCAAATCTCTTTTGCATCTCCGAGGAGATTGTCCAGCCTTCCATGCCATATAGGAGGACTGATATTACACAACAGTTCAGTAATCTTTTCTTTGTTTCTAACGAGATTTTTTTTAGTTTCTTAATAATTTTCTTAGCCTCTGGAAGGCATTTTCGGTTCTAGTGTCGCACTTTCTGTCCTCTGTTAAAGCACTTCCAAGATATTTAAATTTTTGTACGAGTTTGATTTTGGTATCTCCAATTTATACTTTGCAAACAACCATGCATTTTGTCTTCCTGTTAATGATGTTTAGTCCTTTCTTCTCGCTTTCCTTAACTTCCTTCTTGTAGCCTTTGTAGCTTCCTTTGCGTGTTTACTATCAACACTGTTTTCGGCATATCTTATACTGGTAAGATTGTGGCTGCCACTAATGAATCCTAGCGGCACTTCTAATTCTCTAAGAATCGCCTTACTGTATAGGTTGAATAAGTCCGGTGAGAAGAAACATCCTTGTCTTACACCCCACTCTCTATCTGTATAGGGTCAATAAGTAAACGGCGTCAACTAGTAAAGTGAAAGAGGTTGAATAAAAAGAAAAGCTTACTTGTAACGTTACTCAGGAAAACATGTTACATCCTTGGCTTCGTTTCTTACTTAGGATGCGTAGACATTGTTCTTAGATCACGTGAACCGCAGCTACGTCTATCTCCATCGGGGTTTAAGCAGCAACTATTTTCACTATTGGGCTGTCATGTACCTTACAAGGTCTGCTAGTACGCCAGTAAATTTGTCCTGTCAAAAGATATTCACCTGAATTCCTAAACCGTCAGCATGCTGCAAAAGGAATTCCAGATTATTATTGGAAAATATTTTTCTTAAAAGATACGTACTGTCAACGTATATCCATTCGCTGCCACAATCGCATAATTTTCATGAAGGAATCATGACAGCTAATATACTATTTACGCCATTGTTAAAAGAATATAAAAAAATACCAACTGCAAAAGCGGAAAACTGTATATACTTTGTCGTCTGTTTGTTGTTCACTTAAAGTTAACTTTCCTCTAAATAAATGCCATATTCGCTAAATAAATTCTTTCTTTTTTTTTTTTTTTTGAAAGAATCGACTGATTAAATCAAATAATCGATTGAATAATGAAATTTTGTTTATCGATTAATTCTTCAGTTTTTGGAACTTTCTCTGATAAAATTCTCAAAAAAAGAAAAGATGGCGTCAGAAAAAAGTAAGATTTAAATTCAATTTTGATCGAACAAAAATAATCTTTATGATTAGGAAAAAGATGTTTGATAAAGTGAGAAAAAAATAAGTAAAGGGAAATTGCTTAGATTGTTTCTACACACGCAGACTCGGATAATGAAAGATCGAAAAATTAACATAAAAAATCTAACACCAACGAACTTAAAAAAAAAAAATGTTCGATTTTTAATTCAACTTCCTTTTACACTTCTCCCACTTTTTTCTGCAATAAACTGACGTTTACTGATACGTTTTGTCAATACTTACTAAACATACCTGAGTATGGTATAAGGTCAATTGCTTTGGGAGCGATAGAGATGAAACAAGAAAGATAATCGTGCAGTGATTCCTCTTACATGCTGTTTAGATTTTGGGTTTTAGTTTATAAAAAAAAAGTTTTCGACGAACTCTATTCTTTTTTTTTTATCAGATAAAATTTTCCTCAAGAAAGCAATTTGCAACAATCGAAAAATGTAACAATCGCTTGGTGCAAAGTGAGATAAATATGGCCGTTGGGATAGAACAGACCCTGGGTATTTCCTTGCAGAGGGGCTTTTTCTTCCGGAATATTCCGAGAGGATTGGCAAAGGAGGAGAATTTTTTTTTCTCGGAGTAGATGCTGCGGTTGTAGTATCTGTTCCGTGCCGGGGGCCTTCTCTACTTCCTTGCATTCCCACTACCGTTACGTGACATCTGTTACGAATTGTTGGTATGACCATCTATGACTAGCTTAGACAAGCTAAGACCAACTTAGACCAGCAGCCCAAGTGGAAACATTCGGGTTCCCATGTTAAAAACCGACCTTATGTCTGACTCAGTAGAGCTTAAGAACAGACCAAATGAGTTCCGAAATTTGTTTATGTATTATATTTGTTATATGTCGCCTTCTATATTATACTTCTTATATATTATACTTGTTATATGTCGCCTTATATATTATACTTATATATTATACTTGTTATATGTCGCCTTATATATTATACTTCTTATATATTATACTTGTTATATGTCGCCTAAATATTATACTTCTTATATATTATACTTGCTACTATCGCCTTATATATTATACTTCTTATATATTATACTTGTTATATGTCGCCTTATATCTTATACTTCTTATATGTCGCCTTATATATTATACTTCTTATATGTCGCCTTACGTTGGCTTGTAGGAAATCAATACTTTTTCCCATTCACTGTGTACGCTGCCATTATCGTGCAATATCTAAGGTACGTTAATGTTCTCCAGATTTATTCTCAACTGCCACGTATGGTTTGCAGTTAGAATGATACGTTCGTCATTACCATTAATTCCCCAAAACGGAATTTACTTATAATAATATAATAATATATATAATACTTATTATTAGCCGTTTTCTTATAAGGAAACATTCATTGACTGTATAGTCAGTGATATTTCCTGCTAAAATTATGAAACATTCTATTAAAACTGTTTTTAAGGAAAATATGTTTCTCAAGTGTGGTAACTTTAATCGCTCTTTCCAGTATTGATGGGGTTTTAACCTTTTGTTTGAAGTCGTGTAGAATCTCAACATCTTGATTATGTCATTATTTTCTCTTCAGGTTACATGTGATATCGATTTTAGTCGTTGTTATTGTTCAAGGGACGCGGTTTCTGCTATTTAGTCCAGTTATTTGTTTGTGACTGTGTAGCGCCAGTCAACAAGGTTCGAATTTTCTTTTTTTTTTTACAGTAATGTTCACCCTGTACAAAGCCCGGTGGCCACTCGATGTAGAGGATTACAATAAGGAGCATTTTATATGGATAGTCGGGGAAGATAACGGTTGAATATGGACTTGAACAGGTTAAGATTATAGTGATCAGGGAAACATCATACGGAAGAAGTGTGGATGGTGTGCTACTATATGTGGCATGGCAGGTCCTAGCCGTGAAGCTCAGACCCGGTGAAACCAGGAGATGCAGTTCATCCGAGCACTTTTCATGGTAGTAGCGAGAGAGCGGCGAGAGGCTCGCCACATCCCGTCTGTGACAGAGAGGTCGGAGGGTGGAAAATAATTCTTTTCCCACGGAGGCACTTTTGAACACTCGAATAAGAATGGTTCTCTCAAAGACCTAGCCGCCTCATTCGCTCGAAGTTATTTTTATCTATTGACCTGTGCATGCTCTTGTAAGCAGATAACAGTTTGGATATTTCCGATCAAGTTTGGCGACATCCCTATGGAAGTTTCGAATGGAGACGTTTATTTGAGGAGATATCTCGAGTTACAGTTACACGCAACAATTTCAACTGCAAAATGATGAAACCAAGCTGCCAATCTAGACAATGGTTTGACTGCGCTTAAATTCATAAAGTCGAGAAATAATGTTTATTTTGAAAGTACAAAAATGTGGCTCAGGGTCATAAGCGGGGTGGATGAAAGCTTGTCGTCAATCTGTCCTATCTTAAACTTAGCTAACCGCAATTACTGACGCGAACATACCACAGTATTCCTTACACGAAGACAACACATTCTTACTTACCATAATACACCATAATACCTCAAAGTCTCTATGAAGTCATAACTAGTTCCCATATGTACAATTTATCTGTGTGGGGCGGGAAATAAAAATAACAACCATGGAAAAAAGTTTATCAGAACACTTATTAAAAAAATATTTATAGAAAAAGTATACGGAAGCTAGGTTATGGCAGTGGGAAAAAAAACTGAAGTCGAGATGCCATGTCAGGAACAATATCATTGCAGATTCTTTGCATTTAATCTTCGAAGAAGCCATACCGCGTCTAATCCATATGCTCAATCGATTGTTTATATGATGTTTTATTTCCTTTTTGCTATATTTAATTTAAAGCGTGTTTTTAAATTAAATTATTTCCTATATCTTTTCATCTTATTTCAAACTAGAATTCATTCTATTGCTTCCGCGATTAGAAATCATTTTGGCGAAAGCGGAAAATTCTCTCTGTACTGCTGTTACCTTTTGCTGTCAGCAAAGCATTTGATGGAAATGATTTTCCATAATAAATCCTTTCATATCTACAGAGTGGACACAAACTCCTTGCAAGAATTTCCCATGTGTACACTTTAAGGAAGCCAAATCATGTGTGATAGACGTCTAATCGATTGTTAAAATTTTTCATCCAAAAAGATTTTTACCTGGGAAAGCTGTGTATTAGAACATCTCGAGCCCTACTCTGGCCATCTTATTTATTAACATTCCCTGAAGCCCGTTGAAGGTAAACTAGTCTGAAATAATGATTAAGAATAAAAGATGAATATGGGTCATTCGATCATTTCAGTAATTTTTCTTAAGGCTCTTCCTACAATGTACTGCAGAAATATTCAGGGCATAGTGTGCTTAGGCATCGGTTTCTCGGCACACCAAAACGATGAAAAAGGAACAAAGGCTTTACAAGATGTAAAAAAATTCTAAATATAATAATAATAATAATAATAATAATAATAATAATAATAATAATCGTCTGTATATGTCCAGATCCGAAGAAGGCAGAGGATTAGTTCTACTAGAAATGTCTTATAAAATCACAACAATCGGTCTTTAAAGGTTCCTAGAAACTACAGAAGACTGGTTGATGATCTGTGCCAAAGAACATGAAAGAAATAAAACTTATCCAGAAATAAAAGAAACCAACAAATTCAAGAGAGAATTTCAAGTGGGCGAAGAAGTGGAAATACACAATAATGCACCTACTGCAGCGGCAAAGAACCTACAAAAGAAAGCAGAATAAGTGCAATGTACCAAATACAATAACGATGGTAAGATAAGCTTCTTCGAGGTCAATACTCTGGCTGTACCAAACAAGCTCATGTAGACAAACCTCGTTGGGTTACGTAGGGCAGGGTTAAAAGCTGAAAACGAAGGATTTTTCTTGCTAACTAGAAATTTCTAGATTTCTAGATTTCTTCTTGCTAACTAGAAATTATCAAGCACACATACTGAAAAACTGCGTTAACCCGAAATGCAGATTCTGTGATAAGTATCCAGAAACAATTGCCCATCTTGTATCAGGTTCCATAGTGTTAGCACTCACTGAATATAAAACTCGCCATGATAGAATGGGCATTAGAAAATATGTCACTTTTACGGGAAAAAAATGGGTATGAACATCACCCAAGCCCGGTTACAGAGATCTGACCTGTAACAATTTGATAGAAATTTACACAGATGGAACAATCAAAGCGAATCACCCAGATGTCATGATCAAAGATCGCTAAAGCAGAATGTGCTTATTGACATAGCAATTATTGCAGATTGTAATGTACCTTTGAATATCTTCAAAAAGCTATTAAAATACAAGGGACTTGAAGTGTAAATTAAAAAAAAAAATATGGCACATGAGGACATCAATTTTTACAGTTGGAGCCCTCGGATTAATTGGAAAAGTTTCTGATAGACTCATTGAAGGGATTCCTGGTAGCCCATGCTTTAAAGAAATATAAAAAAATGTAATCACATGTACAGCTCACACATTACTAAAAGATTTAACTATGAAAAATATATGTGATTTTAGGGGTTATTTTTTTAGCAATAATAATCAGTGTAAAATGTCATGAAGCCATTTCTGACCTTAGGCCTCTGGTTGGAACCCAGAAGGAAATGAGTTGGGAACAGAAATCAATGAAAATAATAACATACAAAGCATGGCTCTAATGGCTTTTAACATTAATTAATTGCAGACTTTAATAATTCTTTATTTTGTCATGTTGAATGAAGGTTCAAATATCCCGTTTATTATTACATTTCTGCATGTCGGTTTCTTGACCTTCTTCATCTCTGCTCATGGTCGTGAGTATTAGGAAACACCATAACCTGATGTCGAGAGGGTTTAATTTAAGTTTTAATAATGAGGCAGACAAGTCACATCTGGATACCTGGGAAAACCCTCCATCAGAGACCGTCTGAGCGGATTGGATTACCCGACCTGGAGGTATTTCTAACTAAGATTTACCTGCAAAGTGTATGCGCCACTTTCTTTTTATCTTTTAAACCTGTCACCATATTGCAAACATTTGGCTGTCATACATGTTACCTGTTATAATCACATGTTACCTGTTATAATCACATGTCGGACCGAGTGTCAAGTGTATCTTTAGTCATGTATATTTGTGTCCCAGTGTCACTTTGTTGTCATACCGCCTCCAACACACTTTACTACTACTGCTACTACTACTACTACTGCTACTACTACTACTACTACTAGTAATAATTATAATAATAATAACGTCTAAAATACTGAACACACGGGACATTCTCACAAAAAAACTAATTGCTATTAACCAAAAATATGAACTGATTTTTTAAATCGTTTCACCCCAAGCAAGGTGATAACTGCCACTAAAACGCAGAGATTTAAAGGGATTGAAAGTGAAGACTGCGAATGGAGACGATTGACGTAAGGACAAAAAAGGAGTAGAGTTCAGATGATGGAGATTGGCACTATATTTAAAATTTTGAAGATTGTAATTATCAGGGAAGCAAGAAATCAAAAGGGACTTCCACAGGTAAGAAGTGGAAAAAAAAAACAAAAAAACAAAAAAAACAAAACTGTTAGGGTAGAAGTGGTAGTTGCATATAGTTCAACGGTAAAACGGTGTGACCTTGTTGCCAATCTAGTAGCAAGCTTAAATTCATGTAATTGGAACACCAAGGAAAAACTCATCAGAACAGTTGCCATGCAAATATTTGTAGAAAAGACAAGGGGAAACCATGTCACGTTGGTGAGAAAGTGAACAGGATTGATTGTATTGCAGACACTTCTCTGAATTTTTACGTATACCTCTACAAAAAATCGTGATAACTAAGGTTTAAAATGAGTTTTTAAAAATGGAAATCTTTCTGGAAATTTTTATTTTACTTTTAATTTCAAGCAAATATATTAATTTTAATATTTCTAATAAGCAAAATAGTTTGCTGTATTTCCAAAATCAATTTAAATTGACTGGAAAGAGTTTTATTCTTTTTCATAAAATAGCTAATTAGCGCCCTTTTTTCATTGTAATGAAATTCTCTTTATAAAAATCTGTCAAAAATAAAATATACTTTTCTGAAGCATTGTTTGAGGAATGTTAGATGACTTTAAATATAATTAATCTGATATGAAACATTATTTACTTTAAGTTTCAAATATTGCAGAAATGCATTTTTAACTTGACAGTAGCTGTATATGGACAGATCTAATGTTTTTCTACGGAGAATAAACTAAGTGGTGTTAACAGATATAAAAATATATATTTTACCAAGATTTCCTAAAAAAAATACCTAAAAATTCAAAAATAATTTCGTTCTTTTGTGAATAAGTTCTAAAGATTTCATTAAAATCCGATAATTATTTGATTTTTGCAAGAATTTTCAAAACAATGTGTTTTTAACGCAAAAAAACAAAACAAAAAAACAAAACAAAAAAGAAACGCTACATTTCTTAATACTAATATATTTGGTCCACCTTTTGGCGCAAAAAAACAAGATTTTTAACCAAAATTTCGAATGTGGTAGAAAGGATTAAAATACTTTGTTATTATTAAGAGGAAAGACCAAACATTTTGAAGATAAAACGTTTGTTTTTATCAAGTTTGGAGGCCTTTTTTCACCATGGTATGCTCTTTTTTAGAGCATTGTTGGAGATACCTAGTATAATAATATGAGATAAAGGAATGTCTACCTACATTCATTTATTGACAAACAAACTCAAAATGAAGCAGAATAAACAAAAACAATTTAGATTTAAAGCATTTCTTTGCAAATAACCACTGACCAATCAGAACCCGCCACGCACAATGACCAGCGGCGGCAACAACAATATGTACTTTGAACGACAACTGAAGGCCTGGCTGATAAGTGCAAATGTCTTCATAATGATAGGATAAAGGAGCTCTCTCTCTCAAGAATTTCGTGAGGTGACCACCACAGAATGGAATATCATCGAAAATATATCCAACTAGTTCAAGAACCCAATCAGTAAGATTAGTGTTATCACTTGAAAACGAAACGACAATGGCTTGACTGCTAGTCAACTCCGAAAAGATGTCCTTGTGAAGTACTTGAACGAGCAGCTGGAACCATTTGTTGGAAAGTAAGCCATAAATCATTTTAAAAACGGAAATTTCAGAAGGATTTGCAAGCAGCTCGCAAAGATATAATTATTCGAATATTCTACAAGGGCTTATTGCCCTATCGTTATATATGCAGGACTCTCCCGCCGTATTCGACGTATGTGGGTCAAGAAACTCAGTTCCTAGGAACCGACAGACAGAAACCAGCACATATAATTTGATTATAGTGGTGAAGGCTCTGTACAGAACCAACCACTCTTTTTGAAGGGCTGAATACAGAGACCTGGTGCACTGCCTGCCACAAGGTCTCCAAACGACTTTCTGCAGGTTTTGAATTTAGAGTTATCATCCGAGGATATAGAGCCTAGTCTATCCTGGTATTTACGTATTCATACCTTTTACAAGGGTATTAGCACGTAAGTGAATGTAATGGATTCGACTGGAATTCGAACTCGGTTCTCAATATACAGGGTGTTTCAAAAAGAATACGCCAAAATCCTCACGTGATGTATTACAAACGAAAAAAATTACAAATCTCTAGCATGAACACATGTGTTGTATATACATTCAAGTTTCATTTCATCTTTTATAAGTGCTCAATGTGGCCACCACCGGCAGCGCAGACAACATCAAGCCGATATGAGAATTCCTCCCAAACGCGCCTCAGCATGTCACGGTCCACCGTGTTGATTGCGGCTGTTATTCGATCTTTCAACTCATCGATACTTGCTGGAAGTGCTGGAACATAAATTTGGTCTTTAACATACCCCCACAAGAAAAAGTCACACACAGTGAGGTCCAGGGATCTGGCAGGCCAAGCACAGAGAGCAAGGACTTTAGCACCTCTCCTATCAATCCATCGCTGAGGCACGTTTTCATTCAGATCAGCTCTAGCCCCGAGATGCCAATTGGGTGGTGCTCCATCTTGCTGAAAAATGAAGTCATTCGAATCTGCTTGTAGTAAAGTGAATAGCCAGTTTTGTAGCATTTCGAGATAGGTTTGTCCTGTAACGGTGTTTCCTTCAAAGAAAAAAGGACCATAGACCTTGTCTTGAGACGCAGGACACAAGACGTTCACTTTAGTGGAATCTCTTTCATGCTCAACAGTTTCATGTGGGTGCTCTGTTCCCCAAATGCGCACATTGTGACGATTGACTGTGCCTCGCAAATGGAAATTCGCTTCGTCACTAAAAACTAAACGGGAAAAGAGAGTTTCATCACCTTCCGCCATCTCAAGCATTGACTCACAGAATGTCCTCCGCATCATCTTGTCATCATTAGTAAGTGCTTGGACGAGTCTTAGTTTGTATGGTTTCATGTGTAATCATCTCTTTAACACACGCCAGGCAGTGGTATGAGGGATGGCAAGCTGAAGACTTGCTCGACGTACGGTCTTACGTGGGCTGCTCTCAAATGCATCATGAATCCTCTCCACTTGCTCCTCTGTAAAACGTGGTCTTCCAGTACTCTTTCCTTTGCACAGGCACCCACCCTCTTTAAGATGTCTAACTCACCGTCTCTCACGCCGGGGAGGATCAATGCCGAATTCTGTTCTGAAAGTACGCTGCACCATGACAATGGTGTTTGTTTTCACAAACTCAAACACGCAAAACGCCTTCTGCTGAGGAGTCGCCATTTTGATTGATCTTCCCACAATTCAGCTGCACCGGAAGTTATACTAACGACAGCGGTGAAAGTGACACCCAATCAAACTTTGATAACGACTCGATCAAATAACCACTGATTCAGTCCACTACAATTCTATAGACCTGAAAAACAGCGTAATGATTTTGGCGTATTCTTTTTGAAACACCCTGTATATATGAGGGAAAGAACAGATGGAGTGGAAATCGACAGTTCGTATCATTTATTTAAAAAGTTCTCAGTACAAAGTAAAGCAAAATATTATTTTTATTATAATAAATTACAATAAAACCATTTTACATCGCTACACAAAAACTTTCAGGTTTCAGTACTAAGATAATACTACTTCTTCGGGTGATGGTAGATAACTAATGATAAAAATGATTCATTAGGGAATTTTCAAAAACAAATCTTTACCTCTTTTCGTAAGTTAAAGGGGAGAGGCATAGGTCAAAATTAAAAATATGCTTATGGTATGTCAAGATTAATCAATGAACGTCAGGTCAACGCTAAAATATAAAAATAAGGTCAAATAAGTCCTGAAGAATTACCATCTTAGTACTGAAACATGAATGTTTTCGTGTTGCGATGTAAAATGCTATATATATATATATATATATATATATATATATATATATATATATATATATATATATATATATATATATGAATCTTCCGTTGAATTCGACGTATGAGGGTCAAGCAGATCAGTTTCCTAGCAACCAACAGACCGGCACCAGAACACCAGCATCATACATTTCCCGAGGGTATTTTATTAGCACGTAACTGAATGTAACGGATTCGACTGGAATTCGAACTCAGCCTCCTTTAATATATATATATATATATATATATATATATATATATATATATATATATATATATATATATATATATATACAAGGCCTCTGAGTACTTTTACCCATAAATACAACTTACCTTAAAACGATATATATATATATATATATATATATATATATATATATATAAATTAGGTTGGTGCAAAAATAATGACATAATAATGTCGTCTTTTGACGTATTTTTTAACGTCAAAAAACGACATTATTACGTCATTATTTTTGCACCAACCTAATATATATATATATATATATATATATATATATATATACAAGGCCTCTGAGTAATTTTACCCATAAATATAACTTACTTTAAAACGATATATATATACACACACACACACACACACATATATATATATATATATATATATATATATATGTACATATATTAGTTTTTCTTTTTAAATCATTTGACCCCAAGCAAGGCGATAATGATATTAAAATGAAAGGGGTCACTGGGAGAGAAAGAAAAGAAGAAGACGTCAGTAAGGAGAAACGGCAACAAAAATACAGGTTTCAACTTACGTTGCATTTAAATTTTTGAAGATTGTAGTTATCAGGGAAGCAAGATACAGGCGAGAAAATCTATTAGAACAGAATTTACGGTTACATCTTATTCAATAATAAAATTATGAGACCTAATTATCAATCTAGTACTACGCTTAAGTTGATGCGGTTTAGATACTAAGAGAGAAAACTCAGAACAATTATGATAATATTTATAGAAAAAAATGAGGGAGCCATATTACGGAAATGGTTTGGTTTAGATTTTTAGATTTACGGTATATCAACATTAATAGGTTATTTATTGCCGACAAGATTTGTAGAATAGATTTGTTCGTTTGTTTAGTGGCACATCAACTCCTTAATATCATTTAATGCCAATATTTAATTTCTTGATAGCATTAGTAATTTCTTTTACAAAAATGTATTGCGGGTAACATTTTTTCTAAAATATATTGCTATTATTTTTACTATAAAAATGTATTATTTATACGTTCATCTTGTTTTGAACGCAGTGTGGGGACTAACTATTTGCCAATAGCTGGGACCCTAATAGGTGCTGCCAATTTAGGTCTAGGTGGACATGGGAACAACAGTAATTAAGAGGTGGTTCCACGCTCCTCCAAACCTCCCGATCAGATTACTTGCTGCCGAATGTAGTTTATCGTCATACCCAGGACATGTTACAGGGGTGGGAAAATGACTGAAGTCGATATACCAGATCAGTACCGATAAAATTACCGAGCTTTCTCTGGATGTTTTTGAGATAGCTAAGCAGGAGCATCAGGTGTGGCAGCAATATTCAATTCACGAACGAATGGTAGATTTATAAAGGCGCAATCTGGATTCTGACGAAAAGATTACCTGATACAATACAGTGAACCTACTTTCCTAGTTGCAGATCGAGCAATTAATTTAATATAATCATTTCACTTCATGTCAGTGGAAAACGTGAGCTCAAGAAGGTACAATGAGATCCTCTTCTGGTGTTAAATAATAGTTTAGCAGACTCAGCTCCGCTTTCCAGAGGTTGACCTTCGGTGTTAGAAGGCTTAATAAGGAAGGCGATTTTAATTGGCTGAGCTAGCGTGGGAATGTTGGGGTTTTCAGCGAGTTGTTTCTTCGCGTCAAGTGATGTAGAGGTGTGCTCTTTTGGTCCGAAACGGTTCCCCAGTGAGGGAGGGACGACTGGATTTTTAGATAATGTAGATGTCGACATGATTAATAAAAAATAGTTAACCTTCTCTGCGTTTGGAGTCTTTCATTGCAGAGCGGACACGATTGGCGATCGCCGGTTAAGAGAACGAACCAAGCTGAGATCATTCACTACTGTCAACATGCAACAGTGGAGGCTAGCATCACCCAAGGCAAAAATCGTTCTCTGAGGTCGCTAAAAGATAGTTTCGCTTTGGAGGTGTTCAAAGTTACAAGCCATTTCTTGCCCCAGTTAAAAACTGGTTGATGGTCATTTTGGAGGGGAGCTGCCAGTTTTAACTTATCGGACTTTACAGGAGTAAATATTTGCGTCATCCACATAAATACCAAGTTGGGAACTGATCACACCAGGAAGGTCCTTGATGAGTATCAGAAACAAAGTAGGTCCAAAGTTAGAGATCTGGAGGGCCCCACATTAATGTGACAACATCTAGAAGGTGGACGTTTAACACGACTTTCATTACAGGATCTGTTAAGATCGAATCAAATCTAAACTTCGATCGGAGACACCACAATTTGAAGAAGCCCAGTATTTGAAGAAGCACTGTGAAACGTCTTCGAGATATGTAAAGCTACAGCCGGAACCTTGTCGTTCATAGCTAAAACTTGACAGTCTCTTTCATTAATAACAGTTTGCATGCCATCAGTTGACTTGGAGAAGCGAAAACCATATTCTTTAACAGAAAGGATGTCGTGCGATGCTTAACCAATTCAGATTTGATTAAAATCACTAGAACGATGGTAAAAAAAAGGTAGAAGACTAATACGACGATAATTCGATGAAGCAGTGTTTTTAAAGACAAGAAAGTGCGAAAGCCCAAGGCAACAAGTCTGGTTAGATTGAGGGAGTCTGAATAAATCATTTTGAGAAAAGGAAAAGGAAAACTGAAATGTAATTTTGGATTTCTTTTACGAACTTTGCTGGAGAGTTGTTTCTTTTGAGATTGTCTTGAATATCATTCCTATTGAGTAAGATGTACATTATTTAAATTATTCGGACTATTGGTCTCATCTTTGTCGCCATATTTATTACAACGTTTCGGCCGTTGTACGCTTCGGCCTTCTTCAGGTGGTTGGGATGTCGAACTGAACCCTTTATTTCGCTCACTGGGGTAGACTGTTCATGTTCCACGATACTGACAGATACTGCGTAAGATGTATTGGGTTTCCCAAAAGGTATATGAAAGGCCTTATTAATACCTGTCGTAGGTAAAAATATTTAGCCAAATATTGAAAGTAAAAAAACTAAAGACGTCTAGGAAGATGTCAGAAGGTAAATGAAGATTTTATTTATTAGAAGAAAAAACATGCTAACAAAGCGTAGAAATATTTTAGTACCTTCTTGCTGATCCTGAAAATTCCAACCCAGCATGTTGCAAGAGTTTTTTTTTTACCTGCGTGTCGGCAACGAATCTCTTTTCAGTGTCTGTCCTAAAACTGCTTTATGTAGAGATTGGGCTTCACAGACAGGCTGTGAAAGATCACATGACCACAAGCGTGGTGAATATTAATTAGGGAAGAGGAGGAATAGTTAATCCAAAGTTATGCAAATATAAATTATGAAGATGAATGCACAGATCAAAGATACATTTTATTAATACATTTTTCAAGCTTTTATATCACGTCTTTTTGGCTATGATGAGGAATTATTTACAATTAGACTAATAGCATTGCGTTTGCAGTTATTATCACAATGTTTCAGGCGTCTGCTGAGTCAGGTGATTTTTCAGGGAATTTCGAACTGAATTATTTTAATTAACCAGAGAAGATCGTTCAAGTTTCGCTGTTCATACCTAAGGGTATCTCATTTTTGACGTTTTGGTACTGCTCATTTATTCCCCCTATTTTACACGTGTTTGTACTACCAAGCCCAGGGATTGAACCCCCTATGCTCTAATCCACTAGGTTATTAACCCTTGGGACAATCCTGACATAATAGACCTTTTCACTTAATATTCTTATTACCTGTCTTTTGCTATTAAACTTGACCTCTTTTTGCCTCCACTTCTATCTTCTTACGACTTATTAAAAAATCATTCCACTCCTAGCAAGACGATTATGTCACGAAGATGCAAGGGTTTACTGAGAGTGGAAGAGAATGAGAAGAATTTAATGAGTAAAAAGGACAAAACAAGTATAGGGTTCAGGGAGACAGAAGATTGAAACTGACGTTGCATTTAAATTTTGGAAGACTGTAGTTCGCAGAGAAGCAAGAAATCGGAAGACAATTCCATAGGTGAGACGTGCGAGAAAAGAAACTATTAGAACTGTTGATGAAGCATTGATCTGAAGCCGGGATCGACTTTCTTTTTTTTCTAGATTCATTATAGACTTTCTAATAAAATTCCGTCCGATATAATTTTTAAAATTTTCCTTGTGTGTAGTGTTGAGTCTAGTGATCTCTGATCATGAATTCGATCCTAAATCGAGGCCTACGGGGACACTTAAACTTTCCAGAGTATATCGTTAGTCATGTTCAAAGTGAGTGAAGCCAAGTAAAATTCACCCAGAATACAAATATATCTAAATATGTACAATATTAAAGAAGAACGGATGCTGTATATAATTCTATGAATAGGCGTGTATATACATTTACATGCAAAAAAACATTATTTTAAATATAAGAGATCTATGTAAGATAGATGAAAAAAGCAAAATAATGTTAGCTTAACGTTCACAAACAAAGCAGTTCGTCTGTAGGTGCATTTAGGTAGGGTTGCCAAATTAAAGACACTCTCAAAATATCGCTCTCGCATATATATATATATATATATATATATATATATATATATATATATTGCTCTACAATTATGAATTGAGCCCTCTTGGTTACTGGCGTTTGTATACATCTCGTATAGAATACTTTAATAGCTTTGATAGCTCAGGGTAGGATCTCTGATTGATGCTAAATCGGCAGAGTTTCGGTCACACTGATGAGCTGTGATACAGCGAAACAGGCTTGTATGCAGGTGAGCATATCTATCTATCTATCTATTAGGTTGGGGCAAAAATAATGACGTAATAATGTCGTTTTTTGACGTATTTTTTACGTCAAAAAACGACATTATTACGTCATTATGTTTGCACCAACCTAATATCTATTCAAATTTACAACTTATACATGTTATAAGATTACTACAAAATTGCAATTTTATTTCATAAGTGCTGGTATCTTATCAAATGATAATGATTAATGAAATATAAATCATGGGAAATTATTTTTTTTTTATTTTCCCTTCAATATCATTACTTGATAAGACACCAGCAGTGGTGAAACAAAATGGAATTTTTGTAGTGATTTTATACCATGTATATGCTATAAATTTGAATAAATATTATTAGCTCTACTCTGTATTGAGCAATCTTTTAAGAATAGTGTTTTTGGTTATTGGAATTTTATTCCATGTGTACCAACCCTGTACGTGTATATATATATATATATATATATATATATATATATATATATATGGGGGATTAAACATTACTGACCTCGCTGGCATCCAAATGCCGAACTTCTCAATCACTCACGCACGCAAGTAGGGAACTTCCCCACGCGTTTCCCCAATAACACTGACAGACAGTTTCTCTATCCCTAACTCATGTCGCATTATGTAGATCTGTCCTCTTGGCAACTCTGATCATGCGGTAGTGTCTGTAAACATCAACGGGCGGATTGGGACTCGTTCCGTGATTTCCTTCGTGACGTCCCTCGGAATGAAGTTTTCAATTATCCTGTTCAAAACTGCTCGTCTGTGGTCTCTTCCTAAATGAAAGCCGGCATTGATGCTGTCATTCTAGCAAAGAAATACCAAGTTAAATCTCGTTAGTCTCCATGGTTATCACCTGCTTGCTCGGCCGCTGGAGATCACAGGAATCACTTCAACCGGCTGTACCAGAGCGACACGTCTGGTTGCAAGAGACGTCTATTTGTCTCTGCTCGTAACGAGTGCCAGCATGTACCCAAAGAAGAGATGTTACTGTTTACTGATGGAATGCAATAACGTATAGCATCTCACAAGTTCAGTTCTAGACATTATTAGCCGTTCTAAAAGAGTGTGCTGAACAACTGCAATTCCTCAATCGCTTCTATATTCAAAGTTCTGACATCTACATAAGGTTGAATGTTTTGCTCGGAAATTCTCTTCTAACTCAGCACTGGACTGATTTGAAGTACCCTCACCTGATTCTTCGCCCCCCAAGAACAGAGGCCCTACTGCGTGATATGTGCATAACCCTGTCACTGGCTTCGGACATCATTTCTAACTTAGACTCACATAAGACCATCGGAGGTGACGTGATACCAGCCATCGCCCTAAAGAAATGTGCTTCCGAGCTGGCTTTAGTTCTCTCCATACTCTACAACTATCGCCTCGCTGCTTTCTGCATTCCAGCTTGTTGGAAGACATCCTCCGTAGTTCCTGTTTTTGAAAATTCCGGAGAACCTTCTGACACCTCTACTACTCTATTCGTCTCCTACCGCATTTCGGCAAAATATTTGAGGTTTTAATCAATGCTGGTTAAGTATCTTACCTCTCACGAACTACTTTCAGAAAAACTATGGATTCCGTTTTGCCAGATTTACCGCTGATGTGCTTACGGCCATCACTGAATATTTATATCGAGCTCTTAATAATAACGGAGCTAGATATCTCAAAGGCGTTTGACAGGGTTTAGCATGCTGGTCTTCTACGTAAGCCTCAGGCCTATGCTATTACTGGTTGATTATTTGATTTAATCCAATCATTCCTATCAAATCTTGAAGATCGTTCTGAACGGGCTCGTTTACAGATGAAGTATCTGTAAACGAGCCCGTTCAGAACGACAAATGCGGCTTTTCCCAAAGGCTCTATTCTGGATTCTACACTGATTCAGATCTTAATCAATGATCTTACTGAAGTCATCAATTTCCAAATAAGCATTTATGCAGATGTCACTACCATTTACTCCTGTCTCAATAGCAAATCTGTCAGCGCCGACTAAGTTAACATGGCCGTTGCTCTTGAAAAGGAACTCCAATCAGTTAACTGGGTTGGGGAATGCCTTGTAAATTTGAACGCTCCAAAACAAGACTACTTTCATTTCACCACCACAGAGAAAGTTTCCTGCACCCCCGTCAGTCAGCCTGGCTGATGCTTAACACCTGCAGAACGTCACACTGAGTCTTCTTGGCCTCATATTTTCAACTGACTTGAAGTGGAAAGACTCCCTTGAATCAATAGCTGCATCTACTGCTAGGAAAGAAGGATCACTGTGTCGTGCCAGGAGTTTTTTTCTCGTCAGACTCTATCTTGAACATTTACAAATCTACCATTCGTCCGTGCATTTAATACTGTTGCCATACCTGATCTGTTGCTCCTGATATTCATCTTGGGGTTCTTGACAAAATCCAAAGAAGGTTCTGCAATATAATCGATCCTGACTTGACATCTCAACTTCAGTCACTTTCTCACCGATTTTTCTACAAATGTTTTCATAGTAACTGCTCTGACGAGATTTTTTCCTGGTGCCTTGACTTCGTGCTACGGAATTGGCATCTAGGTTCTACTCTTTTACTGTTGAAATAGTTTAAATGTAAACGCCACTTCTACAATAATTTTCTCGCACTTCCTGCCTGTGGAACTCCTTTCCGTTTAATTCCTTCCATGAAAACTACAATCTACTAAAAATTTAAATGCAACCTCAATCGCCATCTTCTTTCTTCTTGAATCCCGTTCATCTTTTAACCTTTCCTTAATCCCCCATTATACCCAGTCTTTTCTCTCGCTTTCACTATCTGTAAAGCCTGCGTACAAGTGGCACTGCCTTATATATATATATATATATATATATATGAAGAAATATAGTCTTAAGATGTGGTATATTTAGGGGATAAAGCGCTCAATATCTAGATAAAGCGTGTGTAAATATAAAAGTGAACATAGAAGTCAACCTTTTAGAGGCGACAGTCTGTTTCATGCTAGATGCAACCGTCAGGCCTCCTGATATATATATATATATATATATATATATATATATATATATATATATATATATATATGCGTGTCTGTGTGCGTAAACATTCATGATAAAGTCCCTTAGAAGCTTCAGCTAAGTATAGTTTTTCCTCGTCTTATATACAGAGAAACAATTTCGCCAGTTTTGTGTCAACTTCTAGCAACGCTAGTTTCCTCATTACATTTGGGTTATTTTCAACAAGAGAATCTGGGAAAAGAAAGCATAATTACTTATAAAGTTACAACCAAGAACCGTAGGAAGGTAGTAAAATATATTTTTATCACGAAATATGAAAACGAATTAATCACGAGACAGGGGACCCTGTTATCCATTATGGAACATACCCAGTATATAAGGGACCGTCTGGCAACACTAATTAACGAGACTGACCTACTACGCATGTTTAACTATTGCTTCTTTCGCGTTTTTCTTTGATTGGATGAATTTTTGTAAACTAAGCATTATAAGCATCTAAACCTTTTTAACAGAAGATGAAGAAATATTCTTACTAAAATAGAAAGAAAGGAAATAGATCGATTATTTATTTTGTTAGAAAATTGCTAGAATTATATCCAATCAAAAACGTCCAAGAACAAATGCAAATATCATTCTGAATATTAGTAAGAATCATTCAAATCTTTTTGGACGTTTTCATAATTTATTCTCTTCCTTTTTTTTTTTTTTTTTTTTTTTTTTAAAGAAAACAATAAGTTTCGAATTTCAAGAAAAGACAGGTTTGGAAAAAATTCTACGTTTCGTATTTCACGAAAAGAATGGTTTAGAAAAAAAAGAACAAAGAAATAACCAAAAAATAATGTGTATTCTATGAACGGAATGGTTTCTCAGAAGTAGTAGAACGGATTTAAAAAAAACAAAAAAAAAGCAATTGAAAACGTTGGGGGAGGGATTGAAGGTAGAATGAAATTTGAAACTGTTTGGTCTCTTCTGGGAGGAGACAACAAATGGCAAAATTATTGAAACGATAGTTGTGAAACAAAATAAGAAAAGAAATGCAGCAGATACAAACAGGGAAACGGAAAAAAGTAAAATCATGATGTTGTCATATTTCTTCAAACTGATATGCAAAGGATTGCAAGCGAACAGAGGAAAGGTTACTTAACTCCGGAATTTACGCATGCGCACAAGTGAATCAATTTAACTTACTTATTTTCCTTTTGACATTTTCTCGCATGCGTTCGTGTCCCAAACGTATATATTTATTTAAATATTAAACAGATATTTCTCTTTCCCTCCAATTTATAAGTTCTTTTTCTCTCTTTTATAATTAGCCAGATCGGAAAATATCGTATCTTTTGAAGGCAGCATCTAGGGTCAGAAATATGGATGAGAAAAATACATAAGATAAACAGACATTATAACATTTTAGATCAAAATTCAAGTTATGTTTGACTGCGAAATTATTGTCTTATAAACATGTCATATATATATATATATATATATATATATATATATATATATATATATATATATATATATATGTATGTATGTATGTATATATATGTAGTGTTTTCTTTTCTGGAAACAAAGTGTGCAAACACTGCCCAAATGTTTTACATGTCCGAGGGATTTGGGCTATACTTTTAGACATAATCAAGGACGATTTTATTTTTACTTTTGACTGAATATAGTTATATTGTGTATGTATCTAGAGTTATAGGAATGTCTTATTTTCAAAACACGGTCAGCACATTGATGCTGTGTTCAGAGTTAATATTACTGTGTTTTGGCTTTTTCCTTCTAATATTAAGGCTTCTATTATTTTTAATCTTTTTTTTTACATGTGGATGAGGCTTAATTTGCTTGTATTTGATACTAGTATATTTCGAATAGAGTATGGTAGTTTTTTTTGTGTCTTTAAATGAGTCCTAATAGAGCTATGGTCGGGTAGGTGTAACGTAAATCGTCTGAATAAGCATGTAGTTGTGTGACCGATATAAGTATTTATAACGTTCCAGATGTGTCTGTGCGTACATATAAATAATATATATATATATATATATATATATATATATATATATATATATATATATATATATGGTTTGATAGATGTGAGCTTGTGACCCTGGGTTTCACGCTTTAGCGATCGTCAGACAAACTGATTAATTTTTAAAAAAATGTGGGTTTATGTAGATTGCGCGTATTGGTGTTATTGTGGAAGTGGTGTGAGAAACTTCGTCGTTTTTTCATCGTACTGACGCAAACATCGATGTATGCAGACACATATACATACTTGGTCGTCCGTCGGGACTCATACATATATAAACATATGTGGGCAGTTTCGGATATGACATATGTATGTATACGGGTGGTGTTGTGTCTATACATACGCATTTGTATGTTGAAATTTAAAGATTGGAAGTGTGGCGGAAATGTCTCGTGAATGTCTCGTGAATGTATACATGTCATATATTTTATTTTTCCGCTGAATAATATTTCCTCCCATGTATGTATATACGTGTGGTGGGGTTTGTGTGAAATTATGATAGGTAAAAATTATTATTATTTATATTTATTTTTAAATTAAAAAAAAATGGCGGTTTATTTGTTATATTTAAAGCTGGTTATTTGTTTGTTTTTGACTGTGTATATGTAACAGGTAGAAATTTGTAAGCCTTATTGGTTATTTATATGGTGATGTTTAATATTTAATATGCTGGGTGAGAGGGTAGTTTGATTTAATAACGGGTCTATATGATATGGTGTGATAGTAATGTTGCAAGGGATTGGAGGCAATGATAATATAATTAGCTAATAGTTATTGTAAATTGGTAGAAATTGTAAATTGGTAGAAATGATTAGTAACGGTGGTGGGAGAATGATGAAACCATGAATGTAGTTATAGTGGTGGTAGCTAAAGAGTGGTTGTTGGTGTTTTATTTTATTTTATTTTATTTTATTTTGTTATATGTATTAATTTATTTTGGTATAAAACCTGATAATAGGTATTCTGTGTAAAATTATGGTAGTTGAAGATTGCTATAATATTTTAATTTTTAATTTTTAATTTACAAAAATATTATTGTTTATTATATTAAAGCTCGCTATTTCCTTGTTTATTTGTGACTGTGTATATGTGGCTGGTAGAAATTTCAGTTTGTAATCCTTATTGGTTATTTTTATGTTGGTATTAAATATGTTGGGAGAGGGGGTAGTATACGTTAATAATTATGGCAGGATTATATGGTAATGTTAGATATGGTGTGATAGTAATATATAAGGTGGATGGTAGCAATAATAATATAAGTGGTTAATATTTATTGTAAATTGTTAGTAGTGATTAGTAATGTTGGTGGGAGAATAATAAAACCTATAAATGTAATTATTGTGGTGCTAGCTTGAACTAAAGGGTGGTTGTTGGTGTTTTATTTTATTTTATATTTATTTGTTTATTTTTATTTATTATGAATCCTGGTAATGGGTGTTTATTCTCATGGTTATATATGGAAATTATATCTGATCTTATTGTTTTAAGGTGTTAAATATGCTGGGGGGGTTAATATGCGTTAAAGATTGTAGAGGATTTATAATAGTAGGTGTGATGTGTAAGTGATGGTGCTGGGTGTTGGTGGTAATGATAATATTATTAGATAATAGTTATTGTAAAGTGGTAAAAGTGATTACTAATGGTGGTGCAATGATAATAATGATAGATGCAATTATTTTGATGGTATCTTGAAATTAAATTGTGATTGTTGGTGGTTTGTCTATTTTATCCGTTTGGTATGAATTCGGATAATAGGTACTTGTTCTCATGCCTACATTTGGAGATTATCTCTGATTTTTTGTTAAGTAGTATATATAAATTATTTTGTTTAGTAGTATATATCAATTTAGTAGTATATATAAATTGTTTAGTAGTATATATAAATTGTTTAGAAGTATATATAAATATAAATATATATATATAAATACTAAATATAAATATATATATATTAAATATAATATATATATATTATATTTAGTAGTATATATAAATATATTTATATTATATTTAGTACTAAATATAAATATATATATATTAAATATAATATATATATATATTATATTTAGTAGTATATATAAATATATATATATATATTATATTTAGTACTAAATATAAATATATATATATTAAATATAATATATATATATTATATTTAGTAGTATATATAAATATATATATATATCATATTTATTAGGTTGGTGCAAAAATAATGACGTACTAATGTCGTTTTTTGACGTTAAAAAATACGTCAAAAAACGACATTAGTACGTCATTATTTTTGCACCAACCTAATAGTAGTATATATAAATTGTTTAGTAGTATATATAAATTATCTCTGATTTTTTGTTTAGTAGTATATATATATATATATATATATATATATATATATATATATATATATATATATATATATGTGTGTGTGTATGTATGTGTGTGTGTGAGTGTGTGCGTGTATATATATATATATATATATATATATATATGTATATGTATGTATGTATGTATGATGGACTCTCCCGTCGTTTTCGACGTATGAGTGTCTTTCAGTTCAGTTTTTATGCTTATGTTTCGTGTGAGACAACAATCCTGCACGGGATTTGCAAACTCCACACGAGGTATATGCTGAAGGTTTGACCGTCATATGGGCTGATGTGTTAGCCTGAGATTTAGTGTTAATCCTTAATTCTCTCAGATGGCTGAGACGATTCTTTTCAAAGTTAGTTATTCCTCGGTAGCGGGCGTTTCTCCAGTTTGCTCGGTTTTCAGTAGGGACGTTTGCAGCATTTAAATTGTCCCTGAAGCGTAAACAAAGACGGCCGTACGCTTACCATGAAAAATTGGCGATACATGAGGATTTTCGGCATTCGATCATCATACATTCTGATGACATGACCAGCCGATCTGAACTGTGATTGCATTCGATTCCACCGACGCCATATTTGATGAAAAGATCAGGGTTAGAGATTTTTCTCCTGCTGTGTATAACCGCATATTGAATGAAGGCAGCGTTTATGAAAAGCATCAAGTTGATTGATGGTTGTCCTGTATGGCGTCCATGATTCTTGACCCATAAAGAAGTGTGGTGAGAATGACTGCTCGATAAAATGATTTTTGTTTTCAGTGAAATCCCACGAACATCCCATAGGCGAGGCTTGCACACACACACACACACACACACACACATATATATTATATATACATATATATATATATATATATATATACATACACATATCAGATATTGGACATTGAAGTCAACACCCAGTGGCGACTGTCTGTTTCATGCATGGTCGGCCAGCTGTTGTATTTTGGTACATTTGCATGTTTTTGTTTGTCTACCAACTGGTGTGCACGCTTACATTTATATCTTGGTCAACCTAAGAACATTTCAACTCGTGTGCGTATTACTTAAACGTTATTTTTCGTGGATACTCATATTTCACAGCTCATCAGTGTGGCTAGACATCCGATCACTTCATAACCCCTCAGTAGACATTTCAACTAAGTTTAATGTTAATACAGATTCTAAATGTCAACTCAGTACTGACTAATGTTGCAAATAAAACATATGTATCTATCTGTATTTGAAGGAAAAATAATATTGTATCATTACGACAGTATTTTCATAGATTTATTTTGAAGTAATTTTCACAAAATGACATGACAAAATCAAAGCAGCTAAGCATTGAGGTGAGAACACAAATTAATTTTCTTTAAAGAAAGATAATCTCAAAGACAAATTGGCAAGAATTTAAAGATTTATAAACATGGGTGAAATATTCCTTACAAAATCAGAAACAGATGCAAATGTTAACAGAAAAATCTGGAGCACCAAAAGTAATAACTTCTGAATGTAAACACTTGCTTATTAAGGGCAAAATAAATAAAGAGAACAAAGTCAAACTTTTGGTAGTAAGAGGAAGGTGTATGTGAGAAGAAAGCCAGCAGTAAGACTGAATGATGACTGTGTAGTTCCAACAGTTAAGCATGGTGTTGGCTCTGTTATGGTGTGGGCGTGTTTTGGGGATGAGAAGGCTGGAGATTTGATTCAGATCAAGGAAATCGTAAAAAAAAGAACAATATCATTCGACATGCTCTACTACCTGGTTTATGTATAATTTGAAAAAAAAATACATTCTTCTTTCAACAAGACAACGATCCAAAACACCCTTCTCAGTTATGTCAAAATAACCTCGAGTTTAAAATAAAGGAACATTTTGGAAATTTGACTTGACCGCCTCAATCTCTTGACCTATCGTCCTTTGAATTAGTATGGGATGAACTGTGTAGGAGATTTCGAAAAGAATACCTAGAGCGTGAGCGTGAGATTTTTCAGTGATTGGGAAGGTCTTACATTTTTTTTTCAAAAAGTGTTGGAAAGAATGCCAAGAATTTGTAAAGCAGCAATGAAGGCAGATGATGGTTTTTATTGACGAAAACAATATAATGCTCTTTTATGGTATGTTTTTATCATTAAGTGCTTTTAAAAAAGAAAAAAGAAGCAAATACTTGAAGTTTGTGAAATTTCATCAATTACTTTAAAAACAATACCAAAATATCTCATTTTAATGTTTTTTTAAAGAAATGCAGAATATCCCTAAACTTTCTGCCTATAGTGTATATATAAATATTGGCATTATATATGAGACCAATGCTTTATATTTACTTTATATACTTACGCTAAGAACTAAATTTCTCAACCCAAACCGCTTCTTCGAATTCGACCAAAATTCAATTTTTTTAAAAAACTTCCTTAAATATAATTTAATCCAAAGTTACTTACCATCGCCTGAAGAAGTACAATCATTGTATTGAAACATGAAAGCATTTGTGTAGCGATTTCAACATGTTTTTATTATGATCTCTTATATATATATATATATATATATATATACACTTAATTATTTATATATATATATATATATATATATATACTTAAGTGTATATATATATATATATATATATATATATATATACTTAAGTATATATATATATATATATACATATATATATATATATGTATACTTAAGTATATATATATATATATATACATATATATATATATATATACTTAAGTATATATATATATATATATATACATATATATATATACTTAAGTATATATATATATATATACATATATATATATATATATATATATATATATATATATATATATATATATATACTTAAGTATATACAGTGGGAGAAAATAAATATTCGTACACTTGAAAAATGGAATTTTTATAAATGTAAAAGCCCTAAATAAAACAAATCTCGGCACATTTTATGTATAAAGACACATACCATTAAAAAATAATAATAAACTTAATTAATTCTTATTCTAACAGAAATGAATGCATTTTTAAAATTCTAACTGGTGAAAAAAGTATTCGTACAAATCAATTATTAGAATAAAATAATCAATTAATTATGAAAAAAGTATATTCTAGAATATTCCAGTACTGTTATCAGTAATTATAGTTAACGCTATTAGCCATTATCAGAGCATTCTGCAATTTCTAGTCTTACGAAAAGGTTCTAATAATGCCTAAAGGTAAAGAATTGACTATTTCACAAAAACAACACATTTCGTCTCTTTGGAAAGATGGGAACAGTTACAGAACGATTTCTAACAACCTGAATATTTCTTTGACAACAATTGCTTCGTTCATTGCAAGGTTTAAAACAGTGTCGAAAACCAAAGAAGAACAGATGCTCCGAGGAAGATTTCTCTAAGATCAGCAAGGATATTAGGACGCCAGATCCAATAAAACCCACAGATTACCCGAGAAGAGCTGCAGGAACATCTGCATGCATTAGGGATTAAAGTAACCAAACGTACACTAAGTAATGAACTACACAAAAACAGTCTGAAATCACGCATCCCAAGGAAGACTCCACTCCTCGTGAAACGACACAGAGACGCTAGGCTAAAATTCGTTAGAGAGCATAAGGATAAAGAATATTCGTTTTGGGAAAGAGTACTATGGACAGATGAAACTGAAATAGAGTTGTTTGGTCATAATTATCGAAATCATGTGTGGATGAAGGACGGAGAAGCCTACTTACCAAAGAACACGTTGCTAACTGTAAAGTTTGGTGGTGGCAGTATCATGATATGGGACAGTTTTTCTGCAAAAGGTGTTGGCAGAATATCAATAATAGATGGCAAGATGAATGCCGAAAGCTACTAGAAAATCCTGCACGACAATTTAATGTGTTCTGTTGAGAGACTTCGGCTACCTCCTGATTGGGTTTTCCAACTGGATAATGATCCTAAGCATACCGCTAGATCTACACGGAAATGGTTAGCTGAAAGTAACGTTGATGTCTTGCAATGGCCAAGTCAGTCCCCAGACTTGAACCCAATCGAGAATTTATGGCGATATTTGAAAATTCAAATTGGGAAAAGAGCACCAACAAATATCAAGAATTTGAAGACAATATGCCAAGAAGAATGAGACAAAATACCACTCAGTGTGTGCATATCGTTAGTTGAGACATACAGGAATAGACTGCTAGTTGTTGAGCTCAACAAAGGATATTCCACAAAGTATTAAATTAAGTTAATATGCTTTTTTTTTTGTTTTGTACGAATACTATTTTCATCAGTTAAGATGAAAAAATGCATTTCTGTTAGAATAAGAATTAATTTATTACTATTTTTTTAATAAAATGTATCTTTAGACATAAAATGTATCAAAATTTGTTTTAGTTAAGGCTAAAAAAATAATATTATAAAAATACAATTTTTCAAGTGTACGAATATTTATTTCCCCCCACTGTATATATATATATATATATATATATATATATATATATATATATACTTAAGACTATATTTCTTCGTATATATATATATATATATATATATATATATATATATATATATATATATATATATATATATACACGTTGGATACTTAAAAGGGTTACAAACAGACAAAGGTGGTACTCGAGTGAAAGGAACAGCAACACGGCTCAGATGAGAGGTTTATTGTAAAAGAGAATACACTACTGAAATACAGGGAATCGGCTAGCACTTCCCGAAGCCAGTCTCAGTTATGACCTGTGAACACTACATATATTTTCTGATATAACCAGTCCAAAATAGGTAATAGAAAGAGTGAAACATTCCA
The DNA here is from genome assembly GCA_963932145.1 of Acanthosepion lycidas. Lineage (NCBI taxonomy): Eukaryota > Metazoa > Mollusca > Cephalopoda > Sepiida > Sepiidae > Acanthosepion > Acanthosepion lycidas. Next base: position 35,802,327 of record OZ010605.1, read on the forward strand.
TTACAACAATATATATATATATATATATATATATATATATATATATATATATATATATATATATATATGCCTTTAAGTCACACTTTGCACGTTCAGAATTCCTGGAAAGTCATAACTGCTCAGTTTCGTATTCGAGACGTAAAGCAATTTCTAAAGAATTAATGGATTTTACTTTTTTTAATTCGATATATTTTCATTACGTTAAACCTTATTTTTAGTGGATACACGTGATTGTGTAGACGCTCCGTTTATTTAAAACAATATTTCATTTCGTATGAGACGTATTTGTATATATTTAACTTACAATTGGTGGTATATTCGAACGGTTGACAAGAGGAAGTACCCAACTACCTCGGCCATCAATCTAGATTATTTTTCTGAATTATCTATAATTCGTAACCGACAAAATACTCTTTGATAAAAAAAGTGAAGTAAAAAAAAAATCAAATTTGCACCTGACGTTTTTCGTAGACGTTACTTTTTCGGATGAATTCCCCACAGATTCACGACCAAATTATTTGGTTATTTGTTGGCTTAATGAAATTTAGTAGTGAAGACCCCCTCCCATCTCGCATTACTGATGGGAAAACCCAGTTGTCATAGGTTGAGAGACCAATTTACTTGCTGTTACTGATTCCAGTCGAACACCACTTATCTCGGTTGTATCCGCCGAACGGACCGAAAATGCAAAACAGCAAAAGGTATGAATTAACTCAAGTTGTCGTTTGGATGAAAGAGAAAAGATTAACTTCTATTCCCCCCACCCCGCTTCGCACATTGCGCACCCCCATTCTTTGCTTCCCTCTCACACACACAAAAAATGGGTACGTCTTCATATATTTTATGTATGCTCAGAAAAAATATTCTCCAACTTGACAACATAGAAGAAGCTCGGGGTGTGAACGGATCACTATACTTTGAAGAAATGTAACGGAATTTAATTATACCATAGTGACTCCCAGGCGATGCACATAAAATATAACAAAAGATGTTACCCCAATGATGCATCGAGTTGGAAATTCCCATTGTGTTCGTGCTCAAGCAACAAATATCAAAAAGACAATTTTAAACTTACAAACAATAATTCATTTCCAATAGTACGCTAATAGCCAAAAAGGATCTGTCGTACGAGTATATAGACAAATCAATCTTATGATCCCAATCGAAAAGGCGTATAGTAGATGAAGTCTAATAAGAATATTTTTTTTCATATGCTTTGTCCCATCAGTACGTGAGTGATCATGGTTCTCCACAACTTCCTATCCTATGTAACTCTAAGAAATGTTTGTCTATTTACTAACCTTTCTTGTCATTGTTCTTCCATCCATTTGAAAGAGTTTGTTAGGATGTTTCCTTCTAGCCCTCAATGCGTCCTGTTGCCATACGCGATAGACGTATCTCTTTTGATACATGACTGACTAGGCAGTAGGTTATCAGTTTTATGCGGTAGACTGGTTGCCAACCAAGGCTATAGAACCATGTCTGTTCTATTATTCAACCCATAGTTGGGGGAGAAGAGATGGATTCATACCTTTCCCAAGGTTATTTGTACGTGCGTGAATGTAACGAAATCGATTGGAATTCGAACTCAACTTTCCGATTTCTCACTCTGAGCCGATATCTTTTTTGATATATATCAACTCAGTATAGGTTATTTAATGCCGAAATTTAATTTTCTAGGAAGCATTAGTAATTTTCATTACAAAAATATACAGCTGGTGAATACGTCAAAAAACGACATTATTACGTCATTATTTTTGCACCAAACTAATATATTTATTTTTATAAAAATGTATTTTTATATTTTCATAATGTTTTTATCCCAGTTTTGGGGGTTACTATTTGCCTATAGCTGGGACCCGAACAGGTGCTACTATCAAGGGTCAGCGTGAACCTGTGAACAACAGCAATTAAGAGGTAGTTCCATGCTCCTCAAAACCTCCCGATCAAAGACCTTGCTGCCGGGTGTAGTATATCATCATACCCGGGACGCCGAACCAATATCCATTCCACTACAACACATATCCTTCATAATATATCCTAAAATTTTAACTGCCTCTAATTCTAAGTATAAGCGCCCTTTTAATTTTTTTCCCCTTTTTCTTTGTTCACCTGTTCCGTCTATCGTATTCTAAGCTTCCTTCTCTAGAACCACATCTATGTCGTCCCGTCTTCATCAGTGAGGAAGCTGGTCAGCAGTCACTCCTAATATAAAGACTATTTCGTTTTAAAGCTTGTCCATCCAATAAAAGAAAACCCCGGAATCTCCTGGGTCGTATTTATCGTTTTGTGCTTTTTTCAGACTTGGTTTTTGTGTAAATGTTTTAAGTAATACTTTGTGGAAATCAGTACCGACCCTTGGCATAGCGTTTTAATGGGGGCATCTTTTTTCAGAATTGGCCTTAATTTAAAGTGGATTATAACTGGAAAATTTCTTTATAAACTGGGAAATTTTATCTCTAAAACAAACTCTATACTAAGCCCAACATCGTGGAACAAACACCTAAGATAAGAAAAGCATGGCATACAACGTCTTAATAGAGCTTTCAGATACGGGTGTTATGTAATGAAAACTACCGGATACCTGTGTTCTTTGAAGAAATCATGTCACTAATTAGGTTCTAGGTAATTTTTTCAATGGCTACCTGTTTTATTTAAAGCAACCATATCACTAAGGTTTTTGAGTTTAATTCATTTTTGAAGATCTGCCGGGGGATTACGGATATACATGAAAATACAATAGTTTGTGTTTAAAGACTTAAATATTTCTATTGTTTAGGCCTATAATACTTAAAATGATCTCCTGAAACAATGTCATATTTTAATTATTAACCCAATTATACATGGTTGTTAGCAAAACGATGAGCCCAAAATGCAAATTACAAATTAGAGATACCAAAACCAAACAAGTAGAAAATGAAAATATCTAGGAAGTATTTTAACAAAGAGCAGAAAGGCGCATTGGAGCCAAAGTTGCACTCCAAAAGCTAAGCACAGTTGTTAAGAGAAAAAAAAACCCCAAAAGACTCGCTAGAAACAAGGAAAAGACTACTGAACTGTTATGTCATATCTCTGTCGATATTTCTGAGATGAGGTATTATGTACATTATTTACATTATTCGGACTATTATCTTCATCTTTGTCGCCATATTTATTACACCGTTTCGGCCGTTGTACACTCCGGCCTTCTTCAGGTGATTGGAATGTCGAACTGAACCCTTTATTTCCTGTGCCATGTGTCCTCAAAGACACATGCACAGTGGATAAAGGCTTTGGTTAGATCCAGTGACAGGACCCAAAGAGTGTGAGTTCAATACCCGGTTAAGGCAGTGGAGAACTTTCAGAGGGAAATTAACAGGAGATAACTGATAACTGACATCCATCAAACATGGCAGGTGGGACTAGAACAGTCTACCCCAGTGAGCGAAATAAAGGGTTCAGTTCGACATTCCAACCACCTGAAGAAGGCAGGAGCGTACAACAGCCGAAACGTTGTAATAAATATGGCGACAAAGATGAGGATAATAGTCCGAATAATGTAAATAATGTACGCCATATCTGTTTTTTTATATGGCAGTGAATGCTAAACAATCTATTCAAAGATGAAGAAGAGACTTGAAGCAAAAGAAATGTGGTTCTACCGAAGGATGCCGAGGATACAATGTTTTTTTTTTAAGAGAAAATGGAAACAAAAACGAAACATATACTTAACACCAGAAAGAAAGTTATAATTTTCAGAGCACATAATGAGGAAAGAGGGGTTGGAAATTTGATACTCACAGGGAAGATTGAAGCCAATGCGCAAAAGGAAAAACTCATTACCTACGTCGTGTCTTTGGGTAAATTGATCGTGGAACAGGGTTTAGGAGAAATAACAAAAAGACAAAATTTATTAAGAGCTACGACGGACAGGAAAGTGCGGAGAGCCATGACCACTATGTTTTGAGGGGACACGGCACACAGAAGACTAATGGACATCTATTCAGACAATCTGCTTTTTCCAGTATTTGTGAATTTGTGACGATGACAAAGTTTTTAATGGAACATTTTTGTTCAATGTTATTTTTGTGATGTCAACGAACACTCGTTGTCCATTTTGTAATGCTCGTTGTAGTAGAGACTTTGTAATCACAGATACCACTATACTCAATACAATACTCGCACAAATAGTACTTGTTCGATAATACTCGCTGAGCTGAATAGAGAAATAATATAATGAATAGATTAGAGAATAGCGGTCCGTATAGTAATATCGGATAGACTAGAAATAATGATCCGTATAGTACAGAGGATAGACTAGAAATGCAGATCGTTAGTTGTCGGCTACTTCCTACATATATGCGTTTCCTCTATGGTCACGTGGTCTACTTTAATCAATAATGAGATCGCCTGTGTTTACTCACTGGCGATCGATGTTCAAACTCAAGTGTCGGCAACGACGCTTTATTCCTATATAACAGTTATTATATATAAATAGAATATATGTAGAATATTTTAGTTGGTATTAATGATGATCATTAACCTGGCCATTTTGTGGGGATGCCTCACTATATTTTAAGGGATTTTAATTTTCTCTCTTCATTAGCCATGCTCAAAACACACGCGCATATTCTTTTTCGGCAATTATTTTTCATCAATAAAGCATTTTTGTGTGTGTTTAACCTTGTTCTTGAGCAAATTTATTGTTTTGACTCACCTACCATGCAAGGAAATTCACTTCTTTGACTGTTATAAATGTCATGCCTTATCTTGTCTTGAGTAATATTTTACCCAGGGCCATGGTAATAACCATTACAACAGTGACATAATAAACAAAAATAAATAGCAATTTTCTTCAAGCCTGTTGCGGATTGAACGGCTCCTATTCAACCCGTACTCATTTTTTAACTTTACAATTGTGCTAACAAGGAATAAGCAAATAAGAAGAATAACATTCAGCAAGAAAAGTTGCATAAGTAAAGGGAATTTATATATGCCGAACAACAATTTTACAGACAGTAAATCAGTTGTGTTTGAAATACTGAAATTTGCTTGTCCTTGGAATTTTGAGTGGGGAAAATGTTCTTTTTGATAAACTGAGAAGTGTATTAAAAAGTGTGTGAGTTTGGAGAACTTTAGTAAGATGTACTGTTAATTGTAAGAGAATTAAACAGTTTGTTACTCACAATGTTAAGAGTTTCTGTCCTTGTTGGTTAAAGGAGTGAATGTTCGTAGATGTGCGATGTTATCACGTACGTGTGTGTGCGTTGGTGTGTGTCATGAGGTTTCATATCGTTTTCCCCAAAGGGACAAAACGCAATTTCTCTACTCACCTACATTGATGTGGGTCTGAGAAGGAGAAAAAAAAGAATGAAAATGTGTCAAAATATTTATAAGTAATATGAATCACGTGGTAGGCTCCAAATTACAATTTGGGTCTTTTAGCGGGAGTGATTTTTACTGGCCAATATATAGTTCATTTTATTTCGTTTAATACCGAAAACATGCTCGAGCCATGATGCGCAGAGACGCGTTTTTGCATTCTGCTTTGGGTCGTCAAGCAGTCAACATCCGGTTTGTATAAAAGAGTGTAAGAGACACGACAAATCTGGCTGCTTTCCTGGCTCTTAATAAAATTTTTACCTGGCAGATCTTCAAAAATGCATGGATTGAAAAAAGATAATGTAAACATATTCAAGGGATTAATATCTTTGAAAAAAGATGGTAACACTATGAAGATGGCCCCGAAAAAATGTTTCTATCTTCAACCTTTAATCTTAAGTGAAATGAAGACATTCTCATTTCAGGAAGTTTACCAAATACGACAGATTGATGTATTAGGTTGGTGCAAAAATAATGACGTAATAATGTCGTTTTTTGACGTAATGTCAATAAACGACATTATTACGTCATTATTTTTGCACCAACCTAATATGTTTGAGAAATGATCCGATAAAGTATAATTAAAAAAATAAACAAACAAAACGATACACGTCTGTTCAAATAATTTTTTACGTGTCATATTCATTTTAATATTGTTGTTTTTTATCACAAATATCGTATTTTGAAATTGTTACGCAGGCAACATAGAATAGAATTAAAAATTTAGCTAGTGCTAAGAATCGAACACACATTCAGTACTTCGGGGATTCCATCTAACATGGACAAAAACCTGTGGTCAACAGTCAAAATTCAAATTATAGCTGCTTTTTTTTTTTAACTATCTCATATTATACCGAATCATTTGTATACAACCCATAGTAGTATTAGATATAATAGTTTTCTCCGATTTTATTAGATAAAGCACTGTTATTCTTTATATTTTAGCACGTAATTAAGACAAGATATTTCAAAAAGAAAAATAAAGAATGATAGAGAAACAAAATGTTTTCATATTAGGTTGGTGCAAAAATAATGACGTAATAATGTCGTTTTTGACGTTACGTAAAAAAACGACATTATTACGTCATTATTTTTGCACCAACGTAATATTTTCCCATATTCTTGATACTATTAGGTTGGTGCAAAAATAATGACGTAGTAATGTCGTTTTTTGACGTTAAAAAATACGTCAAAAAACGACATTATTACGTCATTATTTTTGCACCAACCTAATAGAAATATTTGCTTAGAAGCGACTAGCAAATACATAATCTATCAATTTTGGACTAGCCTTTATATATATATTTAGCTAGATAGATAGAAATATACAGGGTGATTAAAAAGTAACTCCCTATTTAATGTACGAGTGGCCAGCTAGGAGTCCTACATTTTTTTTTTTTGGCCGGGGACGGGTGTTAAAGGAGCAAGTCTACTATACGAAACCAAGAATTTGGAAGAATTCGAAGGGCGAATACAAGAAGTTATGTCTTCCGTACCACAAGAATTCCCGGTAAAATCAGTTAACGCAATTCCTGGGAGGCTTGAGAAGCTGTTTAGCGAAATCTGGTGCGAATATAATTTTAAATTAAACCTCATATTAAACGCTTTACTCTTATATCCATTTCTTGTAAAAAAATATATATAGTTGATAAATAAAGAATAAGTATTTTAAAATAAGGAGTTACTTTTCTATCACCCTGTAAATTATGTGAAAGTTATTTGAAAGTATTAAATAAAGAAATATTGTCATTATTAACGTTTTAATAGTTGATATTTTATGATATTACTTTTTGTGATTTAGTTCAGTTGACAAACAGTTTTATATTCTACATTAGATAAGTAAATAGATTAAGGCAGAACTTAAGTAACATTCGACAGGACTTGAACTCGTATTTAGTTAGATGGGCTGCACACGTTGTTTGGTTTGTTCAAAGCATATTCTTTATTTATTCTCTTGAACCTGAACTGTTACGTAATATCAGTCTTTTTGGGGGGCAGTGAATGCTGGACAGTCTCCCCACAGATGAAGAAGAGACTAAGCAATAAAAAATGTGTTTCTCCAGAAGGATACCAAGGATATCATGAACTGAACATGTGAGCAACGACGAAATTTTAGAGATAATGAAAGCAAAAAGGAAACTTATAATTATCATCAAGAAGAGAGAATTAAAATTTCTATGGCACCCAATGAGTCAAAAAGGCTTGGAAAATCCAATACTCATAGGACAGGCTGAAGTCAAGAGGGACAGAGAAAAACTACGCATAACCCACTTGGTGAGCTTGATTAACTAGATGGTAGAATAGAGTTTGGGAGAAAAACCTAAAAAACAAAACAAAGTTATTAAGAGCTACGAAGGACAGGAAATTGTGGAGAGCCATGATCGCCTACATCCTGAAGAGACACAACGCATAGAAGTAGTAGTAATAGTTGTAGCATAGAAACTGATAGAAAATAAATTAGTCTTTTCTATTTTCCAACGTCCAATTTAGGCATTAATATATCCTAGATATAATAACATGTGTAGCGGACCGTGGGGTGATGAGTATGTATTGTAGAAGAATACACGTAAGTTAAAATTTCCTGCTAGCCGAGAATGTTGGACTTTAATTAAGTCCAAAGAAAACAAGGAAAAACAAACAAGACCGATAAATATATGTAAACAAATATATGTATTAACAACAAGTACAAGTTACAAGCACATTGAGTGCGTGTGGTGAATATTATGTGTGTGTACTGGGGTGAGTGTTCGTCCGTACGTGTATTGCTCTTAGCGTGTTCCCAGCATTTGGGAAACGCTGTATCTGACAGCGTTCACATATTGGTAGCTGAAATGAGAGAAGAATTACCACCTCATCTCCAAGCGAGGTAACGGCCCAAGGCCTGAGGGAAAAGAGATATCGAGGCCAAGGTTCAGCCAGTATTTATAGCCAGGGGATAGAGACCCCCTGGTGAAGGATTAAGGAACTAAAGAGGAGCTAATTCCGACACATATCAAGACCGAAGGAAGGACTAACAGAAATCAACACCAAACATAAAAAAAATTCTATCTGCTCAACGACGGATAATAGTAAACAATTGCTCCACACACACACACACACACATACACACACACACACACACACACATATATATATATATATATATATATATATATATATATATATATATATATATATATGGAGAAAAATATTTGGAAAAAAAACAAACAAAAATCCTTAAATGCAATTAAGTTGTTTTAATATGAATGAAATGTCAACGTCTGACGTTTCGGTTTAATAAACCTTCATCAGGACAATATTCATTAAAATGCAATTAACATATTCAGTTCAACATGACAAAGACGATGGACATAAAAACAAAACTTATCCAAAACAGATAACTGAAAATTTTAAATGATCAGCTTTCCGTTTAAGCGTGGTCACGTTGTCGTCAAATGGGCGACGCTTCAAAACGTATTCCTAAAATTTAAGTATTTTGAATGAAAACGAAAAAAATGAAAAGAATTCTATTATGATGGAAAATTGTATGTACGCTTATCGAGCATTAATCTTGCTAAAAAAGGGGAAATACTAAAGAAACCAGGTCTAGTATTCACCGTGCGTGAGATGGATATTATACCTGCTTCATAAATCCTCCTAAGATTTTTATTATGAAAATATTTTAAAATCTTCACGGAATCAAAATCGAAATTATGATCTGCTTTAGTTATGTGTACAACTAAAGCATTGTTCAAATTTCCGAGGCGAATATCTCGTTTATGTTCGAAAACACGAGATTTTACGGACCTACATGTTTCACCCACATATTTTAGGTGACAGTTTTTGCATGAGATTTGGTAGATGCAAGCATCGGATGTAATATGTTGTTTGCTGGTGCTATTTAATAAATTACGGATAGTTCTAGTAGGTAATATTGTAGTTTTAATTTTTAACGCGTTTAAATTATTGGAAATACGTTCGGTCAAATGATTATTTGGAAGAAAGATGCGATCAAAAGAATTTTTATCAGGAGCAGCTGAAAGTGTACCTTTCATTGCTGTAGTTGTAGTGGCCTTCGGGGGGTCATTCTGCGCTGATGAGTAAATTTTCAACGCTTTATTTTTAGCTTTCTGTAATAATTGTCTCGGATACGAAAGATTTGAAAAGATATCCTCAATATATGTGAATTCATCATTATTTGAAACAGTGTATATATATATATATATATATATATATATATATATATATATATATATATATATATATATATATATATATATACACTGTTTCAAATAATTGACGAGGTGACATTTTTTTCATTTTGTCTAAGAACTACCGGTCGGAAATTTCACAGTATAATGCGCAGGATGTATAAAACACTGTATTGCAATAGTAACACGATATAAAAGTGAAAAGATTTGTTGCAGCTCCTACGATAAGGGTCAATCGAAATTTGTTTCCGGACATACTTTTTTATTTTCTCAAGTACTTTCAATTTCACCCCCCCCCCAACCAAAAAAAAAAACCTCTTAGTAAAAGAGCACAAGAGATCCATAACAAGCTAAAACTGACAAACACTTCTGAACAGTTCAGCCAGAGGAAAAAAAATCATAACTATCAGATGTATTAATTCTTTGTCTTAGCAATTCACATCTGAAGATTATATATATATATATATATATATATATATATATATATATATATATATATATATATATTAAAGACATTTTTTATGTTTAACGTTCTTTTTATAGATACTTGTATCTATAAAAAGAACGTTATACATAAAAAAATGTCTTTAATAAATAAATTGTCGGACTTTGTCCATTTCGTAATATATATATATATATATATATATATATATATATATATATATATATATATATATATATATATATATATATATATATATATTATATACACACACTTTTCATATATATATATATATATGCAGAATATGAAGAATCTACTCTTTTTGTCATTGTTAATGTATATATATATATATATATATATATATATATATATATATATATATATATATATATATATATCCTCATATTTTGGAGAAGAGACAATTCTTTTATGAAAGATACTTGGTCATCCGAATTAACAATACTGAATAGGCCTCTCATGCTACACACAGACATATATGAAGAGACAGAAATAGATTAAGTTTAATGATATGACTGCCAAAATTAAATCGTTAAATATTGTTTTTTGTATATTTTAATACGGAACTAAATACCAGTAACTTTATTATTTTTTCTAATCGCCTAGAAAAGCTCGATAAATTAATAAGCTATAACGAAATTTTCACACCATAATGCGAATAGGTATATACGCAGACTGGATAAAAACTATATTGTTCTGCGCAAGAGGAAACATCCATTTTTTAAATTATCACGGTATAGAAGAATTCCAGGTTAGAAACGAGCGTCATTATAATCGTACATTTATTGGTCGCCAATATGACTTGATCACTTCTGAGAAAACTATTATAACATCTGAACTTTCTAAAAGCAAATCTACATTAGAAATATCCAAAATAATTGAAAGATATCACCAAACTGTGAAAAAATTTGTTGCATCTCCTACGAAGGTACATAACAGGGCTGACAAGGTCACTCGAGGGTTGTTTCCCGACGTTCTTTGCCACGAATGAAACGTGAAGCTGTAAATAACCCAGGCCTTGGAGCACTACTTTGTGGAACTGACTCCCATGAGGATGCTTTCTCGATCAACACAACCTGTTCAAATCTCGTGTTAACAGTTACCCGTGTTACCCAAATATTCCCATAAACCGTTCCTTATCTCTTAACCCGTAATCCTCTACTTCGACTGATTAACCAGCAAATGACAATTGTCCCCAAAGGCTGTCACATGATCCTTGAGCACCTTTTGAGACATGATTAAATTCTTCCTCCTTTCACAGAAAATGTTTGCATGAGCTCTTCGCTGTGGTAGCTCGACTATGAATTTAAGCGCAGTGTTCGTCTGGCGCTATCAATTTACAGTTGAGCTAGTTAGATGTTGCCGTATGTTCTATGCTAACGGTTTCTTTTCTCGCACTTTTCGCTTGTGGAAATCCCTTTTGGCTCCTTGCCTTCCAGCCAACCTTAATCTGCAAAAATTTAAATACATTTTCAATAGCTATCTACTCTCCTCCTGGTTTCTCTTGTATCTTTCTGCTCATTAATGTTTTTGTTCCTCATTCTTCCACACCCTGTAAACCCCTTACATTTTAGTGGCTTTACTGGTTTTCTTGGGATGATACTGATTAAAAAAAGAAAAAAAGGGAGATAATTACCTTCTGTATCGCTGCAATTAAGTTGTCTTAATTCTTTTGATGAAACTTTATCGTTAATATTTGACAAGATGATCTTTTTCACATTAAGTCCTTCTTTCTCAACATTCTACGACTTTTAATTTAGTCATATAGATCGGAGCTACAGAAATAGTCATCGATTAGTTACGAAAATGCATCCCGTATATTTCATATCTGACATAGATTTCCTGTATAATTATGTTACTGGCAGTCACCAGTTCACACAGAATAAGTTTTTTATTGTCACGATATCTACAAGTAAGTTACTCGACTAACAAAGTAAAAACAAAAATATCTTAACATCGTCTATATACAACCTTGCCGATTCCTCGATCTAAGCTGCAATTTATTACTTCACCGTGCTTCCATCTAAGCTGAAATCCCAGTCAAATTCATTACATTCACTTACGTGCTAATACCCTTGGGAAAAGTATGAAGCTATTTCTTCTCTCCCCAGCTATGGGTAAATAGCAGGAGAGATTGTTTTCTATAGCCTTGGGTGGCAACTGGTCTAGGAGAAGAAAAAATTTAAACCAGCCTGGCAAATCCGAATGGAGGGATCCGAAGGCAGTTAATAGATCTACTATCTGGTATTATCTGGCATCCCCTGTCGTCTGCTTCCTACCCCCCACCTCCATACGATACACACTTGTGTGTCTTGTGATTGCAAGAGTAGGAAGAGAGAGATGCTGTGTCTCAAATCATTGCAACCACACCAACCTGCGCATGACACCTAGCTGTGCTAGGTTGGATCATAATCGATTCTCGATGGACTCATTTTATATACAACCTTGACTTTGTAATTTAAAGTAAATTATGTCAGGTATAAACTATTGTCAGAAGAAATAAGTAAAACTTTCGAACGTGAAACTGTTTAAAACTATAAACATGAAACAGAATTAGAAAAATACAAGGCCCATGTATAGTCGACAGAGCCGACGTTCAAACGAATATGGGATGGACAATTCAAAGAAGGTTATGCATAATGCTCGAACTATTATTATTCGACTGGAGCTAAAAGAACTCGAGAAAAAATACCCAGGATTTAAAATAAATAAATAAAAGCGTGGAATTAGTTTAACATTTGATCTATAAGAAAGCTTATCCACCACCTCCATTTCCCTTAATATAAAATCTCGCACATGCCTATAATGCATCATTTAACAAATATTGATCATTTCTTTTTCATCTAGATTTTTAAGAGAACTATCGATTCGTTTAGAGCTGAATTTGCCCTAATAACTGTGACTATTGATTTTTCTTAATACTTTTCATTTAGCAATTATTTTTATTTTGTTTGCATCTCGTTGATTATCATTAACACCTGCCGTCAGCATTCGCGTGTCTCGCTCACTGGTTCGAGGAAAGAAATAATGTTCCAGAGGTCTTTGAAGTTCACAGAAAATATTTTTAGGATTCCATGTATTTTTCAGTCTGAGTTTATTATTCTTATTTTGCGCATTATCCCTTCAGGATGTGTGCGATTATGGTTCTCCACAAGTTCATATCATTCGGAGCTCTAGCAATGTCTGTCCCCTTACAGGAACTACTCTTCCATCTATTTACACACGTTTGATAGGTAGGTCTTGTTTTAAATATGTCATTTGGGTGTCAAGCTCTCCAAATATTCTTTCCCCGTCATGCGCTCGAGAAATATCAACTTACTGATTCTAAATGTCCTTTTTATTCCCTCATTGCTCACATGCTCTGTCTGTTTTATTCTCAGCTTCATTCAGGAGAACCACATCAACTTCAAATGACTCTTTATCTGTAAGGAAATTATCAGTGATCTTCTCGATGTCATCGGTTCCCTAGTAGGCATTTAAGCAGATGACATTACCATTTACTCCTGTCTCAAGAGCAAATCCATCAGAGCTGATTGGCTGCTGCTCTTGAAAATGACCTTCAATCAGTGGTTAACTGGGGCAGGAAATGCCTTGTAAATTTTAATGACTCCAAAACAAAACTGCTTTCATTTAACAACTATAGAGTACCTTTTCTGCCTGATATCAGCATGGCTGACAACTAGGAGAGCAATACACTGCGCCTTCTTGGTCTCAAATGATATAGCGACTACATTGAATCAATAGCTGCATCTTCTGCAAAGAAAGTTGGATCAATGTGTCGTATCAGAAGATTTTTCTTGTCATACTTCAACTTGCACATTTACAAATCTGTCATTCCTCCGTGCATTGAATATTGCTGCAATATCTGGTCTGGTGCCATTCATCTTGAGGTTCTTGACAAAATCCAAAGTAGGGTCTGCAATATAATTGATTCTGGCTTTGTATCTCAACTTCAGGCACTTTCTCACTGACGGGGCGTGGCTTCCCCTGTTTTTTCTTCAAATATTTTCATGGCAATTGAGGCGACAAGCTTTTACCCCTGGTATTTCATCTACATGAATTAAGCGTGCTACTAGATTGGCATCTAGGTCCCACTGTTTTACTGTTGAAAGAACTAAATGTAACTTCTCAAACAGTTTCTTTCTCGCATTTCCCGCCCGTGGAACTCTTTTCTGCTTACTTGCTTCCCTGATAACTACAATCTTCAAAAGCTTAAATGAAACGTCAATCGACATCATCTATTTTCTTGAATCCTGTTCATCTTTTGTCCTTTCCTCAATCCTCCCTATATTCAGCCTTTTCTCTTACTCTCACTCTCTGTAAGACCCTGAGTGTTAGTGGCTTGCTTGGGGTGAAATGATTCGCAAAAAATGTTATTCTCGGCTTCTTTCATATCAGCTCAATTTGCTTTTTCATCAGTAAGGAAATTATCGAACATTCATTGACATATATATGGATATAACGTAGAACGTTTTTCTTTGTTTCTAATAATTTTTTCCCGTTTCATAATACTTTGATTTGGAAGGCGTATTTCACTCGGTCTGTCTATACGAAAGTCAATGCTGGGCAATAGTCTCAAATGAAGAATCTGGTTCTACAGAAGGATGCTGACAATACCATGGATAGAACATGAGAGTAACGAGGAAGTTATGGAAAATGCATGCAAAAGGACCCTTATATTTAGAAAGTTGAACTTTCTCGGACACAAAATGAGGAAAGAAGGCGTGAAGAATTCAACACTCACAGGACACTGAAGCCAAGAGGGATAGAGAAAAGCAGTGAAGAACCTACCTGAAGATCTTGTGTAAATGGATGGCAGAATAGATGCTGGGATAACGATAAACCTTATTAAGAGCTACAAAGGATAAGAAGTTATGGAGAACCATGATCGCCTATGTCCTGAAGAGACACAGCCCAGAGAAGAAAGAAAAATGCGCCTTTGGATTTTTTTCATTGTAAGGTTGTGTTTTTGAATTTTCGGCGTATACAGAAACGTAATATTTGTCGAATTTGTCCCCGTACGTTTGATCCTCATTGGGGAATCGCTATAACAAGTCTCTCCAACTCAAGGACAGAAAAGGAGCATTATGTGCTGAGAGAGAGAGAGAGAGAGAGAGAGAGAGAGAGAGAGAGAGAGAGAGAGAGATGAAGCGGGCCAGAAGCAGAGGACAGCGGACCCTATGGTTGGTTTCCTAACCATGGCGTTCAAAGAAACACTTACAGCAGGGAGTCAACGGACCCACGAAATTGAATTAAATAAATTGGTAATTTTGATTGATAGGAATTGTGAAGGACAGAGAGTCGGACTACAGACAGTCAAGTTGTCGCACGTATTCATCTCGTTCGTGTTTATGAAGACCAAATTAAAAAAGCAAAATTTAGCGTCATTTCTCAAATGCGTGAAAATCGGTAACTTCTGACACGAAATACAAATATACCTTTTTTCAATTCTCATCGGTAATTTTTCTTTTGATATTGTCAGTTTTTTCGGGGTTTTAATTATGTAATTGAACAAAAACATGATTATTCCTTGAAATTTCAGTTCATTTAGCAAACCACTTTCCAACAAGATGTTCTGATATTTGTGTTAGTTGCCATTCACCCCATGCAGCCACTCCACCCAAATGTGAAATCAGATCTGTTCCTCCGATCATTAAAAAATCATTTTCTGTTGCGCGTCTGAACCCCGATGCCAATACGAGTAGCAAAATTTGATCATTTTTACCTTATATATATATATATAAAAAAAAACTTGTAGAAGTTTGTTGTATATAAAAATTCAATATTTCCGCTTTCCCTAATATGAAGTGTCAAATGTATTTCCTATAAAATTAAAGAAAATTAGTCACAAAATACGTTTATACTCTCTCGTTACGTTTTTACTTCAGACCACGTCATAGTGCAACTGATATATAGAATTGGAGACCTATTTCATCTCCTGTCTTTTCATTGAGAGTGAAGACATTTAGTTTCGGTTTGATTTTCACAAATTTGTGAAACTTGTGAACTTTGACTTAATTCAAAGAAAAAAAAAATAACGTAGAGATTTTGAGAATAATTAATTTAACTTGGAATGCTAATCTTCTTTATCTTGCTATATTTTTCTTCATTAAGGGCTTATTACAATGAACATATAATTTGACGGATCTTCGGATCAATCAACTACTATCTCGTTAATAAATCCACCTAATTTTTTTTTAATGAAAGAAAAGCCATAACGGAACTATTAATGATAGAACTTTTGCAGAGTGAATGGTTGCTTGAATTAATTATAAATCAGAAGGATATTTTTGTTTGGCTGCGTGAATAAAATATCATCTTCCCAAACATTTAAATTTTTGCATGGCACAAGGCTATCAAATCCAAATATAAAACAACGATGTATTTTCTAATAACAATAAAACATTTTATATCAACAATATACAAGGCTTAAAAATAATTTCACTCAGATAATTTAGACTGAGTTAAATTGATGTTTATCACATCAAATACTGTTCTCATGGCAAATTAAAATGTCTGTTTAATTGTGTACAAGGTGTATGTGAATTTGTAGTATTTACAATTAATAATATAACATGAGTTATTCACCTTTAACTTGAAATTGTTAAAACATTTTAAGAGAAAATATTTTTTATCTGAACTCACAGAAAAGATTTCAGTTGATGAAATAAAGTTCAGTCTCAATGAAAGAAATGTTCTTCGAGAAAAAAAGTGTTATAAACTGGAAAGTTCGTACGAGAAGAGTTCAATGAAACTTGTTTAGTGAAAGTGTAGCGCTATGTTCACCATTATGTAGAGGTGTGTACTACATATATTTATCTTTTGACTAGGAAAGGCGGGATTAAGGAAAACAAAGATGCTGCAGGTTACTATCCAATGTGGCGTGTACAATGCGATTTATATTTGACGTAAAATAGCATATAGTATAAAATACAAAACAGAGTGTAATGATTGAAAACATAACAATTGAATTTATTAGTGTTTGGCGTACATGCAGTGTCCCTCACAGGTCCAGCGGAAAAGGATAGCAGGTGAGGCGGAATGATTGAAAGACAATCAAATATTAATAGTTTAAAAACATTCATATGCCAAAATAAATGATTTCAAAATTTAAAATATTATTATTGATTACCTGTAATTGCATGCGGTATAAATAGTTATAAATAATTATTGACCGATTTTATCATTGTGATATTTTTGTATTATACCAGTTATTAAGAATATGGTAACTAGTGTCTGCAAATTGAAGGTGACAGTTATCGATGATAATATTCTAACGTCGAATCCGCGGCTATCTCGCTTTAACACTCTCTCTGAACCTTCTTTGCCGTAGGGCTGCTTTGGTAAGAGTCGAACAAATTTTAATTCCAAAAATGCGGCCCTGAGAGAAACGTTTGCGAACCACTGGGTTATTGTTTTAAACCAAATAAAATGTTACATTTTAGGATAAGCTTAGTAAAAATTAAACATACATTTTTCATTTGTTACAAATAAATACAGATTACCCCAAAATAAAGTTGATCATTAGTTCATTTGCTTTTATGAATTAAAAATCATAGCGAAGAATATTAAATTAAATTTAACTAAAAAATTGATATCCATGCAAGATTCTTAAATTAATTTTTTGTGAATTTCATATATTTCATATAGAACTTTCTTTTCACAATGAATATATATATATATATATATATATATATATATATATATATATATATATATTCGGGAAACAAATATTCGTAATACAAATACTTTTGTCACCCCTTTAAATAGATAAATGGGACTTATTTCTATTAAATCATTTTTTTTCTGTTTTCTATGCATATTTCGTTATTATGCATTTGTGTGCATTTAATAAAATGAAAAGTATGGTTATTCATTCTTTTGTAATACAATAAATGAAAAAAAGTATGTGTACGAATATTCGTTCCCCCCACTGTATATATATATATATATAAGTTCGAAGGAAATAAATACATCTCTTATTTACGTCAATTGAATAAGGCAATGTTACTTCAAGAGTTGAAAACAAATATATCTTAAGCCGACAACAACAGTGAACTATCGCAAACCCAAACCCAAACTAAAAATCTTCGCTCCAAGAGAAACGACGAGATTTGAGATTTGCACTATAACTTGGCCTGAAGTAAAGAGCGCCATGACAATAGCAATTCCTGCTGACATTAAAATTGATTGACTGCCTGTCCGCACTTGGTATGTAGGTCAAGCTCAATACTTCGTCCGCAAAATTATAAAATAAGGCCAGGGATAAATTTATTAAACATTAAAATTTGAATGAAATATTGGTCCCGATAATGATTTCTTGCCGGCCGTGTGTTTGAGACCTTGGCACTACACTATAGCATTGCATCGGACGTAAATACGTACTTTCAGTCGATATATATATATATATATATATATATATATATATATATATATATATATATATATATATATATATATATATAATTGTGCTTGAATGTTTAATGGTGTACGTAGTTAGTTGATAAGAAAGTTTTATTTTTGATATTTAAGTAACGAGGTCGATCGTCCCGAAGTTTTTATACGCGTTTTGCCCTTCGTAGCTCCACCAGTTCTGCTTTCCCACTTAAGATCAGTCATGCCACACACATTGTAGTGAACCACCCCCAATTCCATTGGCAAGATGTAAGTTCCACTTGAACAGCTCCTTTCCACGAGATGCTTCTCGTTCATTACAATCTCAACCAATTGAATTATTGTTTTGTTTATTTAACGACATATCAACTCCTTATGGCGGAATTTAATTTTCTTAGGAGCATTAGTAATAATTTCTTTTACAAAAATGTATTGCTGGTAATATTTTTCTACGAAAATGTATTGCTAGCAACTTCACTATAAAATTTATTTCTATATTTTCATAGTGTTTTGACACCAATTTGAAGGTTAACTATTTGCCCATAGCTAGGACCCTAACAGGTGCTACAACCCCGGGTCAGGGTGGACCTGTGAATACCAGCAATTAAGAGGGGGGGTCCACACTCCTCAGAGGCCTCCCGATTAGAGGCCAGAAGTAGTTTATTGTCATACCCAGGACGATTGAATAACCGTGTAAAGTGTAACCGTTATTTTCCCCACATATCTTACTTGTGCTTCTTACTTCTCACTCTATAACCCTCTAACTCCGGTGACTCTTGGGACTTGTAAGGAGTGGGAAGTAAACATTATTGAAAAAGATAATGAAGTCCGAGTTCGAGTTTCAATAAGAATTTCATATTTATGGCCTTGTACCAAACATCAGGATTATTTTAGGGGAGAGAAAGCTTTTTTGTTGGACCGAGAATCTTCTCCCCACATCACCGCTCTTAACTGCATCTTAAGCTTAAAAAACGTGTAATGAGTTTATAACAAAGCAAATATTGCTATGATTATTATTAATAATATTATGCTTTTTCGTCATTGGTGGCCATCTCAACGCATGCGCGCTCCGGCAATTAAGTTTGTTTATGGACGTTTGTGGTCGGTTTCTTAAACCTACATATTTTCTTTTCTCATCTCACCCTTTCACCTGTGATGTACGTGGTAGCCTTGCTCAACCGGCGTTCTTTATTGGCTAATAGGAAGCACGTGACTAAACTATAACAGCTTATCTCCTCACACCACTACGAAAGTATTATTTCCTTCATTCACCCTCCCAACTTTTCCAGTTTTTCTATGTATTTTCTTTCACTGCCTTTTCTTTACCTGCCGCTCTTCGCTGTTTGGAGATACGTTTTGTCAGCCTCCTTAATCACGTTCCAATTTTGACAGTTTTCTTTGTGCTTTTTGGTTATAAATAATTCTCCCCCTTTTGCCACAAATCGATAAGCATTGACCTCAGCTTCAAATCTTATTTACTGGTGGTTATTCACTACACGGAACTGCCTTCCGCTCTCTACGTTGATCTCTTTCTTTTACATGTTTATTATTATTATTATTTTTTTCTCTCTCGTTCTCTCCAAGTGTATTTATTTTTCGTCTTAAACGGACAGTGACCACTACTTTCAAAGCCATTTAACTTTTTCGTTTATCTCTCTCACTCTCTTTTCTTCCATTACAGAACTGAATATTTTCCAGTATTGCTGATTACTTTATTATTCCTTTGAAAGAAGCTATACCATTTACAACATTCGTTTCCATTTGCTCATCACACACACACACGCATGCACATATATATATATATATATATACATATATATATATATGTATGTATGTATGAATGAAAAAATGAACATTAAAGTCAACGCTACGAGGCGACAAACTATTTAATACTAAACGCAATCATCAGGCCATATGTCTGATGATTATCATGAAACAATTTGTCGCCTCTGAGTGTTGACCTCAATGTTCACTTTCATATTTACATTCACTACATCTCTGATATTGAGCAATTTATCACATAAATTAGCATACCTTAAAACTATATATATATATATAAAGGAAAGAGGTTGTAGTGGTTCCAACGAGAGAAAAGTGTGTATATTAAAAAGAAGAGAAGAGAGGTGCCGCAAACGTTTTTGGTTGTAATGTGGATTTTTTTTTAAAAACATTATGCTTTATTTTCCATAATTTTACTACACGGGTTTCTGGTCTCGCGACCGTCTTCAGGTAAAAGGCGGAGATTTCCACATATTATTAAAAATAATTAATTTTTTCCTTGTGTTTTTCAATGTTGAATATTCTCGATATGAGACATTCTCTGTTTTTGTGTTAGTAATCCGAATGTCTTTCTTGTATTGGCAGTGAAGAGTTCTGCGCGAAGGGTCATAAAACAATTAAGGTTGGTCCAAGAGAAATGATGAATTACTTATCGGCATTTTATCTTTTAATATTTTAATGACCCCTATGTGTTCTTAGATCTGTTTCCATTTTCGTGTGTTTCTGTCAGCATGCGTGTATATATGCGTGCGTATATTCCCCCTCCATACATAGACTGTCTTACTACGAGGATGTAAAAAAACAATAGATTACCATGTGTGTGTGTGTGTGTGTGTGTGTGAATTTGGATCAAATAAGGATAGAACAAATAAGAAACGTTTATATCTAACATGTTTAACTGTTATGAAGCTTCATCAGATAATGAAATATGGAGAAATAAAAGAAAGTAATAGAAGAAAGAAATTGCATTTTTATTTTTGTGTTTGATTTTCATTGAGGTTTCAGGTGCATTTGACTTGTTGAACAAACGTTAGTATAATTTATGGCGTTCGGAAATCAAGGAGAGACGACAGTTCCAAGAAATTAAAAGGATCCAAGACTAACTGTAAAACCGTAAATAGTTCTTTGTATAAGTGTTCAATAATTCCAGTTTATCTATGTGAGGTTCAGATGATAATGCATTTTTGTGTGTGTGTGTGTGTGTTTTACAAAAAAATACATTAGACTAACTATAATTATTAAACACTGACATGATGATCTCCTTGAATTCTGAACGCCATAATTTATATTAACATTCGTTTAACAAGTCAAACACGAGCGAAACCTGATTAACCGATGAAAAACAAAAATGATACCAGATTCTCATTCTCTGATGAAGCTTTAATAAAAGTGAAATATTTTAGATTGATAAAAGTTTCCTATTTGTTCATTATATATATATATATATATATATATATATATATATATATATATATATATATATTTATGTATGTATATATATATATATATATATATATATATATATGTATGTATGTATGTATATATATATATATATATATATATGAATTACGCAACAAAATCCAAAATTATTTCATATGGGTATGTGTATAGATTTATTTAAACCAACGAGAAGTACGTTAATATTATTCAATCCCGGTTTACAGACTGTGCGACACGAAAAGTCTGCACACCGGGGTTGAATAAGACTAATGTACCACTCGTTGGTTGAAATAGATCTATACCCCACCCCATATGAGGTAATTTGGGATTTTCTTGTGTAATTTATAGGCTCTGTTATAATGAATACATTGAGCTCCTTTTGTGGATCAGTTTTAATATTACTAGGATACACTTGGATTATATACTAACGTATTTATTACCTATATATATATATATATATATATATATATATATATATATATATATATATATATATATAATTTAAGTTCTACTTCTGTATGGAGCACTGTTTTTTTAAAAATAAAAACAAAAATGCTAAAGAACTCCGGATTATTTACCTAACGTGTTCTTTCCTATTTTTCTACATATCTACACACACACACACACACACACACACACACGCATGCATGTATATATATATATATATATATATATATATATATATATATATATATATAGATAGATAGATAGATAGATAGATAGATTAGGTTGGTGCAAAAATAATTATTATTGGGTATTTTTACTTACTATTCCTTTCTGAACGTGTTCTTTTCATTAACACTCACATTTCTCGTTTTTCTTTCCCTGCAAATTTCACTGCGATATAAGCAACGGTAGTATAATTTATGGCGTTCGGAAATCAAGGAGAGACGACAGTTCCAAGAAATTAAAAGGATCCAAGACTAACTGTAAAACCGTATAAGTGTATAATAATTCCAGTTTATCTATGTGAGGTTCAGATGATAATGCATTTTTGTGTGTGTGTGTGTGTGTGTGTTTACTACACATATTCGACATCGATTCTTTTTTTTTTTTTTTTTTCTCTCGGCCTTTTCTTTAATATTTTCGACTATTCAACCTTCTCTTTATTTCGTATTTAGCCGTTCATTCATTTTGTTTACGGTGAAATAATGTAAAGCGACTCGGATTTGAGGAATCGGAGAGCCGAGTTCGAATTCCAGTTGAATCAAATACATTCAATTACGTACTAATACCCCTGGGAAAGGTACGACACCTCTTCTTCTCCTCCATCAGTTATGGCTAAATAGCAGGACAGAACTATAGCCTTGGATGGTAACTGGTCTGCCGCAGAATGAAATGACAACCTACTGCAGGAAAAAAAAAAATCTGCCTCGTCAGTCATGTATCGAAAGATGCATGATCGCCTCAGCGTGTATCACGCATGGCATATAACTTACTGACTGGTCGTATGATTAATTTCTCTTACGCAATTTAATTACTTATAACTATAATAATATTTTACAAATTCGAACAAATTTTGCACGATGGCGTTAATAAAATGCTACACTAAAAACATTCGTCATCGGCCATTTTGAATCATGCTTTTTATTTCCAAAAGTTAAGCCATGTATTAAGAAAGCGGAGAAGAGGGTTAAGTAATCTTAGTGCTCCTATACCTCAGTTAATGTTGGACAATCTCCTCACAGACGACTGATTGATTCGTTTTTTTTACGGTTTATCACCATTTGCAGGTTTTTTTTAAAGCCAGAAAATATTTTTAGATTTTAACAATTTAAACAAATAAGAAATTATAATGTGGATATAAAGTAGGGGATCAATTTGATATTACAATCAATATATAAACTGATCCCTCACTTTTTTCCAGATTCTATACATTTATATTCCAGATAATGTAAATAAATCTAAAAGACACGTCGGTGTAGCTAATCAGTATTTCATTGATTGAGCCATTCATTTTCTACGGCTTATCAACCCTTTGTATGCTATTTAAAGCCAGAAAATATTTTTAGATTGTAAGAAGTGTTGCGCACATAATACTTGAGTGATAAAAGTCTTACTATTTAATCCATAGCTGAGGGGAAGAAGAGGTGAATTCATACCTTTCCCAACGGTATTTGCGTGTAAGTAAATAAAAACGAAACCGACTGGAATTGAAACTCGACTTTACGATTAACAATTCGAAACCATTGTCTATTACATTACCCCCACCTCCAAGGCTATAGCACCTCGTATTCCCAGACGGTCAGTCATCTAGGTACTGACCAGGGTCGACGTTACTTAGCAAAATGACAGAAATTACGAAAAGCTACAAATAACAGGAAGTTGTGGAGAGACATGATCGCCCATGTCGTTAACGTTTATCAAAGCGGAAACAAGAATTGGTGAGTAGAATTCAAATTCCTAGTCAATTGCATTCATCTTTTGCACTAATACCCTCGAAAAAGATATGGAGGCATCTATTATCTCTCCAGCTATAGTTTAAATAGTGGCGTAGACAGGCCTTACCAGCCTTGGGTAGCAACCAACATAAAAGAAAGAAAACCGAATCCTAATCCATGAACAAGGCAACAGGAAAATATTTTATTTTGCGATAAGGCATTGCAATTCACAAATACTAAAAGGAAAGTGTGGGGATTCATGATCGCCTAATTTCTGAAGTGTGGACAAAAATAGCCTAATTTTTTTTTTTTTTTTTTTTTTACAATATTGGAGCTTCTGCGGAGCTTGAACTAGCTAATGGTTCGTGAAAGAATGTTTTAAAACATCGCCCTACAGTAGACACTGTAAATATTTTCTAAGCAGTGTTTAGTCTTGAGTAAGGTCTCAATAATAGGGTGCTCGCTGAGCCTGAAACGCGTCGCAAAGGTAATTGTTTGTGAGTTTTTAACTTATGGTTCTTTGGCCCTACACTTCTTTATATTTGAATTATTTCCCTCCACATATGACCTTTTTCTTATTTTTCTTTATTTAAAATTTTTTTTTCTCTCTTGCATTCTGTTTCAATCCAGCCACTGGGTGTACCTCTTTTTTACCCTTTGCCTACCCTTCCTACCTATCTATCCACATTTCGTTTGTTCAATTACATTTTTCTTAAAATGTTTACCTTAGCGCTCCTTATATATTCTCCCATACCTACCTCTCTTATCCTTGACGTATCCCTCTCTTATCTCCCATCCTTCCTTCCTATCAGATTTTATTAGTTCTAAATCCCCCATGCGTTTTTTTAAAAATCATTTCCCCCATGCAAGTAAAGCCACTTAGACACGAGGGGTTACTGGGTGTGAAAGAATTAGAAAACAAAAAATTATGATCAATAAAAGGAGAACAGAAGATAACGATTGACGTTGCATTTAATTATTTTAAGATCAAGGTTGGCTGGAAAGCATGGAGCCGGAAGAGTATCACAAGCGAGAAGTGTGAGAAAAGAAACTGTTTGCTAAGAACTTACGGTTTGATCTAGCCAATTCAACTGTAAGTTGATGAAACTTTGCTGCCAATCCAATACTGCATTTAAATTCAGAAAGTACTATAGCGAAGGGTTCACTAGAACAATTGCCATGAAAGTATTTATAGAAAAAGCACAGGGAAGAAACCTTACGGCAGTGGGGAAGTGACTGAAACCGAGAGGCCAGGTCAGGACCAATAATGTTGCTGATTCTTTGGATCTTTATCAACCGGACCCAATGTGGCAGCAATATTCTAAACATCAGTGAATGTTAGACTTATAGATATGTAAGATAGATTTCTTCTTTTTCCTTCTATCTCCACTTTACACAGTTATTTCTATCCTCATTCATTTAATAACTTCTTATATCTGCTCTAAACCAGCTTCTCCATATTTCCATTCGCACCCCCACCCCCGTTTTCTTCAACTGCTTTCCCTGCTCCAAACGAAAAAGCAGTTTCCCCGAGTTCCTCATCTTTAGGAGAAAAAAAAAAATGAAAGTAATCGCCATATTTTCATTCGACAGCGTTACAACTGCATTTATTCTCAGCTTTCTTACCAAATCGTTTTCCAATCTCGTTTCTTTGTTGTTGAACTTCATTCGTTTTTATACATCTTTCTCTTTCCCTATCACCTCTAAATCTCCAAGAATGTCTCTTTAGCCCCTTGTCCAATTTATTTCACCCCAGCATTTCCATATCCATCAACGAATTTGTTTATATAGCTATGTGCTCGGCTCTTTAACGCTACGTATCACAAAAGTACAGAGTACTGGCCAAAATGAATGCACACTTGTGAATGTCATCTGTGATAGTTAAACACTTTTATGAAGTTCAAATGACACTTTATTTAAAGTGATCAGAATGAAACATTTTGGAGTTCTCGGCCAATAAATTGTCAGATATATATCCAGTTGAAGAGAATTATCATACAATTGTAAGATAAATTGTGTTTATTACAATGCGAGCATATTAACTGTGAATGAAACATTTCGTATGATATCAACACTTATCAATCGGCTCAAGCGGTCGCCTGCTCGGCATTCACAATTGGATCAAGTGGTCGGCTGCTCGGCAACCATAATATATAAAGTAGTCATATATGCAGAATCTATCTTACACATATATAAGCCTACTATTCGTTCATGAATTGAATACTGCCACCACATCTGTTGCTTCTGATATGTATTTAGATATCTTACTTATTATAAAACGCAGATTGTGTGTGTGTGTGTGTGTGTGTGTGTGTCTGTACGTTTATATATTGGATCGGATTTCCTACATTTTTCAACCGATTTCAACAAAACTTCACAGGACTGCGTAAAATTACCTTGCGGTGGTTCTGACAGCGCCAAAAATTGGAAAAACACAATTGTTTTTGCACGAAATCAATTTGAAAACACGATAAAACACGATTCTATCGCCAGAATGAAAGGGGGACAACTCATATCGAGTTATACTTATTATAAAACCCAGGTTGTTTGTGTGTGTGTGTGTTCGTTTATATATGGAATCGGATTTCCTACATTTTTCAACCGCTTTCAACAAAACTTCACTTTTTTTTTGGCAGGTAGTGTTTCATATTGTCTTGCAGACTTTTTAATTTATTTTTACATTCAGAATGCTTTAAAAATTCCATTTACAAGACAATTGTTTATAATAAAATTCTATTCAATCGATAGACTCATAACGATTGAAAACAATGTTTTTGTTTGAGTCTGGGTTTGACCAATTCGTAAAAAAACAAAAACAACAACAACAACAAAAAAAAACTAATTAAGACATGCGTGTCCGTCAACCTTAAACAATAATCTTTGTCAATTTTATTTTTCAGTCTTTATGATGGTCGATACTTGATCTATCTCTTACTGTTACATCACCGGGCAACACCGGGCTCTTCTGCTAGTTCTTGATAAAATCCAAATAAGAATCTGCACTGTTATTGGTCCTGAGCTGGCATTTTAACTTCAGTCACTTTCCCACCGCCATAGCATAGCTTCCGTGTGCCTTTTCTTTAAATTTGTTTATAGTAATAGTTTTTTTAAACCATTTCACCCCAAGCAAGGTGATAATGTTACTAAGATATAAGAGATTGCTGGGAGTGAAAGAGAGTGAAAAGACTTTAATGAAGAGAGAAAAAAAAATAAACGATTAACTTTTCTCCTTGGTATCTCGATTTTACAAAATGCAGTACTAGATTGTCAGTTAGGTCTCATTTTACAGTTTATAAAATAGACTGACGTAACAGTAAGTTCTATGCTATTATATATAATGTTGCCTTTTATCTGCAAAGTGATGTATGTGCCCTCACAATGATCATGACGCAGTTGTATTTCGATCAAACTCGCAGCAGCAGCAAAATTACTCAGTATATAAATTATCATTAAAAAAATTTCAAAATAAGTAAAGTCCGTTAAAATTGCAGCTGTTAATAATTCACCCATAATTATTATGGATGAATTCTAGATATTATTATGACACCGGGAAAGCTCTGACCAGCAAGGGCACGATAGAAAAACAAAGCCCGGGACGGTAATCCACTTTAGCGTCATTCTTTAGACTTTAATAAATCAATTCTATTTACCAAGATGAAGTATAAATAGTCTTAAATAGCAATTTCTAATGGTAACTACCAAAAAGCATAGATGGTATTATTAGGGTTCAAATATTCAAAGTAGCGATAAACATATTAAGGTCGAAACGAAATGAAGCAATTTGGAAATTTCCGTCATTCTCAGTTGAACCAGACAATAAAGAGAGTTCCCGTCATCTGCAGTCGATGTTTATCTCACGTCTCTGTTTTTGGAATTTGTACTCACGTTGATCTCCGTAAACTTCTGCGACTAAGACGTTTTTAGAGACTATATTTGGTCTTTCGAAAATCACCATTGTTCTAGTGTTGGTTTGCAATCTTCTTCTATTTGTCCCGTCTGTTCAGGACGCGGGAAATTCTGGCTCTCTACGAGTTTTATCCTTCGTCGCTCTTAGCAATGTTTGTATTCCTCTCAATTCCTGTTCTGCTATCCGTCTAAAAAAAAAAAAAAAAAAAAAAAAAAGCTCGTTAAGTGGGTGAATAAAGCGTTTAGGGATATAAACGTTCGCACTGTTAAGTTTTTACCAAACAAACTGTGCAGAAAACATGTCAAAATCTTTCATTTGATCTACTCACGTCTTTAGTAATACCTCGGCAGTTCTAGCTCTCTTAAGCAATAGCCCTAGTTATCTAACTTTTTTTTTTGACATCTCTACTTACGTTTCCCTTATTTAACAACGTTACTTACGCTCAGAATGCACGCGGGCAGGGGGTTTGGGAACAGGGAGATTGGCATCTCCGGTTACCAATATTAATGCCTAAATTCGTGATATAACACAGAAATATTAAATTTAAATGACGGAGAGACTTAATGCCTTCAAATGTAGTAAAAAAAAATGCTGTTTCGTTCTAACCTATGTGAACATTTATCAGTGAGCATATAAGATAGCTTTAAGAATTGTTCAGCTCCATGTAACTTTTTCCAATGTGAAAGTTTTAATAAATAATAATAATAATAATAATAATAATAATAATATATATATATATATATATATATATATATATATATATATATATATATATATATATATATATATATATGTATGTGTGTGTCTTTGTCTTTGATTCAGCCATTGTTATATGTAAAGAGTGGGAACTTGTCAGGATTCACGTTAGGACAATTCTTGGAGAATTGGGATCCTTTTAAGCTTGATTTTTTTTTTCAAGTAGGCAACATGCATAAAACAAAAACGCAATTCAAAGGGCAGTCGTTGAGAAACCTATAGATGTTACATCATACATACACACACACACACGCACACGCACGCACACACACATATATATATATATACATATATACATAAACACACATTTATATATATATATATATATGTATATATATATATGTATATATATATATATATATATATATATATATATATATATATATGTATACATATACATATATATACACATTTATACACACACGCACACACACACACATATATATATATATATATGAACTTTTTTTCTCCATCGCAGAACTATATATTTTTCACCAGACATGGCTTCTCATGTTAAACTATTCATTGTTTTCTGTAGATATATCTACAATTGATAGTTTATGCAGGCAGTTTTTTTAGACAGGGAAGAACTTCGAATCTCTTTTTAAACAAAGTAGAGGAAGGTGACGTATTGATGAACATGAGATTTGAAGAGGAGTAAAGTAGGAATGAAATGACGTAGCTGAAGGTTGTATAAAAAAAACATTACACATTAATAATGTATAACAAAGTGCTGGAGAAGAGGAGGAATTTACTAAATGAGAAATTGATTAAAAAAATAAGGAATCTACAAAAACGTTTGGACAACATTATTCTAAAGGCATATTAAAAAGAAGTTAATAATAATAATAATAATAATAATAATAATAATAATAATAATAATAATGGGCGATAGAGCAGTACACGAACAAAGTTAGTTTTGGGTATGACGATAAACTACATCCGGCAGCGAGGCCTCTGATCGGGAGATTAGAAATTTTGGAGAATGTGGAACCACCTCTCAATTGCTGTTATTTCCAGGTTCACTCTGGCCCAGGCTGGTAACAATTGTTATTGTCCCAGCTCTGGGCAAATAATGAACATTTAAATAAAAACAAAACACTTTGAAAGTATAAAAATGTCTTTTCATAACAATATCTATTTATAGGAAAAATGACCTGTAATACATTTTATAGTACAATTACCAACAATACATTTTATCTGTACTTAAAGGTATGCAATTGTGTTCCAAATATATTTAGTTGAAGCCATGAGATTGTATTCAAAATATTTAGAATTCGGAATTAAATGATCTATAGAGTTTGATATGCCGCTAAACAAAATCAACCAACCAACAAAGTGATACTGGGGTACAAATATATAAAGCTCAATTTACATCCATCACGATACCCAGTCTGATAAAGGTATACCAGGCACACGCAGCACAGCCAAATGTGCACGATAGAGTGAGAGGTTTCTATATAGCGACAGTGCATATATATATTTTTTTATGTAGACATAGGTAACCAAGTCTACTCAGGCGGCTCGTAATAGGAAATAAGAGAGCTGAGTTCGAATTCCGGTCAAATTCATTACATTAACTTAAGCGCAAATATACTTGGGAAAGGTATGAATTTATCTCCTCCACTCTGTTGTGGGTTAAACTGTAGAACTTGTATCTGTAAAAACTGTTGTGCTCAAACATTTTTAATGCAATATTCATTCAAAAGGAAAGAATTGTTGTCACAATCCAAAATATGCCCCGGCGAAAACAAAAGGGATAAAAGAAATAAATCGATTACTTAGACAGTAGCTGAATGAGAGTGTACCAAGTATCTAGATATAACACCCAAGTCACTTTGGCTGCCTAATTCTTCAGATTAAAGAAAGAAACAAACTATTAACATTGGGCCAGGATTCCGTCTTATTACTCCCGCTCATGAGAAGAGATGCACAATGCTTCAGAGAGAATACCTTAGAGATACGACCACCTTATTTAGGTCCGGCAAGCAAATATGCGATACTGGCCAGGATATTTACTGTAGGCCAACTTAATTCACCGACACCTACTATTCGACATTGTATTGAATATAACTGTCACACCTGCTGTTATGCTCCTCCTATGTATTCAGAGATTCTTGATAAAATCCAAAAAAAGATTCTGCAATTTCATTGCTACTGACCTGGCATCTCTGCTTCAGTCACTTCCTCGCCACCGTAACGTAGCATCCCTGCGGATTTTCTATAAATATTTCCATGGTATTTGTGGTAATTGTTCTGGTGTGTTTCCGTCTTTGGTACCCAGTCTCTATGAATTTAAGCGTAGAGTTAAATTGGCGGCAAGGTCTCATTTAACAGTTGAAATCGTTAAATGTTACCGTAAGTTCTAAGCTAAAAGTTTCTTCTCTCACAGTACTCGTTTGTGGAACTCACATCCGGCTTCTTGCTTTGTTCGTCAATAATTTAAATGCAATGTCAATCGTTATCTTTTGTCTTCTTAATTCTTGTTCTTTTCTTGTTCTCTCTACTTAATAATGCTTTCCTCAATGTTTTTGTTTTTCTCATATTCTGCAACTCCCTGCGTATTAGTGGCTTTATTGCCTTGCTTGGGGTGGAATAATATACGAAATATGTACATGCTAATACCGACAAGCAATTAAAACCCGGATACATGATAAACATGCTCGGTGTAGCATTATTATCACTACTGTTGCACTCTTCTACTATTTGCAGTAGCAATCCAAAATTCATTATTCCAGTGTTAATATATTCAAAAGAAATCAACAGCTATCAAAAATATATTAGGTTGTTGCAAAAATAATGTCGTTTTCTCACATATGTTACAATGTGAGAAAACGACATTATTTTTGCAACAACCTAATATAACTATAGGCGTTATACAGCGGATTTAAGACACGCATATATATATATAGTATCCGTTCGTTCTTCAGTGGGTGAGTATTTCAATCGATAATTGACTTTGAATTCAGTTCAACCATTGAAAGCGATATGTCTTTAACATTATGGAATATGCTTGATAGAAGAGAAGAAATATTGGTAACGGACCGGTCAGTGTATTAAACTCGATACTGACGTCCATGATGCGCAAGGGCGTTGCGTACAGGAATGCCGGTTTGGGCAGGTGACTGTTTTCTTTTCACCAATCGATACATACTGATAGGAGGTAGGTGTTAGCGGGGGCGTATAAATATGCAATTTCTATCATCATTGCATGCTTTTTATATATGTAAGAATATTTCTGTGCATGTTACTAACAGTCTAAATTAATTATTTACGTAAGGAGAAGAAATTTTGTCTCGGATCAAAATGTTACTGTGTAGTAAAATAGCCTGAGATCGGAGTGTAGTACCTACGTGCTTCGTATAATATTAATCGTATATATATATTTCGAAAGAAATTGCTTTGTTTATGTTACGGATACGGTACTGAGAATTTATTAACTTTCTGGAATCTAAGCGAGGGAAATATGTTTAAAGACATTATGTAACCATACTTACTCGACGACGCTCTTCATGATCGAATCGGTTAAAAGCACGTAAGATCTGAGAACGGTAAAGCGGGCATGCAGATTCGAATTCTGATGGACGGTACATTATTTCTCAAATACTCAGGTCGCTAGACGAAAGTAAACTAGTTTAAAAACAAACGGAGTGTCTACTAGATTATGAGTGCTATATACTGTACCTATGAACACTAATGGGAATGTCCCAATCCTCATAAATACGTTGGACACTATTGTAAGTTTAGGGTAATATGCTGTCTAAGTAGTTCCCTACTAGCAGTGGTTTACCTACTTCACGCCGCTGGCGAGTATTATATTTTGTTGATGTTATAAAGATTACCATTTTCTTTCCAACCTCCGTTTTGGTTATTCTTCATTCAGTAACCATTTCTAGGTTACAACAATGGGTATCCACGAAAAATAATATTGTAAAACATAACTTTAGGTCAGACACTATTTATAACTAGCCTTGATCGTCTACGCTATGAAGTGACATGGCGTGACCCCCCTCTACCCGAAAAAAAAAAAAAAGAAAAAAACTGATTACACTGTGGACACATTGCTTAGGTTCACTGTTATCTGCCAGTGTTATTGAATTTCATGGTATATGACATCCCCTCCCCACAAACTATTAGGACTTGATAAATACACATAAATAAACAAGAGACAGGAATTTAAGATACTATTCAATATAACAACCAACATTTCTTTCTTAATATTCCCTGTTAAAATAGCGGGCCTCTTCTACTAAGTCTAATCAAAAAGTATCGGGACTGTTGCTTTGATAACAGATCTGAAGTACGCA
This sequence comes from Acanthosepion lycidas, assembly GCA_963932145.1. Classification (NCBI taxonomy): domain Eukaryota; kingdom Metazoa; phylum Mollusca; class Cephalopoda; order Sepiida; family Sepiidae; genus Acanthosepion; species Acanthosepion lycidas. Next base: position 35,835,302 of record OZ010605.1, read on the forward strand.
GATTGAAGCCATTAGGCACTGATTTACCTTGAACTCTGTCGCGCATGCACACTACGTTATAATGTTCTCGCTTTATTCCGTTGTTTATAGCAGTGCTTGGAGGGAAAGTGTGTAGCGTGTGGTCATCTCACCACCCCACAGACCTCCTTATCAGCGACCATGATTTGTACAGCAGTTTTTGAGGAAGTATAACATTCCCCAGGTCCGACAATCTCTACATTAACCAAATCTGGCCCCTACCGACATTTTCATCTTCAAAAATCAAATCACACTTGAAAGGAACAAGATTTAAAAATGTCTAGTAAATCCAAGAGAATGTGATGAGACTGCTGCTGGTTATCCCCAAAAAAGTTCTATAAATGTTTTCATTAACAGAAACAACGTTGGATAAAGTGTGTGGACTAAAAAGTGAAGTATTTCGAAGATTAAACGCCGAATTGATATGTATTATAGTTTTTATTTTATAGCTTTCTTTATCAAATCTCGTATACACTTTGGTTTATTATGACTTCATATTTAGTAATTTGTTGTAAATTTGGTTCTAAACACCTGTTTCCTTTGAAATGCTCGAGGTACAAGCGCTTTTTCTGATAACTCAAAAAGGCAGTCTCAAACGCCTTCTCTTGTAAAATTATTAATTAGTTTATTTAAATCTACTTGGGTCTCATGCTGTACATACCATTATTATGAGTTTCAAAAGATGTGTTTGACATTTTAAAACCGAGTGAAAAGAATTCCAGCTATTAAGTAACCATTAGAATTTTTTTAAAGTTGTACTTTTTTTATATAAAATAAAATGAGACTAACATATTTTCATATATATTTTCATATATATATATATATATATATATATATATATATATATATATATATATATATATATATATGTTCGTGTGTGTGTAGTTGAAAATATGTTAGTCTCATTTTATTTTATTATATTTATTTCATATATATATATATATATATATATATATATATATATATATATATATATATATATATATATATATATCCACGCCCACACAACTGAAAAGGAATCCATGCGCATCTTTCTGCGTAGGCATCAGTTTATATTAATTATTTTTACGCATGTGTATATCTGTATCTTTGCTCGGTTAGGTATGTCAGCTAAATATAAAAAAGCAAAAACAAAAAATAAAACATGGTTATTCCCCAACATTTTCTGCATTATATTGAAGAGTTTTCAGCTGAAGCGTTTTTTCTCCTTTCGTCTCGAAGGTAAATGTAACAATTTCTGGCTTCTATGGTTAAATCTGACAGAATCTCTAAAAATCGGTACGTTATAAAGAATGAAAGCAAAATATAGAAACAAGCGCGAAAACATTGCATTAACACAAGTTATCTAATGTAGAAAAAGGGAAAAAAATCATTCGCGATTTGTGTGGAAGAAGTCATTTTTAGTTTTACATTTAAATGCATTCTAATATCGAATCGATCAATTTAATTATTGCGAATATCATAATAGCGTTAAGTTCTTACTGGTATCATTGCGATGTCAAAAACCCTTTTAAAAATATTAAATCATTTTATTTATTAATGGCTATCTGCTCCTTTCCGAGTACACCTGTCAGGTAAGCTGGCTAATCCAGATTGCAGACACCTGATCAGGCATATTTATATTTCTTTAACACCCATAAAGCTAATCTGGCGTCTGTACTGCTCGCATGCTGATCGGACCCGAGTTATAGCTTTGAGAGAGAGAGAGAGATGGGGAGAGAGAGAAAGAGAGGTGGGGAAAGAGAGAGAAGGAGAGATGGACAGAGAGAGAGAGAACGAGAGGAATGGAAAGAGAGAGAACGAGAAATATGAAAAGAGAGTGAGAGATGGGAGAGAGAGTGAAGGAGGGATGAGAGAGTGAGAGGGGGAGATATGGGAAAAGATAAAGAAAGATAAAGAAAGATGGGAAGAGGGAGAGGAGGAGAGATGGGGAGAGAGAGAGAAGGAGATGCATAGGGAAAGAAAAGGAGAGATATGGAGAGAGAAGGAGAGATAAGGACAGAGATATGAAAGGTGAGATGGAGAGAGAGAGAAGGGAGAGAGAGAAGGAGAGATGGGAGAGAGAAGGGGAGACATGGGGAGAGAGAAGGGGGACATGTGGAGAGAGAAAAGGTGAGGCATCAGGAGAGAGAAGGAGAGATGGGGAGAGAGAGAAGGAGAGGCATAGGGAAAGAAAAGGAGAGATATGGAGAGAGAAGGAGAGATAAGGACAGAGATATGAAAGGTGAGATGGAGAGAGAGAAGGGAGAGAGAGAAGGAGAGATGGGAGAGAGAAGGGGAGACATGGGGAGAGAGAAGGGGGACATGTGGAGAGAGAAAAGGTGAGGCATCAGGAGAGAGAAGGAGAGATGGGGAGAGGGAGAAGGAGAGGCATAGGGAAAGAAAAGGAGAGATATGGAGAGAGAAGGAGAGATAAGGACAGAGATATAAGAGGTGAGATGGAGAGAGAGAAGGGAGAGAGAGAAGGAGAGATGGGAGAGAGAAGGGGGACATGTGGAGAGAGAAAAGGTGAGGCATCAGGAGAAAGAAGGAGAGATGGGGAGAGGGAGAAGGAGAGGCATAGGGAAAGAAAAGGAGAGATACGGAGAGAGAAGGAGAGATAAGGACAGAGATATAAAAGGTCAGATGGAGATAAATTTGGAAAATGATCTGTTATTTATCCATAATTCTTCAAAGAATTATTATAATATTTATTTTGAAATTTATTCCTTTGTCAAGTTTACCCATCGTCTCCCGAGTCGTACGAAACATTTCGCACATATCTGGAAATCTCGTCTTTTTTCTTTTTAGTTTTGCATTTTACGTTTAACAAAATGTCTGATAGCGTCACGTATAGTTCATTGAAACATACGGTCATATCGCGTTGAAAAACCGGTTAAACAACGTCGAGCCTGGTTAGAATCTAGATGGTGTAATGATTGGTTTGGTTTGATTTCTTTTACGGCATATCAATCTCAATGGGTTATTTAATGCCGACAAGTTTTTTATTGCCGGTAATATCTTTTTCTTCAAAAATGTATTGCTTGCAATATTTTCCTTCCAAAATGTATTGCTGGTAATATTTTTTTCAAAAATGTATTGATAGTATTAAAACCTATTTTTACACTTTCATAGTGTTTTGACACCATTTTGGGTGTTAACTATTTACACATATGTGGGCCCTAAAAGGTACTACCACCCCGGGTCAGTGTGAATCTTAAAATATTAGTAATTAGGAGGAAGTTCCACGCGCTTCACATTAGAGGCTTTGCTGTCGGATGTAGTTTATCATCTTACCCAGGTCGCGGATGCAGTTTATCGTCTTACCCATGTCGCGGATGCAGTTTATCGTCTTACCCAGGTCGCGGGCGGGTTTGGGGTCAACTATTTACCCATAGCTGGGACCCTAACAGGTTCTGCCACCACGGGTCCGTGTGGACCTGGGAACACTAGCAATTAAGACATAGTTCCACGCTCCTCAAAACCTCCTGATCAGAGGCGTTGCTGTCGGATGCAGTTTATCGTCTTACCCAGGACGTGGATGTAGTTTATCGCCTTACCCAGGACGCCGATATCGCCTTACCCAGAACGCCGATATCGCCTTACCCAGGACGCCGATGGTATAATGAATAACGGCTTGAAACCAGAAATTGGAGAACCGAGTTCCAGTTACAATTGGGTTCGTTATATACGCTTACGCGCAAATTCCCTTTGGAAATGTATGAATCCACTTCGTCTCCTCCAGCTATGTGTTAATTAGTAAGACTTGTATCATTAAATTACCATTATCTCAAAAAAGTGCTTACACTCACAAAATATTTTCTGGCTTTATATACACTGCAAAAGCTTGAAACAAGTTCCCCGCACATATAGAAAGTCACCCCAATAACCTTGCAGGAAACTTTTAACTTGACTGTAAATGAGGGAACATTTTTAAAAATATAATTTCACCCCAGGCAAAGCAATAAAGCCACTAAGATGCAATGTGGTTACTGAGTCCGAAAGAATAAGAAAAAGAAAAATATTATTAAGGAGCGAAACGATAAATAGAGGAGGATTCAGGAAAACAGTAGATAACGATTGACAATTCTGAAGAATTGATAATGGCACTCAGTGTTAAATCATAGGTCAGAATTCAAGGAGGCGAGATTCTAACTTACTTCTGAGGTGTTTTTTTTTTATTACACTGAAAAATCATTTTGCACGAGATCAATCAAATATGATTGATGATGCCACAGGGATCAAAAAGATGTTTGAGCAGATGCATTTCCCGAAGAAGAAAAAAGGTTAAAGTGACAAGGACAAATTTTGAAGCAAAGCAAAATTGACTATCGCCAAGGTCTATTCATCTAAACTAAATGGCGGAGTTTCGTCTCTATTGTTTGGATCAGCCTACCCAGGGTTTTTGTTAATATATCGGGATTCCAAACATTTAAAAACAACAGCAAAACATCATTTAATTGAAACATAAAAAACGTTATTCACTGAAGGAAAAGCAGAACGTTAGTTGAAATAACACTTATATCAGTCAGTCAGTTATGTGTCATGCCTGATACACCCTTAGGCGATCATGTATCTTTCGATACATGACTGACGAGGCAGATTTTTTCTTGCAGTAGGTTCAAGTCAGTTATGTGCCATGCGTGATACATGCTTAGGCGATCATGTATCTATCGATACATGACTGACGAGGCAGATTTTTTCTTGCAGTAGCTTCAAGTCAGTTATGTGCTATGCGTGATACATGCTTAGGCGATCATGTATCTATCGATACATGACTGACGAGGCAAATTTTTTCTCGCAGTAGCTTCAAGTCAGTTATGTGCCATGTATGATACACGCTTAGGCGATCATGTATCTTTCGATACATGACTGACAAGGGAGATTTTTTTCCGCAGTTGTTTGTCATTTCTTTCTGCGGTATACCAGTTGCCATCCAAGGCTATAGTACTCGGTCTGTCCTGCTATTTACCTATAGCAAGGAGTAGAAGAAGAGGAGTCATACCTTTTCCAAGGGTATTAGCACGTAAGTGAATGCATTGGATTCGACTAGAATTCGAACTCGGCTCTCCGATTCCTCAATCTGGGTCGCTCTCCATTACTCCACCGTGCCTTATTCTTTTCACGCACACACGCGTACACACACACACACACGCACACATACACACACATATATATATATATATATATATATATATATATATATGCAATAGCAATGACGTTAAATTTTGTTTGTTGTGAAGTGTGTCTTATAAAACAATTAAGTGTTCTTAGTGCGACGTAAAATGTGTGGATAGACTTACTTCATGACGGTCATCCTAATGTGTTTGTGAGTTCGTAGACAAAGGCTTAGTGGACGGTTGCTGGTTAATCCCTTCTATTGTGTGCGTGGACAAGGCCTTAGTCAGTGGCTGCTGGCTGCCTCTCTTCCATTGTGTGCGAGTGTGCGAAAATGATGGGATAAAAAATCAACAATATAATCAACGAAATAAAACTAGTAATAAAATAATAGTAATAATGAAGATTGTATAGAGCCAGAATGTTGGGATATAAAGCAAATTAGAGTAAAATTTGTAATAATGCCGGGTGTATCGACTCAGACTCTTGGAATAGAAGAAATGACATGGAGAAAAAGTAATAATAAAACATAGATGTAGAATAAATGTTGAACACATATCAATACTCAGGAGGTATGCAACTATCTCAGTTACCAGGTAAGCTGGCAATATACAATATTAGCGAATTAAAGAAGTCGTCTTACTTCTCCTTGAATGATGCAATTCAGTATAACATTGAGTAAAGTTTAATCTTGTTTATTTCGATTTATTGATTAAGAGCAGAGAATTTCGAGAAAATCGATCCTCTCGTTCAGCGTTCTTATCGCTAGCAAGCGAAACCCGTTCGATTTAAGACCTAAAGTTGAAATCAATCAAGCGTCACATTATGTGTAATCAACATCAAAGTTTCGCTGATATTTTGATAAATCTGCTATTAAGGTGACTGCAGTTTCATCAGTCTAAGTAAACTTGGCTTTACTATTTGATTTAAATGGTAACGAAATTAAACGTCTATTTAATTTGAAATCTTTTTCGGTTTTTGCACAACGGAATCATTTGGAAGAATGGCGTTGTCTTGCGAGGTGCGGAGGTGGGAATGAAGTGTTGTAATTCTGGTCAAGATAGTGTGTTCGCTTCGTACGCCTTTGGGTAAAAGGCATGACTCCCTCTCTTCATACCAGCAGCAACAAGTAATATAGCAGTCAGAGTGGGATCTCTAAACTTGTTTGGTGACAAGTCTAGTTGGTTGATTGGTTGGCTGGGTTTTATGGCATATCAACCACTGTGGGTCATTTAATGCCAAATTAAGGTATATATATATATATATATATATATATATATATATATATATATTACATATACACACACACATATACATATACACAGATACATACATACATACACATATACCTATACATATATTAAATATACAGTACTATCAAACATATAGCTGGCAACATCATTTTTTCAAAAACACATAGCTGGCAACATCATTTTTTCAAAAACACATAGCTGGCAACATCATTTTTTCAAAAAAATCGTTTAGCTGGCAACATTATTGTTTCAAAAACGCATACTGGCAACATTAATTTTTCCAAAAAACGTATAGCTGGCAACTATAATTTTCCGAAAACATTATCTGAAGCCTTGTTGTTGGACGTAGTTTATCGTCATACCCAGGACGCGGATGTAGTTTATCGTCATACCCAGGACGCGGATGTAGTTTATCGTCATACCCAGGACGCGCGACAAGTCTAGGAGAAATCAAAAACAACCGCTGCCTTGCAGTCATAACCATTCCAGAGAGTGGTTTTCAGAATAATTAGAGTCAAATCCAGAGCTGGAACGCTAAAGACAACCCGACACTATCTTCAGAGCCTGTCAGACAATGATCGACATCTATGTGTCATGACTCTCCACAACTTCTTATCACTGGTAACTGTGAGTAACATTTCTGTTTTTGCCATTCGTTCGCATAAACTTGTCCAGTCCGTGGCCCGCTGTTCCTTGTTTCCTCGATATTTTCGGCGTGTGTCCAACCCTTCTTCTTCTTCGATGTGTGTCCATGAAATTTTAGCCGTCTCTTTATGAATTTGAATATGTATCCTTCTTGTTTCGAATTTCTTAAGACTTTTTCATTGCTTGCACACGGTGTTCTCAGCATCCTTCCGTAGAACCACATCACTAGTCTTCTCTTCATCTGTGAGGAGATTGCCCAGCCTTCACAGGGAAAGAGAGACAAGGGAAAGCAGTGAGTGACACACCTAACGAGCTTGAGCAGGTAGATGACAGAGCGTGGTCTGGTGAAGGATGCAAAGGGAAGGAACTTGTTGAGAGTTGCAAAAGATAGAGGGAGGTGGAGAGCCATGATATAAATCCTTAACTGGATATGACTCGTCTCGCAAGACTTCCGGGTGCTCGTCTCTCGTCTTAAAAGACTTATGGGCGCTCGCCACGCGCCTCAAGAGTTCGTCTCTTTACAAATACACTTTAGAAAGATATCCAGGATATCCAGTTAAGGATTTATAACGGGGGTCTTTGACTAACTTTGGTTGGCAACTATTCTCGGAGAAGAACAACTCTTAATTCAAAACTGGCTGGGCATGGGGATACTTTATGCTGAAACAGTAGCAGCAGCACCCAGCGCTGTAGACTATTGAGGATAGAATGTTGTGGAAACAAGAGAAGCATTAACAACAACAAAAAAAAAAAAGTGAGATCAGTCGTTTTTTTTTTTTTGAATCGAGATCACCCCAAGTAAGGTAGTAAAGCCACTAAGGCACAAGGGGTCATTAGCGTGAAAAAATTAGAAAACCGAAACATTACTAATGAGCGAGAACAAAAGAAATCAGAATGACAGTTGAAAAATAAAAAAATAAAAAAAACCCCAAAAAACTGGTACACAAAGGGTACCACAATATGTAAGTAAATGTAAAACAAATGTACACAAACAGTTCAGAACAAATAAATATAAATGTAACAAAATGTTTAAAGAGTCAAGTACATACCTGCTAAGTATAAACCTACTTTTCGATCACCCTGTACACACACACACACACACACATTTGTAAAAAAATCGGAATCGCCTCAAGCAAGACAGTAAAGCTATTAAGGCACAAGGGGTTACATGGTATTGAAGAATTGGGAACAGATGATGAGCAGAAAGAGAAACGAGTAATCAGGTGGACAGTAGATAGTGATTGACATTGCATTTAAATTTTTGAAGATTAAAGTTGGCTGGAAAACATGGAACCGAAAGGGAGCTCCACAAGCGAGAAAAGAAATTGTTATCATAGAATTTACGGTTACATTTAGCGAACTCAACAATAAGTCGATGAGATCACGACGCCAGTCTAGTACTGCGCTTAAATTAAAAAATTCTACGTACCATAGCGAAAAGCTCATCCGAAAAATTACCATGAAAGTATTTCTAGAAAAAAAAAAAAAACATAGGGAGACAACCTTACGGACGTATAACGCTACAGAGAAGAGAAACTAAAATGTTCTGATCTACACTAAGAGAAATTTTCATTCCGTCTTCATAGTGCGATCTGTTCCAAATAGATTAGACCATATCATTAGTTCGACCCGAAATGGAGAATGAGAGAGCATCCGCTTGCTAAAATAATGAAGCTATGGGCATTCGGTGCAGAAATACGATCCGAAATAGGATCGAACCTACATTGATAAGGAGGATGCCTTGCTGTCAGATATTCAATAATAATGAAGAAAGCTATAAAGTTCGTAAAGAACAGTATTGAAGTCAACGATCTGTCAGTGTGACACAGTTTATGTCCTCATGCTGTTGGCTTGACAGAAAAATATGCAAGGAAAATGCAAACTCTACAAAACTCTTCGTATATGAATGCTGACACTCCACACAACTTCAAAAAAAGGTTAGGAAGGAAACTCCCATCAATACTGGAAAGATCGATAACAACTACTGGACTTGAGAAATCTATTTTCCCGAAAAATTGTTTTAAGATAAAGATAAATTTCAACCGAAAGTAGTAATGGCTGCACGGTTAATAAATGCCAAATGTTTCCTTATAGGGAAACCATTTAGAACTCACACACACACACACACACAAAATGAACGAACTGTTACTCTTGGCTGTACTAATAACTAGAATTACAGATATGCCCCGACGAGATATGAGCAGCTTAAAAAGGCAACTAGAATGTATTAGGGTGGTGCAAAAATAATGTCGTTTTCTCACATAGTAACATATGTGAGAAAACGACATTATTTTTGCACCAGCCCAATCATAACTACCCCGCATAATTTAATATAAACATACGTAACGGTTTTGATTTATTCGTTTTCTACGGCTTATCAACCCTTTGCAGGTTATTTAAAGCCAGAAAGTATTTTTAGATTGTAAGAAATTTTGGAGATAATAATTTAATGATAGAAATATTACTGATTAACCCATAGCTGGAGGCGAAGAGGTGGCGTCATACCTATTCAGAATTTGATAAAAACAAGAAATTATGTGGATACAAATTGGGGGATCAATTCTATATTACAATCAATATATAAACAGATCGCTCATTTTGTGGCCAAGTTACTTTCTCTACACTGATATTCCAGAAAATGTAAATAAACCTAAAATACATGCCTGTGTAGTTAATCAGAATTTCATTGAGTGACTGACTGATTCGTTTTCTAAAGCTTACAGGTTTTTTAAAGCCGGAAAATATTTTTTAGATTTTAAGATTTTTTTTCTTAGATATATTGGTTTAGTGAAACAAGTTTTACTAATTAATCCATAGCTGGAGCGAAAAGAGGTGGATTCATAGCTTTCCCGATGGTATTTGCATGTAGGTGAATAATAACGAACCCAACTGGAATTGGAATACGTTACTCTGATTAATAATTACGAGAGATTACCCATTAAAACACCTACATATCCACGCTTACAGTATTCGCTAGCGGTCACCCATCTAGGTTGCCTTAACTTCGGTGATCGTACAGAAACGTCTGATTCAACATGATGGGGCCATTAGCCTTAACAGTTTTGAAGATAAAACATCTCAAAACATCTAACGTCACTATAGCCTACGTCAACCAAAATATTATTCACAAGTCGTTCTACGCTATGCAGAAATTTCAGAGGTAAGCCTCTACCGAAAGGAAAGAACGAAAAGGAACTCTAGAGATCACAAACCATATAATGTTGAGTGAGTCTCCCCAAAATATGAAAAACTCGAAAACCGAAGATTGTGGAGGGGCACTGAAGTGTAGAAGATCATATATTCAGTGAAAAAAATTGACATATATCTCGTAAAATGAATCCAAAATAACAAATGACAGCTTAGGAAAATATGATTGCAAAAAGCAACATCTAGCTATTTCAACAGTGATAAAACCCTTACTTGGCCCCGAAGACGTTTGTTTCCATTCCTTATTCTTCTCAGCATGTCAAGGTCTTTTGTTGGACAACGGCCTTCCACAAATTTATGAGAAGGAATGGACCATTACCCTACTGCTCTGGACCAGTTCGTCTTGGTAGAAGCAGATGTGACACGATTAAATACCTAGTAACTTGTTATTTTCCATGAGACTGTTGAGGGGACAAAAAACTAACGATGCAAAGGAGCCAGTCTCCCACAAAAGCTGACGAAACCGAAGATTGCGGAGAGACACTAAAGTATAGCGGATCATATATTCAATGAAAAGTAGATATAAATTCAGTAAAATTAATTTAAAATACTAAGTGACTGATCAGGGGAATATGACTGACAAAGCCAGCATCTAGCTAATTCAACAGTGAAATAATGAGACCTAGCTGACAATCTAGTACTGCGCTTAAAATCGATGTACCAAAGGGGAAAGCTCATTAGAAAAATAGCCACGAAAATATATATAGATAAGGCACGTTACGGCGATGTGAAATTTTTTGGAAACAAGATGCCAGATCAGGACCGATAAAGCCCAGTCAGCTCTACTATTTAATCCACAGATGGGGCAGAAGGTGTCATACCTTTCGCATGAGTCTTTAAGCGAAAGTGAACGCAACAGAAATTTCAAGTAGGCACGCTCATCCTACTGTTCTGTTCTTTTTTCACGTACTATTATAGAAATTATAATATATATACAAATAATATAGAAATTATAATAGGAATTATATAGATATTATAAACAGTATAATATAGAAATAATATAAAATTATAGAAATTATGATATATATATATATATATATATATATATAGATAGATAGATAGATAGATATAACATAGGTATTATAGAAATTATAATATAGAAATAATATAGAAATTATAATACATATAGAAATAATATAGGAATTATAATATATATATATATAAATGATATAGATATTATAGAAGTTATAATAATTCGAGAGTGAACAGAACGCTATTTCTTTAATATTCATAAAATACTGAACATAACCCAGATCATGAGAATCAACATAATGTTAAATAAACTGAACTTCTTAGTGATATATCAGCCGTTTTTTCACATAGGTAAACTAGTTGCTAAGTAAAGCTTATATTCTTGACAATTTTAATTTGTTAATTTTAAAGCCAGTTTTTATATTCCTACTTATAGAATTCAAGAATCCATTCCGAATAACTTAAAGTATGGAGAGATAAGTGCACAAAAATGCCTGTACTGCTGAACATTGTCCCGTTCTTTAGGCTGCTATATTGTATAAAACAAAAGTCTCTTTTTAACTGAATTGGACGCTCCATTATTCGCTCTGTCAGGTTGAATTATTCTCGACTCAGTGATTTGGGGAGTTTTTATTCCAATACAAACTTCAAACTGACAGATTTTCTTCCGTTTTCAAAGACACCAAAGAAACAAGACCGAAAGAAGAAAAACATATATGTGTGTGTGGAAGTACATAAATAAATTTATTTGTAGTGAATAGATTTAGATCCTAACTGGATGCGCCATAATTGTGGCCTTGAGCCAACCTAAGTTAAGCCTTTAAAATCAAGGCTTATTCAATATATTCACCCCCTTCTTCATCTCTCAACAGTGCTAGCGTTTCGACAGCTGATTCTCAAAGCATATAAGCCGTTGCTACTTGAAGGACAGAATGGCACCAACCATCCAAATTCCCATATCATATTGTGCCGTCCTAAGCCAAGGTTATGTAAAGCTTAGCTGGGGTACCGAATTGCTGGGTTGTTGGGAGGGGGTTATATGCAAGGCGCGTAGACTATTACTGCTGTAGTGAAAGATCCTAATGGTTAAAAATAGGTACACTAAAATAAAATATAAAGGCGGAAGAGGCGTGGGAAAGAGAGAGAGAGAGAGAGAGAAGGCTGGAGAGAGAGAGAGAGAAGGCTGATGAGAGAGAAGGCTGGAGAGATAGAGTAAGAAGGCTGAGGGAGAGAGAAGGCTGGAGAGAGATAGAGTGAGAAGGTTGAGGGAGAGAGAAGGCCGGAGAGAGATAGACCGAGAAGGCTGAGGGAGAGGGAAGGTTGGGGAGAGATAGAAAGAAGGTTTGGGAGAGAGAGAGAGAGTAAATGTTGGAGAGAGTATTTGGAAATATTAAGTGTCCCATAATATCTGCTCCATCTTGTCTATGAAATGTGCATACAGATGTAACAACCATAATGGGACAGTATTTTTCCAAGCTTTAAACGATTTTGGTAAGCGTTCGGGAATTTCACTAAAACCGAAATCTTCTAGATATTTATTGTCGGGTACAAGAACACAGTAATGAGAGACCTCGTGTGGAGAGAACTCCCCAGAAAATGGCTGCCAGTCCTACATGCTAAACCTCTGTTTACAGACGTCCGATTATTACGATGTTAGACAAGTTTCATTTTTGTAACCTTAAATGGGCACTCACAATCATCAGAAAATATTTTAGGGACAAGGGCAGGTTGATTTTTCACTTTGTTTTTAGAAAATATTCATTGCACTCTGTGTCAAAGATGGCGTTTGTTAAAAGTACTGACACCAAAAATTAGATCCATATCTTTTACTAATTTTTGAACAATTAATTTTAAAGATATAGTCTGAAAAAATATACAGAAATACCTAATTTCCGCAGGTTTTTGCTTACAAATTAATTTCAAAATTTTACTATTTCAAGAACAAATCTAAATATCGTTGATAGGTTTTGTATTAGATATTAAATTGAATGGAAAATATATTCAAATCAGAATTCTAATTAGGAATTAAAATAGACAAAATATTTTTTTATTATATTCTATAAGTAAAAACCGGGTAAAAAAATTGTAAAAATTAAAAAAATGCCTACTGACTGGATATTTTTTCGATCGATTTTTAGGCCATAATTAATAAAAACACAAATTAGATAAAAGTCTATATAACACCATAATACTGCTGGGCACGTTAAAACACAAACTGTTTTAAATGTTCATTGTTTATTGAAAAATGCACGAAAACTACTGCAGTGTATCACATATTACATCATAATGTAGCTAAATTGTTCAGTATAACTTACCTTTGAAGTAAACGAAGGTCTTATTGGATGACACAATGATTTAGTAATAATGTGCATGTGTTATTCATCTTGTTCATGTATTAGGTTAGTGCAAAAATAATATCGTTTTTTGACGTTAAAAAATACGTCAAAAAACGATATTATTTTTGCACCAACCTAATTTGTAAACCTTAAGTAAATTATGTGCTGTAAGTTTTGAAGTTTTAAAAAGGTATTATTCTTTGGGTGATTCTGTTCGAACTCCAAATCCGTGTTCAATTCTTGCTGTTGCTGAAATAAAAGGTTCAAAGGGAAGAAGGAGGTAGAGACACTGGAAATGGATTTAGGAACTTAATGACAGTAACAATGGTCTGTTGAGGAGAAATCCCCTCCCGGGCAAATGATACGTGTTTACCCGTTGAAAGTTCAGGGGAAAGGAGAACGATTCCACTTGTTTGTCTTTGGCGCCAGGAAGCCCCTCTTTATTCATGCATGCGCCATTAGTTCTCCCTGTCAGGAGCCTCCTAGGAGATTCTTCTTTTTTATTTATTTTTTTGTATTTTTATCTGATTGGGCTTTGTTCTTCATTGTTTTTAATTTTATCAGTCATACAATCCTCACAAAGTCTTTCACAGATCAACGAAATGAAATTCCAACGCTATGATTTTGAACATAAACTTTTAACAACATTTAAACTATTTTCCTCAAAAACCGGTAAGAATATGGAAAAAAAAAACTATTTGGTGTCGTTATTTATCGGTGGTCGGTAAAAATGGCAGCGGAAAAAATGGCAGGGTAAAAATGGCAAAAGTTGATAAATAGGAAAAAATGGCAATTCGACAACAGAAAATTATGACCGTTCGAGAAGGATGGGTCTAAGCTCCCATCCCTCTAGTTTAAAATAGGGCTAAGTCCCCACCTCAATATTTTAAAATAAATATTTTTAAATAGATATTTACTCTAGTGGGGGGGGGGGGCTAGGTTCCTTCTAAGTTCCCGCTACTAGTATTAAAGAAAATTTTTTTTAAATTTTCGATGTCGATTTTTAGAAGTTTTATTAGGGGGCGCTAGGTTCCTACTCCTAATTGCAGTAAAAGCACAAATCGTAGCGTGCTTAAGTGAATTTGATAACTATAATTAATTTTATAATTGATAGCTGACATTAGGATTAGATGTGTGTATATATATATATATATATAATTAGTGTATATATATATATATATAAATATTTACTAAAGACATTTTTATGTTTAACGTTCTTTTTCTAGATACAAGTATTTAAGTAAATGCTCTGTTTATAATAAACAGCATTAAATAACATTTACCGGCCTGAATGTCCGAGAAATTTTCATAGAAAATATTCGTTCTTTGACAGGATTCGAACCTGCATCCTATACGGAACCGTCATTTACGCTGACGTGCCGTACCGTTAGGCTACAAAGAAGCGTCCGGTAGGCAAGGTCGAATTTACTGCTTATAAACTTCAATATTCCATGAATCTCGAATATTCATAACTGCTCATGGCGTATCAAATGTAAACAAATGACGATATTATGAATATTCGAGATTCATGGAAGATTGAAGTTTATAAGCAGTAAATTCGACCTTGCCTACCGAACGCTTCTTTGTAGCCTAACGGTAAGGCACGTCAGCGTAAATGACGGTTCCGTATAGGATGCAGATTCGAATCCTGTCAAAGAACGAATATTTTCTATGAAAATTTCTCGGACATTCAGGCCGGTGAATGTTATTTAATACTGTTTATTATAAACAGAGCATAAGGCGAAGGTTAGGAATCCCATTCAAATAAAACGTTTTTTTTTTAATTGGAATGTTTTTTCTTACAAATAAAACTTTTTTATAATAGGAATGTTTTCTTTGAAAATATTTTTTAAATAGTTTATTTATTATTTTTTTATAATTGGAATGTTTTCTTTTTGCGTGAAAATACTTTTTAAATAGTATATATTGAAAACATTTTTGAATACTTTATTCTATTTTTTAAATAGACTAATAGTTTTTTTTATAAATAGAAATGTAACAAAATTTAAGTATATTAAACGTCATAGTAATAATGTATCCAATATATATTTTTTTTTTATTCGATTGTATTACTGATTCCTACGTATTCAAACTAGTGAAATTAAAAAAAAAAACAAAACAAAAAAAAACAACTCTAAGTGTACAAAACTGACGAGGAACTTTTTTCCGATAAACACCGCTTAATGTCGCTTTCCGATTTCAATACCGGAAGCCGTCATCAAGTGGACCTATAATTGTTTTTTCCCAAGTTTTTCGGTGTGTTCAGACGTAATCGCCTAAAAAGTAAAATCTCAGGGGAGGGGGAGCTTTAGCTGAATATTCTTTTTAATTTGACAAACTTCTCATGTTTTTCCATTATGTATTGTATCCAAGATTTTAATAAACTCATTCTGAGATATTCATCTATATTTTTTTTCCTTTTGCCATTTTTTCTTATTTATCTATTTTTTGTCATTTTTACTGCTGCCATTTTTACCTAAATTCGTTATTTATCATGTCAAACACCAACTTTCAAATTAGATCCAAAATCGACCTAACCTTCCGGGAGACTAACTTACTCGTTGATACCTCAATTTCTTAAAGTTCTTTCTGTCCAGTGAAGGGAAGATTTTATTGGGAACCGAACTTTCATTCTGAAATACAGAAAAAAAATAATTATTGATTCCAGAAAATAATTAGATCGGACATGTATTGATGATTTCGTTCAACTTTCGATTACCAGCATCGATTCTATGTTATCGTGTTTCTTAGTCCAAAAATATTCCAACCATTGAAGCATCCTAACTCGTAAGGATACTTTCTCGGATATTCAGTTTAAATGTATGAAAGAAGAAAAATATATTAAAAATTCTGCCATCTATAATTCTTTTCCTTACAGTACAGGGAGAAATGAACAGAAATATGGAGTCATGTGATTGCGTTGGACGAATCTTTCAGAGAAAGAAAGTCAAATGACCATAAAAAATTAGCATTTGAAATATAGGAGACATGTTTAATCTATTCGAAAAGCTGGGTTAAAAATACCAATTATCAAAAGTTAGGTATTTCTCATTTGTTTGGTTTTCAACGTATCGTTTATTTCTGCATATAAGACAACTTTTAAATCTTAAAAAATTACCCCCAAAAGATAATACATCAGCTGCAAAAGACTAACCTTAAATTCTGTGGTGTATCGACACTGATAAGTAGGCTAGTATGTTTGCGCCATGGATTCCGGTAGGCTAACAACTGCCTCGGTATGGTAACTACCGATATAAACATTTCTAGTTGAAACAATTCACATCATAATGCTGTACTGCAGTTATAAATGTAATAAAACTACTTTTACTTCTGGATTTCACATTGAAATACAATATTCAAGAGACGATTACACAGCAATTTGCAAATTTCCACTAAGCAACATGTACAAAAAACGTCAACAAATCTTTCATTCTTGTTTTGAAAACCAATTGATGCATTCACACCAATCATTATTTGTTATGGTAGTGTCAAATCACAACATTTAGGATAACATACAATCTATATTTCTAATTAAAATTAATTATCTTGTGTTGTTAAATAACATCAATATTTAGTATTACATGTAAACTTTTCCAGATAAAAATCACGAAAATTACACGTATCTTTTGAGTCTCGTCTTATCAATAGGTCACCTTATACGTGCAAATATACGGTATCTATTTCGATTTGTTTGTTTCTGTTTTACGACATATCAACAACCCTATGGGTCATTTTGTGCCAAAAATTGGTTATTTTGATTTTAGATGGTTTACAGAGATTTTAGAAAGCTCCGCTTATTTTGAGAAATTGACAGTTTTTGGTGGGTTAAACGCTTTTGGATAAGTTTCAAATATTTTATTCTTAAGAGTTTGAAAGAATCTAACGATGTTGAAATTAAAAAGTGAATTTAAGCGTGCTACTGCTTCCACCTATTTACTGTTGAAATAGGTCCTGAGTAGGGAGGAAATATCATTAGCAAATGACCTCTTAACAGTTTCTTCACGCGTCACGCATGGTTGGTTCTTACGCTGTAGAATTCTGTTTGTTTCGTACTGTACTCTTTCAAGCTTTTTAGCCTAGAGGTTTATATCATTTTGGCCAAGCTCGAGAATTTGGCGCGAACATCAAAAGAATCTTTGCGTCAATTTTTTTTGACTGGCCAAAACTATTTTATTTTCCGCCGTTCCTTTCTTTTTCAATTTTTTATCACGGAAGTTATGCCTGGAGCCTTTCTGACTTTTGGCATTTTTAGTCACAAATAAGTAGGCTCTTCTGCTGCAAACTTCTCTCTTTTCTTCCTTTTATTTGTGGCTTGCCTTCTCGTTAGTCGAGATAAAAATATAGAGAGAAGGAGAGAAAAAGAGAGAGAGAGAGAGAGAGAGAGAAGTGCTTTAAAGTAAAGCGCAAATGCCTTATTTTAATTTGAATTCTTTTTATTTTTGTTATATAATTTATCTTTATATTTTAGTTTTTTTATCGGGACTCACTACATTTGTTTCGTTTTTTCTTCTTTTTGATAAATTTATCTATTTTAGTAAGTTTTTATCTCTTTTTCTTTTAAAGGTTTTTATTTTAATGGTTGGGTTTTGATCTTCAAACCATCAAATCTTTTATTTATCTACTTTGGAAAGAAAGAAAAAAGTTTTGTTTGAATACCTCGGCCCTCAAACACATTCACGAAGAAAAACATTTCGATGGTGAATAATTTTAAAAATGCTAGGATGCTTTTAAAATCAGCAGTTGTCGAATGAGCTGCAAAAGCAGAATATAAAAAAAATTGTCTTGACCAGAGTAAAGCTGGGCGTTTTCTTCACTGCAGAAGATGGGATTTCCTAGACGGTGACGGTGAGATGGCATCGTTTAACGACACATCAGACTTTATCAGTCATTTCGTGCGGAGTTAAATAAACTGAAGGAAAAAATGTCGATTACAAGAATTCTAGTGAAGTTCATATCAAATATATAATGGAGCGATGTTTTTGGATGGAAGAGGATACAAAATAAATTGTACTCTTTTTCTTGTACAAAGTGATAATGCAAAATAGAGTACTGTTGCCATATTTGGGCGGGAGCTGCCTGGGCCTTACTTTCCAGTTCATTTTTTAAGAGTCCTTGTTGAAGAAGAATTATTTCCAACCCTCCAACCTCTATCTCACAGGCGGGATGTGGCGGATCTCTCGCTGCTCTAACGCTACTGCCGTGGAAAGTGCTCGGACGAACTCCATTCCTTGGTTCTGCCAGGTCTAAACTTAACGGCTAGAACCCGCTATGCCACTTACATAGTAGCAAACCACCCACATTGATTCTGTATTCCACCAGGAAGAAGTAAGTTCCACTCGAACAGCTTCTTAACCACTACCCTGTGGAAGAGGCTCCCAAGAGAAGACTTCCCGATATCACTACAATCTTAACCTGTTCAAGTCTAGAGTTAACCACTATGTTCTCGTTCTAACCATATAAACTACATCTTAACGTAACCTTCTACCTCGAGTGCCTACCGGGCCTTGTACATGGTGAAACATCATGAAATAATGGAAAGAAGGTAAGAGTTTTTGAATGAGAAAATACGGAAGATTTTGAGCTTGTTTCTCCCTAAAGAATCTGAATTCGAGCTAACTAAAAAAGGCTGGGAAGTAGGTTCGAACCATGACGGAGGGCGCATTTTCTTTATCAAGATTCTCAAATCCATATACTGCTAGATTTTCTTTTAAAAAAGAAGGGTGAGAGTGTCTACTGAAAGACATATATTCATTAAAAGGTGACATTTAAATGTCGGGTGTTAAAAATATCCATTTCAATATATATATATATATATATATATATATATATATATATATATATATATATAACGGTAGTTTCAATTTTGTTCAAAAACCTTTCCCAGTTATAACGTTATTTTGTTTAAATTTACTATTAGTCAATTTGTTTTATTATTTATCTTTCAAATATTTTAAACAATAATAATAATAAAATTTTCTTTTATACTTCATAATGATTTATATTTTAGTATATATAGCAATATATTGCACATTGATGACAATCTCTTTACTTCAAAATCCAGTGTAAAATATATATAAGTTTTATGCGTGTAGGGGCAGTGGGTAGTAGTACCTTTGTTTCTCGGCTGCTGCAACTTATTTTTAAGATGTACGGGCGACACGGGTTTTCACCCATCCTCTAGGCGAACTAGATCACGTGAAATTACCATCGAAAGGCGCTGCACTCTTCTGTGCACTGATAGTACTGGAGAGGTATAACTCCGTGATAATAAAACCTGAGGGGTGTTATTCATTGTGTTCGTGGCAAATATTTGCACCGACCCCTCGTTATCAGCACTTCCAATAAGTGTGGCTAGTTCTACACAAGCCTTCATCAATCTAAACAAATCTTTTGTGTGGATAGTCTGCAGTTTAGTTCTGTGTTCCTTCTTTGCTATTCCATCTGAGCAACAAGATACAGGATTGTACTGGAAGACTCTAGCTGGAGCTCCCACAATGGCGACCATCGAGTGATGATCATTCTTGCACAACATTCTGAGCAACTGTGCTCTTCGTGTCCTCCGATGGTGACAAAGCAGGTCTATTTCGACAGAGCGCTGCTTTCCTTAATCCGGGGCGCGGGCTACAAAAGATACCCTAAACATAGCTTGCTCTTAAGAAACTTGGCAACCGGCTGCAGTTGTCTAGTTATCCAATAACGCAATTGCAATAATCGATTTAGTAGAAATAAAACTTGTAAAGATGTTAAACTCGGGTCTTGGTATGTAAGAATCCTCTAAGACAATGGTTATTTCCCAGAGCGTAAAACATCCCTCATCACTGATGCATTAAGCTAATACAATATTGACATTGCTGCTCACAGTGAGACTCGTTCTTCAGGCATCTCTCAACTTGCGGAATTTACTGCAGGATATACCATTTTCTGGATTAGCAAAAGCGAAGAAGATTCACGCCTATCAAGTGTAGGCTTTGTCATAAAATCAGACATTGCTAAATCCCTGTCATGTCTTCCGAAATGAATGAATGATTGCATTATGACTCTAGACTAAGAACTCGACAATAATTCTTCTGCCCCTCTTGTGAGCTGTTATGCCCCACCCATGAACACCTCTGTGCCGGAAATTGATAACTTTTATGATTAATTACGTTCAGTAATTTCCGAAGTTCAACATAGAGACAAACTTGTCATTATGGGAGACTTTAATGCACTGACCATCAGATATGTCCAGGAGTCCTTGAAACTCACGGGGTCGGGAGTATGAATTCTAATGGGCTACGACTTCTTTCTCTTTGCCAAAAATTCGATCTCACCATCACCAACACCAACACACATTATTAGCATTCCAATCATCACAAAAAGATTGGCATATGATTGATTAAATTATCACTAAGAAACGTGACGTGAAAGACTTCAATATCCCCCGCTCTTTCCACAACACTTGCCATCTTTCAGGCTATGCTATACTACGCAGCAAAGCATCCTTTCGACTCGTACGCAAGGACTGCGGTTCCTAAACGAATCAACATCTCATCTCTGAATTCTGGTATTAAGAAGAAAAAACCCTCTGACCCTCTGTATTCGAGGCTTGATTCAGTTGTGATCGCAGAAGACACTGAATCCTCCTGGAAATCTCTGAGTAACATTTATTTCAGCATCAGGACTAGTTCGATGTAAATGTCGCTCACATTCAACGTCTCATCGAGAAAATACAAGATTCGCACAAAATAGTCATAAACAAGAAAAATTGTCTATCAAAAAAGCGTATATATAAGCAGTGTAAGCGGGAAGTGCAAAATGCTCTCATAAAAAAATGAAAGAGTACTGGTGTTCTACTAAGACTGAAAATCCAGGCGAGAGATGGCAGAAAAGATCCCAAGTCATTCTTTGAAGGCCTTAAAAAATTGTACAGCCAACAAGGAAATGAAATTTCACCTGTCCTGTCGTCTGACAGTAACACACTCCGCACAGACAAGAAGGAAATTGTATCACGATGGAAAGATGGAAAGAACACTTTGAAAGTGTCCTTAATTACACCTCTGGCATCGATGAATCTCTTGAGCCATGCCTAAAGAAAATTCAGGATTCTATCAAGCAACTGTCCTCGAACAAAGCTACTAGAAAAGATGTTATTCTCCTCGAAATTTTAAAATATGGTGTGAAAACTCTTGTTAGAAACTCATTGAGCTTTTTAAAGTCATATGGAAGGTTGGTTCTGTTCGACCTGATTAAGAATTTGCTTGCATAAATCATCTGTTCAAGAACAAAGGCAGAATTGTTGTATGTGATAATTCTCATGGCATTGCACTTCAGGTATCACTGGCAAAACCTTCGCTCGTGTTATTCTCAACAGAATAATCAAATATCTCATTGACATCTGTCCCAAACTCAGTGTGTTTTTCGTTCAGGTCGTGGAACCATTGATATGATTTTTTCACTTCGTCAGGTTACTGAGAAAGTTTGCGGGGTGAACCATGAATTCAATACCATCTTTATCGATCTGACCAAAGCGTTTGTCACTGTAAACAGGAGTGCCCTCTGGAAAGTACTCAAAACGCTTTGCATACCTGAAAGTATGCTAAATGTTATCATCTCGTTTCACGGAGGAATGAAGGCATCTGTTCTATCTAATGGAGAGTTTTCAGAAACCTTTGATGTAACAAATGGCACAAAACAAGGTTGTATCATGGCTCCTGTACTTTTTGCTCTCTTCTTTTCGGTCATGCTGCACCATACTTTTAGTGATCTTGACATGGGTGTCAAATTTGAATTCCGCACAAGTGGCGGCCCCTTTAACCACCAATGTTTTAAAGCAAAATCGAGCAAGCATTATTCGTGATCTTTTGTTTGCTGATGACGCTGCGATCGTGGCTACCTCAATCGAAGAAGCTTGTTCGTTATATTAACTTACGCAGAAATACCATTGGAAAAGGTATCAATCCGCCGCTTCTCCTCGCGGCTATGGTTTATAGTAGGATATGTATGAGCAAATCTTTATATCCGCAAAAATTCTTACAATGCAAAGATATAGTTGATAGAACGTAAACAACAAATCTCTCTCTCTCTCTCTTATATATATATATATATATATATATATATATATATATATAATTATTTATTTAAAAAAAAATTATAACATAAATATGTTATGAAATGACTACAAATCATCTTATCAAGTGATGATGTTGAATGTAAGAAAAAAAAATTTTTTTTTTTTTTACATTCAAAATCATCACTTGATAAGACACGGGGGTGTTGAAACAAAATGGCTATTTTTGTAGTGATTTTATAACATATTTATGTTATAATTTTTTTTTAAATAAATAAATAATTATATCTGCTCTACATTGTATTCAGCACTCTTTTAAGATTAGTAATTGTTGGTTATTGGAATTCATTCCGTATACACCAATCATATACTTGTATATATATATATATATATATATATATATATATATATATATATATATATATATGTATACCGAGTGTAACAACAAAATTGTACAAATCGTGTAAAAGTAAAATTTTACAATTGTTAAACTAAGCTTTAAAACCTTGTATCTTAAGAAAGATTAAAGATATCTTACTGGAATTATCCGATTTTTTAAACACTATTGGACACGGAGCAATAAGAATGTATAATTACTCTCCAAGTTTAATAGAACAATTGTGATGAAATCGATCATAAACGAAAATTATTCATTATTGCTTAAACAAATTATTCATTATTACTTAAACACGGCTAAAGATCAGAAGCTTATGGCGGATTGGAATAAAGTTCATATTATTCCAGGATCATTTTCAAACTTATTCAAGATGATCTTCCCCCTCTCTAACCTTTTAACTTTTTGTCCTGGAGTAACAAGGTATCTCAGAGGTTAAACATATGATATCATTTTCAAGTCTTTTTTCTATGATCTTTGGACTGTCAGAGCTAAAACTCCTCTCTCACATGCCAAACGTCTCATGAATTGAGTTGGATCTTTTCTAATTGATCTATTTAGTTCTAAGTTGAAATGACGATCCCTCATCATGGCCTACTAATCTAGTTTTACTCTCTACTGTTCCCTCTTTTTAAACCGTTCTCTTTATTACGATGAGATCTCAAAGACCCGCCCTTTGGGATCTCATCGGACTAAAGTGATATTTACGCTGATGCGACTATATATGCAAACGAACGAGACACGCTGGGAATTTTAATATGAAGATGTTTTTAAAATATGCGTTTTGTGTGTATAATCTAGCCAATTTCATTTGAAGTCTTTTTTCTTTTTGTTTTCATTTTCATTGTTATTAAATATTCTACATTATAGAAAATCTGTCAATTATGGTGAAACTTCTATTATCTTTTATCTTCTGGACCCAAATTTATTTTGGATGAACTAACAATTAAATCTCGTTCTAAACATTTTCGTCTCATTGATTTGTTTTCTCTTTTAATTAGATTAGCATTTTTATACCAAATCTAACGAGACTAACCAAAAAATTTGGTATAAAAATGCTAATCTAATTTTTTTTATTTTATTTTATTTCTGTTTTTTATTGTTTTAAACAGAGTTTGACGAAATTTTATGTTGAGTTTAATTACCTATGCATATGAGCCAAGGACAAACATTGGTTTTGCCTTGCTGATTCGTTATATAAGATGTTGAATATGCGCTTGCTTTTGAACTGGGACCAGACATAGTAAAGACATAGATCTTAGAAATAAATAACGCGGTCCTGTCATTAAAGTAAGTCTGCCATTTTAACGTTTGGTGCCTTCATAAAGATTAACTTAATTCTTAATATTTTTGTTTATCTTCTTTGTTTTTTTGGTTTTGTTCTTCTTAAGATTATTTATTATTCAACATCTATAAATTCCGTCATACGTTCATGCTTACAATATTGCTACCACATAATGGCCTGGTTCCCCTGATATTTACGTTATAAAAAAAGAATCAGCAGTATTATTGATCCTGATCTGGCAGCTCGGCTTCAGTCGCTTTCCCGCCGCCATAAGTTTGCTTCTCAGTGTCTTTTCTATAAATATTTTCATGGTCATTATTCAGATGAGCTCAAATAAATATCGCTCTTCGCTTTGGTGTGTATTTGAGTGAGTGCTTGGGATAAATGAATGTTTTATATTATTAAAATCCCGCATTGATTTCGTCCAGTGAACTGATGTTTCTGAGACATTTAAGAATTGTGGGGGTTTCAATACTAACATTATTTTAGTTGGTTTCTTGTAAATAGTTTTGTTTTCATATTGTAAATTCTCTTTGGGGCTAGTTTTTAAATTGTTGTTTTATCCCCCCACCCCACAGACAATGACTTGTACATATGGGGACTAGTTAGGACTTTCATAGAGACCATGAGGTATTATGGTGAGTGTAGCAAGAAAAGAAAGTATGTGTTGTTTTGTTGTTAGGGATATTGTGGTATGTTTGGGTTAGTGTTTGTGGATAGCTATGTTTAAAGTTAAGACAGATGAAAACCGCCCTTTTCTCCATTCTCCATTTTGGCCTTGTGCCACATTTTGTAAATAATTACAGATAAATATCATCTTCCTCTTTGGTATCATGGTTTTATGAATTTAAGCACAGTGCTAGATTAGCAACTAGATTTCATTAATTTACAATTGAATTGACTTCGGGTTCCATGCTTTCCAGCTTTGCTCTTCAAAAATTTAAATGAAAAGTCAATCGTTATATACTGTCTTTCAAATTACTCTTTTATTTTTCTCGCTCCCTAATAATGCTAAACTACATC
>OZ010605.1:35865577-35975577 GCA_963932145.1 Acanthosepion lycidas
TTATTATTAGTATTAGTAGTAGTAGTAGTAGAAGTCATCTGATTATTATTATTATTATTATTAGTAGTAGTAGTAGTAGTAGAAGTCATCTGATTATTATTATTATTATTAGTAGTAGTAGTAGTAGAAGTCATCTGATTATTATTATTATTATTAGTATTAGTAGTAGTAGAAGTCATCTGATTATTATTATTATTATTAGTATTAGTAGTAGTAGTAGTAGAAGTCATCTGATTATTATTATTATTAGTAGTAGTAGTAGTAGTAGAAGTCATCTGATTATTATTATTATTATTAGTATTAGTAGTAGTAGAAGTCATCTGATTATTATTATTATTATTAGTATTAGTAGTAGTAGTAGTAGAAGTCATCTGATTATTATTATTATTAGTAGTAGTAGTAGTAGAAGTCATCTGATTATTATTATTATTATTAGTATTAGTAGTAGTAGAAGTCATCTGATTATTATTATTATTATTAGTATTAGTAGTAGTAGTAGTAGAAGTCATCTGATTATTATTATTATTATTATTATTATTATTATTATTAGTAGTAGTAGTAGTAGTAGAAGTAATCTGATTATTAATATTAAATATTGCATATTTTTGTACCATTTATAATTTTTAACTTTTCTAAATTTTTAAATTTAAATTTCAAATTTAAATTTATTTTTTAACCTTTATATAATAGTCGTTATTAATAATATTATTAATATTTTTATATATTTTCTTTTTTATATTAAAAAAAAAAATTATATTGTTAATAATCTTTAATAATATATTGTCCTGTATTTACTACAAATTCTTTTAATCAAGGTTAATAATATTATTAATAATATTATTAATATATTTTATTTTATTTGATTCATACATTGTTAGCTAATCTTTAATATATTGTTATGTCTTAACAATAGATTGTAGTGATATGGGTTTTTCGAGTGTCACCTCGATCTGCCCACATATGATAATTCACTCTTTCTTTCTTCTTCCCCTTCCCCTGTTTCACTCTTTCTTTCTTCTTCCCCCTTTTTCCCCCCACCTCTGCTTTATCATTTGTCTTCTTTACTTTTCCTGTCAAAAGACTTATTTGAGGGGTTATATTGTCTGGCCTCTTGACTGCGTACACTTGAACCTATGTAACTTAACAAAGATTAATTAAAACAAATCCCTATCCCTACCATCCATTTGTAATTTAGATCATTCTATGGTCCTCCTTCTTCCACCCCCTCTCTCACCCTACATCAATCTAAAACTATCCTTCAAAAACTTGTATTAAAAATAAAAATATGTAAATTTGTAAACCAAAATTCTTTGTAACTAGAGTTGTGACCTGATGAACCAGGAAACATATATTTTCTGAGGAAATAATTTATAGTCATGGAACCTTAAGGTTATCACTTTTTAAAATTTAATTAATATTTGATCTGTTGTTACATTGAGCTCTCCGGATTACATCCTTATAGAATTATCCATACGGATTATCAAACCCTTCATTACCTTACTATATATATATATATATATATATATATATATATATATATATATATATATATATATATATATATATATATAAAAAATAAAATACATACATCACCAGTGATAATGGCTAAAAGAAGAGCCGGAAGCGTTTGGGCATACTGAACATTCGTACATACTTCCTGGACAATCTGAATAAGGCCAGCAAGCTCAAAACCCCGTTCACCATGACTTGTGACCGTGTTAGTACAGCTATCGACAGCCTCCATGGATATCATCTACTGAATTTCACTAATAAGGCTTGGTATGGTTTTTAGGAACTTTCCAAATCTCGCTGGAATCGACCTCTCCAGACCGATCGTGGATAGATTCAAACCCCGGTCAGAAAGCGAACGTTCTAACCACTCGGCCACGTGCCTCTCTCTCTCTCTCTCTCTCTCTCTCTCTCTCTCTCTCTCTCTCTATATATATATATATATATATATATATATATATATATATATATATATATATGTGTGTGTGTGTGTGTGTGTGTGTGTGAAAATATATAGAAAATAGGAAAGAACTGGTTAGGTAAATAATCCAAAGTTCTTTAGTATTTTTGTTATTATTTAAAAAAAATAGTGCTCGATACAAAAGTAGAGCATAAATATAATTATTTATTTAAAAATATGATTCCAACACGCTACATAAGAGTTCTTATCTTTCAAAACATGAGAACTCTTATATAGCGTGTTGGAATCATATTTTTAAATAAATAATTATATATATATATATATATATATATATATATATATATGAAAATTAATTTACGTTATTATAACGGACACATCGAGCTTGAAATAGACGCTCCGTTTTAATAAATGAAATGAAATGTGACGTGCCAGATACCTACTCTGGCTATATATCTCGAAATTCTTGACAAAATCCAAACAAATGTCTGTAATGTTATTGACCCTGACCTGGCATCACGACTTCAATCATTTTTTTAACTGTCGCTACGTGTCTTCCCTCTGTCTTTTCTATAAATATTTTCATGGCAATTGTTCTGATGAGTTTTCCCCGGTTCTAACTCGACTAAATTACTTTAAGTGTACTATATTGGCAATTACATCTCACCGTTTTATTGTTGAAAGAGAATAAAGCATATAGTTGCATCTGATAGTTCCTTTTCACACACTTCTCGCCTGTGGAACTCTTTTCCAATTTCTTTAAAAAAAATTAAATGTAACTCCAATCTCTATTTTCTGTTTTTATGAATTCTGTCCTTTTATTGCCCCTAATCTTCTCTTCACTAAAGTCTTCATATTTTCTTTCACTCCAACAATCACTAGCGTCTTCGTGGGATATCCTCCTTGATTGATATGAAATTATTAAACAAATAACTAGTTTGATTTCTATGCTATTCTTGCCTTTACGTTTGCATTCACAATCTAGTGACACACTTCATCAAAATACCAAATCTTTCCTTAGCAGATTCGTTGGGATTTTTCATCTGAATGGTTTATCTTTTCCTCTTTGGGTAAGAGTCTAAGGAACTTGTTCAAGATTTTCAGTAATGCCGAGTACAATATTCCACAAATTGTTGGGTCCTTTAGCAAAATTCTGGTGTTTGTTAGATTGTTCACTGTCAAATTTGGTCTGTGATTTATCCTGCGATAGCTAAATCTCCACTATCAGATTTTTTTTTTTTTTTTGCAATACCAACATGTTACTAGCTTTCTGGTCCACGCAGACGGTGCCCCAAGTCTCTCTTATCGACACTACCCTCCTCCAGCCTAAGAACATATTCAGATCATAAGTTAATATCTATAGAGATGATATTTGAATAGACGTTCTGTTTATTCTAAACTATTTCGGCTACCGATCTTCACTCTCAAGAAAACTTGTGCTTCCGGTAGGATTTGAACCTGCGTCCCCATTTGTAGGAGGAACCACCGCCTGAATCGGCGTACTTTGACCACTTGGTTACGAAGAGCTTCACAATCAAAACAACCTTTTTTATTTTTAGAAAGTAATTTCTGTTGCCTCACATTTCCTCTTAATAATTGTTCAGCATTCGCTGCCAGGTAGGAGGAACTATATTATATAGCAATTGAACACATCTTTTTACTGAAAATTTCCTTCTACCAAACTAACTTTTAAACATAGATATACATACATTTTTTTAAATAATTTCACCCAAGCAAGAAAATAATAGCACTAATATGCTTGGCGTTACTAAGTGCAATAGAATATCAGAAAAAATATTATTAAGGAGAGAGAACATTAAAAAAAAAATGTTATTTAAACTTTTGTAGATCAAAGTTAACTGGAAAGCAAGAAGCCGGAAGTGAGTTCCACAAAAAAGAAATGCGAGAGAAGAAACTTTACATCAAACCAATTCAACTATAGTGATTTTCCAAGCATAGCTTGGATGTGGCACAAGGCCGAAAGTAAGGGACACCCAGTGAGAATCAAACTCACTACTCATTCGTAATTGTTTTAGCGAGACATGCTTGCTAACCATTACACCACCTTGAGGTACCCAAGCCAGTTCAACTATAATATAATGAGACTTTGCGTTTAAATTCCTAAAATGTAGGTACCATAGAGGAGGACATATTAATTGCCATGAAAATAAAAGTTACGTGATGATGGGGAGAAAGTGAAGCGGAGATGCCAGGTCTAGACTAATAACATTGCAGATTCTTTGTATTTTATCAAGAATCGAATTGAATAGCAAAAGCAGCTAAGCAGAATGTTATTTTGGACTGATACAATGCTAGTCACTGGAGCTTAAGTCTGGTTTAACATCTTTCTTCAGCGTAAGGAATATGAATAGATTTAAAAAAATGAATTTTTCCTTCTAAGTACTGTACTTCATATTTTTACTTCCTTCAATCCATCACATTTACCAGTGAGACATCTTTGATATGATCATCAAGAAGGCACGAACACAATGTTTTAAGATGGCTTGTATCAAAGGCAAGGTACGGTGGAGTAATGGATAACAGCTCGGATTGAGCAATCGAAGCGCCGAGTTCGAATTCCAGTCAAATTCACGTGCTAATACCCTTGGGGAAGGTATGAGTCCTCTTCTTCTCTCCCTCCCCCAGCTATGGATAAATAACAGACCAGGTCTACCAAGAAAGATTGACTATTCTATTTTTTTTTTTGTGCTTTGGTACTCAAGGAGAGCGTCAACTCCAAAGTGTATGAGAACCATTATTCTAGTCTAATTGCAATCCCCAAATAGTGAGTATAATGTACCCTTCTATTTGACCCAGTGGTTCCCAAACTTTTTTAGTAATTACCGCCTTCTTGGGTACCGAAACACAAGTTTAACGTACCCAAATGTATAAACGCAACAAGTAGAGATGCCAGATCAGGAGAGATAACATTACAGATCATTCTTCGGATTTTGTCTAGAAACTCGAGGGATATAGTTGTAGCAAGAGACCATATATGGCGATAATATTCAATACTCGGACAAATGGTAGATTTATAAATGGCTAAGATGGATTTAGATCAGAAAAATTGTCAGGCACGACACAGTGAAACACGACCAAGAAGGCGCAACGATTTGATCTCATGGAAGTTAATATCAGCGATGCTGATGGAAGACAAAAGGTTTTCTATACTGATTAAAAGATAATAGTTTAGTTTTTGATGCATCAAAATTTATTAGTCATTCCTTGCCCTTTATTCTGATTAAACAACGAATTCTAGACAATATTGGTAAACTAGTCAAGTGACATCACCATGAATTTATGGCAATATTTATGTCATTTTCCAATTGAAATTTCTGTGTGTTTTATCCAGATATTTGATCTCCACAAATGACTATTGTAGAATGGTAAAGTGCGATTGTTTTTAATCTCGAACATCAAATTAATGAGAATTTTGTAACCCAACGTATCACCACGAATTGTGTTTCTCATCAATGAATTCGTAATTTTTACTTCTTAGGTTTACATAACCTATTAATGGCAAAAGTAAGATGAAAAAAATAAAAAAAGTAAAAATAAAAAAAATAAAAAAAATAATACCGTTTCTTTTTCTTTCTAAAAACCTACAATAATATACGTTGTTCAAAAAAACAATAAAATACTATACATTTTTCTTAAAATACAAAAATACATTTTTCTGAAAAAGACAAAACAAAAAAACTACAATACATTTTTTAACAAAAAAGAACATATTTTTTCTAAAAACAAGAATATATTTCTGAAAAAATAAAGACATTTTTCTAAAAAAAAAAAACAAAACAAACTGCGTAAATACATTTTTTCTAAAATACAAGAATATATTTTTCTAACAAAATAATCTACGATAATAGATTTTTCCAAAAATACATGGACACTTTTTCAGAAAAAATAAGCTATGAAAATATATTCTTCTACAAAAATAAAATTTATTTTTTCTAAAAATAAACTGCGAGATCAGATTTTTTTTCTATAAACAAAGAAGAATACAAAAATACATATTTCTAAAAAAAAGAAAACATTTTTTAAAACAAAACATATTTCTAAAAAAATAAAAATATATTTTTCTAAAAAAAAAAAAACATAAAAAACGCCTATAGATAATACGAGGGTTTTCTTTGAACAACCTGCAATTAATATCTTTTTTCAAATATTAATTCTTCATTTAATAGCTTTCTACAATTAATACATTTTTTAAATCCTAAAAATAGTACCATTCTTTCCCTAAAAATTCTCCAATACGGGGTATCTGTTTTAATTGTAGTCATACTGGATATTAATGGTATTAACGGATTAAATAAACTTTAATACCCTTGGGAATAGTATGGATCTTTTCTACTCCCCCCAGCTATGTGTAAATAGCAGGACAGACCGGGTTTTATAGCCTTGGATGGAAACTCGTCTACCACAGAAAGAAATGGCAACATACTGCGGGAAAAATGCCTCGTTAGTCATGTATTGAAAGATACATGATCGCCTAAGCGCGTAACACGCATGACACATAGCTGAAGTTCTGGAAAAAAGAAAGATTGAACTCAGTAAGTGACTAACCAATGCTCTACAGAGTAGTGGCTTTGAAGTTCTAAATAAAAATCAATATGGGTCATGTGTAGTGAATTTTTTTTCAGAAAATCTGTTTAAAGTAATCGCATGAAGTTAATCTTGCTGGAGACACAGATAAGTTTTAATAACATCTTTGAATTATTTTGGTTCCTGTCTGTTTTGACAGGTTACGTGGATCAAGGCTAATGCACTATTTACATAAATGTAACACATTGCTCTCAACCTTGAGCTTTCTCCTCTGGTTCATTCAGTTATCTCAATGTCGTTCGGTATAGACACTTCAGTTAAGCAGTAAAGATAAGGATATTCCAAAAAGAAGGGAGACAGAGAATATGTGGCATCAGGTTTCACATCTGATGATGGGAAAAGTCAGCAGTTAGTCTCGAAAATCAGGGGTCAAATTATTCTGACGTTTTCGCGACACTGTTTGCATAAAGTGGACTGGACAATATTTGTCAGAACATAGACGTATGTGTTATCACCATTTTAAATTGACCATTTAGGAGAAAGATAAAAGATTAGTGTATATACATAAACACACATCTATCTATCTATCTATCTATATATATATATATATATATATATATATATATATATATATATATATTGAAAGCGATTTTAATTCGATTAATAAAGGTTTGTTTCTTAATGAATATATAATTTAACATTCGTTGATTATCTGGGAAAAAAGAGACAAATTTGTTTTATAATACCTTAAGGGTTCATTTACTTTTGCGCAGCACTGTATTTATATGTATATATATATACATATATATATATATATTTATATATATATATATTTTATATATATATATATATTTTATATATATATGGATATATATATATATATATATATATATATATATATATAGATTCCCAAAAAATTTCGCTTGAAGATGGAACAGAGCCTACTTTAACTCAAGTTAATTCAAATATTATTTTGAAGTTTTCGGCTCTTGTTTTCTTGAGTTGGAATCATATTTTTAAATAAATAATTATATATATATATATATATATATATATATATATATATATATATATATATATATCCATATATCTATCTATATATATATATCTATCTATCTATCTATCTATCTATCTATCTATCTATATATATATATATATTTGCATAAATCAAATATTATCTTTGGAGATCGTATGGTCCAAGTAGTAATGTTGGGAATGGTATTATTATGGATTGTTACCAGTTGTAATTTTGATTTCTCGATAAGAGGGTTCCATTCGAAGCCCAAATGTTTTTGTAGTTTTTCTTTTCTGCTGATAGAGGTTTCCGTGTCTTGGGAGAAATGTATTTTTGTAGGAAGGGTTATATGAACAGGATTTTATTTTTGTATAATACTGTCGCGTCAGTTTTTAAGATTAGGAAAATGTCTGCATATAAACTTTCAATTGGTGATGTTTTAAAAGTCGCAAGAACCAGTCTTACTCCTTCATGTATGGTAGAATCAAAGAGTTTTAAATAGGATTTTCTCAGTGAACTGTATATGGTGCTACCATAATCTAGTTTTGATCGAATTAGAATCCTGCAAAGTGTTTCTCAAGTTTTTCGGTTAGCTCCTCATTCAGGGTAGCCCACCACACGAAGGAGCTGTATTGCTTTGCTACATTTCTTTTTGAGATACTTCAGGTGGGGTGGGGGATAAAGGTAGGATTTTTATCAAATTTTATTCGCAAGAATTTATGCTGATCTACAACTGGTATTTCAGTCTCTTCTAATCATAGAGTAGGAACATTGTGTAGATTTCTCTTCTGACAAAATGCATACATTTAGTTTTTATTTTAGAAAACCTAAAACCATTTTTCAGCTTTTGACTATATATTTTTATACTGAACACAATTACTGATAAAATATTGCAATCGGGTACTGCCTTTTCTTGGTTTTTTGATCTAACCCGGACTGAATTTTCTGCAAGTAAGAAAACCGTTTATGAATTTTGGTATTCTGCCTTTCAGGCCAAGGGCATGTACATCCCTCATGATACCATAGTTCCATGTAGTATCATAAGCTTTCTCCAGATCAAAAATGACTTCTGTAAAGTGTTCTTTTCAGACAAATGATTCTCTTATAGCTGGATTATCGGTGGATTAAGTGGTCTAATGTGCTTCTTTTCTTTTGAAACTACATCGTAGGTCAATACTTAGGTTATTTTTCTCAAACTCAAAGTTAATCTGTTATTTATTATCCGATCCATGGTTTAAACAGACAGTTGGTCAGTGAAATAGGCGTGTAGTTTTCTGGTCCAGAGTTGTCTTTTCCAGATTTTGGGACTGCTATTATAGAAGTTTGGTTCCAAATGTCCAGGAAATTTACGTTTATCCATATATTATTACATATTTTTATAAGTTCTAAGGATTCTTCTGGTAATTTTCTTAGTCAGGTCCAAATGTTCTGTTATGGCGTCTTTTTACGGAGGATTTCAATTCTTCTAAACTCAGTGGGTTCTTGTAGCTTTCTGTATTGTTAGATGTAAAATTGAGTTTATATTCTTCTGTGTTTTGTTTTAGGAATAGGAATTTTTGTTTTCCATTTTTACTTGAAGAATTTTTTGAATAGTTTTAGCTAATGTATCTGCTATGCCCTTTTTGTTGCTTATGAGATTGTTATTTTTGGAAAGATGCTTAATTGGTGTCGTTATTTCTCAGCTATTTTCCCATATTGATTTTGTTCTTGAGGAGGTGCTTGTTGACATATTTTTGCCAACATTCTTTTTTGGTTTCTTTTGCTGCTCTATCAGCCATAGTTCTATGCAACTTGTTATTGCGTAAGTTTACCATTGTAGTTTCTTTGCAAAATTTTTGTAGAGATGCCTTTTGTAATCCTATGCCTTGTAAGTATTTACCATCGAACCAGGATCTGTTCCGTCTATTTGGTGTTGAATTTGTTTTTGTTTTTTTTTGGGGGGGGTAGGGGTACATATATTTTCTGCAGTGATTAGTATCTATGTAAAGCATTATTCTGAATCTATATTGTTGGTTTGTTAAATGTTTGAATTCACCCTAATTTGCTTTGTTCATTTTCCAGCAGGATATATTTTCACAACTTGGTTCCATGATTTCCAGGAAGACCGGGAAATGGTCCCTTCTATAAATATTATCTTTCATATCCCAAGAAAACTCCAAATATATTGTATGGTCGAATACAGTCAGTTCGATAGCTGAATAGTTCCCCGAAAACGGGTTTATACAAGAATATGTTCCTTTATTTAGTAGACATAAATCTCTTTCGTTTATAAGTTTCTCCACGGTTTTTTACCCCTTTAGGCCCGAGTCTTTATTTCCCCATTAGTGTTGTGGATAGTGTAGCTCGGATTGATGAATCGGAGATCCGAGTTCTAATTCCAGTCAAATCCATTACATTCAGTTACATGCTAATACCCTTGGGAAAGGTATGAATCCTCTTCTTCTCTCCCAGCTATGGATAAATAGCAGAACAGACCGGGTTTTATAGTCTTTGATGGAAACTGGTCTACCATGGAAAGAAATGGCAACCTACTGCAGGAAAAAAATTGCCTCGATCATGTATCGAAAGATACATGATCGCCTAACCGTGTATCACGCATGGTACATAACTGACTAAATACAATAGCATGGGTACTTGTCTATCAAATATTCGAGATCATCTTCGCTTATGAAATCTTTTGGCGTAATATATACCAAACATGTTAATGGTTTTATGTAGGATGGTTCTAACAGAAGCAAACTGAAAGGTTGTTGTTATATTAATTTGGTTCTGGGAGGATGCTGTTTCTAATGAGGATTGAAGTTATTCACAGACCTTTTGTACTGCCCCATATACATAGCTATATGTCTGATAATTTTTCATATTTATTTTATCTTGTTTTAAAGAAGTTTCTTGAAGACAAACAATATCTGAACGTAAGTCTGTCAGCAACAGTAAAAGTTTCTTAAAATTTGTTTTTAGCCCGCGGGTTTTCTATTGAAGAATTTTGTTTACCATGGTTAATTAAGTGTACGTGTAAATATGTATATATGTTTTGGATTTTTATGTCTTTATATTGTGTATTAAGTATCTATATTTCCTTTCCAGTCTAAGATTTTTATTTTGTTAAGTTATGCTATTTTGTTTATAATGTTTTAATGGTGTAGAATCCATTACGATTTCCATTTGTTCAAATTTAAAAGACTTCTTCTTTGTCCTTGTTTGGTTATTTTGGATTGCTTTTTGGCTTTTGTCTTTTTCTTTTTCAGATAGGTCTGTTTTATTCTTACGGATTTCTGTTTCATTCTTTTCCTTTTCTTCAGTTGGTATTTATCAATCCACCCACGAGGATCGAATGTGGCACAAGGCCGGTTTAATGTGGGTAGCCCGCGAGCCTGTAGGCTCGGCCAAAAATATGACCTTTGAACCCGCCTAGACGGGTTCAGGTCCTGTCTACCTCCCCGAAGGAAACCTTGCTCTTCGGCAAAGCTTCCTCCGAGTTCCTCTCTGCATTAGAGAGTTCGACAGAAGCCAGCCCGGATGATCACAAAGCACAGATACTACACTTTGATCCTAAACGGGCTGGGCAGCTTCTTTCCTTTTCTTCAGTTATTGGGTTATGGTTTAATTTGATAGCAAGAGATATTTCCATATTTGTTATGCTGGTTTTTAAGGCTTTAATGAGGTTTTGCAATTCATTTATTTAGGTTAACTGTATTTCTGTTTTTATTTTTCTCAGGTTATTTCTTAGATTATCATTTGGTAGTGTTTTGGTGATTTTTACATAATTTTGTATATAGAAAGTGATTTCTATAAGTTTTCTTGCCTCTGGGAATGTAATGTTAGGAGTAATTTTCGTTCTTTCTTCTTTTTTTTTTCTTTTTCCCCAAGTCTTGCATGCTTTACCATCAGCTCTGTTATCTTCATTGTAGTTACATGTTGTATCATCATGGTTTGGTTCTGTTACCCCAAATCTTGCACATTTTTGTTTTCTCGTACAATACTCCTTTAGATGAGCAGTCTTTGACATTTGTGACTTTTGTTATTTATCCACTTTGGCTATTAAATATCCAGACTGAAATTCCAGTTTGAGTGTCGGCCTATTGAAACTTTATAAATATGTGTTTGTTTATATTATCTGGTTTCGTTTTTTTAATTACAGTGTAACCCGGATATAAGATATATTTTGTCTGGTCCCAAATTAGAGCCATACTTACCTAAACAAAATAGACCAAACCCTGATATAAGAGAACCCCGGATATAAGAGACACCCGAATATAAGAGACTTCTTCTCCGGTCCCGACAACTCTCTTATATCTGGGTTACACTGTATTAAACTTTTATTGTGAGTCATATTTTTTTTTTTTTTTTTTTTTTTGAATTCGGCTTTCTTCTTTGGTACAAAGCGACAGATCTCCATCAAGAACTACTCCTCTGGAGGGGTTTAATCATGCATGTCGGTATGCTTTTTACATTATCGGTATAGATTTTTTTTTAATCTTTAACAATATGCTTGCATGTTTTTTATTTCGTATTTCTACCAGGAGGGTTCAATTTTTTAAGTTTTTTTTTTTTTTTTTTACTAACTTAGGATTAAATATTAAGGATGTAATCCTCTGTACCAGGAATCGTGATAATTTACTTAGCAGAACCTCATCTCTAGAATCCAATATTATGAATCTAGGAAAAGCTACTCCAGCCTGCTCTTGATCAGAATCCAACTCCATGTGGAATCTTTCATTTTTTTTTTATCCATATAATGAAATTATATTTCCCTGTGTTCCCCACTCACTACGGAGCCCTACAAGGAGAAATACCAAGAGGGAAGCCGAATCGCCTTGGCAGATCAGGGCTACACATTTATACTCGCACCATTATGAGGCAATAATGGTTTCACTTCCTCAGTCTTAGTACCCAAGTTAACTTCTTGCTCAGGCATAGAGTTTCAAACAATCGTCCTTTCTTAGCATGATTGACCCTACAGCCATTGCCTTCTGATTCAGCCTTTTCCAGAGTTTATAAGAATCTGAATCAGGGCTTTGAGTGACTAGTCGTTTGATCGGATCGGATCGGACCTCTCCGATCGCTCGTCTAGCCCAAGTAGCAGACAAAGTGATGTGTTGGGATTCGGTAGCTAAAGCATTCCTCCTCCTGAAGCCCTCTGTCACCAGAATCCCATCCTCCGACATCACGGGTTACCCCTCTGCAGAGTTGTAATCGGTTTGTTCTAAAACCCCAGCTGACCTAGCGAGAGGGACAAGAGACAGGAAAATTGTGGAGAACCATGATCACCTACTTCCTGAGAGGCTCCGGCACATCAAATGAGAGGGTGAGCATCACTGTACAAAAAAAACATATGTAATGAAAATTTCATACAGTTATTATGGGCTTTTTGGTGATTTTGATGGAAATATTTCAGGATAAATGTGACGCTAATCTCAACAGAAACGACGGCCAGCGGTTAGTTAAATAAATGTGATTACGTCGAACAGAATGATAATAATCAACATCTTCCCAATCCACCAATATTTAGGCTTATGCCTTTTTTTGTTTGTTGTTGTTTTTTTTTTTTTGTTTTTTTTTTTTTTGTAAGAAATAAAATAAAAACGTCGGGGGAAGGGTTAATTACAAAGCAGATACAAAGAAAACAGCCCCCTCCTTTACTTCCTCCCATCGTGTAAGGGGTAGGATAACCCTACCCAATGACAGATAACGGAAAAGTTCCATTTTACGTCGAACACAAAATCGCTAGCTTGCTTTGTGACACCGGAAACTTTAGAAACCATTTTCTTCAGACTAAAAGAAAATATGAAACAAAAATAAATAAAAACCAGTGGCCTGTAGGTCACTTGGTAAATTCTTTGTTTTCCCAAACAAATATTATCTTTCACTTAAAAGAACGTACGAACCACCCCTCCTCACATTAGAATGGCGCCGGTTCATTCCACAAAAAATATGCAACCTAAAATACTGACTTTGGTCCGTAATTTATGGACACGTCGAACGGACATCCCTCCTTCCATCACCATCCACACGCCATCAGATGAAAAAAATGGCGCGTACATAGAAAAGCATGTTTACATATGGCAACCGCTCTCCATTTTCTTGGAAATAACTGTGCGAGCTAGATTAAGGCCGAAAAGTGGACAGCTTGTCTGACAAAACAAATGTCTAAAACACCGCCAAACAGTTTTTTGCCGCACTTATTTGTGACTTGTCTTCACTCACTTCCCCCCGGGGGATCTGCCAGAAATAATGAAAACAGACAGCCACAAATTGACTCTTAGACCAGGAGAAACTCTGGCTAGATTATAAAACAACCATCGCTTTGGAGACCTTAAGCAAAGTCCTTAACAATCAATATTATTGAACAACTTTTTCCGGAAGCCTCGCCGTGAAGCAAAGTTTAAAGAGGTTATCTCAAAGGCAATGATCACGGTACCGTATCTCATTCTCTACTGGTGTGCACACATACTGACAAAACTAGCGCTTTTCTGTCAGACAAGGTCTCGTAATATATATATATATATATATATATATATATATATATATATATATATATATATATATATATATATATATATATATATATATATATATATATAGAGTGAAGCAAAAGTCGATCGCCATGGGTATAAGTTATGAAAAGTATAATTACGCATGTAAATTTTATTTACTATTTACTTAATTGTTATATGTACTGTTCAAAATGTCATCCTTCTCTTTCAAAAGACATTTCAGTTTTGTGTCTGATTCATTAACACGTCAGAGAGTTTTCTTTGTCATTTTACTGCATTCATATTCAAATGCTTTCTTTAATTTCCTCAATATTTCTTGGGCGCCTCTGATAAAGAAGTGATTTCAAATGGCTCCTCAGAAAAAAAAAATCAAGTGTGTGAATTCTGGTAATCTCGGTGGCCACCCGACAGGACATCTTAAGACATCTATCCATTAGACCATATGGTGCGCGATTTTTGTCTAACCCTTATATATATATATATATATGTGTGTGTGTGTGTGTGTGTGTGCGTGTGTGTGTGCGTGGCACTTATATGCCCAATAGAAGGAAGGGCGCTTATTTTCTTTTTGTGGTATTTTAAAATCTCCACTGCTGAATTCAGAAATACACCGTTTAATAATTTCGCCGTTTTTGACAGTTTTTATTTATTTATTTATTTTTTACTAATGTTCATCCAATACAAGGCCCAAGAGCCAATCAAGATAGGCTGTTACCGTGTAGTGTTGTATCAGCGTAAGAAGGGGCAAAATATGAAGTTCTTGGGGGCGATGCGCAAACAATAACGGCTGATTCTAGACTTTCATTAGTGAATAACATTTCAGAATTCAGTAGGAGACATTAGATGGTGGTTGGTTGGGTTTTATGGCATATCAACCACTGCAGCTCATTTAATGACAAATTTATATATATATATATATATATATATATATATATATATATATATATATAAAAGTGAACATAGAAGTCAACACTTAGAGGCGACAGTCTGTTTCATGCTATATGCAATTGTCAGGCCACGTGTGCCTGACAATTGCATATAGCATGAAACAGACTGTCGCCTCTAAGTGTTGACTTCTATGTTCACTTTTATATTTACACACGCTCTATCTCTGATATTGAGCACTTTATTCCATAAATATAGCACACCTTAAGACTATATTTCTTCATATATATATATATATATATATATATATATATATATATATATATATATATATATATATAATACTATTAAACGTATAGCTGGCAACATTATTTTTTCAAAAACATATTATCAGAAGACTTGCTGTTCGACGTAGTTTATTGTCATACCCAGGACGCGGACATGGTTTATGGTCATACCAAGGACGTAGATGTACTTTATTGCCATACCCAGGACGCGGAGGTGGTTTATGGTCATACCAAGGACGCGGATGTAGTTTATCGCCATACCCAGGACGCGGATGTAGTTTATCGCCATACCCAGAACGCGGACGTAGTTTATGGTCATACCAAGGACGCGGACGTAGTTTATCGCCATACCCAGGACGCGGATGTAGTTTATCGTCATACCCAGGACGTAGACTTTACAAGGAACCGGAACATTAATCGTAAGCAGGAAACAAGTGATAAACCTGTCTAAAAGCTGGGGGAAGAGTGTGAACAGGACGACAGAGCTGATATTTACTCTCATTTTAAACGATTAAGTAACACTGCGACCACCTAATTATTAAGACTCTCTTGCATTATGAACCTATGTGTAAATGTTTGAAATAAAGAAAATCTGTACCCGTAACT
Source organism: Acanthosepion lycidas (assembly GCA_963932145.1). Classification (NCBI taxonomy): domain Eukaryota; kingdom Metazoa; phylum Mollusca; class Cephalopoda; order Sepiida; family Sepiidae; genus Acanthosepion; species Acanthosepion lycidas. Next base: position 35,881,340 of record OZ010605.1, read on the forward strand.
TCCTTTCCTTTATACCTCTAAGCGATATCCTTGTACAATCACTCAGTGTCTGTTTTGTCAACACAGAAACTCTTTAGATATGTTGCTAAGTACCCCCCGTTTTCATTGTACCTCAATATATCCCGTGAGTGTCAAATTCTCCAAATCTTCTTTCTTCATTATATGTCCGAGTAATTTCAAGTATAAGTGTCCTTTTTGCTTCCATTTACCATTAACTTTTATTGTTGCTCCCATGTTCAATCCATGGTATTCTCGACATCCTTCTGTAGAACCACATCGCTCTGAATTTCTGGGATGAGGTGTTATTATCTACAATATTTACACTCAAACGATAGCCTAGTGGGTTATAACGTTCGTTCGTGACATTTTTGCATCAGATCAACTGCGAGTTCAGTCTGTGGACCGGAGATTGTACTCTTGAACTCCGCGGAAACGGGCGAGCAATAATTGAACAGTACAGTGTAACCCGGATATAAGAGAGTTGGCGGGGCCGGTGAAGAAGTCTCTTATATCTGGGTTTCTCTTATATCCGGGTTTGGTCTATTTTGTTTAGGCAAGTATGGCTCTAATTTTGGACCAGATACAATCTCTCTTATATCCGGGTTTCTCTTATATCCGGGTCTCTTATTAAAATTAAGAAGGAGAAGAGGAACGAGAACGCTCTACGCCAGTCATTAAATAAAGTGTTTAGTTCGAAATTCCCTGTAGGATGTGCAACTCTCTTCCGGTTTCTTGCGTCACAGTTTTATTTTTAAAAATTTAAATGAAATGTCATTTGTTATCTTCTGGTTTCTTAATTATTGTTCTTTCATTGTTCTCTCGCTTTAACCGTTTGAGCCCTGAACAATTTTAACCCTTTTGCCCCTGCGTCAAAATTCGCAAATAATTGGTATGTAATGCTTTAGATATAAAAACAAGATAACCAATAACAAAACACGACGGAAGTATTTACCCACCGTTCAATCGATGGCTGAGCATTAAGCCATTTTTCACTATTACAGATAAAACGGTGTTTAGGGCTGAAAGAGTTAATAGTGATTTTTTTCTTATATTCTCTAACATTACGTAATCCTTTACATCTTAATAGTTTTATTGTTTTACTTACTGTGAAATGATTAAAAAGAAAAAAAAATGGTTACCTAGATAGATATACACCTGATTAAACCTGGAAAACACAAAGACGGAAGTGTTGTCATTACAACAACAAAGATGAGGATAATAGTCCGAATGTAAATAGCGTAAATTAGCATAGAACTTATGATTACATTTAGACAATTTAATTGTAAAACGATGAGTCTTTGTTTCCAATATATGAACTGCGATTAAATTCATAATGTCTACGTAACTTAAAGGAAATAATATCTCTGTAATAATATATATATATATATTTTAATCATTTCATCCGAAACAAAGCACTAAGACGCAAGGAATTACTTAGTACTAGAGAATGAGAGAAAAAAAAAGTTATATTCTGGGAGGCTAGTCGCTGACAAAGACTTCCAGACGCGAGAGAAGAAACTGTTAGCATAGAACTTATGGTCAAAGCGAATTTAGCTGAAAATTAATGAGACCTTGTTGCTAATCTAGAACTGCACTTAAATTCATAAAGCATATGTGAATATTATAATAGTTATCGCCACTGAAAGTGAAATCTGGTGAAATCTGATTGTTTTTTTATAGCTTACCTGTTGGAAGGGGGGACTTCTGTTGTTACCTTTTAATTTACGTATTGGTGCTTATTTATAAAGTTAGATGTGTTATTTAAAATGTTTCTAAACTGATTTTATATTGTTTTTCTTTTTCTTCAGACTGCTAAATAAATCGTTGTGATAGCATATTTTTTACACATCAGTATTTGCAAAAAAGTTGTTAATTTAAATAGTGGCGACTAGTACCCAAAATAATTTAATAATAGTTTTTAAATGTTTTGATTTCACGGACATTTCTATCAATGTTGCCCTCCGTATCAAAGTTATTTGCTTGATTAGTCGCCATTAATAACTTTGAAAGTTAGACCAGATTTCTTAACTGGCACTAAAACTTTAATCTTTTAGATAGTTTAAATTTTTAAGTATCCAAAACTACATCATTTTCCGTGTATTACTAGTCGCTTCAGGACACCTCGACGTGGTGTAATGGTTAGAAAGCTTGTCTTGCTAGAACAATTACGACTGAGTAGGGAGTTTGATCCTCACTGGGTACCTCATATTTTCGGCCTTGTGCTACATCTAAGCCGGGCTTAGAAAATCACTATTACTAGTCGCTTCATTGTCAAACTTAATAGAAGACGGGTTCTATATTTTATATACGTTCTCTTGGCATGCTAATTCTTATCCGAGAAGTAGAGGCTTCTCGTTGGTTAATTCTCGAGTTTCTGATATTCGATTTAAGGCTTTCAACTCACTTTTGTAAGGTTTCAAAACTCACGTAAGTAACGCACTAATCAATTTACGGTTTTAGATAAACTATGAAGTAGAGAAGCAATCGTTCTATGTAACGCGTTTCATCGAAACAAAGGGTTCGTTGCATTTTTTTTTTTTAAGTTTTAATTTTTAAATTTAACCGAAATTGCGAGTAACTTTGATAACACATTGGTTTTATATAATATTTTTGTCGAAGCAGAAGAAAACCAGACAGAAAAACAAAACAATGGCCAACAAGTGAAAATGTTCTTAGATATCATGATAAAACGAAACAGGTGGAATTGCCTCAAAATACCAATTCATATTAAATATATGACTAAATTTTTCTTTTTTCTCTCTCAGTTCAAAGCATTTCATCGAAACAATTATGCTATAAAAAACTATTATTATTTTTAGCAATCTTTTCGAGAGACGATCGTAGGGGAATAAAACAAAATAAATCAACTTTCTGCCCACACACGCAAGAAACATTTCCATTAAGTTGGTAAAAAGAAGATACAAATAGATAAGAAAAGTATTAGAAATAAGTTATTGATAAATAAGTACGCCTGCCAGGAAACGATCCCACGAGGAATGTGAGAATGTAAGCGTTGACGTCAGTGGAATGCAATGCGTTTATCGTGACCGGCGCCAAACCAACCTTCTTCGTGGCTGTTGACACTGGAATTTACAAAGTCCATACGTAAATTACCATAATGAAATCTTGCAGAAAACGTCAGCAGTCCAGCGAAAATTTATTTCTAGGTGACTGACAGCGCCACATCTCTTTTTCGTCAGGACCAGTCTTTACTTTCGCCATTACACCGAGCATCTGTGACGAAAGTTAGCGTGAAGATAGCATGTGCCACGTTCCTGTTCGAACCGCATCTTCATAAAAATACCGATAAATAATTCACATTTCTATCAACACTACAAGCAAAATAATTGAAAATAAATGCCATTTACCTTAAGTAGAAAAGAAAGCTGACCTTTGACAAATCGTACGGATTTAATTTGGTAGAAAGTTTGGAAGTAAATTTTGAAAAAAAAAAATTCTTCAGTTCTCCACACAGTGATATTTGCTAGTTTTATTTTGCGCGCGCATTTATCTGTCTGTCTGTCTTTGGGATGGATACACTTTCATGTTGACGAATATTTCGTAGTTTTCATTTCATGTAAACTTTCCGAGACAAAATTGAGAATTTTATTTTTATGTGGTAGGTAAAAAAAAAAAAAATTCCTTATGTCTGGAGATCGAAGACGACTTCATATTGGTTATCAAACCATTTTTACTCCCTTATTGTCTATACTTTTTTATTCTTAAATAATTTGTCTTATTTTCCTTTTCCGCCATCTTATTTTATTTTTGACCCAAGCTAAAATACAGTTTCTCATTTCTGAGATTGATTTAAAATGAAAAGCAAAACGTATCACTCATTATTTCATTTATTTATTTTTTTTTTACGTATCTCTTTTGCGTTCCAGACTCCATACAGAACGTTATTCCACTAGAGATAAAAAAAAGAAAAAGTCTTCGTTCAATTGTCCAGATCTAATCATCGCAAGTTATCAAATCTGAACTTTGAAGAGGCCAATTCTCGTACACATTTTGTCTAACATTTGATAATATTTTTATTCCGAAACTCTCGGAAGCCAATTATATATCTTGTTGAATATCTGGAATGCTTTCAGTGCTACGGAATGGTTATTTGAGCACAATACAACAGCAATGTTTTGTGGAACTAGTTTGCAAATCTAGTACGACAAAGGTAGTGATTGGCTTTTAGAATTACCTACTCTTGAAGGATAAGCAAATACGAATTAAGAGTTTAAATAAAAAATTGTTTATATTAAATCAATTCAAGAAAGTATTTTTTATAATTGCTAATCCTCAAACAGAGTTACATTATTAAACGAATTTCGGTAAACCTGACATTCACAAGGATAGTCAATGTCTACGATTTATTACTGAATTTTACACAGTAATTGTGAGGTAAGGCTAGGCAGTGTCTTCACGTCCTATCTACTTTATTAAGCAAATCTCTTATAAGACAAACGGACTTGTTGAAAGTAAATTATTATTAATGTGCGCGCTAAAATGCAGGCCGTAACAGTATGGCAGAAACCATTACTGAATGGTGATTAACTGGGCAGTGCCGAATAGTACGTGTGGGGAATGGATAAAAATTGCCTTGTTCATTCTTGGCTAATATTCCATTCTTCACGATAAAAAATCCTTTAGTTAATTCAGGTTTTGCGGGTTCCTTTGAATTCTCAGTTTCAGCTCTCTTTCTCTCTCTCTCTCTCTCTCTTCAATCGGACTGAGATCTGGAGATTCACTTGGCCATTTTAGAACGTCTATTCTATTTGAACGACCATGATTTTTTAAGCTTTGCAGTATGTTTTGGATTGTTGTCTTGTTGAAAGACCCAACCTGGTTTCAAGCACACAAACGTAAATTTATCTCCAAAATATCATTATCATATGCTCCATTCACCCTCTCTTCTATTATTTCAATGTTCTCTACACACTAGGAACTAAAGCAAACCCAGATCATGATTGATCAGCCTCCAAATTTTAATGTTGGGATAGTATTCTTCGGTGAATATTCAGTACCCTTTTTTTCTCCAAGCCTTTGCCACAGCATTTCTGCCAAAAAGTTCAGTTTTCCTTTCATTTGACCAAAGTACATTTTCCCAAAATACTGCAGGTTTGATACAATGCTCGCCTGTAAAAATCCTGTCTAGCAAGAATGTGCTTTCACTTAAGAAGTGTTTTTTTCCCCTTGGAGTCCTCGAAAAGATGTCATATCGACAAAGTGAACGATTAATTGGATCCGTACTCACTTTTACTCTGTTTACTTCTAGTCCTCCCTGACATTCCATAAGCGTAACTCGAGGATTGTTGTCAACTTATCTTGCCAATAGTCTTGCAGTACTTTCCGTTACTTTTCTAGGACGACCAGAGCTTTTTGGGGACAAATGGAATGATCCATTTTCCAGTGACGAACTATCGTACGAAATAAGCTCAATGGCACATTTAACTGACAAGGTATCTTCCTATAACCAAGTCCATTTGTATGAAGGTCAACAATACGTTTATGGGGGTCTTGATCAATTATTTTGCATTTCCCCATTTTGTCAATGTTTAAAAGACGGTATTTTTTTAAAAATACAGGATTGTACCACAAGGCCGAAGGGGAAGTGAGGAAAAGGCTGGTCTTCACTGACTATCCTAGTCCTAGTTAATCGCAATCATGACGTATTCTTTCAATACAATATGCGCAATCACCTCAACTTGTCCCTCACCTCCCAATCTTACATGCACCACAATACCACATATTCCCAAAGTGCCTAAAAAATACCCAATGATGTAAAAAATTATAATTTTCATAAAGTCTCTTTTTTTTTAATTTGACATGGAATCCCCCCAGCCACCGCCCGGGACAGCTATTCTCAAGAGTCTTCACCTTGTTAGCCTTATCTAGAGCGGGTCGTTGGCTATATTCAGTGGTGAAGGATATAATCCTATCCTTAAGTCTCGCCTACCACTTATTTTAAATAACCTCCCCCACTTATTCCCGCTACACTAATCTAGTTAGCTGTTGCTGAAAGTCCGTCTATCCAGTAAAGACAGATAAAACTTCCAGTGTCCAGCTATTCTAGGTCTAGCGCCTAAAACCATCTAGGTACAGACAAGTCTATGATCTGAATAGTTTAACCGATGGAACGTGGGGCAGTCTAGTAAAACTAGATCCACCCTTCTAATTAACATTCTATCCAGGTAGCTGGCTACCCGGTGAAACGGTCACTTAAGAGCCCATGTCCACATCTACCGCCCCGGATGATCGACCCGGTCAACCTAACTAAGATTGCCGAATAGCTTCCCATTAGCTCCCCGCCCTTGTCTATATTGGGGTTCAGGATGGCATCCAAACCCCCGTTATGACTAAGCGAAACCAAGAACGGCCCTAACTGATGGCCGTTGGGCGCATAAACCGCAACGAACCGAAACGAACCACTGCTCACGGCAATATCGGCCACGATCAACCGTCCCCACCCACGTCGACATAGACAAGGTCCACCTTCACACCCAGGGAACGTTTATCTAACAAGGAAACACCTCTGGCCTGCTGGTCCCCGTATGCTGAATAAACAACACAGTCGCTAGTCAACACACGACCATCACCGTCACATATAAAGTGTGTCTCCTGGATCGCAGGTACATCTACGCCGAAGAACAAGAGATCACGAAGCAGGTAGGAAACCCTTCCTCAGATCTCTCAAGTCCCTCACATTGAAGTTGACTCGCTTGATATGATGTAAGCCTGTCACTTAAACTCAGACTGGACGGAAATCTATGGGGGTCAAGACCCCGACGGATTATCCAAGGTTTCCAGTTACGATGTCGGTCGTAATTCGAGCGTCCCTGACAATGCCGCCGACGTCCGTCGGGAAGGTTAACAAGCGCCCTATATAGAGAAGGGTAGAGCCGAATGGGGACTCTCCCATCACACAATTGCGACAATTTTTTTTTTAGGTCAGGTGACCCCATTTTGGCCATCCTAACGTTCGGGAAGGCTTCTTTGGTACCTACCGAGGTAGTCCCAGACTTTTAAATTAACCTCCCTGTGTTACGAATTAGTGTAAAGCTCTGGGGTCTTGCGGAAAGTTCTTAGGGTCCTCTGTCGACTTCCGATCGACAGAGGCATACTTAAAAAAAAGGTCTTAAAAGGACCTTTCTTTGTGCAGACTGGTCTCTTTCAAGGGACAGTTTGTCTATAACGCAAAACTTCTCCCCGCACCCGGGGAATGATTTCTTATTTTTTGGATTGGATTGTGGAGGAACAAGAAGTCAGATCCCTAGAAGGGGAACCAGAGAGGACCCTTGCATTACATTTGACATCTGGATCCTTGGCTTTTGCTGGGGAAGTGGAGCGCAGAATGTGTCTGGGTGTTGACGACTGATTTCCCCGCTTTTCTTCGGCCCGAATTTTTTTCCCTCTTGGTAAACTTCTTCCCCTCCTCCTCTTATCCTCCTCCTCTTATCCTTATCCCTCACCCATTTCATTGAGGAGGACCGTGGCGGTGGCATCTCTTCTGTTTTCATGTCGAGATCTCCCTGCGGCGAATCAGTCAGCTGTTGTTGGTGCTGCTGCTGATGATCCTTCGTCTGTTGATTCAATCGCTACTGCTGCTGCTGTTGCCGATCCTGCTGAGACAACAACTACTGATGTGGCTGGTCTTTGCCCTGATGATTCAGTCACTGATGCTGTTTGGTTTTACCTTCCTCCATCTGCTTCTGTATTCGTTCTTTTTTGTTTGTTTTGCAGAACATCCTTCTGGGGTGAAAAAGAAGGGGCAGCAACTTTCAACCACTTTTTTACCACCTCCTCCCATTCCCCGAGACCGTCTGCGACTTCGCCGGGTTTACCTTTCACCAATGCTTCCTTGGATATAGCTGGCTGAGGCATTGGTTTTCGGGACACAATCAACAGTGAGGTATTCTTGCTTCCATTACGACAAAAATCTTTTTGTCTCTGCACATAAAAATCTCTGGAATTTCGTCCTGTCCACGAATACTTGAACCGAAAAAAATCTCCAGAGGGCACACCAGCCTTCCTCTACCTGTCCATATAAGGCAAAGAAGGTTCCCACATAATCTTCATTAGTATCCATGGGTACCCTGTGTATGGTAATTCTTGCCCGACGGTTACCCATATATTCGCCTTTGTCATGAGAATGCTGCCTGCTAGCTGTTTTGCTTTCTCTCTGAAGCCAGCAGTATGCCCCACATAGCCTTTGAGCGTTTTGCTAAAATCTTAAACGGACTCCATGCTGACGGCGACCAATTTCTGGATTTTGACATAAGACGTTAGCAGGGAGATATTACTTGTTGTTACTGCATTCAATGCTTCTGGGATAGTGAATAACTTATTACCTTTGATAAAGTCGCGGTACTCCTCCTTCATTCGGTCATAACAGGCCGCATCCTTTTTTGGCTTATTTGAATTCCAAGCAGATGGGCTTGGAAATGGCGTCTCCGTCTGGGTAAAAGTTGGCTGGGGGAGACTCGGCCATTTTTGTCATCGCCTCACCACAACACACCTACACAAAAAAGTCCCCAAAACGGCATAACAGATATTACAGAACAAAAACACAGTCAAAAAAGGCAAACAAAGATTGAACTTACGACGACAAAATTTCACTGATTCCAAGAAATAAAAACTAGTTCCACCAGATCTTGTCAATATTTAAAGGACGGTTGACAGAAAAAGAATGACAGAATACTTTTAATCATTCCTAAAAGTAATCATAAAATTAATCTGCAATGTTCTAAAAACAACGCTATCCTAATTTAGAACATTCTAGTAAAATTTGAATACTTTTATAAAGAAAAAGCTGTTGTAAATAATAAAAAAAAATGTGGTAAACTTTTCAGTTATTAAATATTAGTTTTTTTTTCATACTTTTTGAAGTTTTTTAAAATATCTGATTGTTTGACTGAATACCCAAATATATGTTCTACGAGTGGGCACCTCGAGGCGGTGTAATGGTTAACAAGCGTGTCTCGCTAGAACAATTACGACTGAGTAATGAGTTCGATCCCCACTGGTTGCCCCATACGTTCGGCCTTATGCCACATCTACGCTATGCTTGGAAAATCACTACATGTTCTACGAGCAGAAAAAGTTTAACTAATGTAACTCTATTAGAAATACATGAAAAAAACAATATTCCATTTTCGGTTTGAAGTTTTTTTAAAAATCTGGTTGTTTGACTGAATTATGATTTTTTTGATTGAACTATGAACAGTAAAAGATGAATTATTGTAAATGTATTTAAAAAAAATTAAAATGTGTTTTACACTTTTGCGTGGTACTGCATAAGATAGAACAAGTTTGGAGAGAATCAGCAAATGTCATATCTTATTGGAGCCGACAACCAACATTCAGCTAGATGGAAAACTCCAACTTCCAAAGACTCCTATTGGAACATCTTCTGAAATGTGGCACAAAGTGCACCAGTTCCGGACATGGTGCTATGATAGTAAGTGAGTGTACTGCGGGTCACAGGTGAGCCCTTTAAACAACCTACTTGTACAGGTTGTTCAGAAACAAACACCGGAATAAATTATAAAAAATTAATAAATAATTAAAAATCTTGTTAATGATTTATTAAAATAATTTAAAATCTAGTATCAATTTTGTTTTTTAAATGCAAGAATATAGGTCACAGTTAATCGTAAAAATAGAAAATTCCTCTGTATCATTAAAGCAGGTTTTACTGGGATTTTTATGTAATTTAAATTACTTAATTTGCTTGAAGGTTTCGCATTTCATGTGTTTTGTAGGGGCCATTGCGTCAGTTTGAGTGCGTGCGTGGTTAGGTGAATGAATTTATATTTATTTTTGTTTCGTGAACTGATATTTCTGCCGTAATTTAGGATTGTCAGGAATGGGATTTTACTAGCAAGGTTTTGTCTAGATTTTGTAAATAATCTTTTTACGATTTTTAAATTCCCATTAGTGAATCATTTATTTTTATGCCCCAATCTCCACAGACAAAAACTGTACATATGGGGACTTGTTAAGACTTCATTAAGAAGGTGTGGTATTTCGATGACTGCAATGAAAATGGTATGCAAAAATGTAGCGTTATGGTGAATGGGACATTATCAGATAAAAGGGTCAGTGATTGAGACTACTTTAGTTAAATGTAGGATAGAAGAAGAACAATCTACCCCTTCTCCAGATTTTGGCCTCGGGTCATAATTGATGTACATATTCGTCAATAAAATACCATCGTTAGCAAGCTTATTTTAGTAGATCAGTTATGACTGAGTAGTGAGTTCGATCCTCACTGAGTGCTCCATACTTTCGGCCTTGTGCCACATCTAAGCCACGCTTAGAAAATCACCTTGGGCACCTAGACGTGGTGTAATGTTTAGCAAGCTTGTCTTACTAGAATAATTAAAACTGAGTAGTGAGTTCCATCCTTACTGGGGGCCCCATACTTTCGGCCTTGTGCCACATCTATGCTACTCTTAGAAAATCATTTGGACACTTCCACGTGGTGTAATGGTTGGCAAGCTTGTCTCGCCAGAACAATTACGACTGAGTAGTGAGTTCGATCCTCACTGGGTACCCCATACTTTCGGCCTTGTGCCATATCTAGGCTACGCTTAGAAAACTAGCATCTAACACACAATAAATAGCTATATCACAGGGTTATAGGCACTTCGACGTTGTGTAATCGTTATCAAGCTTGTCTCGCTAGAACTATTACGAGTGAGTTCGATCCTCACTGGGTACCCCATACTTTCGGCCTTGTGCCACATCTAGGCTACGCTTAGATTGTTATATTACAGCGTCATACTTCAAGAGGTGGTGCTGCTGTATTTTTTTTTTTTTTTTTTTTAGCAAGCATTTTTTTTTTTTACTGAGTGGTGAGGTTAGGTTTACATCTGACCGGGTTTGAATTAAGAGTTGCCTTTCTTCAAGACTGGTTACCAAACAAAGCTAGAGACGGGAATCTACTTAGCTATTAACCCCCAGCTGGGGGAGATGGAACAGAGATGGATTTATATTTTTCCGATTGGTATTTGTGCGAAAGCAAGTGCAACGGACTCGGGCGGACTCTAATCTTTATTGCCATGCCGGTAACAGCTACGGTATGCGCACATCCATAATTCATTCATCAGATAATATATGATGAAACATTTATTTAAAATTTGATAATTAGCAGATTTTGGACAGATTTTATTAAAAAAAAATGTGGATGTCTTTTAGAAACAAACTTTTCATGTAAATTATTGGAGATGATGATATTTTTTATTCGCTACGCCATACTTGAGTTTTTATCCCTGTTAATGTTTTAAGAAATGTTCTTAAACATTCAAATTTATAACAATAATAGATTTAGAAATCCTACTAAAAAGAAGATTGTAACTCCGAACGAAATCGAACCTGTATTTCTTTTACCGCCAGGAAAGCCGCTTCTGAAGCCGAAAACAGGAAGAGCAACTCAACCCGGCGTACTTGTTAAAAATATAATAATAATAATAAGAAGAAAGAGTATGGTATATAAATTTCTATATATTAGAACATTTTTTCATCCTTTCAACAACGAAGGTGACAATGCCACAACAACGGAGGGAGTTTACAGGGAGTGAAGATGAAAGTGAATAGGAAGACTGAAAATGGGGAGGATTGAGGAAAGGACAAAAAAGCAATACTCTTCAGAAGACAGAAGATGCCAATTGGCATTGCATTTAAATTTTGGAAGATTGTAGGCGATAGGGAACGAAGGAATAGACAGGGAGTGACGGTAGCTAGTTCAACAGTAAATAGGTGAGATCTAGGTGCCAATGTATTATCACGCTTAAATTAATATAGTCGGAGCACCAAGAAAAAAAGCTCAGCTTGCCATGGAAACATTTGTAGAAAAAACAGAGGGAAGTCACACCAGGTTGAAGTCGAATTGCCAAGTCAGGATCGATTACATTAGAGATCCGTCTTTGGATTTTGTGAAGAACCTCGAGATGCATAGGAGGAGCACCGGGCCAGATATGGCCGCAGTATTCAATGCACGGACGAATGGCGATTATAAATTTCTGGAGCGATACAAGGAACTGTCCATTCTACCAGCGATGGTATGAATATTGTTTTTTGAATCGATTTACCCCAAGCAAGGCAATAATGTCACGAAGATGTCAGGGGCTACTGAAAGTCAAAAAGAAGGAGGGAACTTTAGAAGAAATCGGAAACACAATCTTAAACAGAAAGTGAGATAAACCTCTGGTTCTTTTCTAGAAATATGTGGAGGAGTATGAACCGGTCTATGTAAACTTATTAATAGGTTCAGGAAATTTTAAAATTTTTGGTCTTAATAGGTAAAACTGAAGCAAGTAGTTTGTTACAGGAATTTTTACTAGAGGTGGTCAAAAAGGTGACTAATCTAAAATGTATCTAAACTAAAAAGCTGACAAAGCGAAAGTAATATAATATAGGTTTTATACTGTGGTAACAAGACACTTATATTTAACACGGAATGGAACTGCGGATTGTTAGAATAATTGTTTGTTTAAAACCGAAAGGTTTTCTGATATTTACAAATCTCCAATATTTCTTATTTTGTTCGTAACGTTATATGTTTTCTTTTGTATATTCGTGCACTGTAGACATTTGGCTTTCAATAAAGCGTGGAATATTTATAAAAGGAAAATTATAAGAAGTATTACCAACCATCACTTAGCTGTAAACCCAACAATAACAGATATTCTGCGGTCTGGTGGAAGTAGCCCTGGCTGAACGCTTTTGAAACGCATCATTTGTTGTCATGTCTATACGTAATTATGGAACACTTCACCTCCTTTTGGAGAAAAAAAACAATATGGCTTCCGTTTTCTCCAGGTCTACCACCGATCTGTTAACGGCTATCTGTGAATTTTTCTATCAAACTATAGATAAGTTCAGCTAAGCTCCGATTGTAGCTCTAGATATCTCAAGGGCATATGACTGAGTTTGGCCTTCTCTACAAGCTCAATGGTTACAAAAATTTGCCTTAATCCAATCGTTCTTAACAAATCGTGTAATGAAGGTTGTGATGAATGGCCGTGCGTCTAGTTCAAATCACATTAATACTTCATAAAATGTATCCTTGTTTCTATGTTGTTTCTAATCTTCATTAACAACTTCCCTGATGTCATCAGTTCACAAGTATGTATTTATACTGATGGCAAAACTATTTACTTTTGCCTTAGTAGTAAATAGGACGGGTCCAACAAAGCGAAACTGGAAACTCTCATCGAAAAGGATTTCCAATCAGTGGTTAACTGCGTCAAGGGATAGTTTATATATTGTAACGCCCCCAAAGCAAAACTGCTTTCATTTAATCACCAGAGAACCTTTTCTGAAGGCTATCAGCATGGCTAAAGCCAACCTCTAGAAGACTCTTTGGAAGTTCTTGAGCTCATTTTTCCAAGAAGTGGATTAATTATATTGAATCAGTTTCTAGGTCGACTGCTACTAAAGTTGATTGGTTGTGTCGTTCGAGATAATTTTTTTCGACAAAATCCATCTTGCACATTTATAAATCTATCGAGCATTGAATATTTCTGCCATATCTAGTCTGTTTTCCCTGTTATATATCTCGAGATTCTTAAGAAAATCCAAAGACGGGTCTGTAATATAATCGAGCCAGACCTGACACGTTCTTCCCGCTTTTTCTTTTCTATACATATTTTCATGGTAATTGTTCTAATGAGCTTTTGTCCATGGTTCCTCGACAGCTTGAATTTAATACTGCTACTAGATTAGCAACTAGACTGACGTATGTTCTATTCTAATAGTTTCTGTATTTGCAATTGAATCGCCAATTGAACTCCCTCCCTTCCGATTTTTTGCTTCCCTTGCTTAATGGAGTGATGTAGATCCGTTTCGCAGCCACACATCTCTTCATCTTAACATAACTTCTGAAGATCATAGAACTGTGAAATCGTTAAAATTAATCTAAATAAATATTCTTAAAACTCCAGCTGCATTTTCAACTTCGTTTTCCTATATATTTTTACACGTGTGGGATATAAAAACCTTACTTTCTTACGCACACACACACACACATATATATATGTGTGTGTGTAAGTGTGTGTGTGCGTATTAGAAAGCCGTCAGAAAATATGCTGACGGACATCGACTGAGGCTGCATTAAAGAGAATGACTTCCGAACATTTGGTTGTCCATTAGAAATAAATGAATAAATATCATGAAAATGGCGGAAGGTTTAAAATCTCGCGAGAAAAGCCGAGGCATATTCAATCGAGTAATCAGTTTTTTTTTTTCTATTTAAACACTTCTTTTGTTTTTTTCCCCCCTTTTTTTTTCATTGCCACTTCTTTTCTCGACTTGTATATTTGGGGAAGAGAAAGTGACACATCCACATGCACATATATAATGAAAAGTTCTATTTTCGGGCCGCCAACAAGATTTTGACGAATTGAATCACACGCTGGTCTCGCTTCCTACTGAAAAAAAAAATGGCCGTCTTTTTGGATCAGACTTTTGATCCGAAAACAAGTAATTGGCTTCCAGTGTTCTGGCACTCAAGGAAATTCACACCAAATGACTTGCGGCACTAAAACGCTCAAAAATGGCAGGAAACGCAGATTGGCTTTTTAAAAAAAAATAGAAGGGAATATTGAAATAAAACAAAGTGCAAAATAAATCCGTTCAGAATAAAAATAAATAAAAGGAAAGAAAATGATTTGTGAAAAAGAAAGTTGCGAATAAAAATGTCATATTGTGCAACTGTTTTCGAACATATCCATCTCACTCTGTTCATATCTATCTATCTATCTATCTATCTATCTATCTATCTATCTATCTATCTTCGAGGGACATTTCGAAAGTGATGTCAGCTATTTATTACCAGGGAAACGACAAAAGACAAGTGGATCACAATAATACCTTTGGAGAGAGCAATTTTTCAGCAGCAATAAAACACTATATTTCGACATTGTCAGCACCAGTGATTTTCAATTGTACTTAGCGATGATCAGGAGTTTGCGATGACGTCACTGTTTTCAAGAAATGAGTTTCGGGACGTCTCTCTTTCAACAGCTCGAACAGATGAAATCGGAAGGCGCTCGATATGGATATACCCCGTCCAGCAGCAGACAATAAACTTCAGTGGGTTTATTTTTTTCCACATGGAAGAATACAGTAATATATCTTACATTTCAGATATAATTTTACCAGACTGTTTATCATCTGCCATTTATAGCAGGGCAAAAATATTAGCGAGAAATTTCAAACATATCAACTTCATCGCTACCAAAATTCTAATGCCAGTGAAGCGATGTCGAAATATAATTTTTTTTAATCATTTCACCCCAAGAAAGGCAATAATGTTACTCCGAAAAAAAAGACATTATTAAGGAGAGGGAACTATACAAGAACTAGAATTAAGAAGACGGAAGATAATGATTGACATTGCATTTAAATTTTTCAAGATCTAAGTTGACTGGAAAGCAAGAAGCTGAACGAGAGTTCCGCAAGTGAAAAGTGTGGGAGAAGAAACTACTAGCATAGAACTTACGGTTACATCTAGACATTTCCACTGTAAAATGATGAGACCTTACCGCCAATCTAGTAGCAGTAAATACATGAACTTTGGTACTAAAGGGGAAAGATCATCGGAACAAATACCATGAAACTATTTATATAGAAAATGCACAGGGAAGCTACGTTACATCATTGGGAAAGTGTCCGAGATGCCATCTCAGAGCCAATAATATTGCAGATTCTTTGTATTTGTAATATAATAACAACTTTAAGTCGAATGAAGTTTTATTTGAATCATTCTGTTTTAGTGCTGAAAAAGGTCTATTTTATTGTAATGGATGGTTGTAAGCGAGAGGGGAGATGGGATTTGCTTATTTTATTACCACAGTATTTCTTAATTCTTGGTATAAAAAGACAATTTGTATATTACAAAGTTATTATGTTATGAGTGTTTTAGTAAGATCTCTGTGAATACACGGTATTGTGATTTTTCAAGCATGGCTTAGATGTTGCACAAGGCCGAAAGTAGGGTCACCGAACGAGGATCTAACTCACTATCATAATTGTTCTAGCGAGACAAGCTTGCTAACCATTACACCACCTCCAGGTGTCCTATGGTATTGTGGTATATGTTGGATTGAATGGTGATGGATGAGTTCTTGTGGTGATTGTGTTAGTTGTAAGAATGAATGGTTCATGAAACAGATTAGTTAGGTGTAGGATAGTCAGTGACGTCCAACCCATTCCGCACTTCCCCTTCGGCCTTGTGCCAAAATTGTATTTTCAAATGCAATAAATAAACTTAATACATATCAGGAGCACCAGACATGATGTGGAAGCGATATACAATGCTTCGACAAACGGCAGATTTGTAAATGTGTAAGATAGAGTCTGTCGAAAAAAATTGCCCAGCCTGAGACAATGAACCAACTTTTCTAGCAACAGACCTATTCACCAATTTGACATAATGTTTTCACTTTATGTCAGTGGAAAACTTTAGCTTGTGTCGTTATTGGAGATCCATTCTATCTAACCGTATTATTTTGATTTGTTTTTCTAAAGTATTTCAATTTTTCTCAAGTTTTTCTTTTCTAAACATAAAACATTTCTAATCTGGCTACAAACATGTTGATTTTAACATTGTAAATGCTTAAGGCATTCTATATTTAAGTAGAAATAAGGGATCTTATACGCGAGCTACTTTGGGAGGTTGCTGGAGATATGAACAGATCGAGAAAAAAAGTTGGTTAATATATTTTTTTGCAACTATCTGCGAATTCTTTTTCTTTCCGCCTTTGACGTCACGACTAACTTGATAAAACAGGAGTCATTATTTTTCTAGTACCTATCTCAATCTGTTCATACCGTGCAAGCTACTAGTATTCGAGTCAACTCGTTCACAATTACTAATTTTAATCAACCGATATGGTATTTTTTGTTAACATGAAGAGATGCAACACGAAGCTGAAACTTTGGGAAATTTTTTATAGTGAGATTCACCCTGTAAAAGGCAACTCGTGGTAGATGGTTACGTTAAAGTGTCGTCGGCACCCGCTCGCATCAAGATCGTCATCTGCTCTCCTTATTTCCTTTCTCCTCTCCGGTGGCCGAAATAGCTGTGAATGCTCAGCCTACTCATGAAGAGGGATGTGGGTGGTGGACACAGAGCGAGTCGAGCCCTCCTAACAGCATTTCACAGACCCAATCCCTGTTGACGGTTGGACTCGAAAGTCTCGGTGCCCTCTCGGATGATCCTACTTCAGGAAGACCGATTTGCAGCAACGGTTTTCCAGATCTCAGGGTTGATGTTGGCCCGAGACAGGGATGTCTTCAACTGATGTCTTCAACATTCATTTTGGGGCGTCCTTGTTGCTGGCGAGTTCTACAAATAGGATGATACGTAGGAGTCGAGTGAGATGCATTTTGGGAACGTGACCCGACCAGTGGAGGTGATGTTGAAGGATGGCAACCTCAATGCTGGGGAGAGATTTCCGGGAAATGACCTCGTTGTTGGTGATGCATTCCTCCCATCTGATGTGAATGAATTTTGGAGATGCTTGATGTTCCAACGTTACAGATAGGTGAATTCGACCACAGCCATAAAAGACCATGATTTTGTTTTTATGGTGAAGGCTTGATTGCTGATGATCCGATGTGAAAGCGTTCCGTAAGCAGGATCAGCCGCTTTGATCCTGTTGTTAACTTCTCTCTCGAAGGTAGCATTATTCGAGATTATGCTGTCAATATAGGAAAATTAATCGGCGACTTGTACCATCTGTCCGTCGATGTTGATGCTGACGTCCGGTGTTGCTTATTCAGGGACCACTTGGATGAGGATCTTTGTTTTTTTTACATTAACCTGCATCCCGAAGCTCTATACATTTAAGGGGTAGTTTACGGATAGAGGTGAAGACTGAGACAAGTAAAGTTTGTAGTGATCAGGGAAACATCCTTTCAGGAGTCTGTTCCACAAAGTAGGGGTTCGCGAGAAGCTGGTCGGGTGGAACGCTGGTTCACTGGTTCGAATCCCGGCGGAGGGCGCATATTTTTCTAACAAGATTTTTCGAATATTCAGGCCGGTAGCTGCAAATAAAAAATATACTGTTTAATAAATAAATAAAAAACAAGGCATTTACTCAAGTATGAGTATCCATTAAAAATAACGTTTAAATAAATAAATTAAACATGTCGGATTAATAAATGAAGCTGAGCTATTTCATATAGAAAACGATAAAATTTCACTTTCTCAACGGCTTAGGAGTAGGATCTCTGACTGATGCTAAATCGCTCGAGTTTCGATCCTGGCTTGAAGCAATCGGACGTCTAGCCACACTGACGAGCTGTGATACAGCGAAACAGTCTGTCTGTGGATAACTATATATATATATATATATATATATATATATATATATATATATATATATATATATATAGTCGACTCTCCTGTCGAATTCGACGTATGAGGGTCAAGCACATCAGTTTCCAGGAAACTGACAGCCCGACACCGGCACATGAGATTTGATTATAGTGGTGAAGGCTTTGTGCAGGACCATCCACATTATATCTATATCTATATCTATATATATATATATATATATATATATATATATAAGTGTATGTGTGTGTGCATGAGAGACTCTTCCGTTGTTTTCGACATATGACAGTTCAATCGTACGTTCCGCCCTTGATGTCCTATTTGTGACTGGGGTGTCTTTTACACCCAACATGAGACCTACATTAAATTCCACATATACGAAAAGAAAGAGCCCCCTTTGTGAAGATTGTGTGAATGTTACAGCAATGTTCAGTGCCTACACAGATGAGATGAAAAAAAATTATGGAATTAACCCAACATTCCTTGGAGTAGTAGCAGTTATTGATTCCATGAGGCAAAGAAGGCACAGGATACAGAGGGGAAGACTAGGACAGGTAAAGATTGTAGTGTATCCTTGGAAACTGTTATTTATGATTTTTACCCTGCCTTTAAAACCCAGTAAATTTAAAAATAAGTTACTCCAAAATTCGCTTGAGGATGAAATGGAACTAATATCTTTAATTTAATTACAAAATTAAATTCGAAGCTTTTAGTTTCCATTTTTGAAACATGGTTAGAACTTTGTAGCGAAAAAACATATTTTAAATCAGTTAATATATATATATATATATATATATATATATATATATGACAGTAGTTACGAAATTAGCAAGGACCTTCTGATGCTACAAGATCACAAAGTATTGTATCAAATAACATAAACCACATCACATGCGTATGTTCAACAGCAGCTACAACTAAAAGGGATAGTGAAAACAATTCGAAATGAAAATAATGACATAATCTAGATATTGATGTTTCACACTATTTCAAAGAAAGGTTTAGGGCGGAAGCAGCCATAATTACTGGAAAAAGCGATAACAATTGGTGTATTTGAGAAACTTGTTTTTTTCTGAAAAATTCTTTTAACAGAAGGATTTTATGGGTTTCAAAATGAAAGTAGCACTGGCTCATTGGTCAATAAACAGTGAATGAAACTGCTAATATTACCAACTCTCCCGCTTATAGACAACCTCTTTTCCTACGACTAGCACAATTTTAACGAATAGACGTGTGGATAATTTTAGAAAGATTTTCTCCTTTAAAAATTCGAATTCGATGTAAAGTGAAACGTCGGTGGAATGAACCAATTTCGGGTGAGTATATTCCTTAAATACAATGAATCTTTTAAATCCGATTATTCCTTTATACACGATGAATCATTTATTTGTTAAAGAAAGAAAGAGATTTTGTAGATCACCGAATTTAATGAACACCATTTTTATCAAAATCCAAGACAGGATTCAGAACCATTGTTGCTTACAACTGAAAAATAGGAGATAAAGTAATCGAACATAACATTCTTTCCTCATATTAAAAATATTTTTACTGCTGTGGTGAGGGTTACTGGAAGCAGATGTTTGCAATAAAGATACAAACTTAACGACATATTCTTCTTTGTGTGCTGTATCCCCTAAGGATGTTAGCGATCACGTCTCTCCACAATTACCCGAACTTCAAACCTCTTAATAATTTTTGGCTTTTTATTTCTCCTAAACGTTGTTCCACCATTCATCTACTCAAGTTCACTAAATAGGCTATGCACTGTTTTCTGCTATCCTTCTTACCTCAATCTTTCCTGTGAGTATCAGATTTTCCAAGTCTTCCTTCCTCATTATATGTCCTTGAAATTTCACATGTCTCAGCCTGATGCTTGGTATATTTTTCTTTTTATTGCAATGTTCTCTATATCTTCGTCGTTGTGCACATATTCGTTCCATTATGTCTTCAGCATCCTTCTGTAGAACATTTCTGTTGCTTCAAGTCTCTTCTTCATCTTTCCAGTATTTATTGCCATACAGGAAGATAAATATTACACAAGAGTTCAGTATTATTATTATTTCTTTCTTTTTTTTTTGTTTCTAACGAAGTTTTTCTGTTTCTTAATACTTTGCTTAGATTTTGAATTGCATCTTTGGCCATCCCAACGCACCTGCGGATTTCAGTGTCGCACATTCCATCCTCTGCTAGAACACTTCCCAGATATTTAAATTTTTCTACTTGTTTGATTTTAGTATCTCTGATTTGTAATTTGCGTTTTGGTCTCATCATTTTGCTAAGAACCATGTATTCTTGATGTTTAATCCTTTCTTCTCGCTTTCCTTCACTGCCTTCGATAGGAGATTTTATAGCTTTCTTTCTATGTCTGATAGCAACACAGAGTCATCTGAATATCTCATTTTGTTAAAATTGTGGCCGCCAATAATGAATCCTGGTAGTTCTTCTAATTGTGTCAGAATTTCCTCACTGTATAGATATAACAAGTCCGGTATGAAGACACATACTTGTCTTACATGATTTTCTAATTTTATATATCTACTGAACTTCTATCCGTGTATAGGAATATTGCTTCCAGTATAGGTTCTTGATTATTCTAACATCCTTCTCAAATGTGTCGAAGTTGTTAAGCAGTTCCAATAGATCTTTGTGACGTGCTTTATAGAACGTCCTTATACACATGAAACTACTTGATATATTGAGATCTCATCTCAATATGCGTCTCTCTCACATACACATACACATACACACTCTCACACACGAACACACGCACAGTTACCAAGTAAGTTTAATTATTTATAGTGAAAATCATATTTTAAATAAAGCTTAAATTGGCAAGATTATTTATTCCCAGCTAACTATACAGCTGACAAAGTTGACATGTACCTTGTAACTTAACACGGGCTTGATGAATAATTTATCTAACTTTATGTAATTTCCTTAACGAAATCAACATCAGTTCGTTATGTTTGAAAATAGAATGAATTGACGTATAGTATCGTGCAAGTTAGGTTCTAGAGATTATTAGCGGTTCTGCAAGAGTGTGCTGTACAACAGAACATCCTCAATTCATCCTCTATTTAATCAATTCGAAGTGCTGACATCTACAGCAGATAAGGTTGAATGCTTTGCTCGTAAATTGTCTTCCAACTCAACACTCGGCTCATTTAGATAACCCAAACCTGATTTCCCCAATAGGACAGAGGCTATACTGAGTGATATGAGCATTCTGTCACTGGTATCAGACATCATTTCTTAATTAGACTCACATAAGGCAATCGGGGATGATGTCATCCTAAAGAAATGCGTTCACGGGCTGGTTCCAGTTCTCTCGAAACTCTTTGCAGCATGTTCGAAGTCTTCCTCTGTAGTTTCTGTTTTGAAGAATAGAAGCCTTCTGACCCCACTATCTATTGCCCTATTTTGAAGTGGTTAAGCACCTTTCCACTCACGACCTATTCTCTGACAAACAAAATGGTTTCCGTTTTGCCAGGTCTACCCCTGATGGGATAACAGCCATTACTGAACATATATATCAAGTTCTGGATAATAACATCGAAGCTCGAGCTGTGACACTTGATATCTCGAAGGCGTTTGACTGGATTTGGCACGCTAGTCTTCTTATTAAGCTCTAGGGCTACGATATTTCTGGATGATTGTTTGATTTAATCCAATCATTCTTATCAAATTGTAAAATGTAAGACGTTTTGAACGGGCTCGCTTCCAGATTCTTTCACGCGAACGCAGGTGTTCTATCTTGGGCCCTACGCTGTTTCTGATCTTCATTACTGATCTCCCCAATGTCATCAATTCCCAAGTAGGAATTTATGCTTATGACACTACCATTTACTCCTATCTCAATAGAAAATAGAGCTGACAAAATTGACCTGGTGCTACTCTTGAAAAGGACTTCCAATCTGTGGTTAAGTGGGGCAGAAAATAGCTCGTAAATTTGAATGCCTCCAAAAAAACTCCTCTCATTTAACCACGATAGAGAATCTTTCCTGTCTGCCATTTGCATGGCTGCTGCCAGACTCATGGAGAACAACACACTGCAGCTTCTTGGCTTCATGTTTTCAACTGGCTTGACGCAGAAAGACTACATCGAATCAATAGCTGCATCTATTATAAGGAAGGTTGGGTCACTGTGTTGTGCCAGAAGGTTTTTCTCGTCAGAGTCCATCTTGCACATTTGCAAATCTACCATTCGTCTGTGCATTGAATACTGTAGCCATATCTGGTCTGGTGCTCCTGCTACTCAACTTGACAAGAGGTTCTTGACAAGATCCAAAGAAGGATTTGCAATGTAATCGATCCTGACTTGGCATCTCGACTTCAGTCTCTTTCTCACCGACGTCACGTGGTTTCCCTCTGTTTTTTCTACAAATATTTTCATGACAACTTCTTTAACGAGCTTTTCCCCTTGGTATCCGTACTACGTGTGTTTAAGTGTGCTACTAGATTGGCATTTAGGGCCCACCTTTTTACTAATCAATTAGCTAAATGTAAACGCCACTTCTACTCCAACAGTTTCTTTTCTCGCACTTCCTGCCTGTGGAAATCCCTTTCGTTTCCTTGCTTCCCTGATAGCTACAATCTTCAAAAATTTAAATGCAGCGTCAATCGCCATCTCCTTTTTTCTGGGACCACGTTCAGCTTTTATCCTTTCTTATGTCTCCCTTATACTGATAAATCGCCAGTTACCTCCCTTTAAGATCTAGGAGGTATAAAAAGCACCCTGTAATTTCCGTCAGTAGATGAGTAGTCAGAATGAAATGCAATAAAGCTTTGGTATAAGTTTATTCACTGTTTTTTTTTTTTACTACACCCCTTATAACCAGTGTTTTTTCTTCCATCTTCAATCTCAGTAATCTCTTGCATACCAATGGAATCCTCATTTTTTGAGGGGGGGGGGGTTAAATGATTTAAAAGAAAACTGGCCCATGTGATCAAACAGTGGTTCTTTAAATCCGATATTCCTTAAATCGAGGGCTGTTAAAATCGTGTTTGACTGTAGTGTTTGTGTTTGGTTTTGAACAGCAGCCATAGGCGTTGGTTGAAAGAGCAGAACTTTCTTAGTGAAAAAGCAGGCAATAATTAATTACCTTGCTAAAAATTGAAATGACGGTCTTTACTTCGGGAAAAATGGCTGCTGTAATGAGAAATGTGATCCATCTTATATAGGTTTATGAAAGAAAAGCGAGTCTCTTAATTTAGTCGATAAGAACAGGCGAGATATTCGAGGTCCCGAGAGAAAAACACTTTCTCTATGTTGACACCTGTTTTAATGAGTAGAAATCAATACTTTCTCTTTTCTTTGTTTCATTTATTCTTGTTATCTTTTTTTTCGTTTCTTTTCCTGCCTTCCTCTACTCCTTCAACACTTTCTTGCCGTTCTTAGTATCTTTTAATTATATACTTTCCTTTATTTTCACTTCGGTATTTTCATTCTACAAAATTATAATTGCTTTTATTCGTTTTTTGAAAAAAGCTTCCTTTTTTTTTCCTTGTTACGACATCTTTCTTGTGATCGCTCTCTCTTTCTTCATATTTTTCATGGTATCTTCTTTTCCTTGTTTCATTTTACCATTTTTATCATTCCACCATATTCTTTCTTTCATTCTTTCTTTCTTCTTTCCTCCCTTTCTCCCTTTCTTCCTTCCTTTCTTTCTTTCTTTCTTTTCAACATTCTTCAATCTTTCTTCTCATCGTTAAAATTCTTTATTTCTTTCTTTCTTTATTGACTTTTTTCGATATCTTTTCGATCTGTTATTATTTGCCAGAATTCGTTCTCCCGTTGCCTTGCTCCAGACATTTTTCTTTCTTTCTTTCTTTCTTTCTTTCTTTCTTTCTTTCTTTCTTTCTTTCTTTGCCTTGCTTCACCTAGCTTCTTTCTTTCTTTCTTTCTTTCTTTCTTTCTTTCTTTCTTTCTTTCTTTCTTTCTTTGCCTTGCTTCAATTGGCTTCTTTCTTTCTTTGCCTTGCTTCAACTAGCTTTCTTTCTTTCTTTCTTTCTTTCTTTCTTTATTCTTTCTTTCTTTATTTGCCTTGCTATAACTAGCTTTCTTTCTTTCTTTCTTCCTTTGACTTGCTTCAAATAGCTTTCTTTCTTTCTTTCTTTTTTCTTTCAACTAGCTTTCTTTCTTTCTTTCTTTCTTTCTTTATTCTTTCTTTTTATTTCTTTGCCTTGCTTCAACTAGCTTTCTTTCTTTCTTTCTTTCTTTCTTTCTTTTCGCCACTGACCTGCCTTTTTCCCTTCATTTAAATTCTTTGTTTCTTTATGTTTGTTCCTTTCTTCATTGAATTTTTCTACACCTTTTTAATCTGTTTTTGCTATCCCGATTTCTTTCTTCCTTTGACTTGCTTCAACTAACTTCTTTCTTTCTTTCTTTCTTTCTTTCTTTCTTTCTTTCTTTCTTCCTTTGACTTGCTTCAACTAGCTTCTTTCTTTCTTTCTTTCTTTCTTTCTTTTGACTTGCTTCAACTAGCTTCTTTCTTTCTTTCTTTCTTTCTTTATTCTTTCTTCCTTTGACTTGCTTCAACTAGCTTCTTTCTTTCTTTCTTTCTTTCTTTCTTTCTTTCTTTTGCTTCAGCTGGCATCTTTCTTTCTTTGCCCTGCTTCAGCTAGCTTCCTTCTTTCTTTCCTTTCTTCCTTCCTTCCTTCCTTTCATTCTGTTTTCTTTTCATCTTTCGCCCGTCTTTCTTTCCTTCGTTAAAATTGTTTGTTTGTTTGATTGATTGCTTGTTTCTTTCTTTCTTTCTTTCTTTCTTTCTTCATTCAAATTTTCTCTGCACAGTTTCAATCTGTTTTTATTTGCCTTGTTTATTTCTTCTTTTACCTTGCTTCATCTAGTTTCTTTCTTTCTTTCATTGCCTTACCTCAGTGAGTTTGTTTATTTTTCCTTTCTTGATTGGAATTTTTCTACAACTTTTCATTTATTTACTTATATATTGTTGTTTCTTTATTTTGAGTCTTTTTCATTCTTTCCTTTCTTTGTCATCTTTCTTTCTTTCATCATCGTTCCTTTTTTTTCCTTCGTTATCTTTCCTCCTTTCATTTTTTCAGCTCTGCTTTTTTAAACTTTTTCACGGACGAGAAATCCTTAAACATCAGGTGTCTTCCTTTCATTTTTCTCCTTCATTAATCACTTTTCATTTTCGCTTTGCTTAATTTTTCCTGCAAAATCTTCTTTATTTTTTCATTCTATTTGCAATCTTAACCGGATTCCACTCAACGAGGACAACCAGTTAAACATTATTTTCGATGGCGCGAAGTCAAGTGGCCTAGACGCCATCTGGCGGACAGATGTGAAGTTAAAGTGCACAGACAACCAACGTCAGTAAATAAAGGCTGCACCGTTTTCGGATTTCATTGTTGGCTTTTAATATGCAACGATATTTATTCAACTTTTATGTTTTATTATTGAAGCACATGTTAATTTTTCCCATTTTTTTATTTTTTATTTTTTTGGTCATCGACGTAGCCGAATTGTTTAGCCTGGCATGGAAGCGAAAGTGATTCGTGGATCATTATCATCTTGCCTTTTTTTTTCCTATCGTAGCATTTACTAAAATTAACTTAATCTGACACAAGGCTGCAAATAAGGTACATCCAGTTATGGTCGAACTGAACTTTTACCACAAATATTAAAACTAATGACCGTGCAAAATTTACAATTACTTCTTCCGTTCCTCCTCAAAACGTGAGTGTTCATGGCCCTCCACAATTTCCAGTTTTTTTTTATTAAACTAACGTTAACCTGTTAGCATTTTTAATCGAACCTTTCAACGTGATATGACCGCAAGCCACATTGCGGTCATATCACGTTGAAACAGCGGTTCTCGTACAATCACTGAAGTTAAGCAAAGTCAAGCCTGGTCAGTACCTAGATAGGGGGGAACCATCCAAGCTTACAACGCCTGATATTCTGAAGCGGTCGCCCATCTAGGTACTGACCACAATCAACGTTGCTTAACTTCGGTGATCGTACGGGAAAAAAGAAGAGCAGAACAGATACAGACATGAACTACGGATTGGAGATGCTCAAGTAAAAATGAATAAATAAATAAATAGCTGGAAAACGTGACACCGAAATCCGAAGCTAGGGTTATAAATTAAGTAACAAGAAAACTTAAGTAGAAACAAAGAAATGAATGCTGAATTTCTATGTAATATCAATCCTTCATTATGGCAATGAATGCCGAAAAATCTCCCCAGTTTAAAAAGAGAGTTGAGGAAATAGAAGTATGATGCTACAGAAGGAAGCTGAGAATACAATGGACTAAACATTTGAGTAACGAGGAAGTTTTAAGAATAATGGAAGAAAAAAGGACACTTATAATCAGATACAGAAAAAAAATAGGGCATAAGAGATACAAAGTGGGGTTCTACAAACCGCCCCACGTGATCAAATGTGGCACACGGTCGAATTTAACGTGGGGTTTCCGAGCCCATAGGCTCAGCCAAAAATTCCCCATATAAAACGGAGTCGGATAGCTAGGACAAGACTCTGCTCTTCGACATAGCCTCTTCTGGGGATCCTCTCTGCCTCCGGGCAGAGAGTTTTACCAGCACAACTGGAGACGAATCTCCAACTAATTCCCGAAGATACAAAGCAAGAAGAGCTACAAAGGAGAGGAAGTTGTGGAGAGCCATGATTTCACACTTTCTGGAAAGACACGGCAAAAGTACAAGTAATGGATACGACTTTCTGTCATTCTGAGAGTTCTTCTAATTGTAAGTTTGAAAAATACTGCTTGAACGAGAAAAACGAGTCACAGAAAAAATCCTTAATTTGCTGTTAGGCCCAACGAAGGTAGAAAATTGATATTATGCAATTTTTCCACGGAAAAATCGAACCTTGAGACTCTGCATTTGAAAGAGTAACATATTGCTATGTTTAAGCACTAGTGGAATTACACAACTACTTCATACATTATTTGCGTCTCTAAGAGAGTAATAACAGGGAGGATAAATTTCAGATGACATACCCACGCATGCGCTTTCATAACCACGGAAACAAAAACGTTCTGGCACAAGATACCGCGTCTAAATTGATGTTTGTTTTGTCGTCTGCAAAGCGAAAGGCTCCGAATCAAATCAAAGAAACGTCTGATTGAAATCTTATCCGACCGCTTGATGTCTTGCAGGAATTCTCTCTCTTTTAAGTTCGCCTGCTTTTACTTCATATTTGACAGAGCAAATTTCGCTAAGGTCCTTTCTCCTCCTCCGTTTGCCATGATATTTTAACCGGCAGGGATTTCGATATGAATGAAGTCCGTGACGGAATTTCTTTATTATAATGGCAATAACAGATTCGCTACTTCCTGAAGAAATCTTGTACCGAATGCATCCAAGAGATGATTCCATTTATAAGCAAACGTTTGTTGAAGTGCGCCGATTCTGGCACAGGGCCATAGAAATGGTTGTTGAAATGTTATTTCTACGAATAACAAATGAGACAAATATTCAAATTGCTTTTCTAAATGCAAATAGCATTCACAGAAGAACCCATCCGCATCTGTTGGTCTTATTGGCCTTTTTCAAAATGGGACTAAATGTTATATATTCCATGATATGGTTCCGGTTCCGGTTTCTTAATCATCCATGGTGTATCGTCAAAGAGTTTATTTTCATTCCATTTCACTAAAAATGGTTATGGACAGGATACATCATTGATAACTACGACAGCCCAATAGTCAAGTGCTGAGTGCACCAGATATACCGGGTGTAACAGAAAAATCGTGTAACTGCATGCGATAATTGTCCATCCCACATATCTAAAATCCACTGAACTAAAAATGTGTTTCTTTTTCCCGGGTTTTCAGATAAAGCATTTGGCCATCTTGACATCATTTGTCGTAAGAATTACTGAAAAAAACACTGAGTTATGAAGCTAGAAAGAGAACAGGTTAAAATCGTTTTGTGTCAGTCCCACTATGTCTTCCCAACTGAGCAATGGTGAGAGGAAAATGATCATTCAAACCTTCAGTAGTGGAGCCAAAATTCATATTCTGGTTTCCACCTTCAAAGTTCATTAAAGAAATAACAAGAGAACAGGGAATAAGTTTTAAAAAGAGGGAGCAGTAGAGAGGAAAACTGGATCAGGAGGTCACAACAAGAGGCAGGATCGTCATTTAATCTTAATGCTAATTATATTCTTATTGTTCAAGATAGAGTCCAATAATGTTATAAAACCTCAGAGAATTCCAGTAAGATATCTTTAATCCTTTCTAAGGTACAACATTTCAAACTTAATCTAACAATTAGACAATTTTGCTGTTATAGGATTTGGACAATTTGGCTGTCACATCCCGTAGTTTGACTCTCCCCACGCGCATGCAGAGAGGAAAGCACTTTAAACACTATGTTGTGTTACTTATTGCCCTCCAAATGAGGGGCGGTGGTAGCACCTGTTAGGATCCCAGCTATGAGAATATAGTAAACACCCCAAACACAAACACTATGAAAGTATGAAAATACCAGCAATACACTTTTATATAAAGAAATTACCAACAACACAAATTTAAAGCAAAATGACCAGCAATAAATTTTATAGAAAAATTGCCAACAATATATTTATAGCAAAATGACCAAGAATCAATTCTATATGTAGTTGAAGCCATAAATTGTGTTCAAAATATTTAGATTTTAGCATTAAACAACCGATAGACGTTGATATACCGCTAAAAAATTTCAACCAACCAACCCTCCATGTGGAAGTTGAATATATCTGGCGACTGGTGAAGCAAATAAGTAATTGGAGAATTAGAAGAATACAGTCATCCATTTTTCTCTCTGACCACTGGGATTCAAGTATTGAGATACGTTAAGTCATAAGATTTTGATCGAGATATTTGTCGACTGGAACAGTGCGAAGAGGCCTTATGTCTTCCCAAGTAAACGAGACGTGTCTTCACTTTTATCGATTGACTGATGCAATAATTAATTCATTTTTATGGCTTATCAACCATTTGCAGGTTATTTAAAGCCACAATATATTTTTTAGATTGTAAGAATTTTTTTGGGAGATAATGATTTGGCGATACAATTGTTACGAATTAACGCACAGCTGCGTGGAAAAGCCACTGGATTCATAATTACTTAGAATTTTATAAAACAAACAAGAAATTAAAATGTGGATATAAATTGGGGGATCGATTTTATATTACAGTAAACATATACACTGATCCCTCAATTTGTGACCAAGTTACTTCCTATACATTTATATCCCAGAGAATGTAAATAAATCTAAAAGACAAGCCTGTGTAGCTAATCAGTATTTGATTGATTGATTGATTAATTGATTCGTTATCTACGGCTAATCAACCCTTTGCAGGCTATTTAAAGCCAGAAAATATTTTTAGATCGTAAAGATTTTGGGAGGAGTTAATAAAGGGTTAGTGATACATGTCTTGCTAATTAACCCATAGCTGGGCGAAGAGGTGGATTCATACCTTTCACAACGGCATTTTCGCATGTGATTAAAACAAACCTAGCGAGAATTAGAACTTGTTTCTCCGATTAACAATTCCTAGACATTATCTATTATACCACTCGTACATCCAAGCTTACAGAAACTGGTCTTCTTCCGTCTAGATACTGAACATACAGGAACCGGTGTTTTCAACGCCGTATTGACTTTTATCTTATCGAAAAGATGTAATTGATTAATAAGGAACTCCATGAAATTTTACGGATGGGGAAAAAAATCCAGTGAATATGTAAAAATGAAAAAAAAATGAAAGGAGAGAAATAGCTCATGACATGAAAGACGATAGAAAGTAAGAGCAATAGGAATAACGGAAGGGTTAAAATGAGAGAGAAAAAGAAAAGGAAAGGGTGAAAGAAAAGACGAAGGAAAGAAAGGCCGAAGGAAAGAAAGGACAAAAGAAAGGGCGAAAGGAAAAAGAGCGAAAGAAAGAGCGATAGAAATATCGGAAGGGTGAAAAAAAGAAAGAAAGAAATGGAAAAAGAAAGGACGAGAAAAAAGCGAAGGAAAGAGCGAAAGAAAGGGAGAAAGAAAGAGCGAAGGAAAGGGCGAAAGAGAGAGAGAGCTAAAGAGAAAGAAAGAGCAAAAGAAAGGGCAAAAGATAGAGCGAAAGAAAGGGCGAAAGGAAAAAGAGCGAAAGAAAGAGCGATAGAAATATCGGAAGGGTGAAAAAAAGAAAGAAAGAAATGGAAAAAGAAAGGACGAAAAAAAAGCGAAGAAAAGAGCGAAAGAAAGGGAGAAAGAAAGAGCGAAAGAAAGGGCGAGAGAGAGAGAGAGAGCTAAAGAGAAAGAAAGAGCAAAAGAAAGGGCAAAAGACAGAGCGAAAGAAAGGGCGAAAGGAAAAAGAGCGAAAGAAAGAGCGATAGAAATATCGGAAGGGTGAAAAAAAGAAAGAAAGAAATGGAAAAAGAAAGGACGAAAAAAAAGCGAAGAAAAGAGCGAAAGAAAGGGAGAAAGAAAGAGCGAAAGAAAGGGCGAAAGAGAGAGAGAGCTAAAGAGAAAGAAAGAGCAAAAGAAAGGGCAAAAGACAGAGCGAAAGAAAGGGCGAAAGGAAAAAGAGCGAAAGAAAGAGCGATAGAAATATCGGAAGGGTGAAAAAAAGAAAGAAAGAAATGGAAAAAGAAAAGAGCGAAAGAAAGGGAGAAAGAAAGAGCGAAAGAAAGGGAGAAAGAAAGAGCGAAAGAAAGGGCGAGAGAGAGAGAGAGCTAAAGAGAAAGAAAGAGCAAAAGAAAGGGCAAAAGACAGAGCGAAAGAAAGGGCGAAAGGAAAAAGAGCGAAAGAAAGAGCGATAGAAATATCGGAAGGGTGAAAGAAAGAGAGAATGAAATGGAAAAAAAGGACGAGAAAAAAGCGAAAGAAAGAGCGAAAGAAAGGACGAGAGAGAGAGATAGAGAGAGAAAGAGAAAGAAAGAGCCAGAGAAAGGCCAAAAGACAGACATAAAGAAAGGACGAAAGGTAGAAAGAAATTTGTGAGTGGAAAAAGAAAAGCGGAGTTTCAAAATTAATCCAAAAGATTGTTTTTTTTTGTTTGATTTTGTTTAGCGGCATGTCAACGTCTATGGGTTTTTAATGTCAAAATCTCAATATTTTCCATACAATTTTATCGCTTCAACAACAGATAAAATGTATGTTGGTCATTTGGCTATAAAATGTATTGTTGGTAAATCTGCTTTAAAAATGTATTGGTGATAATTTCACTATAAATATGTATCTTTGGTAATTTTTTTATATAAAAATGTATTGCTGGTATTTTTACTATAAAAACGTATTTTTATTGTTCTGTTTGGGGGTTCACTATTTACCCATATATGAGACCCTAACAGGTGCTACCACCCAGGGTCAGAGTGGACCTGGAAACAATAGCAATTAAGAGCTGATTCTCAAAGCCTCCAACCTCCCGATCAGAGACCTTGCCTCCAGATACCATTTATCGTCCTACCCAGGACTAAAAACAAGGAAGAAAATTTAAATATAAAGGAAAGACGTATGAAAGAATAAAAAAATAATAATGAAGTAATGGAAAGTTGAATGAAAATAATTTTAAAAGAATAACAAAGGAAAGTAAAAGAAAGAATTTCGAACTGAAAATAAATTTAAGAATAGAAAAAAGATAAGGAAGGATGAGAGAAAGAGAAAAAGAAGGAATTAAAACAAGAAAGAAATTTGGCTTTATTCCCTGAGTAAATTGTTGGTAGGCATAAAGCAGTTTGCTGAAAAGAGTATCATATATTAGGCTCGCGTGGGTACCTCGACGTGGTGTAATGGTTAGGCAGCTTGTTTTGCTAGGTCAATTACGACTGGGTAGTGAGTTCGATCCTCACTGGCTACCTCATACTTTCGGCCTTGTGCCACATCTAAGCTGGGCTTAGAAAAACGCTGTATTAGTCTCGCGTTGGTAAATATTCATTATTTATACTCCTGTCTTGTGCTTCTCAAACTATCTGATATAGCGGACCGGCATTCTTTTTTTCTCAATGTCTCACGTACCTGCAATATTTCGTGGTAATATTAATTTATACCGGAAACGATATATATAATTAATATAATAAAAGTTTACTGTTTTTTATCTTCCATTTATTATTCAATATCAAAAAATAAAAAGTAAAAAAAAAAAAAAGATTCCTAAGCATAGCCTGGACACTGGTCACGTACCGGTAGCTGATGGTTCGCGTAGAACTGTTCTAGTCAATAATATTTGGCGGTTATACCTAGGTCTATCGAAAAATTGTTCGTTTACACTTGAGTCTGTAGGTAAAAAAAAAAGGTCGCTTATATTTGCATTTATAAATAAATATTGAATGTTTTTGCTAGAATCTATAGACAATTATTGCCTGTTTATAGTAATCGTCTATGCATGGTTTAGATATGGCACAAGGCCGATAGTATAGGGCATTTTATGAGGATCGAACTCACTACTAAACCGTAACTGTTCTAGCGAGACTAGTTCGTTTATCATTACACCACGTCGAAGTTATTTATCAAATAAAAAAAAAAGTTATACAGAAAATGTGACTTTCTGTTATTCTTCAAAGTATTCCCTAACACCACCGAGAAACTTTTGCCGACGTGTCTCCAGCTGTGCAATGCCCTCGGGACTAAGAAAACAGGTGTCACGGATACGAAGTTTTTAAATGCCTGGCGCAAGTCAGCTTCATATGCGAATGATTTACCACAAAGGTGCTTGTCCAGGGAATGAAAGAAGTAGTAATCTGTTGACGTAAGGTCCAGGGTGTAAAGTTGATGGCACAGTGTCTCCCAGCAAAGTCGACGTAGGGTATTCTTAGACACCGAGCCATATGAGGCCTGGCATTGTCACGGAGGAACAGTATATCGTTTCGATTAACAAAGGCTCGTTCCTTCTGCCTCAGTGTCTGTTGCACACATTCCAACTGCTGTGAGTACAGATGCGCAGTGATGGTTTGGTCCGTTGGTAGCAGCTCAGTGCACTACTTTTCAACTATCTCACTAGATCTTGCGTGGGTGTAGAGGCTGTCTTGTGGTGTGAGGCACAGTGTCCCGTGGTGATAACCAATGTTTGGCACGCTTGGGAATATCGTACAGGACTCATATTTCATCGTTGCTTAGTACTCGATCAAATATGGGTACGTTGTGGTGCTGAGAAAGCAACAAGAAACAGGCTGTCACTCATTGTTGCTTGTTGGCTTCTGACAGTTTGTGGAGTACCCACTTGCTCAACTTGTACGCCTTCCCTATGCAGGTGAAATCTGACTGTTTCATCTGGAAGCGCTCGCAAGTTCACCACATGTTTACCTGTTGTCCTCTTCTATGGCTGCCTTTAGAGATATCAACCAGGACCTATGGCCGGCAACTGCGAGATTCATCACAAAGGGACGGATCTCCCGACCAGAACTTCTGGAGCCAATATTTGACGGTGCGTCCACATAGGTTACACGTATTCGGCGACTTGATGTGACTGCGGACAAGCCCACATTAAAGTCATAAAAGCGACAACTACGAACGAGTTCCTTCGACACCTGCATGTTTCCTCACCGCTGCTCCAGCTATGACTGATGTGTGTGCGCAACACAACTGCATTGATAATGAGCAATGCACCCACCCACAACATTATCGCTTTCTCGGCATGTGAGGCACTCATTGGCTTATCAGTTATCACGTCTTCGCACACAACGTAAAAACGGTAAGTATTAAATAATAGTTTAGTAGACTATTATTTTTAGGGAGAAGTGTATCTCTTCTGTTCTCTGTTTGACCTTACGGATCAGATACATGACAAAATAAGGAAGTCCATTTTGATTGGCTGAACAAGCGTGAGAATGATAGAGATATCGAAAGGTATTTCAAGGAGTTGGTTCTTACACGTCAAGAATGTAGACGTATTGAATTTCGTGTGTAGAAACTGCTCTCCAGTGGAGGGAGAGAGCGACCCCATTGGCTAGTTAGAAGATGTATACGCGATGAAGTTCTTTTCATCTTGACCCCAAAACATTTTCCTATCCGGCCGGGACAAGGCGAGACAAGAGAAGAGAGAGAGAGAGAATTCAATATATGAGTAAATTGGCGCGATTACCAAGAACCCTCCACCTTTCGGGGGCAGGAGGGAGAATATACAACACAAGGACTTATTTCTGGTTGTCGTATAAAATAATTTACAATGCAATTACATAGTAACATAATATGCAATGCATTTCTTAGTGAAACCAATTCCACTAAATATCTTTGATTTTAGTCATTGCTATATGAATAAGAAACGAATTTACGATTCTAGACATTGGTACGTACGCCTAGTTCAATAACATTGAGTTCCGGAAAGAACTATGGAGAATGAATGAATGAAGCCAGCAGAAAAAAAAAAAATCAGAGGGGGAAAGCAAATATTCAAAATAGAGAATCCATTTTTTTACGGAAAAATATGATTACCAGATCGTAGAAAGACGTGTTAGTGAAGGGAAGAACGAAAAAAAAAAATAAATGCATCTGAAATTGCAGGAAGGATAGAGTAACTTCTTGGCAGTTTTGCGAACGGAGCCCGAGTTTTTTTTTTATTACCTCCTTTGACAAAAGAGGGACTAAATCTTTCACATGAAAAGTAATATGTCGATGATGTAGGCGAAGGATAATTCGACAACTCAGTACATGCCAACTTTTCTCAAATAACTTTAATTTCAGTAGGAAAAAAGAAGAAGAAAAAAATGAAACAGTCATTGAAGGCGTTGTGTTCTTTTTTAGAGTTTTTGACAGCTTATACGCGTTGATTTTCACACGCTGCAAATACCAACTATCTGAGAAGTGAATGGGTTAATCAAATCGTTCATTCATTCATAGTGAAGAGTCGAAGCAGAGAACAAGTGGAGGAGACAAGAGCGTAGGAAAGAAAACCAGAAGAATAGTATAGCTGGCGGCTGCTATCCGAGTATGGCCGTCCCTTAGGATTAGAAATTTTCTGCTCACTCACATTTGTGTTTGTTCAACACTCACAGTCAATGGCCCGATCAATAATTTGAATAAAGCCAGTACGCTCAAACCCTCGGTCACGATGACTTGCGACTTCATGCTAGCACAAATATGAGTTCCATCTAACTAATTTTACGTTCAAGGTTTGGAAGAACACGTTGAATTTTTTTGTGGGGTGGGGGGTAGAAATTTCGAACTGTGGCGCAGGCAGGGATAGTCTTTGCCGACGTATATTATCAAGATCATCTCCATGACAAATCAACATTGGCGAGATTCGAAATCGCATTGCAAGCTAACGTTCTAACCTCTCGGTCGTAATTCCACTGAATATAAAAATATTCAGGTTCTAAAACCGTAGAAATGATGGTGCGGTAGCGCAACGGCAATCGATATTTTAGAAGATCATCTTCAGACAGTAAAGAAACATATTTAGGAGACGTTAGGATAATTTCAAACATGTAGAAAACCTGATCTGGACTCAAACAGCATATCCCCCCCCCTTTTTTTGTTTTTCTTTATTAATTCTTTAACTTATTAATATTAATGGCCAAACTCCTATTTTTGAAACGATCAACGGGAAATTTTTATAATTAATACCGGATTTTTAAATTAATTTTTGAAATTAATACTGGGTATTAATGGGTTAAGCAAATTGATTCCATTCATCTATCTATCTATCTATCTATCTATCTATCTATCTATCTATCTATCTATCTCATTCTGTTCATATCTATCTATCTATCTATCTATCTATCTATCTATCTCAGTCTGTTCATATCTATCTATCTATCTATCTCAGTCTGTTCATATCTATCTATCTATCTATCTATCTATCTATCTATCTATCTCAGTCTGTTCATATCTATCTATCTATCTATCTATCTATCTATCTATCTATCTCAGTCTGTTCATATCTATCTATCTATCTATCTATCTCAGTTGGTTACTATCTATCAATCTATCTATCTATCTCAGTTGGTTAGTATCTATCTATCTATCAATCTATCTATCTCAGTTGGTTACTATCTATCAATCTATCTATCTATCTCAGTTGGTTAGTATCTATCTATCTATCAATCTATCTATCTATCTCAGTTTGTTACTATCTATCAATCTATCTATCTATTTCAGTTGGTTAGTATCTATCTATCTATCTATCTATCTATCTATCTCAGTTGGTTAGTATCTATCTATCAATCTATCTATCTATCTCAGTTGGTTATTATCTATCAATCTATCTATCTCAGTTGGTTACTATCTATCAATCTATCTATCTCAGTTGGTTAGTATCTATATATCAATCTATCTATCTATCTCAGTTCGTTAGTATCTATCTATCTATCTATCTATCTATCTATCTATCTATCTATCTATCTATCTCATTCTGTTCATTATCTATCTATCTATCTATCTATCTATCTCAGTTGGTTACTATCTATCAATCTATCTATCTCAGTTGGTTACTATCTATCAATCTATCTATCTATCTATCTATCTATCTCAGTTGGTTAGCATCTATCTATCTATCTATCTATCTATCTATCTATGTGCATATCTATCTATCTCTATCTATCTATCTATCTATATATCTATATATCTTCGCACATATTCATCTATTTATCTATCTCTGTGCATATCTATCTATCTATCTATCTATCTATCTCAGTTGGTTGCTATCTATCAATCTATCTATCTATTTCAGTTGGTTAGTATCTATCTATCTATCTATCTATCTATCTCAGTTGGTTAGTATCTATCTATCTATCTATCTATCTCAGTTGGTTAGTATCTATCTATCAATCTATCTATCTCAGTTGGTTACTATCTATCAATCTATCTATCTCAGTTGGTTACTATCTATCAATCTATCTATCTATCTCAGTTGGTTAGTATCTATATATCAATCTATCTATCTATCTCAGTTCGTTAGTATCTATCTATCTATCTATCTATCTATCTATCTATATATCTATCTATCTATATATCTATCTATCTTCGCACATATTCATCTATTTATCTATCTCTTTGCATATCTAGCTATCTCTCTATCTCTCTATCTATCTATCTATCTATGTTCATATATATATATCTATTTATTTAGCTATTAATCTCAGGTTGTTTATATCTATCTATCTATCTATCTATCTATCTATCTATCTATCTATCTATCTATTCATCCATCTATTTATCTCAGCTTGTTCATATCTATGTAAAAGTTTCCCTTGATTCCAAGCATAAAAATGCCAATCTAATACCGGGGATTACAGTGTCACACGAACAGAAAATTATTCTATTACTTAGTCCACATAATACCGCAACATTTATATCTGGCATATTTTTAACATTGTGAATTACCAAGATTATTAAAAAACAAGAACAATTTTATTTCTTCAGAAACAAAGGCTCATTAGAGTGCTAAACTCTTATGTAATATCAGTCCTCCTGTATGGTAGTGAATGTTGAACACGATTACCCTTCACCTGAACGGTCATGGCATATAGAAAATTATGATGATGAAGATAGTAAAGTACATTTGGATGTAATCGTGAAGAGACTATTTACCTTATTCGCAATATATATATATATATATATATATATATATATATATATATATATATATATATATATTTATTAAAGAAATTTTTATGTTTAACGTTCTTTTTATAGATACAAGTATTTAAGTAAATGCTCTGTTTATAATAAACAGTATTAAATAACATTTACCGGCCTGAATGTCCGAGAAATTTTCATAGAAATTTCTCGGACATTCAGGTTTATTATAAACAGAGCATTTACTTAAATACTTGTATCTATAAAAAGAACGTTAAACATAAAAATGTCTTTAATAAATAAATTGTCGGACTTTGTCCATTTCTTAATATATATATATATATATATATATATATATATATATATATATATATATATATATATATATATATATATGTGTGTGTGTGTGTGGAGATAGAATCGTGAAATTGACAATCACCATGCGGTTTTAATGCCAATGTCTATATGTATAAACACTCTACTCCGGTATTGAGTACTCTTCCCCTATACATATACCCAT
Source organism: Acanthosepion lycidas (assembly GCA_963932145.1). Classification (NCBI taxonomy): domain Eukaryota; kingdom Metazoa; phylum Mollusca; class Cephalopoda; order Sepiida; family Sepiidae; genus Acanthosepion; species Acanthosepion lycidas. The sequence continues at coordinate 35,919,671 of OZ010605.1, forward strand.
TTGTAACAATATATTTATATTGATCGTTTGCTGTTAAATTTTCCTAGCGCTGCCTTCTAATGTTAGAAATGATTCATTTATCAGAGAATCGACATTTATGATGTCCCAGAAGTCGTTGCTGAGTTCTTTCCTTTATTTTGCGTTATTCTCCCACCCCACAATTTGTTGATATCGAAAAATTACCAGAGAACAACAGCTTCTTTCCATACCTGTTTCCAATTTTTACGGTTCTCAGTTTTTTTTTTCTCCAAATTGTTTCGTTGGATGTTTGATAAGGGCATAGTTTTCTTGAGAGAGTCACGAAAGCGTTTTGTTTTTGTTATTCTCTTGGGTGCTGACCAAATGCAAGTTCAAAATACACGATCCACCCGGATATTGTTGCATCTATCACGCTTTTTTCATTTGCCAACCACCAGAATTGTTATTATTCAATGATTGTTTGGATTCTCAAATATTTAGATGAGCTATACCCTTTAGTGCCACCAGCTCACACCCGACCTCATGTAGAACTCGTATATACGATTCGTTGCTAAATGCAGGTAAAATCGCCGGCGCTTAGTAATTACATGACTTCTCTTGCTATCTTCTACACTTACAAGAGCCAGGTTAGGCTAAAAATGGAGTACTCTTGTCATATTTGGACAGGAGCTGCCAAAACTTCATTCTCCAGCCTTGATAGAGTCCTGTGGGTGACGCATTAATCTTCACCCTTCAAAAACCTTCACCCACAGGTGGGATGTGGCAAGCTTCTCGCTGCTCTACCGTTACTTCCTTGGAAAGTGCTCGGAAGAACTACATTTCCTGGTCCCACCTAGGCAAACCTTCACGGCAAGGACACACCATGCCACTTACATAGTAACAAACCATCCCCATTCCCTTCACATTTCATCAGCAGTTTCTTCCCGTGAACTACTGTCCTGTGGAATCGAATTCCAACAAGATAATCTTAACCTATTCAAGGCTAGGGTTAATCGCTACCTCCCTCTCCTATGCACACATATGGCCTCCTAACGTAACCTTAGACCTCGAGTGGCCACCAGGCCTTGTAGAGGGTGACCCTCACTGTAAATAATAAAGATAAAATTGTTATGAAGTCCACCCCTTTTTCATATAAGTGGACTCTACCAAGTGTACCTGGACTGCTGCCGTTAAATACCCAGAGTTACAGTCGGTAGTCGGATGTCAGTCGATGTCGGACGACCGGCTGAACGGTTGAACTCTCTGCCTTCGGGCGGGGAGGAACCCGAAAGAGGCTACGCCGAAGGGCGGATTCTCTTTCGGGGAGGTAAACCTGACCTTGAACCCGTTTATACGGGTTCAAAGGGTATATTTTTGGCCGAACCCACGGGCTCGGAGATCCCACGTTAAACTGGCCTTGTGCCACATGATACCCTTGTGGGGGGTGACTAAATACTAGTCGGATGTCAGTCGATGTCGGACGACCGGCTGAACGGTTGAACTCTCTGCCTTCGGGCGGGGAGGAACCCGAACGAGGCTACGCCGAAGCGCGGAATCTCGTTCGGGGAGGTAAACCGACCCTTAACCCGTTTATACGGGTTCAAAGGGCATATTTTTGGCCGAGCCTACGCGCTCGGAGATCCCACGTTAAACCGGCCTTGTGCCACATGATACCCTTGTGGTGGGGGTGACTAAATACTAGTCGGAAGTCGGATAGAGAGAGGATATACGGAGAGTGAGAGAATATACGAACGGAGATAGTATGAGGTAACCTCTTGTAGAAGTCAGTTACAAGCACATAGACTCTAAGGGAGTCCTACTTCGAGACTGTATATATCTACCTGTATGTGCTACTAACCACGTTCCTGGACTTACTAACAGTATTACTCTTTGTATGATTCTGTAAATACATTTTATTTCTTATATTTAATTATTGCGTTTGTCATTCCTTGGAGACCGAATTCATCTCGGAATCCGCAACAACTTGGCGAACGAGGATTCGAAACTCGCGCGGGGAAAGAAAAACTTTTCGTACGCTTAACCACAACAAAAATAAAATAAAACCTTCCTAGCTAGGATTCAACATGCTAAATCGAATTTTGCGAAATTTATTCCGTATTACATTTTGTAGGGATGAATTTTCATCCAGCTTTCCCCTGTTTCTTTATGGAACGAATTAAACGCTACAATCTTAAACAGCTCAAGCCAAAGGTAAACCGTTATCGATTCTTCTTATTCTTATAATATTCACTTCCTTTATTTCTATTTTCATGGCAAATGTTCTGATGAGCTGCATTCATTATTTCCATCAGTTCAGACTTTCACAGCGAAGACCAGCTATGTCACGTACACTTGGACACCTACTTCGTTTGTATTCTATAAGAAGAAAAATCCATGAGGACATTTTGATTATATTCCTTAGTCCCGTCAATTCAGATATATACAGCCAAGATCCACCATACCACGTATGCAGGGCCGAGTCAACTATATTCCCTTGTATTCTATTGATAGGGAAAAAGTTCAGTTCGGATTGCTTCTTCCCAAAGAATCGCTACTTTGTGAAAAAGACTCCCGATAAGTTGCTTCCCCGATCGTTACAATCTTAGAGTTTAGGATTAAACGCTGTTTATTCTACGTACCCTCATAATCTGCACTTCTTACCTACTCCTCATCCGTTCATAGAACAATCTCATTCAGTAACACTCGAGTGGCTCATGTCTTATATCAGGTGATCAATTAGTAGAAAAATCTCTTGCATTCATATCACACATGTCTTTTAGTTAGCCTCCATATTTAGTGGTTCTTGAGTTCTTTAAGAAAAATAAATTGTGTTCTTGTTGGTTCGTAATTTTTGTAGGATATTGGTTTGTATTCACTTTGGTACAGTTTTGATGAAATCTCTCATTTCGCTGAATTTTCATATGAGCTGAAAGCTTAGATCGAGGAACAACATAATCAAAAGATATCCAAATTTTGGACAGATTTTGTCTTTACTTTCTCCCGAAATTAAAGCCACTATACGAAGCTTAGAACGGTTCAGGACCAAGCATAATTCGTTTATTAAACAATATATGCTTGAAAAATGATCTGCTGTCTCAATACACTAAATGAAGATATATATATATATATATATATATATATTCCTGAAAAAATATTTCCGTTGAGCTCTCGAGGGAAAAAGTGTGAGTATGTAAACAATGGCAACTACCGCTACTAATGCAATACGCTTCGATAAAACGAAGGGGTAGATTCTCCAACCGACGCCAATTCATGCGGGTTTTGATCCTAGCTAAAGGCAACCGGAGTCTAGCCACACTGATGATCTGTAATACAGCGAAACAGTCTGTTTGTGGATGCCAGTATATATGCTCCTGAAAAATTATTTCTGTTGAGCTCCCGGGGAAAAAGTGTGAGTTTGTAAACTGTGACTACTACTGCTACAATAATCTACGATAAAACGAATCGAGTTCTCTCAGTCACTGGCGTGTTTATCTAAAAATAAATACGCTTAAATTTACCTTCATTCCTGCCGTGCACCAACGGCTTAGGGTAGATTCTCCGACAGACGCCATTTCAGCCGGATTCTATCCTAGCTAGAGGCAACCGGACGTCTAGTCACACTGATGAATTGTGATACAGCAAAACAGTCTGCCTGTGTATGACAATATATATATATATATATATATATATATATATATATATATATATAAATTTGGTAAAATTCAGATAGCATCGGAGACGAAAAAAACATAATGCGAATCAAAATATGTTTTTTTTTATATGTGTTATTGATAATGGATACAAACTTGTGGAGCGTGTAGGCGCAACGCTAAGGTTGATTTTTTTTAAATTTGAGTGCGTTTTTTTACTCTTAAGAAATTTTTATTGTAGTTTATCAGTCGACGTGGAATGAACTAAATTGTTCAAGAAATAATGTCTCAATTTCTCATGTGAGAAACCAAAGACCAACACTCAATAATATCAACTATGAACATAATATCTTGACTGTGTTTTGAAAAAAAAAAAAGAAAACATTATATGAATACATGCATGCAACAAACTGTTTCTTATTTAACAGTTAAAATATTAAATCCTTGAAAATGGCTAAATGTATAGCCGAAAGCGCTCGGATTAAAAGAACATTCGGACAGTTTTTATTTAATTTATCACCTGAAAAGAAAAAATATATTAGATCACATGAGAAATTGTATAAAAAAACTAAATCAACAAAAAAGTTAAATGTGCATATACAGTGACATGCATAAGTATTGGATACATGTTATTTTCTGTTATAACTCTAATTTATGTTCGCCATTTTGCCTGATATTTGGTAAGTAATATCTCGTAAAGTTGTTTTAGTTGTATGTTGAAGGAAAATTAAAAACTCATGGTTGAATCCATTTTTTTTTATCAAAGTTCAAAATTACCCTATGCAAAAGTATTGGATACATGACACGTTTTTCAAATTTCCAATCGAAACTTTGTATTTTAAAAAACTTTAAATATTCAAATTTTCGATAGTATTGGAATGTTATCTCTGACCAATCAGAGAAGCACACAATTGTTTACAAGATGGTGCTACTAATCATCTGACTCTTTGATGTGCATTCTGCAATTCAAGGATTAAAAATGGCAAAAACTAAAGAATTATCCAGAGATATGCGAGATAGAATCATTGAACGTCACAAAGGAGGACAAGGTTACCGAAAAATTAGCAAAGAAATGAATCTAGCATTAAGTACAGTAGGAAATATCATCAGAAAGTATAAGAAGTATGGCGACGGTACAACAAACCTTCCAAGAAATGGAAGACCGAGAAAAATAAATGAGAGTACTTCAAGGTGGATCAGCAGAAATGTGCAAAAAAAAAAAAAACCCTCCATTACTCGTTCTGAAATTAAACTGATCTTGAGGGTTCTGGAATTAATGTAAGTAAGGATACCATTAGCAGAGCTCTATATCGTACAGGCTTTCATTCAAGATCACCAAGAAAAGTGCCTTTACTGAAAACCAAACATGTCAAAGACCGATTAAAGTTTGTCGAAACTTATGAAAAGAAAATTTTGCAGTTTTGGGAAAAAGGTAATCTGATCGGATGAAACAAAAGTTGAACTATTCGGAAGGAACACAGCGACAAGTGTTTGGCGAAAAAATGGCACTGCCTTCAACAAGCACAATACCATCCCCACAGTTAAGTGTGGGTTTGCTTCCATTATGATATGGGGATGCTTTTCATCCAAGGGCAATGCTGGCTTACATGTTATCCATGGTAGAATGAATGGTAGCATGTACAGGGAGATTCTAGAGAAAAACCTTCGGAAATCTGCAACTTCTTTAGGACATGGTCGGAATTTCGTGCTTCAACACGACAATGGTCCCAAACATACCGCAAAACTTACAAAGGAATGGTTTGAAAATAATGGTATTAGTACTCTCAATTGGCCAAGTCAGTCTCCTGACTTGAATCCAATTAAGAATTTGTGGAATACTTTGAAGGTTAAAGTTCATAAGCGGAAAACACAAGATATCAAGCAATTAGAGGAATTATGCAAGGAAGAATGGGGTAAAGTAACGGTGGATCCGTGTGGAAAACTTGTGGCCAACTATAGAAAGCGACTGGAAGCAGTGAAACAAAACAGAGGCTATGCAAGAAAATATTATATTGATGTATCCAATACTTTTGCATAGGGTAATTTTGATCTTTGATAAAAAAAATGTATTCAACCATGAGTTTTTAATTTTCCTTCCATATACAACTAAAACAACTTTACGAGATATTACTTACTAAATATCAGGCAAAATGGCGAACATAAATTAGAGTTATAACAGAAAATAATATGTATCCAATACTTATGCGTGTCACTATATATATATATATATATATATATATATATATATATATATATATATATATACGTTAGTCTGTATGCGTGTGTAAAAATTCAGATATAACTAAAAGAATGTTTGCAAAAAACGATATAAATAAAGACAAAAGGAAACCCTTTCGTATTGGATAACTTTAATCATTATAGGACATTTCTACACTCCATTTACCCTCACAAAAGAAAAACTGTAAGAAAAATTAATAAATAAAATATTTTCCTTTTCTGTTTCATTCAATAAAACATACATGAAGTAAAGGGTGCTGCAAAAATATACATATATGTGCATGTTTACGTGTGCGTGTGTGCATGTGTGCGTATGCGATTGTCTTTATACTTATCAGATGATCAATGCTTGAATTTTTATTCCATATATTTTATACAAAAAAGTTGCAGCGACCTCTCTGCATGTGTGACCAATCTCTTCTCATGGAATGTGAAAAATGGAAGAACGGTGTAACTGTGGAAAACGTAAACGTTTTGACTTCTTAAATAAAAAATATGAAAAATATTTTATACTAAAAAAAATAAAAAACAAAAAAAAATCACGATTTCCAATTAGCATGAAAAAAAATCCAAAATGGCGAAGTGAATTAAGCGTGTCGCTGTCGTTTCTTGACAAAATCGATGAAGGCTGCAAACGTGCAGATATTAATCGAACGACAGCAGCCTACGTTGGAATCAGATGCCTTTAAATATATTTACCAATATGCAAATGTGTCGTGCAAAACACAAGAATGCAAATGATTACGTTCTTTTAACTTCCAATAACTTTACTGATGAATGTCCCTTGTTGGCCTATTGATGTCTCTTAAGGCTAAAATAATGGCGTTCTAGTTCCAAGGTTTAATAACATACCCCACTGTGTTTGCTGTCTCTGAACATGCTGCTCAAACCAATGCAAATGCTTGATTGTTTTCATGGTTCCATCCAAGATAAATGCACCCACTCTCTCTTTCGTTGTTCTCTTACGCATACTTACGCTAACTCTACATACACAAGCAAAGACTCACGTCACACATGCAAACACAAATAAACAGAGACACAAAATTACCTTCCCATACAAAGCTCATTCGTCGCTTCATCAATAAATCTGTAGCCTAATAACGTAAAAAGCATCTATTTTATACGACAAACATTTAATTTTCAATATAATCTTCTTCCTTTTCAAAAAGTATTCAGTCGGATTTCACTCCAAAGTTCCAACCTTCATGGCTAAGTGCCGCAATACTACACAAGCTGTAGCGAACCAGCATCATTCCCTTCGTGTTCCATTGATAAGATGCAAGTTCCACTCAAGCAGCTTCTCTCCACGAACCTATTCTCCCTGGAGTCAAATCCCACGAGGGAACTTCCACAATCACTATAATCTTGACCTTTAAGGTCAACTTAAGGTTAACTCATATCTGTCCCATCTTGTCCCACATGCCCACTTAAACTGTGCCGCTTACTCTGTCACCCCTCTACAATGAGTGACTCTTAAGCCTTGTACGAGGTGAACATCATTGTGTAAAAAAATTTACTTAAAACGATGCTACGCCATAAATCGCATAGGACTGATACGGCGAAAATTTCAGTTTAAAATTAAATTAGTGATTCTCTCAGGCTATGGACTTTTTCTGTCCTCTTGAAGAAACACCCTTGCATACACAGTCACCTAGAAACACGTGCACGCGCACACACATACAAATACAGACATAAACGCACTTCGCACTCACGTTTACATATATATTCTAATGAAATTGACACATACATATACATAAAAATCACTTACGCATACAGTTAAAGGCACAAACACGCTTTAAAAGTGCACATATATCCACAGTTATTATATGGATTTCATGGAAAATTTGCTTCGATGTAGCAGCGTAGTGGTTAAGTGCTTGTGAGTTTATCTGATTCACTGATTATGTATGTAAGATCTCAATGCGTATCTTATTTTCTGACTGACATGTTAACAAGCAATCCTATCCGTCGTAGTTAATCTTTGATCAAATTATCTAATAATAATTATTATAAGTATTATGAAAATATCGATTATATGACCATGGACATAAGATAATGTCATGAATATTTCCTTTCAACTTAACCTGGGGGAGGGGATCCCAAGTGCCAAGCTTACGCATTAAGGAACAATTACTATTAAATTAATATTGAATATTGTTAGTTTGCATCAGTGGCTATGAATTCAGTTTATGAATCTTTCGCAATTCTCAATGCAGGCGTATCTTGCGGTTTTGCGAAAGGTTACTGAATTCTCTGGTGAACATTGCAGGTGAATTACAAGTGGACGTTTCTTAATCCCAGATTGTCCAAGCACAAATAGGATTTGAAACCGTTATCTTTATATTTGCGTCGCTACAAGCCAAATGAAATGTTTAATACAAGAATACGTGACTTGTTTTGAAAGTTGTCTCTGATAGAACAAATGTCCCCGAGTACAATAATCAGTCAAAATCATTATCACAGGGAAATATTCTGAGACAAAGGAATGCATTTTAAATTGTTAGCCTCACACACACACACACACCTTCTTCAGGTGGTTGGAATGTCGACATTCCGACCGCCTGAAGAAGGCCAGAGCGTACAACGGCCGAAACGTTGTGATAAATATGGCGACAAAGATGAGGACAATAGTCCGAATAATGTAAATAATGTACATAATACCTCATCTCAGAAATATAGACAGACTGTGCTTATCTAATAAAATCAGATAAAACGATTATATCTATTAATATAGGTTGTAAAAAATGATTTGGCATAATATCAGATAATTAAAGAAAACTATACTTTGAATTCTGACCTCTGTAGTCAAATCGAAAAGTTTTTTTCATGTCAAATAGGATTCGCAAAATACGGAATGCAAGATCGATTCTTAGCACTAGATACTTTTTAAAATTGTAATCTATCTTGATTGCGAATTCCTGGGTATGACGATAAACTACATCCAGCAGCAAGGCCTCTGATCGGGAGATTCGATGTTTTGAAGAACGTTAAACCACCTTTTAATTGCTTTTTTTCCCAGGGCCACCCTAACCCGGGTGGTAACAACTGTTAGGTCCCCAGTTATGAGCAAATAGTAAACTTTCAATCGAAAACAAAACACTATAAAAGTAATTATAAATCATAATAACAAAGTAAATGTATAGCCAGTAGTTTACAGTAAAATTACTATCAATATATTTTTATATAAAAAATTCCAGACCCTACACCCTTATATTAAAATGACCAAAAATAGATATTTACAATGAAATAACCAACAATACGTATTAGAGGAAAAATTTATTGTAAAATTACCAACAATACATTCTATTTGAAATTAAAATTACGTTCAAAATATATCTAGTTCAAACCATAAAATTATATCCAAAATATTTAGTTTTCGGCATTGAATAACCCAAAGAGGTGCTGACATGTCGCTAAACAAGATCAACATGTTGTCTGTATAACAATTTAAACATTCTAAAGTCGTGATTAAAAGCCCCAATAATATGATGGAATAAAATAAGTAATAAATTATTTGAAAAATTATTCCGCAAAATGTATGTGCCCTCAACTTTCAAACGTACACCAAACTGTCGTATTTGGTAAACTTCCCGGAATCGGGTTGTCTTCATTTCACTTCAAAGATTAGAGATTGGAGTTACTCATTTCTTCGTTTCTAACGAAATTTTAAGATTCTTAATACTTTGCTTCTTCTATTGCCCCTATCACAGTTGGCTTTATGTTAAATCTTTTATTTCTAAATAAGACTGAAAAAAGAAAATATGAAAATGAATCAAGCCCAATTCATACCATCTGCGAGGAACACATCTCTGTTTTTTAAGAATTATTTGATCAAATATTTAATGGAATTGCTTACAGTCGGCCTTGGTCTTTGAATTGTTGATATTTTATGAATACGAAATGCTATCTTCATTTCCACGTCTATTGTGGCTTAATTCCTTGATAGCTTCCCTGCCAATTGTTTAAAGAACATCCTTTCTTTCTTACAAGCATCGTCCCCGGAAGACGTGATTCCCTCTCCCCAGCTCTTGGCAGCGTTAGGGTTAGAATAGTAGTTCTCTTAATTTCCACTTCTAACGATCACCGAAGTTAACCAACGTCGAGTCTAGTCAGTACTTATATGGTGACCGTTTGGGAATATTATATACTGTAAGCTTGGATATGCGTGTGGCGTAATGGATAACAGTCGAGGTCGAATTCCATACTCACGCGCAAATACTTTTGCGAAAGGCATGAATCCAAATATTCTCCCCGCAGCTATGGGTTAATTAGTAAGACATTTATCAGTAAATTGTTAATATATCAAAAGAATTCTGACGTTTTGAATATACTTTTCTGGCTTTAAATAACCTGCAAAACGTTGACAAACCAAAAATATTAATCAATCCATCAACCTTTCCACATCTGCCTACGTGATGGTCTGCCTGCCTATGTGCAAATGAGATCGTTTCTGTTAATTTCTTTGTAAAAAAAAACATTTTTCTTTATCACTCATCATCTGCGGTGTATTTTTGTTCTGACATAAAATGTTTTCATATCGCTTGTGATCAAGCCTTGTTTCTTGAGAGAAAATTGACAATAAACATTATCGAAAAATATTGGGTCTTTAGAAAGTAACTTCTTCTGAGATTACTGATACAGCTGAAACAAAAGAGATGTGAACGAGAAAAGAAATTGTAAGAACGCGGAGGCAATTCGTCCCATGCAATGAAAAAAAAGTGCGTACACAAAACATCGTTTACAAAGCACAATACTTTCAAAACATGTGTGGGAAATTAAAAGCGAACGCAAATCACATAAAAAATACCATGGAAAATTTAAAAAAAATACAAAAAAAAACAGTAGCATCAGCCTACAAAATTAAATCTAAAAACTGTAAAAATTGTCTGTCAGAGAAAATAGCTTTAATTAACTTTCCGGTGTAACACAAATTATTAAATAAACGCTTAGAACTTAGCCCAAAATGCAGACACGAAAAAAACCAAAAAAAAAAAAACCCAAAAAAAACAACTTACTTAAAAGTCGAAAACTAAAAACAAAGTAAAAAAGTAAATAAGCATGATAAAATAATCTAAATCAATCAATAAATAAAGAAAGTAAATAATAACGAAATGCACAGAAATGTAAACATAAAAGCAAGTAAACATAATAATAACAATGAACAATGAATAACAAATAATGACAAAGTTAAAAAAAAGAAACACTATAAAAAAGCCATTAACCTGCATTCGGAACCACAATTTCCACTCAAAAGTGAATTATTCGAAACATAACTGTTAACGCCCAAACAATAACTTTTAGCAAGATAAACCTACCCATAATGCATCACGAGTCAGCATTTATAAGTAGTCGAGCCAAAATGGACTGACGGTTGGGTTTAAGCTTGAAACAGACTCTCACCGTTGGGTGTTGACCGCAGTGTCCACTTTTATTATTTACATTATTTACATTGTTCAGTCTGTTGTCCTCATCGTTGTTGACATATTCACGACGTTTCCACCGTTGTACGCTCCGGCCTTTTTCATATGATTGGAATTTTGAACTGAACCTTTTGTTTCGTCCACCGGGGGGGGGTAGATTGTTTTCATCTATGTCTATTCCCCATGTCTCAGCTATCTCTTTTTAACTCTGCTCTCCAAGTTCTTTTTTTTTTCACCACTGCAGTAGCCAGTATTGAACTAACAACTCTTTGAGTCAAGTCACGGGATCCAACCAATGCTTTTATCCACTGGGCTATATGTCTTTGAGGACATCAGTGTATGAATTTTGAGGACTGATAAATTTAACGTCTCAGTAACCATTTTTTGAAATTTTTATTGTTATTATTGCTTTTCTCTAGCATTCCGTATTACTGGTTCCTATATGGTATTTATTTCTATTGGCCGGCTTAAGAGATTTTTATGGCCTAGAATATGTGCTGATTCCTTCAGCTTTCGTATTCTCCAGCGATATTTTATTTCAACCTTATCCCACAGGGGCCGGTAATCTTCCTTTTCCCTCCATATGTGGTCAGCTACACCTGATTTTTCATTTCCCCTTGTGTTAAGGCTTTACGATGTTCTTTCAGCTTGTTTCGCTTTTATATGTCTTACCACAGCTTCCAGGGATTGTGTACACACAGTCCTTAGTCATGTTCTCTACTTTTGAAAGTCGTACTGATGTTATATGGGTAGGCAGACCGAAGCTGTTTACTGAGTGTTGTTATCCTATTGTACTCTTCTATCCCAGTCTGTTGGAGCTGCTCTCATGTACCCGGGGTAGGTGTTACGTTATTGCGTAATGCTTATACTGAGCATTTCTTGTTCATCTTGGTCGTCACTTATGACGCACTGACAGAGAAAAGAAATAATAACAAAAATTGCAATATAAGCTCTTGTAAAAAATAGTTACTGAGACATTAAGTTTATAAGTCTCGCAAATTCATACAATTATGCCCTGAAGGACACATGGCCCAGTGGATAAAAGCATTGGTTGGACCCAGTGACTTGACCCAAAGATATGTGAGTTCAATATCTGGCTACTGAATACAATAGAAGAGGCGAGGAACTAGACGAAATTTCAGTCACATGAAGAAGGCCGGAACGTACACCGCTGGATATGGAAACAAAGTTGAAGACATCAGTCCGATTAGTCGTTGTAGAGTAGTTTTCACAGTGGAGGCTTGTATTTCAATAACTCGTCCTAAATTAGGTTCGAAATAAGAGTTAATGATGCAGCAATCTAGTTGTGATCATTGCTACTTCAATGTCCGATATCGACTGACTCGCTCAACACCACTGAGCCGAACTGGCCTCTGCTGCTCCTACTTATTATCGTATTACAATAGAATAGGTACTATGGCATAACATTAGTGTAAATAATTACAATACTTCATCGTAGAAATATAGACAGATGTCCATCATTATGTTCACATACGCTCTATACGTGATATCGAGCACTTTAACTCATAAATATAGCATACTTTAAAATTACATTTTTATCATATATACATATATATATATATATAAAATTCTGCAACGCTACTGTTTTAGTCAAATCACAAGGCGTAAGTAGATATCTTTGCTACTCGTCTGGATGTCAATCGTTATCTTCTGTCTTCTTGATTACTCTTCTATCGTTCTCGCTCCTTAATAATGTTTCTCTTTTTTCTTATTCTTTCACACTCAGTAACCCATTGTGTCTTAGTGGCTTTGCTACCTTGCATGTAGTGAAATGAATAATGCTAAAATAAAATAAAGTTATTTATGTTTCAAAGGACGCTAAGGATAGCAACTAATAAAACCCACTAACGCCATGGCCTACAAAAACATCAGGAATTAAATAGCCACTTTCATTGTATACCCCACAAGTGTATGTCTGTGTGCGTGTATCCGTATGTCTTTGCAAGAATCTCACCTCATTACTTCTATCTTGTATTCTGACCCTCTCCTCTATTTGCAAAACAGTTTTCTTCCATCTCTTCATATCGAAAATACTTTTTCTCATAATGCTTCTTAAGGCTTTTTTTCCCTGTGTGATTTTGGCCTTTCAGAATTTTGTTCAATTGTTTATTTTGTTTTGTTTGTTTGGTTTTTGTTTCTTTCTTTCTTTCTCTTTTTCTTTCTTTCGTTTCCTTCTTTCTTTCTTTTCTTCATTTTTTCTTCTTCATTTATTTTCCTTTGATTCTTTCATGTTTTCTTCTATTTTTCTTTCTTTCAAGCAGTCTTTCTTATTTTATTCTCTCACACTTTTCTGTCTATTTTTTCTTCCTTTGTTTTCCTTTCAACTATTTCTATTTTTTTCTTCTTTCTTTTTGTTTCTTTCTACCGATATTATATTTTTCTTCTTACTTTATTTTCCTTCCTTGTGATTCCTTTTTCGTTTTCTATTTTCTTTCTTTCTCTCTCTATCATTCTTTCCTTATTTTCTCCTTCTTTCAAGCTTTTCACAATCATTCTTTCTTTCTTCTATTTTTCTTCCTTTCTTTTCTTCCTTTCTTTTATTCTTTTTGTTCTTCCCCGTATTATATTCTTCCTTTTTTTTTTTACTTTATCTTTTATTCTTTTTTGTCATTTCTTTTAGTTTCCTTTCTTTCGTTCAACTATTTTTCTTTCTTTCTTTTGCTTCATCTTTTTATTATTTTTCTTTGACTTCTATTTTCTTGCCTGTATCGTCTTCATCCTTTATTTTCCTTCTTTCTTCTATTCATTTTTTGTCATTTCTTTTATTTTCCTTTCTTTCCTTCATCTATTTTCCTTCCTTCCTTCCTTGTTTGTTTCTTTCATTCTTTCTTTTTTTTTCTTTTTTGTCCTTTCTTCTATTTTTTTCTTTCTTTCTTCCATTTTCTTTTTTCTTCCCTGTTCTAATTTTCGCTTTCTCACCAGTCTTCCCACCTTCCTCCATTTTAATCATGACTGGCTTTGAGGCAATTTACGCTCAAACATAACGAACCGATCTACGCCTAGTACATAGCTACACATAAATAAACTGACAAACAACTAACCCAAGAAAGCCCAAAGAAACAACTATCTACTAGACAAAGGAAAAAAAAAACAACTAACTGAATACATATAAGATACCTATTGAGACACAAACATACATACAGTCAAACATACCAATGAATGAAGCCATATTGTGTTTATTGGTATTTGAAACGATGGCCCGATTGCATCTTGGGAAACAATTTAATTTATTCCCTTGCATACTCTTATCTTTTGGTCGATGTTTGCTAGTGTTTATTATTTGGAAAACGCCTGGAGTGTTTCTAGCGCACTGCAGACCGTCCATAACTCGCCATGACCGAATACAACCATCCCTCTCCAGAAACACTATCCGCTACCAACGGATTGGCTCCAAGCTGGTCTCGTATCCATCCCCACACAGCCCATAGTTGCCATGACTACGCAGTGAATTCCTCCCGACTAAATCAGCCAGTGAATCGACGGTTTATAAACAGTACCGTTTCGATTCCGATATTGTCGTATAGGGAGAGCAGTAGGAAATAGACTTTAACTGTGAGTTTATGTATCACACGTAAGTTTGATAGAAAATGAGTTCAACAGATATAGTAAAATTGAAATGGGTGTAAGACAAGGGGTAGATTGTTCTAGTTCCACGTGCCATGCCTTTTCTGGATATCTCAGTTTCAGTTATTTCCCTTTAATAGTTCAAGTTTTATTTTTCGCCTTTACTGTAGCCAGGTGAACTCACAACTCTTTGAGTCACTGGATTACTTCAGCCAACGATTTTACCCTCAATTAATTCAACAATGTACCCCAGTGGACGAAATAAAGGATTCATTTCGAAATTACAACGTATAGAATCTGAAGAAGGACGGAGCGTACAACGGCCGAAATGCTTTGAATATGACAATAAAGATGAGGATAACAGTCTGAACAATGTAAATAGCAAAATTAGTTATTCTAATATCTTTCCCAAATATGTCAACGTTACCTAGCAGTCCACCAATAACAAATAAGATAGAAAAATAAATATTTACATTATTTACATTGTTCGGAATGTTGGTCATCATTTCTATTGGCATATTCACGACGTTTCGGCCGTTATATGCTTCGGCCTTCTTCAGGCGATTGGAATTTCGAAATGAACTCTTTATTTCGCCCACTAGAGTAGATTGTTCTAGTTCGACGTGCCATGCCTCTTCCGAGTATCTCAGCGATCACTCTCAACTCACCTCACCAAGGGAGATAATTCGAAATTCTAATCACCTGAAGAAGGCGGTAGTGTAAAACGGCCGAAATGCCGTGAATATGACAATAAAGATGAAGAAAACAGTCCGAACATTGTGAATAATATTACAATACCTCATGTTAGAAATATAGACAGATATAGGAAAATAAATGTTGTCCAATTCGTCTGTCACCAAGTATCATGTCTCATTCTATAATTTGTAAATCAGTTTTCAAATGTCATTCCACCTCTAATTGTGACATCCTCAGATCAGTAATCTTCACGGATCTTGTTTGCCTTGCTATTTAGAAGAAATAGGCTTTCATCACTCGAAAAAAGCCATGTTCGAGCTGAAATAAGAAAATATCTTTTTCTTATGTATTCCGGCTTTTTTGGGGAGAGTACATAAATATATAATTACGTAAATATGTAAATATACATATAGACATACATATATCTGAATTGAAATCAATAATGAGTTGAACAACGAGAGGAGGAGAGAATAAGGAAGTTGAGAATAAAAATAAATTCATATTATTATATATTGTAATAATAATAATAATAATAATAATAATAATAATAATAGGAGACTAAGAATAAAAATAAGATAAGAATAAGGAAGTTGAGAATAATTTTAGGAAGATGAGAATACGAAATAGGAAACGTTTACAAATTTCGCTTTCATTTAAGCTTCAAATTTTTTTTAGAAATGAGTTATTGAAGAGGAAGTTTTGTTGATTTGAGTTGTGTTTGTTATTCATTAGTCATGTAGATCTCTATCTTTCATGTTAGATGTCAGCCAGTGCATCACGATCAATATGACTAAAATGTGCTAGAGCCCCATTAAGAATGAGCCACACTCATTTTTGTATAAGCAGGAGTACATCATTTAGCAGGTTTGGAAATGTGTTCGAAATAAAAACTCTGGAAGACGTGCTGGGAGAACATATGGACCTACCAGACAGTCAACCACAATTCCAGTCCACAGTTAGATGCCATGCGTGATACACGCTTAGGTGATCATGTATCTTTTGATATATGACTGTCGAGACAGATTTTTCCCTGCAGTAGGTTGTTATTTCTTTCTGCGGTAGACCAGTTGCCATCGAAGGCTATAGAACCTGGCCTGTCCTGTTAGTTACCCAAGAAAAGGAAGAGGATTTATACTTTTCCCAAGGGTATTAACACAATGGATTCGACTGGAATTCGAACTGGGCTCTCCGATTCCTCAGTTCAAATCGTTATCCATTACTCCACACATTAATCGTAAATTGTTGCTGAAGTCTATCCTGTAGTGAACCATGCGGGTTTCGATCCGTCCACAAATATTGGTTGTTTAAATTTGTTATTCTAGCGCTTCCAAATGATTCCTCGTCCTAAAATAAGATGGAAGCGACAAATAAGGAATCGATAGTTAGTGTAATAAATCATCGACAAAAGTTCACTCGTGGTTAGCGATTAGAGGTTAAAAGACGTGTGCTGATACCTGGATGTTCTCCGACAGCCTGTAAAATGTGTTCTTGATGGTAAAGCGTACGAGCTGATCTCGGTCTTCCACGATGCATAGTTTGTGGGGCCATGGATCCTGTCTCAGCAATGCGACGATAAACAGTAGCAAAAGTTGGATAACTAGGCTGCCTTAAGTCTGCAAAGGCAACCTGATACAGCCGTTCAGCCTCGCGTCCATTACCATACACGCGGTCATATGTAAAAATCATATCTGACGACTCACAACATGAATATCCGGCCATTTTAAATGGAACACTTCTCAGTTAACGCACCACTAGACAGGTTAAATGCTGAAGAGTAACAAACCATAAATGTACACGAATAACAAATGTAACCTAGTCTCCATTAAACTTACTTTAAACTTAATAACTCAAAAACGACATGCGGACATATGCTTATATGGACTTATGTCCTTGTTTTATGTGATACACCGTATATATATATATATATATATATATATATATATATATATATATATATATATATGTATGTATGTACGTATTGCGATCATCAGACAAACTATTACATATATATATATATATCGATAGATAAATATGTAGGCAGAAAGATCGATAGATTTCTACTTAAATGCCAATTTCTTTGCTAATTACATTTTTATTCGCTTTTGTGATGTTCCCTATTAATTTTTTGATTTCATGTTAATATATGATGTCACATTTTTCTATATTTTAGTTCCTCCGGCTAGCGTCAGCCATCATGAAAACTTTTATTTTTTTTGTTCTTTTTGGTTTTATTTTCAAATAAATGCGTTTCAGGTATTCGCTTTTAAATATTGCATATATATATATATATATATATATATATATATATATATATATATATATATATATATATATATATATATAAATTCCAATAACCAAAGATTAGGGCAAATATAATTATTTATTCGAAAATTATAACATAAATATGTTAGAAAATCACTACAAAAACACCCATTTCTTCAACACTCTTGGTGTCTTTTCAGAAACACACTCGCCTTCTTGCACGATTAGAACTTACGTCACCCTAATGACCGTTTCTCCTACCAAGAAGATGGACGCAGGTTTGAATGCTGTCAGAAAACACATACTTTTCTTTAATAAAAAGCGTTTTCTCAAATATCGGTATCCACTAAAATTAACGTTTAATATATATATATATATATATATATATATATATATATATATATATATATAGATAGATAGATAGATAGATAGATAGATAGATAGATAGATATGTATGTATGTATAGCTAGTGTATTGGGACAGCAGATCATTATTCAAACATATATTGTTAAATATAACAAACGACAAATGTCTGACCCATTTCAAGCTTCGAATATTTAATTTCAGAAGAAAATTAAGACAAAAACTGAAGTGTCCAACATGTGGATATTTTTTTACAATGCCCTTCTTCGATCTAAGCTTTCTACTCACTTGACTCATCATCAGAGTAGTTATATGGACATTTCAACAAAGATATTCTACATCAAAGATGATATCCTGTTGTGTTTACATAGAAGTTTACTATGCGACGATAACGGTCGCGGAATAGCAGACGCAGGTCGTAAATTCGTGATGTGGTTCTGTGGCGCCGTACCCCGTGAGAGACCGAACTATTACCAATAGAACTATATGTTTAGATGCAAAGCAATGTGTTGTGACTAGTTTGAAATGAAATTTTGTTGAGTATGACGTTGCTTTGTTTTAATGTACATAACCGCCAATATGTGAAGGTTCTTTTTACTGTGTGTATGTGTGAATATTATTTTATCGACTAATATCTCTAATATTTTGTACATGGCTTTGTTTTTCTAAAAAATGTTGTTTAATGGAACTAAAATCAGAAAGGTGACAGGTAAGTCTACGGGAGAGCGTGGTTGTAGTAAAACCAATATATGTAGTGGGTTTATCATTAATATCAGAGATACATTCTCTGAACGGGCATGTAAATTGATACACTACATTAGTTTTTTGTAGAAGATTTAGTTTGCGGTTGTAGGGTTATTAGAGACTATGAGGTCAGTTGTTTTAATTTTTTTATAATATATGATAAGCTTAACTTGTTTGTTATTATTAATAGGTTTAACAATTCTATGTATTACCTTTTGTGTGTTGTTTCATCATGTTTGCAATTATGCATTTGGTTGCAATAATATAGTGTTATGTTTATTCTGATGTACACTATTATTATTAATATTATCAATTTTGTTAGAGGTATTATTAAGTTTATTGAGATACATTTTAATTTGTTGATCAATGCCGGAATTAGGGAATCCATTATTAACAATAGTTTAATGTTATGTAATTCTTTATATGGTTTGGAAGAAGATATCATTTGTGTGTGTAGGATTAAGTTTTTAACGACTAACTTATATCGTTGGGGGCATTCACTATTATAATTAAGAAGACACGAGCTAATGCTTTTGTAGGTTTCCTGTATAGAGAAGTAGTAAATGTATGTGTGCTGGAATCAATATTCCAAGTAAGTTTGACTAACGATAGTCGGTTTCAAGGTAAGAAGGTAGAATTTCGCGAAATAGCCACTGTACTGGTGATGATGCTAACGGTGCAAAAGTTGTAAATGATGTTGGGTTCACCTGTTGCGAATGACGAATAGATTATATCGTCACGTGGCTAAAATAGCTTAACAGTTCTAAGGTATTTTAACAGGTGCGCGCCTAGAAAAAAAAACTTTCCCTTCACAATTCTGACATTTGGTCAGGTTTTGTGAAGTGGGCCTGGCTGAGAAATTTTCAATATCTTGTATATATATATATATATATATATGTGTGTGTGTGTGTGTGTGTGTATGTGTGTGTCTGCGTCTGTGTCTCCGTAATATGAAGGCACGGTTGAGTAGTAGTAGTAGTAGTAGTAGTAGTATATATATATATATATATATATATATATATATATATATATATATTATAAATTAATTGATTTAAAATATGTTTTTTCGCTACACAGTTCTAAACATGTTTCAAAAATAAAAGCTAAAAGCCCCGAATTTAATTTTGTAATTAAATTAAAGACATTAGTTCCATTTCATTCTCAAGCGAATTTTGAAGTAACTTTTAAAATTCCTGGGTTTTAAAGACGCAGCTAAAATCATAATTCATGTTTCCAAGGTTACTGTTCTTTCTTTATATATATATATATATATATATATATATATATATATATATATATATATATATATATATATATATATATATATATATATATATCGAAGAGCCGAGTTCGAATTCCAGTCGAATCCATTACATTCACTTATTAATCCTTTTCTCCCTTCAGCAGCTATGGGTTAAATAGCAGGACTGATTGTGTTCTATAGGAGGACAACTCTGGATTCAAAAGAAAGATGAAAAGAACGAAAAAGGAAAGAAAGGAGACAAAAGGAGAAAATAAAAAAAACACAAGGAAAAAGGAAAGACCCAAAGGAAATGAATTAACAAAGTAAGTAAAAATAAAGAAAGAAAGAAAAGAAGAAAGCATAAAAAATGAGGAAGCGGTAAAGAAAGAAAAAAAAAACGATATTCCGAAACAAGGAAAGATAGAAAGTAAAGAAAAAAGAAATAAAGATAGCAAGAAAAAGGATAAAGAAATAAGGAAGGAGAGAAAGTAAAAAAAAGAAAGCGTAAAATGAAAACGAACGAATATGAGGTAGAAGGTAAGAAAAAAAAAAAGAGAAGAATTAGATACGAAAGAACGAAAGAAAAAAGTAAAAACAATAAGAGAAAAAAAAGAAAAAGAAATGGATTCCTGGTAGTGTCATTAGAATTTCAGGCTTGCGTTCTTATTGTTTTTTGAGACAACATTTTGCCTGCCATAATCGATCGGACCGCTTAGTTATTTTGCCGCTCCCTCGTCTAAAACCAAACTCGCTATTTGATAATGAACAAACCTGAGTGCGTTTCGAACCTGATGACCCTTTTTCCTCTTTAAACACACCTGTAACAACGAAAACAAACCCATTAATAATTTAAGTAGATGTAAACCATAGAAAAGGAAACTCTTCAAAAATCTAGACAGAAAAGGAAAATAAATGATTACTTATATATATATATATATATATATATATATATATATATATATATATTTCAATTAAAAAGTGCAATTATAATTTCAATTAAAAGGTGCAATTATAATTTATAAATTCATGAATCATTCATACAAAAAACAAATATAGAGGTTAATGATTTAAATGGTGAGAATACATCGTAAATAAGATACATCAACCCCGAACCTGTATATGAATGTTATGATCCCCAGTTGCATAAGGTCTTTTTAATTTTTTACAAGCTTTCGTCTGTTCCTACAGACATCATCAGGTATGGAAGTAGATTTTGCTCTTGTTTTTACTTCTCAGTAATAAGAGGACAACGAAAATAGAGATGTAATCCGAAAAAATGCTATGAGAAATGTGTTATTGTTTTGGAACGTGCGGTTTGAATTTAAATTTTAAGGTTGTGGGTTTTTGTACAAATATAGCAATAAGAGAATTCTTTTTTACTGGTAGATTTTCCGTGAATATGACATGAACTATTGTTCAATAATTATAGTAATGCCACACTTATTATCCGAGAGTTGCACGTGGGATCAGTTATTTTAATTTCAATTAAAAGGAAAATCTACCAGTAAAAAAGAATTCTCTTATTGCTATATTTGTAGAAAAACGCACAACCTTAAAATTTAAATTCAAACTCAGCGTTGCGACCGCACGTACCATTGCGTGTTTGGCCATTTCGGACTTTCGGGCGAGTTAGTATTTCTTTTGTTTTTTTATTGTATTTATTTTTTACCGTAAGGTTTACCTTATATAAGGCCAGGAACCACGTGGTAGAAGGTTACGTTGAAAGGCAATTTATATGGATAGGAAGGGCATATAATGGTTAACGTTGGACTTGAACAGATTAAGGTTGTCGTGATGAGGGAAACACACTCTCGTATGAAATTGACTTCTCACCGATGAAATACGGGAGGAACGTAGTTGGTTTGCTACAATATAAATATGCATGGCGAATTCTAGCCGTGAAGGTTAAACCTAGCGGAACCAAGGAGGGATGTTCGACGGAGCACATTCCGTAGTTATAGCTATAGAGCAGCAAGAAGATCGCCGCATCCCACCTGGGAGAGAGAGGCTGGAGGGTGAAAAATAATTCGTGCATCAAGAGTGGTCAAATAAAAATTCAGCCCTCCGTCGAGCTGGTTTTGGATGGCTGTGGTGTAGAGAGGCTCGTCAAAATAGACGCATTTTAAGGGTTATAACCTACTCACTTAAAAACTGGCTAGTTATAGAAACCGCAAAGATAACTTGCAGCCTATGATTCTCAAGGAATTTAATGGCATAATATATATATATATATATATATATATATATATATATATATATATATATTTGTTTGAATAAAAACATACCACTTTAAGGTTCCATGTAATAAGTTATTTCACCACAACCCCTTTAACAGGGCTATGGATCATCAGACTTTACTTCCAAAGGTTGAAATGAAAAATGAAAAGAAATTCACACGTTTTTGATTGACCTCATCAAGCATATGTAAAATTAACGAAGTGAGGAAGTGAGGTGGGAGAGAAGATAAGATATGAGTGGGTTAGGTATACCATTTCAATTCCTTATTCTTAACCCCACTGTCTGTCGGCTAGACGTTGCTTAAACCTAACGCGTCTTGTCTCTAGATATAGATGGGTAAGGGGTGAAGACCGACATTAAAGGAAGAAGCTACTGCAACCCTAATAAATTATATCATCCTCCCTGGGTCTATCCATGCGGATTACCTAGTTTTGCATAAACTATATATATATATATATATATATATATATATATATATATATATATATAAGTGTATGTTAAGGAGTCCACCCCTTTTTCATACAAGTGGACTCGCCCAGTGTGTACTTGTACTGCTCCCTGTGAATACCCAGAGAGTGGAGTGATACAGTGAGAGAGTGAGAGTGAGAGTGTGAGGTAGCCGCTTTGTAGGAGTCACAATTGCAAGCACGTAGACTCAGAAGGAAGTCATACTTCGTTACTGAATTTCCAAGAATGTACATATATTATTATTGTTACTAACCACATTTCTGGATCTACAAACCGTATCACCAATTGTATTATTACGTCAATACATTTATTTGCTATATTTCATTCTTGCGTTTGTCATTCATTTGAGACCGGATTTCATCGCGGAATCCACAACAAATTGGCGACGAGCGATTCGAACTCACACGGGAAGAACAAACAACAAAAAATTTTCCCTCGTCGTCCACGACAAATGGACGACGAGCGATTCGAACTCACACGAGAAGAAGAAATAGAAAAATCCTCCCCTCGTCCACAACAAAGTGACGACAAAGGGTTACGAGGGTTAAAAATACGTAAAATTGAGTTATCATGGAAGATTTTAAAAATATTTTGTAGAACTGATAAAATATCAAAATGATCAACAATTACAACTACAAGAAAGAATGGAAGAAAAATGGAAAATGCAATTACTACAAACGCAGAAGGAAAATCAAGAAAGACAAATAGAGCTCCAGGAACTAATATTGAAAGTAGCGGGTAACAAGCAATTAGATATTGAAAAAGAGGCAACTTTTTCGCAAGACGCAGTGTGGAATACCATAGAGATTTTCAAATATTCTCTAGATGAGGACAAAAGTTTCGGAGATTACTTCAGAAGACATGAAGACATCTTTAATATCGACTGTCAAAACTGGACAAAAGCAAAAAAGCTACGTCTGTTGCTTAGAAAATTAGGAACTGAAGAATATACAAAGTTCGTGGATTATATCTTGCCAAAATGACGAACGAATTAACATTTGACGAAGCAGTTATATGTCTTAAAGAACTCTTTAGTCCAAAAACATCACTCTTCCACAGGAGGTGGAAATGCCTTAACCTGGTAAAGGGCGATAATGAGGATTATTCCACGTTTGCCGCAATCGTAAATAAACATTGCGACGACTTCAAATTAGCGGAATTAACCCCGGACAATTTCAAGTGTCTCGTATTTGTTCAAGGGTTAGTTTCAACAAAAGATAGTGAAATGCGCAAAAAATGCTATCAAAATTACAAAATGAACCTGGACTAACACTACAACAATTATCCGACGATTGCCAGAGATGCCTAAGTATAAAGAAAGACGAGAGGGACATTGAGGAGTCAGCTGTATCTCATATGCGTAAGCTAAACAAAAGTCTACGTTCTTCACCCTCCCCGGAAAGAAAACAAATATTCTGTAATAATGAAAAAAGATTCTCACCCTCCCCGGAAAGAAAACAAAAATTCTATAATAAGAGAAAAAGTACAATATCCAGGGCAAATTATGACGAAAATCGAAGTAAATAGAAGTCCCCCACCCCTCATCAGCATGTTATCGATGTGGAGAACTACTAAAGTTAAAGGAAGAATTATATAACCAATTTCCTGAGGTATTTTCAAGCGGGTTGGGACGATGCAACAAATTCGAGGCCAGAAGTGAATTAAAAGAAAACGCCCAACCAGTTTTTAAAAAGAAGCGTAACGTACCGTTCGCTACTATAGAAAAAATCGACAAAGAATTGGAGAGACTTGAACAAACTGGGATTCTTTCAAAAATAGAGTTTAGTGAATGGGCAGCATCGGTAGTTTATGTCAAAAAGAAATCAAGAGAAATCCGCATATGCGCAGATTTTTCGACGGGACTTAACAAGGCTATAAAAGAACCAGCATTACCCACTATCGAGCCCAGAGAAAATTTTTACAAAGCTCAACGGCGGTAAGATATTTTCAAAAATAGTTCTAAGTGAGGCTTATCTACAAATCCCAGTACAAGAAGAGAGTACGAAAATCCTTTGCATTAATACGCACAAAGGGTTGTACAAATTCAACAGACTACCATTCGGAGTAAAAGTTGCACCAGCAATTTTTCAGCTAACGACGGACACAATGCTCACGGGCCAGAATTTAACGACCGCTTATCTGGATGGCATTCTAATTAAGAGCGACAATGTTGAAGAGCACACATCACACATAAAGGAAGTTTTCAGAAGACTTCAGGATTTGGGGTTCAAAGTAAAAGGAGAAAAGTGTGAATTTTTTCTAAATGAAATTAGATACTTAGGTCAGATAATAAATGAAAATGGCAGGAAACCGGACTCGGCAAATAAAAAATATGCCTGAACCAAAAAATGTTGCAGAACTACAAAGTTTCCTGGGCCTAGTTAACTACTATGGCGAATTTATTGATAATATGCATAAACTGAGGGCCCCACTAAATGAGTTACTAAAAAAGGAGAATAATTGGAATTGGAGAGAGGACTGTAAAAAAGCATTTAAAGAAATAATACAAAAATTAACTTCGGAGTTAGCATTAACACATTTCGATCCCGAATTCGAATGGGGTAGGTTCGTGTATTCTACACAAGATGCGGAACGGTATAAACAAACCCGTTGCACACGCATCTAGATCATTATTACCGGCGGAGAGAAACTATTCACAGATCGAAAAGGAGGCATTGGGCATAATTTTTGCGGTAACTCGTTTTCACAGATATATTTATGGGAGAGAGAGAGAGAGTTCCCGCTCCAAACGGACCACACACCACTTCTTATGATTTTCGGTTAAAATAAAAAGGTCTACCAGTTTATACAGCGAACAGACTTTTAAGATGGGGAACTGTGTTACTAAACTACAATTTTAAACTGGAATTCTTACCATCAAAGAAAACAGGACACGCTGACGGACTATCGCAATTAATACCTGCGAAAAGCGAACCGTTAGAAGATTAGGTAATTGCAGCATTACAAGCTGAAGATGAAATCAGTAAGGTACTATGCAATACAATAAAGGAACTACCTGTAACGCTGCTAGAGATAAGACGAGAAGCAGAAAGAGACGAGTTTATTCAGGATACCAAGAAAAAAATAGAAGTGAAAGTGAGGAATTTAGCAGACAGTTTCTCAATCTGTGACAACATATTATTGTATAACGAGAGAGTAGTAATACCGAAGTCACTACGAAGAAGGATCTTAAAAGATTTTCACTTAGGACATCCCGGAAAAAGCCGGATGAAATCACTTATGAGAAGTTTTGTCTACTGGCCGAACATGGACGATGATATCACGCAAATGGTGGAAAGTTGCAAAGGTTGCGCTGCTGCAGCGAAAGCACCACTCTCTATATAAAGGCCAGGGCCTAAAGTCGACAGACCGTGGTCCAGAATACACGTGGATTACGCAGGGCCCATTGAAGGTTGCTATTATTTAATAACAGTAGATAGTTTCAGTAAATGGCCAGAGGTTGCCAGATTTAAACACCCGACGACAGAAAACATCATAAACTGTTTACATGAACTATTCGCGAGATGTGGCGTCGCGGATTGTTTGGTAAGCGATAACCGCACACAGTTTACCTCCAGTGACTTCAAAGAGTTTTGTGAGACATATCAAGTAAAACATATCAAGATAGCTCCATACCACCCGAGGTCGAATGGAAAAGCTGAAAGATTCGTTGACACACTAAAAAGAGCATTAAAAAAAGCCGAGGATGTACCGACGATAAAAGCGATACAACAGTTCCTTCAAGTGTACAGAATAACACCTAACGTGAACACGCCATCGGGTCTTTCACCAGCGGAATTGATGTTTGCTCGGAGGATAAGGTCTGTGTTTGACAAATTATTGCCAAACAAGAACAAAAATCAGTATACACCGATTGTACCAAAGAGATCATTTAAACCTGGAGAACGTGTTTATTTTACGATGTTTAGAAACAATATGGCGTACTGGGAGCCTGGCACAGTAATCAATAGATTAGGAAATCTAATGTACACAATAAAAGGAGATAAGTTTTCACATAGAAGACATATCGATCAATTACAAAAAAAGACGGATTGAGGAGCCAAGCTCGTCAACCGCAGAAAACGACGATTGTATGGATGCAATCTTCGAAGCGTTTGAGATCCAAAGACCGCAGGAAGACACAGAAATGAGAAGGTCAAACAGGAACAGAAAATTTGTCGAACCCCTGATTATCAACCATAAGAGACAAAAATACTAACTCCCCCCAAAAGGGATCTAAGAAGGGGGATGTTATGGGGTCCACCCCTTTTTGATACAAGTGGACTTGACCAAAGTGTTACTTGAACTGCTACCGTTAAATACTCAGAGTCAGTCAGAATATAGAGAGAGTGAGCAGAGATTGTGATTGAGTTGGGGGTAGAGTAATAATGTGAGGTAACCGCTTGTAGAAATCACAGTTACAAGCACGTAGACTCTAAAGAAGTCCTACTTCTAGACTGTATATATATATATATATATACTGCCACTAACCGCGTTTCTGGATTTACTAACCGTTTTACCCATTGTATTATTGTGTAAATACATTTATTTGTTATATTTCATTCCTGCGTTTGTCATTCATTGGAGACCGAATTTCATCTCTCAATCCACAACAAAGCCGGTACAAATGAAAAAAATTGATACTGATAACTTTTTAGATTTCACTGAAACAGACGTTAAACACTTCTATCTTCACTTCTGTCTTTCTTTCTTTCTTTTTTATTTCTTTCTTTTCCCACTGAAACCGAATAGTATCTCTGATATGTCATTTCCGTGTTTTTTCGCGGTCAAAACGGAGTAATGAATTATTCATGAGATATTGACTGGGCGTAATTATCGTGCAAACTATCTAAGGAGCTAACTACCTAACGAAGCGAGGGACAAGCAGAATTACAATAGAGAAAATTTAATCTAGTTTGCTTAATTTATATTTTCTGTTCAGCTATTTTTATCGAATCTGTCATTAGTTTATTTACTGATAAATAAAGGAAGTGAGGTGAGCACACTTTAAGTGCGTTTATTCCATAGATTTTGCTCAGGGTAGCAATTGTTGTTAACAAGAATAACTACTGCGTGTTCCCATATAATCGACGTTATGAGAATCGTGCTACGGATGACGCGACAAAAGGAGGAGGGGTTTCTTTTTCCTAACGAATTTTGTTCTTTAAGCATCAGCTTAAAAATATGCTAACAAAAGTGATTGGTGTTAGAATTGAGCACTCTTGGTTGAGCCAAGAAAAAAAGATGCAGGCGTTCGAGAACAAATGCTTGCGAAAGCTCCTCCGAATCTTCTACTGGGAGCGAAAAACAAATGGCTATGTAGGGATCAAAGAAAATAATTTCGAGTTCTGAAAGGAATCATTCTTCGCCACTATTAAACGTCTGAAGATGTCGTGGTCAGACAACATAACAGCCTCTGCAAGACCATCACGCAAGCCACTGTTGAAGGTGAACACAAGCGAGGACAGCAACGCAAGAGCTGGTCAGACAATAACAGAGAGTGGATGGACGTGACAATACCGGGACTCCTGAGTGCCACCGCCAACATATCACCCTGAAGGAGATTGTTTTTTTTTCTGCCCTTAGGTCCCCCCGATGAATGAAGCTGTCGAGGCAATGTTGGTGACGATGATGATGATGATGATGATGATGATAATAATGAACAAGAAACCTCTTGAAAATGCCTAAAGCACTTTGGAGAGTAATTATTATGGACGATTTTACACTTCCTTCAGTCTCATAAAAGAAAAAACACGAATAAACTTAATAAAAATCTTATAAAATATTTTCCTTTTCCAGAACCGAATATATAAAGTAAATGGTACTGCACACACACACACACACACACACACACACACACACACACACATATATATATATATATATATATATATATATATATATATATATCCCAGAAGAAGCGTTTGAATAAAGGTGATTGGATTGGTTGGCGTGGTTCTGTGAAGTGACCTCCCAGATCACCAGACCTTACCCTACTTGATTTTTACCTTTGCGGGCATATGAAGGCCATGGCGTATCAGAAGAAGATACAAAACATAAGTCATCTCAAGCAACATAACACCAACGCCTTTACAAGTATATCTCCAGCTGTGATTCAGCAGGGGAGGACACACGTTAAAGAGTGTTTCCAACAGAATGGTAGTCATGTAAAGCATATTATATAAATAAAACTGTTTGTTTTTTTTTATATATTAAATGGTTTATTTTTCCTATGTATGGAAATTTATGGGGCTTCCAGTATATATATATATATATATATATATATATATATATATATATATTAAGACATTTTTATGTTTATACATTCGTTTTATAGATACAAATATTTAAGTAAATGCTCTGTTTATAATAAATAGTATTAAACAACATTTAGCGGCCTGAATGTCCGAGAAATTTTCATAGACAAATATTTTCAGTGGAAATTTCTTGGACATTCAGGCCGGTAAATATTGTTTAATACTATTTATTATAAACAGAGCATTTACTTAAATATTTGTATCTATAAAAAGAATGTATAAACAAAACAATGTCTTAAAATAAGTGTCGGACTTTGTCCATATCATAATGTGTTACGTCACATATATATATATATATATATATATATATATATATATGTGTGTGTGTGTGTGTGTGTGTGTGTGTATGTGTTTCGGCCACAGTGGAGCATTCGGTTACCAAGGTCGATTTTACTGCTTTTAAACTTCAATCTTTTCACGCACATTCATATCTGCACATAGCGTATCAAATGTAAACATATGACGTCACACATACAAATATTTAAGTAAATGCTCTTACCCGCCTGAATGTCCGAGAAATTTCCACAGAAAATGTTTGTCTATGAAAATATGAATCGAACCTGTATCCTATACGGAACCGTCATATAGCCTGATGTGCCTTATCAGTTTCGGCCACAGAGGAGCGTTCGGTTAGCAAGGTTGATTTTACTGTCTTTAAACTTTAATCTTCCATATAGTAAATGTTGTTTAATACTGTTTATTATAAAAACAGATCATTTACTTAAATATTTGTATCTATAAAAAGAATGTATAAACATAAAGATGTCTTAAAATAATTGTCGGACTTTGTCTATTTCCTAATGTGTGATGTCATTTATTTACATTTGATACGCATCGAGTAGATATGAATGTACGTAAGAGATTCATGGAAGATTAAACTTATAATAAAATCATTTACATGATTGTACAATCATAGTATTGAAGCATGAAAACTTTTGTGAAAGCGATGTAAAATGTTTTTATTATAATCTATTATAATAAAATATTATAATATATATATATATATATATATATATATATATATATATATATATATATATATATATATATATATATATATATATTGGTTGGATAGATGTGAGTTTGTGACCCTGGGTTTCACGCTTTTGCAATCGTATGATCGCAAAAGTCTGAAACCCAGGATCACAAACTCACATCTATCCAACCAAATATGTTAGCTCTATCTCTGATATTGAGCGCTGTCTAATAAGTACCGCGCATATAATATATAAATACTTATATATATATATATTTATTTATATTTATATACACACACTTTTCACACACACACACACATACATACATACATACATACATATATATATATATATATATATATATATATATATATATATATATATATAATTGTCTATTTGGGCAGAAATACTTATTTTATACAAGTTCCATTAAAAACAGACCAGGTACTGCAATTAAACATTTTTCTCGCATTCTTTTTTCTCTTTTAGTCTTCATGTAGAAAATATATTCACAAACGTTCCTCTCGATGAAGCTATCAATATAATCTGCCATAATTCGATTCTACCTCCATCTATCAAATCTAATATTGTTACTAAATTACTACTCGATTCTACAAGGACAGTCCCTTTCTAAGATCATACATGCATTATTTAAAATCAAACTAATGTAGTTATCATGAGAAATCCACTAGGACCTTCTTTCTTTAATTAGTACATGTTTCAGGTCAAAACCAATGTATTTGAAAAATTACTAAACTTAAAATCATCGTTAACAACAACTCACCTGCAAGATCAAAATTATAGAGGATCAATATTATTTAAAAATTTACAAGCACTTCAAGGAACTGCATTTATGAACAAACGAAATTCATTTATATTTATATTGGACATACCACTACATGCTTATCAAGATGACAGATGTTTCATTTCTCAGATTATAATTCAATTAGGCACACAGAAATGTACCAAACTCCGTCCGCAACATACTTGTAAACATACGAGCATAATTGCCTCATCCACATGGAAAAACAGTTAGAAATATTAGAAGCATTAATAATAAAAAATAAAAAAGTCAATAAAATAAAATATCAATTATGAACACGGCTACAACGTGCTGGTCGTGTTCGGTAAATAAACAAAATTTCCATCATTATAGATACACATATATAAAAAATTACATATTCATTTAAAATATCCGTGATAATGACAAAAAATAGCCGAAAGCGCTCGGATATACATAGATCATTTGTGCAGATTTTACACATATGCTTCCCCCCCAACACCCCAAAAAAACACTCGCACGAAGGCAAGAACGAAAATTTGAATAAGTTTTATCGCAGTGCCTTGTCAGTCACCTTTTATGAATTATATATATATATAAATTCATGAATCATTCATACAAAAAAACAAATATAGAGGTTAATGATTTAAATGGCGAGAATCATTAAATCATTAACCACTATATTTTTTTGTATGAATGATTTATGAATTTATAAATTATATTTGCACCTTTTAAGTGAAATTAAATATATATATATATATATATATATATATATATATATATATATTTAACGTTCGAGTAAAACATCTTGAAACGCGCATTGAATCGGGAATAAATCGCCCCTCATTCACATAAAAACTTAATTATATGTTGCTTAACTATAGAAAAAATAAATAAAGGCGACAAACGAAGTTCTAACATCACAGAGTTTTAAGTCTATTCACAAAGAACAAACGAATCAATAAAAGCTAAAGTGCTGGCAAATAAAGCAAAATAGTAAGAAAAGAAATATAAAGCCAAACTGAGAATAGGAAAAATCGAAAAGTAGAGAAAATTACCGGAGATGTACAGCAAGTCTATTTCTGCCCTTCTGTTCAGTGTGAGAAATATCAACTTGTATGCTGAAGCGGGGAAAAGTCGCCAGGGGAGATAACTGCCTGCGGTGTTAACTTAGTAAAATTGGCCTGCTTTCACACCCGTCACAAAATTACCCAAAATACTCCTAATTTCACACCTGAAAGTGATACTGAAGCTACTGCTGCAAAACTGTTGATAATTCTGTCCAAATTCGAGGTGTTTGGGTTCGAAATTGCAAAAGAACACGGCGCAGACTGGTTTAAAGAAACTCAATAAAAGAAAGACTAGTTCCAAGCGTTGCTCAGGCTGTTGAGATCATTGTAATTTTTTTCTCTTTTCCCGCTAACCCATCCACAGGCGTAAAATCTGTTCTTTTTTTTTTCTCAGGTGGAGTCTTCGAAACTTGGTGTTACTCTTCTTTTTGCTTAACTGATAAAATAAGAACAGTAAAAAGAAGAAGTTGGGTAGATAGTAACAACAGAAAAGACAGAGACACTTCTTTTCATACTGATTGTAGATATGAACTACTCTAAAGTTTGTTTGGGTTGAAACGCTGTATTCATTCCAAAAGCAAATATAACGAGGATGCGATAAATAGAGAAAAATTGTATAAATGCAAAACTTACCATAAATTGTGGTTTACTTACAGTTTAGAAGTCAAAGTTTACAGTTTAGTTCGTAAGCTCAAGAGATTTGATAAATTGCTATCTTAGTAGAAAGTTCGACAGTCCCGACAAAGTAAAACTGTCACCTGCCCTCGAGTAGGATTTTCAATCAGCGGTTAACTGAGGCAAGAAATGGCTTGTAAATTTTACCACCCCCGAAATATACTTTCCATTAATCCCTATAGAGAAACTTTTCTGTCTACTAACTTTACGAAAAGCAACTCTGTGTCATCTTTGGCTCACATTTTCCAATGACATTTGCTTAATATACTGTGTTGTGTCAGACAATGTTTCTCGTCAGAATCCATCTAGAACATTTATAAATCTATCGTTCGTCCGTACATTGAATATTACTGTCATATCTGATCTAGTTTTCCTACTATATACATCGAGATTATTGAGAAAATTCAAAGAAGGGTCTGTTGTGTAATCGTTCCTAACCTGATATCTCGACTTCAGTCACTTTCTCACCGACCTAACCTGGCTTCACTCTGTCTTTTCTATAAATACTTTCATCTCAGTTGTTCTGATAAGCTTTCTCTCTTGGTGCCTCGACTGCATGAATTTAAGCGTACTACTCAACTGGCAACTAAGTCTCACCGTTTTAATGTTAAAATAGCTAAAATGTAAGCGTATGTTATGTCCTGGCAGTTTCTGTCTTTTTTTATTCATTTGTCGCCTGTAGAAACCCCTTCCAATTTCTTGCTGTTCTGCCACATACGATCTTTAAAAAATTAAATGAAGTGTCAATTGTCATCTTCTGTTTTCCTGAAATCTGTTCTTTTATTCCTTCTTAGTAAATTCTTATCATTTTCTTATACACTCAGTAATCCCTCGCGTCCTAGTGGAATTATCACCTTACTTGGGGTGTAATGATTAAAAAAACCCATATAACGGAAAATATATATGAAAATACTATTTCTCATGTTCTAAATCCCAATGTTTAGAGCATGGGCGAGTTACATTTGATCAACCTTTAGATTGATGACGGAAAGGCGACGGAATGATATCGGAGTAACGTGAAATGGTGAAATATTTGGCCAATTCGGACTAGGAACTTGTAATGTATTCAGAGGAAAATTTATCAAATGCACGGTGAATGATCTGGTACTAGACAATAGCTGCTTTCAAGAATACCCTAGAAATAAAGGGCCCGATGGGTAAATTGTCGTTGTTTGTGTTTGTCGACTGCACAGTATAGTAGGGTCAGTTGGGTACCGTCTGTGACAAAAAGTGTACGATGATGCGATTTCAAAGTGTTTGAGTGTCAATCTGATGTCAGTACAGAGGATTCGGAAAGAGTTGGATGAGTCTAATGGTGATTAGGAAGGTACAGCATCTTGGAAAACTCACTCTGATTGTTCTGATAAGAAAAGAACTCCCGAATTCGCTGGTGAGGGCCTTAGACTCAACACACAGGCCTACATCAAGCGCCTTGAGGAAGTAGTGCTGCCATGGGTCAAGAGGGTGGAAGATGGAAGACCTGATGTCTGGCAACAGGATTCTGTACCATGCCATAGAAGCAGGAGAACCCAGTCATGGCTGTCAGACAATTTCTGTGACCACATCACCTCTTATATCTGGCCATATAAAGCCCCTTGATTATTATGTGTGGGGTGCAGTTGTGTGAGAAGCCAACAAAACTCCTTGTAACACCAAAGATAAACTGAAGGCAAGGATTATAGCAGCATTCACCAACTTAAACAAGGAGACCGTCCAGAAGAGTTGCAGGAGATTTCAATGTTGTCTGGACGCCGTAGTTGAAGCCAATGATGATTTTATTGAATAAATTTACTCTTCAGTATTTTAAGATATTCTTATGTAATTTTGGTGAACATATATGTTAAAATGAAATGTCAGTGTTATTTTCTTGTTTGAGTAATTTAGACGACACTTTATCCATCGCACTTTTTATATGAAGATGGAGAATCCCAGGAGGAGAAACGAAGAAGTTATCCGACTATAAATCCATGTATAACAATATTTATTAAGAGCTACCAAAAAATGGTGAGCTATGATCTCCAACTCCCTGAGGGGAGACGGCACTATAAAGAAGAATGTAAAAGTATATATATAAGTAGACGTCCAGAGAGAGACTGTTTTCCGTAGCGCATGTCTTCAGTGCGACTAGACACACGATGGCTTCAACCCAGGATCGAAACTCGACCAATTTGACATCAGTCAAAGACACTAACCTCTAGGCTATCATCGGGCGATACGGTGAAAGGGAATTTTTAACGCATTATATACGTTATATGCATTATCAGCCGCCAGAGTGCTCCATACATTGCGAAGAGCTTAGCATTATAGCAAAAGCAGCCGTCAAATACCCTTTCTTCCAAAGTGCTAACCGACGAACGTGAGCGCATATAGTCATTCACAGACTGTTTCGCTGTATCAGTGCTCTTCAGTGTGGCTAAATGTCATTATTGCTAATAATAATATTTCCGAATCCAAGATATCTTTGAACCAGAACTCTGAAGACATGAGCCATTGCATACATACAAATATTATGCTGACGCTCATATGAGGCTGGATAAAAAAGTATGCACATTTCAATTACCCACC
The DNA here is from genome assembly GCA_963932145.1 of Acanthosepion lycidas. Classification (NCBI taxonomy): domain Eukaryota; kingdom Metazoa; phylum Mollusca; class Cephalopoda; order Sepiida; family Sepiidae; genus Acanthosepion; species Acanthosepion lycidas. Next base: position 35,954,921 of record OZ010605.1, read on the forward strand.
CCCCGCCACGGATACATTTATAATACCTTAAAAATCTCCTCTTCCCCCTTCTTCTTCTTCTGTTATATTAGGCAAAGTAACTTGGATAATAATCAGAATATACCAACGACATACTAATAACGGACCATGCATATTTACCAACATCGAAAGAGTAATACAATATGAATTACGTTATATATCGAGAGGAAAGAAGTTACACCATTGTAATAGTCGAATTCAGTGCAAAAGTTAGGACGAGAAAAATCCCCGTATACGAAAATTTGGGTGAGAGAGGTTAAATTGTCGTTAATTTCTTAGAAAGGCAGAATATGCAAGTTATGAATACATTTTGTCAAAAGCGAAGAAGTCGTAAAACGGCTTTGAAAAGCCCAAGTAAAGAAGCCAACAATGAAGTTGACTTCATAATAGCTGGCAAAGAAAGGGTCGTTAAAGATGCAAAATAGACTGGTAGATGGCAGAGTCGAATTTAGCTTGAACATTGAGAGAAAAAAAAGAAAAAAAAACGATTCTGCAGAACACATGTTCTAATACGGTCTGGGAAAACAACAACGAATTTGATTTAGAAATCAAGAACAAATTGCAGGCTTTGTGAAATAAAGGAAATAACGGTAAAGATATAAATAGCAAATTGACAACGGCAATTAAGGAAAAAGCAAACGACATTTGGGAAAACAAACGGAAATAGCAGTAACTAAGGGAGATAATCCAAAATCGACACTATAACTTATGGAAAAGCGAAGACATATAGTCTTGAATACTAAGAGAGTTAACGGTGAACAAGCAGAATCAAGAAGAAAGAAAGATTGCTAGACAATCTCCTCACAAATGAAGAAGAGACTTGAAGCAACAGAAACGTTGTTCTACAGAAAGAAGCTGAAAATACCAACGGCTAAACAGGTGACCAACGATAAAGCTTTAGAGAAAATGGAACCAAAAACGGCACTTATACTTAACATCAAATATTTGTTCAGCACTGCTGTTTCCAAGTATTGAACACAAAAGTCTTTGTGTCAATTAACTTTTTATTCACTGGACCATTTTTCCTAAAAAAAACCGGAACATATAACATCTGAAACGTCGTGAATATGACAATAACCATGAGGACAGCAGTCCGAACAATGTAAATAGTGTAAATATTTATAATACCCCATCGCAGGAATATAGACGGATGCATTTAAATTGTTTCTCTCTCTCTCTCTCTCTTTGTCTTTCTCTCTCTCTCTCTCTCTTTCTCTCTCTCTCTCTCTCTCTTTGAGTGTGTGTGTGTGTGTGTGTGTGTGTGTCGGGGGTGGGGCCATTTGAATGCATGTGTGTACATACCATATTTGATTACATATAAGGACCTCCCAGTTCATATTACATATTACAATATTAGAAAAATTAATGATAGTGAAAAAAATTGCATGACGCATTTCAAATTTCAGGAGTTTTGTTGATGTAATTATATATGCGTATGAATGGGAGGGGGATATAAAACGGAAACGTTGGCTATAATTATACACAGAAGGGAAACATTGAAACTATTGGGACGCTGAAATTTAAAACTTGCATATTGTATTACATATATATATATATATATATATATATATATATATATATATATATATATATATATATATATATATATATTTCAATTAAAAGGTGCAATTATGATTTATAAATTCATGAATCATTCATACAAAAAACAAATACAGAGGTTAATGATTTATTACGTTGGTGCAAAAATAATGACGTAATAATGCCGTTTTTTGACGTTAAAAAATACGTCAAAAAGCGACATTATTGCGTAATTATTTTTGCACCAACCTAATAAATGGCGAGAATACATCGTCGCAAACTATATCAATAAGATACACCAACCCCGAACCTGTATATGAATGATATGATCCCCATTTATAAATTCCAGTTGCATAAGGTCTTTTTAATTTTTTGCAAGCTTTCGTCTGTTCCTACAGACATCATCAGATATAGAGTTAGATTTTGTTCTTGTTTTTACTTCTCAGTAATAAGAGGACAACGAAAATAGAGATGTAATCCGAAAAAATGCTATGAGAAATGTGTTATTGTTTTGGAACGTGCGGTCGCAACGCTGAGTTTGAATTTAAATTTTAATGTTGTGCGTTTTTGTACAAATATAGCAATAAGATAATTCTTTTTTACTGGTAGATTTTCCGTGAATAGGGCATGAACTATATTGTTCAATAATTACAGTAATGTCAGACTTATTATCCGAGAGTTGCATGTTGGATCAGTTATTTTAATTTCAATTAAAAGGTGCAATTAGGATTTATAAATTCATGAATCATTCATACAAAAAACAAATATAGAGGTTAATGATTTAAATGGCGAGAATACATCGTCGCAAACATAAATAAGATACATCAACCCCGAACCTGTATATGAATGATATGATCCCCCGTTTATAAATTCCAGTTGCATAAGGTCTTTTTAATTTTTTGCAAGCTTTCGTCTTTTCCTACAGACATCATCAGGTATGGAAGTAGATTTTGTTCTTGTTTTTTCTATTTGTAAGTTACAGTTTCTGAGTATTTTGTTTAAACATCTCTGAATCCATTATAAAAATCAGGATGTAAATACTAAACCCATGTATATGGATCATTTACAGGGAAACTGCTATAGGAAAATGACCACTATATTACACGTTTATTACAATAATAAATAACATCTACTCAATGGATACGCCATCACAGTCGGCCAAGACAGAGGCGTACGCCAACACAGTAGGCCAAGACAGAGGTGTATGTCAATACAGTCGGCCAAGACAGATGGGTATGCCAATACATTCGGCCAAGATAGAGGGGTACGCCAATACAGTAGGTCATGACAGTGGAGTACGCCAATACAGTCGGCCAAGTCAGATGAATACGTCAATACAGTCGGCCAAGATGAGGGTGTGTCAATACAGTTGGGTACACGGGAGAGAAAAGTTTAAGAACCACTTTCCTATATATTGTAGATACACCACATGCAGAAGTTTAGAGTCACTTTGCATTTCTTAAAATACACAGCTTAAAATTAGATAATTTTAAAGTAAAAGATAAAATTTCACTAAATTCCGTGTATTTGCTTTTATTTCTCCAGGCTCCTCTTACTCCCGATCCAAATTTAGATTTTTCTGTCCACAAAACTTTTTGCTAAATTATGCATATTTTATATGGGAAACATTATATTTTGTTTTTCACTATTAACTCCTCATGTTTGAAATTACCAAAATTTTTAACTATTAGGTTGGTGCAAAAATAATGACGTAATAATGTCGTTTTTTGACGTTAAAAATACTTCAAAAAACGACATTATTACGTCATTATTTTTGCACCAACCTAATAAGTTAAATTTTAATACAGTTTCTAAATGACAACTCGGCACTGATGAATGTTAGCAAAATATATGTAGCTGTCTCCGTTTGAAGAAAAACAGATTGCGTCATTGCGACAATATTTTCATAGTGTGTTTTATCTATTTTTTAATTTTGAAGTAATTTGAACAAAGTTACGAAACCAAAGCAGCTAAGTGAGGGTCAAAATTGAAATTGTAATCATGAGTGCTACTCTCAAAGACAAATTGCCAAGAAGTTGAAGATTTCTATACATGGGGTAAAATATTCATCACAATGGCAGTTAGAAAGTCGTGCAAATGTTGACAGAAAAAGAGCTGGAGTACCAAAAGTGATAACTGCTACTGAAGAAAAACAGTTGATTTTTTCCGATTAAAATAAACAGAAGGAAAACTGCTCCAGAGAAGACAGCTGAATTTAATTCTTCCCGACAGCAATGCCACTCTCAACTGTGAAATATCGCCTTCGATCAGCGAACCTTAGGATCTGCCTAGCCATCGAGACACCCTTGTTATAGAAGGAAAATGAGTAGAAGATACTTTTATTGGTAAAAATGCATAGAACGGTCGCAACGCTGAGGTTGAATTTTTAAATTTTAAATTTGCGTTTTTGTACTAATATGGTAATAGGAGAATTCTTTTGTACTGATAGATTTTTCAGTCAATATGGCATGAACTAAATTGTTCAATAAATAGAGGAATGTCACAGTTATTATCCGAATGGTTGTATCTCGGATCAGTTATTTTAATATCAAATATGTGGTGCAGTTCAATTTACATTACATGAATCATTCATACAAAAAACAGATATTGAAGTTAATGATATAAATGGCGAGAACAGATCTTTGCAAACAAATTTAATGAAGTACATTAACCCCGAACCTGTAGTTGAATGTTATGATCCCAGTTTATAAATTCCAGTTGCATGAGGTCATTTTTATATATTCATACATGTTTCATTACAAAAAATCAACATAGTTTACTAATTCAAGTGCCATTTGGGAGATTGTATCTCCAACGAGTTAAATAATATTTATGTTGGTCACACAACAAAATCGCTTTCACGACGCTTGACACTATATCTGAATGATAAACTTGCCGCATACACAATTCCGTAAAATCCTTATTGAAAACCCAATTATACTTAAACATGAAAACAATAAACAAAAATTCTTGAAGCTATATATATAAAACAGTTGAAACCTAACCTAAACAAAATAGACTATGAAATATCCACAAATATTCTTAAATGTCTATAATTGGTAACAGAAGCCATTGGTTTATCCCAACGGCTTCTCATACTTAATACTTCTCGAATTCACTCTCGAGTGGTCATGTGTGACGTCATGAGCTGCGGTCCCACTTTCGCTTCCATTGTCTTATATGCACATATTTATCGTTGCTTGGAAATCATCCATGTAAAAAGAAACAGATTATCATCACTTTCTTGTCCGTGTATTGCTTAATATATTGTACTGTAATTGTCATCTTTGATAATGGCTTTTGTAATCCGAAAGCTTAGATTGGATTAAAAGATATCTATCAATATTGTGATTGTCTTTCTTCGTTTAATGATAATGTTATTAAGCATATCAGACGTTATTAAAAGAATTTACATAAAATAAATAGACAACACTTATCTATATCCTTTAATGAAACATGTATGAATGAAAAAATGCTGCCTAAATACACAATATATATATATATATATATATATATATATATATATATATATATATATATATATATAATTACAAAAAGATGAAAAAACAGTAGAAAAAGATCTTACATAGATACATAAAACCATTTGGTAGATTCAAATTTATCAGATTCATTATTTTCTACAAAAAAAATCAAAACTAGCAACAAAGTTATTAAAAATAATATATCTCAAATTTCTAACGCGATATAAAAAAAACAATGCCGTATATGAGTATACTTGCCCACTCGGAGAATATTTCTCTGAAAAAAAAAAAAAAAAAACCCACAAAAGTCTGACGTAGGATACATCACAACCACACTCTCACGGAGACTCACCTACTACTTATAGGAACAGAGCGCCATCAGCACAAGGGTCACAATAGCATTAGTAGTATTGGACAACTACTCATAAACAATGTCAAAATGCTAGCAAAATCAAACCGTAAAAATAAACTTATGATCCTCGAAGTAATACTCATACAACAAAAAATATCCTCTTACACACATCCACACACATAAGTATATATATATATATATATATATATTTATATATATATATATATATATATATATATATATATATATATATATATATATACTGGAGCTATGGTTAAATCTTTATATAATTTTTCATGTGTTTTTATATTTTTTCTTTTCAGGGGATAAATTATATAAAATTTTTTCCGAATATTTTATATATCCAAATGCTTTCAGCAATACTTTTTTAGGGTGAATTTTATTTCACCTTTAACTGAATATACGAATTATTTTACGTATATATCTAGAATTATAGCATTTGATTATTTTCCGGTCTGCACATTTGTGGCCATGTTCATGATTGATATTGTTGTGTGTTGGCTTTTTCATTTTTTATTAATAATGCTTCCATTACAATTTTTTCCTGTGGATGATGCTATTATATTTTTATATTAGCAACGAATATGTTACAGAGAGAGTTTGATAGGTTACCGTGTGTATATAGTTGAGATGTAATTGAGCTATAGTCAGAGAGATGTAACATGAGTCTTCTTGTTATGTATGTTGTAGTATATCCAATAAAATTATCTACGAATTTGGCTTGGCCAGGTACACACTGACGTCAGGGACATGTGAATAATTAAATAATAATTGTTTATTTTTGTAATTTAGATCTTGAAGGTGAATTATTATTTTTGACTATGAGGTTAGCATTTAATTTTTTTTGTAATAGATAATCAAACTTTCTTGATTTTTCTCGACTGGTTTTGTGTATTCCTTTATAGTATATATAAGTGAAAATTCGTTTCACTTATCGCTACAATGCATATGATTTTTGTAGAACACGCACACACATACAAATATATATATATTGAATAAATTAAGAAAAGTTCAGTTGATATATCTGGTTAACTCATTCAAGTGTTTCGCCTCTTATCAAACATCTGGCCCTGATGTGTGTTAAACCACCGTAATTTTCACGTTATTTTCATAGTTGTATTATATATATATATATATATATATATATATATATATAAGTGTGTGCGTGTGTGTGTTTTCCTCATTTCTGCTTTTACCTTCATTATTCCTTGGATTATTGATTCACATGCTTTTCACTCTAATTTTTCCCCACATTTTAATGATCCCCCCCCACTTACGCTACTTGCGCACCCTAGCCACCTGTATCCATGCAGGCAGACAGTTCCAATCTATAAGAACGGGAGGGGATGATGGGAAAAGGCGTGGGATGTGGAAGAATGATCAAACCTCGTATAAATTGCATTTTAATTGCGTCTCCTCCTGCTCGCGTGATTTCTTTTGATTATTTCGTAAACAATTCACTTCCGACTTTTGCCGGCGCTCTCTGCCATCTTTGATCTCCTGAGACATTCTGATGAAATTACAAATTGGTTGTAATTATTCTGTGCCCGTTTTGCCGTTAATTTGGCCTGATATAATCTGACGTGCTTCGAACTCGACCAATTGTATTCTCGTAGAACATAAACCTCCCACGCTTTGTCATGCATTTCTATAAAGAAAATAAGTAAATAAAATGCAGTAAACTTAAATAAGGGAAAACATATGACATATCTTTAAGTTTTATTGCCACTACGTTATTCTTGATATGGCGATGAAAATTGACCAGATATTTCTCAACAATCTTCATAATCTCGCGAGAAAAGCAACGAGAAATGAGAATGAGATTATGTGTAAAAATGTATCTGTCAGCAATTATTAGGAAGTAAAGTTGGATGAGAATCCGACGGAATGTCAGATATGTAGGTCAAACTGGAAAAACCTCTATATTGACATGTTTCGCCAATGAACCGATGTCATCAAAAAAAAAAAAAAAAAGAATTTGATTTCGCTAGAACAAAATCTATTTTAGTGAGGCAATACGCTATTCATTTTTAGCTTCTAAACGCTTTCTATTTCACTTGTAAACACCATTTTTATAAAAAATAAAACAAATAAATATAACTTACGAAGACAAAATTACATTGAAGATTCAATGATCTACGAGTCTCCAGCGATCAATATACGATCGAGCTATGAGGCTGGGCTGAAAAGTTAATATGTTCATTATAAAAGAATCACGCTTGAGCTGTAAAATCTTGCATGCATTCATTTCATCTCGTCTTATTAATAACTGCATTGTTTCTTTCCAGGTACAAGGGTGGACTCAAAAAGTTCATAGGCTGGCAATGAAGGAGTGATGCTGGAGCTGTGAAATCTTGCATGCATTAATTTCAACTCTTCTTTTTAATAACTGCACTATTAATTTCCAGGTACGAGGGGAGGATGAAAAGTTCATAGGCTGACGATGAAGAAGAGATGCTCGAGCTGTGAAATCTTGCATGCATTAATTTTAATCTTCTTATTAATGAGTGCATTGTTTCTTTCCAGGTATGAAGGTGAGATGAAAAGTTTATAGGTTGACTATGAAGGTAAATTGACATTTGATTTTTTAAAGATTGCAAAAGTAACTGGTAGTGACTTCTCTTTGAAATGGACAGAATTTGACATCGTGTTGTTATCAAGTACCAGCAGAAAAATGGTTTAGCTCCCAAGGACATTCCCACTGACACGGTTCCTACATTAGGGGGCAGCTGAATTTCAGAGGGGAAATAAGAGTCTTAAGATGATCCCAAGGTTTGGGCATCCTGCTACTGCCACCAACGAGGAAAACGTTTATCGTCTTCACCACATGCTCATGGAAGATACGAGTAAATAGGATGTTTTTTTTATCCACGTCGCGGTCTCCATAATAGTGTGGGAGATTTACTCTCACCATAGCAGCAGAAATTTAGAAATTAAAGCATATTTGGCAGGAAATAAAACGAACAGAAATAACAGGAAACGTATGTAAATTGTATGTTAATTTATTTATATTTTTGTGTGCATTTTTCTGTGTACTTCTTAGGTTACAATTATCTTATGGTACATGTGATAAAAGGGAGAATTTACTCAATAGTATTACAAGTCATATCACAGAGAAAAGTCGGACACGTGGAGAAGAGATTGACGGAATGTCTGTATTTCCGGAAGGAACAGTTTTTGTTGCATGCTAGGAAAGTTTTATTATTTTTAATTTTTATTTAAATTATTTTATATAACTTTTTTATGTTATTATTTTCTTCTATTTTATTTATAATATTCAATATTATTATTATTATAATCATTTTATATTTTGCTTTAATTTATTTATAATAATAATGTCCCGACAGAGACAGGCGATTGACTATAAATCAAATGGCCAATGCAATTAGCATATCTCATGGCAGTGTTGACAATATTCTGCAAAATGAACTTGACATGACGAATGCTTCTGCACAGTTTGTGCTGCGTTTTCTGTCACTTGATCAAAGGGCATGCGGTTGATCACATCCCAGGAAAATCTGACATTGTTTGAAGTAGATCTAGCTGGTTTCCTTGAATATTTCTTAACCGGGGTGACCTGATTAGTTTCATCCCTTTGAACCATATACACAGAGGCAATATACATGTGCAGAGATACACGCCTGCTGACCTGCTCCAAAGAAGGCCAAGATCATTTCATCTGTAGAGAAGGTGATGGCTTCAGTTTTGGAGATGCAAAAGACATTGTGTTTATTGAATATCATCAAAAGGGCCACACTATTAATGGCGAGTACTATGCCAACTTGTTGAAGAGGTTACAAAAAAGCTAGCAAAACCAAACAGCCAGCAAAGCTAATGAAATGTGTCTTACTTCATCAGGGCAAGCCTCCAGCACACAAGTACTTCAATGGTTGCTGTGTGTGAGTGTAACCTTGAACTCGTTGATCATCTGCTCGATTATCTTGATTTGGGTATCATGTTTCCCAACACTTAACTGAGAACTAGTATCGCAATGATGATGACGTCATATCTGCTGCTCATGACTTTTATTATCAATAGAAAGATCATTCTTCTTTGAACAAGCATATGTCAGTTTAACTGGAAAGAAACAATGCAGTTATTAAGAAGAGTTAAAATTAATGCTAGATTTCACAGCTCTTGCAACCCTCCTTCATATTCAGTCTATCAATTTTTCTGCTCACCCTCGACTATTCGTATTAAATTAGTACTGAAACAATGTAGGATACTTAAACCTTAAAATAAAGAAATACAAATACTGTTGAAATGAGCCCAAATTTGATTTCTATTACGATAGACATTGTCGGGGGAAAGAAACACCCTATTGAAAATTACTTTTGTTTTAATAACACAGTATTTGCATGAAACAAAGCATATAGTGATCCCTGAAGTGATAGAAGTACATTACTAATTTCAAAGTGATAAGTGTAGCCCAGAATGACATAACGCCTGACAGGTTCTGTAATCTTGGGTGTGTAGGTGGTGCAATGGATATCGCCTTGAAATTGTTAATCGGAGGTCCGATTTCCAACCATTGCTGCGTTCGTTATATTCACTTAACCTGGTGAAAGATATGAATCAACCTCTTTTCCCTGGGTTAAGTAGTAAGACTTGTATCATTAAATCGTTATTATCTAAGAAAAAATTCTTACACTCTAAAAATCATTTCTGGCTTTAAATAACCTGCAAAGGACTGATAAACCGTAGAAATCAATCAACCGTGACGTAAAGTGTAAATCTGTTGTACAAGTGCAGAGATTGTGGCAGAGTGTTCATGAATCTTGTGATTCAGCAGATGCCAAAATAATCATGGTCTAGTAGATAACCACAGAAGCGGTCGTCTTTCAACATACAGATTTAAAGAAAATGTGCAAAAGTAAGAACTTTAACACTGTACTGTACTTCTACGATTATACAGTTCAAAATAAAACAGGTTTTATTAGGTTGGTGCAAAAATAATTTCGTTTTCTCACATAGTAACATATGTGAGAAAGCGACATTATTTTTGCACCAACCTAATATAAAAATAATTAATAATGTTATTAACAATTTTGAATAAGGAGTTTCCTTGCACTCACACTGGAGTTAATGTAAAAAAGAATAACGAATAATTTCCCTATTTGTTCTTAATTTATTTATTAAAGAAAATATTTATGTACTTATTAATTAATAGAATCAGCGCTTTCTTACTTGGATAGATGTTTTTTGTAATCATTTCACCCCATGCAAAGCAGTAAAGCCATTAAGACACAAGGAGTCACTGAGTGTGAAAAATAAGAAAAAAAAAAGAAAAAAAGAAACCTTATAAAGGAACGAGAAGAATAAAAGAAGAGGAATCATGAAGACAGTAGATAGCGATTGACATTGCGTTTAAATTTTTGAAGAGTAAAGTTCTCTTTTATGGAAAAGCCACAGGGAAGGTAGATTACGGTGCTGGGAAAGTGACTAATAACATAGCGTATCAAAACTGACCGATGGACTCAATTAGAATATCTTCTATTTCCGAAATTAGAACATTTTAAAGGAATCACCCGAACAAAAACTGCGCCATAACGTAAGCAAACACAGACTACAGAAATCGAATCGTTATAATCAGTCAGTTATGTGCTATGTGTGATACACGCTTAGGCGTTTATGTAACTTTTGATACATGACCGACATAGTCATTTCTTTCTGCCATCCAAGGTCTGTCCTGCTATTTACCCATAGCTAGTGGGAGAAGAAAAGGATTCATACCTTTTCCAAGGTTATTAGCACTGGAATTCGAACTGGCTCTCCGATTCCTCAATCCGAATTGCAATCCATTACTCCACCGAGACCCTTCATTATAATACCGTTTGATTATATCTAATCTTAGCACATTCTTGGTCGGCAGCAATCCATGTCTTTTTCGAAATTATAAAAAAAAAACATATATAATATATTGAAATTGGATTATCTCTTATATAAAAATCAAACATTAGTGTGCGTGTGTATGTGTGTGCTTATGTGTCCGCTCAAAAGCTTGATGGTTTATCAAATATAAATTTGGTTGTCTGTGTTTGCTAATATTACACTAATGACCTACATCACATAAACGTGTTTTTAAGATGTTTACTTCAATAGGAGTAGATAGGTTTTTCACCGCCCTGTTCACACTCCTCCCCGGTCTCTTGAACAAGAGTACAAGTTTATCACTTATTTGGGTTTCCGGTTCCTTGTAATATCTTTTCATTCTCTTTCACTCCTATTCCTAGTCCCTTTAATCATAGTGACTTTATCGCCTTCCTTTATATGAATTGATTAAAAAAAAATTGTTACCAACTTCAGTGATTCTTACTTAACGGAGATAAGTAAATTGCATATTCATTTTTAGAAAAAAAATTAAGTTGTATTTTGTTATTCATTTCCAATCTATTCCGTCCTTTCTAAATAAATGTTTGTCTTGGCGATGGCTTTTATAATTTAAATTACTTAGTCATTCACATAAAATATTTTTGTGCTCTGGAAATGGTAACGACCATAACATCTGCATTGAATATTGCTGATACATCTGCTCTAGTGTCCCTGTTATTTATCTCGAGATTCTTGGATTCAAAATCCAAAGAAAGGTCTGCAATGTTATCAGTCCAAACCTGGCATCTTGGCTTCAGTCACTTTCCACTGCCGTAACATCTTTGTCTTTCCCAATGAGCTTTCCTCCTTAGCACCCCGACCACATAAATTTAAACGTCGTTCTAGATTGGCAAATATCTTTCATCATTTTAGTGTTGGAACAGCTACATATAACCGTAAATTCTATTCTAATAGTTTCTTCTCCTACTCTTATCATCTGCGGACTATATTCCAGCTTCTATCTACTACAATCTTCAGAAATTCAAATGTGACATCATTAGCCCTCTTCTGACGTTATGAATCTTGTTATTTCACTGTCTTTTCTCGCTAACTCATTTTTTTTCACTGTCACTAACCTCTTGCGTTTTAGTGGAATTATGCCCTTACTTGGGATGAAATGATTAAAAGAACTTAGATCACAGATGGGAAATAAAGGGGAGTAAGCAAAGAAATGTTGACATAATTTGAAAATCTAAGAAATATAAACTTTATTTAATGAAATCATTATATGTTGAAGTTGTGTTCTTAGGAAAACGTTTTGTTTTCTTAATCGAGTTGTTAAGTTTACGAATGAATTCATTTGTTGATTCTAAATTTATATAGAAAAATATACGCTTTATCTTCAAAACGAACTCAAGCTACTATTTCATACTTAAAATTAAACCTTTCAATGGTTTAATACGTACGTAAGAGTTTGATTCGACTTAAACTTGCTGTCTATTTTTATAATTGTACCTAGTTGAAATTTATATTTATTCGTAGCGTTATTTTCAATCTGTGATCTAAATGTTCAGATCGTTACCAATTACAGAGCTGGGTCCTTATTTAATGTAGGTATTTTGGAAAAGAATCAGAATTTCTTTGTGCTGTTATATTGCAGTTACTCTTATCTTTCCTGTCCTTTGTTCCAAGCATCAATATGGAGTTAGTAGTAGTAAAAGAAGAAGTACGAGGTTGGACTGAAAAAAAAAAAACTCTTCTTATTAATAACTGCATTGATTATTAACAGATAAACTGACATCTGAATGTTCAAAGAAGACTTCATCCTGTTAATAAAAAGTCAATAGCAAATGGTGTCATCATCACCGCGAAACCAAAAGTTGTTTTTAATGTTGGAGAATAGATGATAGTCAGATGGATGCAAATCAGGAGAATAGGGAGGGAGAGCAACCAGTCAAAATCACAGCCACGCACAATTTTTTTTTAATTCTGAAGAGATCATAGTCAGATGGGATCAAATCAAGAAAATATGGAAGGAGATCAACCAGTCAAAATCACAGTCACACATTTTTTTTAATGTTGGAGAAGAGGTGATAGTCAGATGGGGGCAAATCAGGAGAATAAGGAAGGAGATCAACCTGTCAAAATCACAGTCACGCACATCAGGAATTGAAACCAAGACCTTATGTGCTGGAGCATTGTCCTGATGAATCAATACCTGATTTGTTTAGGGGTTTTTTTTCTGGATATTTTGATAGCTTTTTCTGACTGCCTTAACTAGTACTGTGCAATGATGGTGTGGCCCTTTTCAATATAAACACAATGCATTTTACATCCCAAATCCTGAGGTCGTCACCTTCACTGCAGTTGAGACGACAATGGTCTTCTTTGAAGCAGGTGAGAATGAGTCTTTCCACTGCATGGATTGCCTCTGACTCAAATTGAGGAACGCGACACTGATGCTGGGTCAGGAAACGTTCAAGGAAACCAGCTGGATCTACCTCAAGCAATGTCAGATTCCCTCTTGATGCGATCAGTGTGGTGTGCTTTTGATCATGTGTCATAAGACGAGGCAGCCACCAAGCAGAAACTTTCGTCTGTCAAATTCATTGTGTAGAATATTCTTAACTCTCTTACTGGAATATACTAATTGTTTATTTCATTTATAGTCAATCGCCTGCCATCCATCACAATGAACATGATCCTCGTTTTCCTCAAAAGTACCAGATGCAGGACGTCAAGACATATTTTCTTTCTAATTCTAGCTGCCTAGTTTTACAGTGCTGATAAAACCAGAGTGTCACTCCCGAATGTAGCAACCATGTCACTTGATAACACCATGAACACAAATTTTGTCCATTTTCAAGAGAAGCCGCTACTAAGTTATTTTTGAAGTCTTCTTTGAACAGTCATCTGTCAGTTTATTTAGAAAGAATCAACGTAGTTATTAATAAAAAGAGCCGAACTTAACGCATACAAAATTTCACATCCCTCCATCATAATCAGCCTATGAACTTTTCTGCCTCGTAATCCAAACTCGTATTAATTTTGGTTTTTAACTAGTGACCTGCACTCATCTCTCTGGTTTCATTCTAAATATAACAAATAGTTTATTTAATGCAATGTCGGGACTTGATACACTGTCGTCAATAAAACTGTTATTGGACACAGATATATAAACAGATAGATATATAATGTGGTCAGAATTGGGATAAGATCCAGGCTGGAGTGAATTCATATAATAGCAGGAAATGTCAATGTCTACAACCATTAGTGTAAATTTTAAAATGTCGCCAGAAAGCTTTCAAGATGGATGACACAAGGTGATTTTCTGGAATGCCAAAAAGAAGAGAGCTAGCTTCTGATTGGTTAGAAATTATGATTGGATCTCTTTGAAATAATTATTATTCGTGCCGGAAGGTAAGAGTCGACCCTAATGCGCAGAGAACAACTTTTATCAGTTTGATTTCTGTGACTGAATTTTCCACACACGATTGCTGCATGTATTTGCGGGCGGTTTACTGAGGAACGGCTCGGAATGAGAAATCGGAGAGCCGAGTTCAAATTCCAAATCAGTTCGTTGCATTCACTTATGCACAAATACTATTGGGAAAAGTACGAAACCATCTCCCCCAACTATGAGTAAGATAGTAGTTTTAACTTATTGTCCGGTTCACACGCCTCCCCAGTAAATTTTTATCCATTGTTTCCTATTTAGGATAAGGTTTCCGGTTCTTTCTAAAATTTACTTAAGCTCTATACTCGTAACTCGTATTCTTTCTTACGCTAATATAATTCCACACAGTAACCCTCTAACTTGAGTGGCTCTTAAGCCTTGTATTGAGGGAATATTAGTAAACACAAAAAATGGGCACTTCAGTCTTGTTTGGCAACCGATATAGATGAAGCCCTCATTTCAGTGCTAATCTCGATAATCACAGATGCTTCTCACTTCGAATCTCTTAGCATTGGTGGTGTGAGTCTTTGCAGTGTTGTGTAAGCCGTACACGTAGAATCAGAGCAGGGTCATTGCTTGTTAGGCGTGGTCTTACTCATCTGAGGCATGCAGTGTTAATTCACTGCACATAGACACGCACCAATTTATACGCACACTTGTAAACACGTAGACACCCAGAAGCGCCTTAGTGTACATACGTGACCAAAGAAACACGAGTGCACACATTACGGATACACACATTGACATACAGACACACACAGATACACTCACACATGCTCACACACACATATGCATACGTACACACATATATATACACAAATGCTCAATACATACATACATATATATATATATATATATATATATATATATATATATATATATATATATATATATATATATATATATATATAAGGCAGGATGTGTGTGTGTGTGTGTGTTTGTGTGTGTGTAACGAATGCACGGCTGCAATTTTCGACGGATTTTCACCAAAATTTACATGCACATGCTCCAAGTTAGCGAGAAGGCCAAGACCGACTTTGCATTTCCCAACTCCCATCGATAGTGGAAATAATAAATTTTTTCATGCTTCTACGGCACTTTTCATATAGTTTGCGGCCATTTTCTACTGGCCAGAGTGAGAACATTTAGCTGGCTCCCACGAATAGGCAGAAAGATTTTATTGGCCAGCGTGAGAGCCAACAGCTGACTGACACAAATGTTAACTAGCATGCTAACATGCAAAAAATCGATAGCTGCATTCGTCACAAGTGGGAAAATTTAAATCTGCATGGCACTTTACTCCAATTGGCTCATTCGCTTGCTTAAAATCAACGTTGATTCTGATTCCGCAGAACTGGGTTGGGTGTGAAAAAGTATTTGTTGTTAACATTCTTTTTTCATTCGGTTTTTCCAGTTACGAGTCCATTTTTTAAGTTGATCGATTTGTGTACATTTTGTTTATTTTTTTTTTCGTAACAGATTTAATGTTTAGTATAGAGCTTAGAAAAAATTCGCAGTGTGAGATAGGCAAGAAGTAAGGCATGTAGCAACATCAGCACGGTAAAGGGCACTCCTTTAAAGGCAAAGAAGGGCAAAAATAGTCAAGTGATAACGATTGATGTATAAGTCGTACGATTTTTGAATCAAGCCCGGGCAACGCCGGGCCATGCTGCTAGTATATATATACACCACTCATACTCTCACACACATACACGTGTACACGCACATACACTCGCACACCTTATTCACACTTGCATATATATAAATGCACACATATACACTCACACACACTCACACACATATATGCGCACACACACTCACATATACACATACACACATATAGAAATGCGCTCAAACACATACATACACAAACGTACGTAGAAATAGTAATATAGAGGTAATAATGTTTTTTATTATTATTTTTCATTACTTTGAATAGTGAAGCTTTTCGGCTTTTGGAGATTTTAAAAGATGCTCATTCATTTTACCGATTTTCCATTGCCCTTGATTCCTATATTGATACCGAACCAACCGAGGTCATGTAATAATAATTCAATAATAAGCTTCTAATCCGCTAACCATGCATATCTCGAAACTTAAAACAGCAAAAAAAAAAAAAAAAAAAAACAAACCCAAAAATCTGATTCTCAGATCAAATATGATAAATAAACAGATTCTGAAACGAAATATAAAATGTTCTTTTACGGAAACAAATATCTGGGTACACTATTTAAAAATTTAAAACAAAATTTCCTGACACGTCGACAACCTATTTTTGAAGATTTTTACATTCATTCTCGGAATTTTTATAAAATGCATCTCCTAAAAGTTTTCAGTTAAGCTATTCCAGTTTTTAAGATGCAACGAAAAGCATTTTATTTAGTTATTTAATCATTTATTTATTTTTTTAAGAAGAAATGAATAAACATCTCAAAATGTTAAAAATGATTTAGTCATGTTGACTTGCTTGTCATAGTTTCGCAACTCGTAAATTGCGAATTCAGAATAAAAAAAGGAAGACATTGAATATCTTGTTGTTGCAACCATGATATCAGTTATCAAAATGCACAAAGACGTGTTCTGTCTCGTATGCGTCAGTAGGAGGTGGCAGAAGAGTATTTCGTTCCTGGGAAATAAGATTGATTGTTCATTATCTCTTAAAGCAGATGGGAAGACTAGCAAACTCAACGAATCCCCATTGCCCGAAACACATAACAAATACAACGGTCAGCAGGATTAAATCATTTTCCTAGAATTTTCAACCACCCTGGTACGGCGACTATAACGCCTATTACTTTTTCATAATATTTACAGGCACTTTTATCCAAACTGCCATGTTTATAATATATATATATATATATATATATATATATATATATATATATATATATATATATATATATAATTATGTAATGAAAAACAAACCACTTTAATGTACCATTACGATAATTTATTTCACCTAAATCCTTTTTTAAGGATTCAGGATCATCAGGTAAATCTTCCAACAACGAATTGCCTTAAAAAAGGATTTAGGTGAAATAAATTATCGTAATGGTACATTAAAGTGGTTTGTTTTTCATTACATATTAGCTCTGTCCTAACATTGTGCTCTCAGGATTTCATCCTCTTTGGATTTACCAATTCGGTTTACCAAGTTCCTTATAACTTATATATATATATATATATATATATATATATATATATATATATATATATATATATATATATATATTAGGTTGGTGCAAAAATAATTTCGTTTTCTCACATAGTAACATATGTTAGAAAACGAAATTATTTTTTCACCAACCTAATATATATATATATACAGTGCAACCTCGGTTCAAGAACGTCTCACATGTCGAACAAATCGGTTTTCGAACAGAAAATACGAGATGAAAATGCCTCGGTTATCGAACAAACTTTCGGTTCTCGCACAACAAACCCGAACGGAATAATTTCTGAGTCGACCGCCGTGTTGTATATATTCGCGTGTTGTGGTGTGCTTTTTTCCCCCAGTTTTGTTGTACTGTGAATTTTTTCTCCACATTGATTCCTTTTTCGGTTTACGGACATTTCGGGTTACGAACAGCATTCAGAAAAAAATTAAATTCATGAGCTGGAGTTCCTCTCGCTCTCTCTCTCTCTCTCTCTCTATATATATATATATATATATATATATATATATATATATTTTTTTTTTTTTTTCTCAATTCGTTGTTGGAAGTTTTACCTGATGATCCGGAATCCTTAAAAAAGGATTTAGATGAAATAAATTATCGTAATGGTACATTAAAGTGGTTTGTTTTTCATTACATATTTATATATATATATATATATATATATATATATATATATATATATATATATATATATATATATATATATGGTGTATCAGAAATACTTTAATGAATTTTAGGGGTGAGCTCCTCATACCAAAAACAAGTACAAATGTGCATATAATTATATGTCTGCAAATACTTCGTTTTTTGAGTTATTAAGCTTAAAGAAATTTTACGGTAGATGGCGCTATGTTACTTTGTAGACTAAGTTACATTTGTCATTCGTATACATTTCTGGCTAGTCTGTTGTTTAATGTGTGTAGTAATGAGTTAAATGAGAAGTGTTCTATTTACCAATGGCAGGATATTCATGTCATGAAGAAGCAGATATGATTTTTACATACGGCCTTGCGAATGGTAATGAGCACGGGGCTGCAGGGCGCTGTATCAGATGGCGTTTCCAGGCC
This sequence comes from Acanthosepion lycidas, assembly GCA_963932145.1. NCBI lineage: Eukaryota > Metazoa > Mollusca > Cephalopoda > Sepiida > Sepiidae > Acanthosepion > Acanthosepion lycidas. The sequence goes on from OZ010605.1 coordinate 35,973,847, forward strand.
AAAGGCAGCCTAGTCATCAAACCTTTGCAGCTGTCTATCGTCGCGTGGCTAAGAATCCGTGGCTCCACAAACTATTGATCAAGTAAGACTGAGATCCATTCGTACACCTGACAAAGAAAAACACATCATACAGGTTATCGAAGACCATCCCTGTGCCTTTTCTATAAATATCTTCATGATGTTTGTTCGGATGAACTCTCTGCTATGGTACCTAGAGTTTATGAATTTAAGAGCAGTACTAGATTGGCAGCAAGAATTCATCAATTTAGAGTTGAACTGGCGAGAAGTAATCGTAAGAATTATGCTAACAGTTTCTTTTCTCGCACTTCTCTCCTGTGGAACTCTCTTCGGGCGTCTTGTTTTCCAGCTAACTTTGATCTTGAAATTTTTTTAAAATTTAAATTCAATATCAATCGTTATCTACTATCATCTTGATTCCTTTTCTTTTATTGTTCTCGCTCCTTAATAATGTTTCTCTTTTTTTTATTTGTTCACTCTCAGAACTCTCTTGTGTCTTAGTGGCTTTATTGCCTTCCTTGGAATGAAATGATTAAGAAAAAAAAAGAAAAGATAATTAAACTCTTTGATTTGTAATAATTTCAAAAGAGGCCAGGGTGATTCACAAACTATTAGGTTGGTGCAAAAATAATGACGTAATAATGTCGTTTTTTGACGTTAAAAATACGTCAAAAGACGACATTATTACGTCATTATTACGTCATATTTTTTGCACCAACCTAATATGTTTGTTTATCATATCCTAGTGTCCTAAATCTAAGTAGAGGCACAATTAAATACTTCCCTACAATACTGAGCGTGGAATGGTGCTTATTAAAAAGTAGTAAAAAATATTATAGGTTATTAGAAGATTATTAAATCTTAGGTACAAAATTTAAGTGCCACGACTATTAATTTATTTCCTTAAATTTCTTCTTACTCTTAACACAATTCTTATTTTGTACAACACACTTATTATTATTTAAATAACTTCCTTCTGGATATACTCTATTCAAGAAATCTAAAATTTCTAACTTATTTCATAAATCGAAAAATTCCTATCGGCATAATTATTCCAGGCAGCACTTGTATTTGGTACAAAAGACTACGCCGTGAAGGGACATGACATTTAAAAAAAATGTTTACTTATGCCATTCAGGCCAGAAGAATGAGTGATAATCTGATGTCCTTACTATTATTTGAAAGTTTTTCACAGAAGTAGATAAATATATATTTCAGGGGTGGCTAAAATTGTTTAATATAAGAGCCACATGCATTTGAATCCGATAGAGTCACAATTCATAAATATAAAGCTTGAATTTTTCATATTTTTTATATAAACTATGATGAAAAAAGAAGCTCAGGTAACATATTTTCACAAGCTGCATATTAAAGGTCAAAGAGCCACCGTTTGGCCACCCCTGAAAAATATCTCTTGCATTTAACTACACAAGAAATGTAATCTTCTTTTATTAAGGGTGGCCAAATATATATCAAGGATTTCCAAATATATACCAGGGGTAGCCGAATATATATCAGGGGTGGCTAAATTTCCTTTTCTTAGGGCAGGGTTGGCCAAACTTGCTTGATGTAAGAACCACATGCAATAAAGTTCAGATGTTTGAGAGCTGCGAGACATGAACTAAAAATACGCATACGTTTTTTGTAACATTAAACATACGTTTTAATCCAATGGGGTCTCAAATCATACCCATTAAAAAAGCTTGAAACTTT
>OZ010605.1:35978077-36010577 GCA_963932145.1 Acanthosepion lycidas
TGAACATAATTGGGTTAACTTTATTTTATATGAATACCACTTTACGAAAATTTAGATGTAGTAGAGTAGGGGACTCATATTATAGACTTGGTGGGATCTCATTTGGAGGGTATCATAGATTGGGGCGGGGTGGAGACATGAGACCCTTACATCGGACCTGTATATTAGAAAGACATTAAGATAGATGGCAAAAAATATTATTGACGCGTTTATTTCTGAGAAGGAACTTTCTCAAATAAATAAATATTTAGAAATAAAAAGTGGAGAATAAGTGAGCAATAAATAAATACAACAAATGCCTTATGATGAATGTCTGATGTATTTAAAAGGTTAAACATTGCGGTGAAGAGAGGGGGATATGGTGTGTGAAAATAGACGCGTATATTTACCGTACAAGATGCCGGAATTAGTGAACTTTCAATCTGCTTTCCTTTGTAAATTAATTTCACCCTTAATGAAAATCGAATTCCTTGAATCGAAATTATAGTCAGACAAATATACTGAATGCATTGTTTTGTAAAAGACCTCTTTTATGTTCAAATAATCGTATATATATATATATATATATATATATATATATATATATATATATATATATATATATATATATATATATATATATATGCCAAATTGTAAATAATAAGGATTATTCCAAAGAGGACTTTTCAGTGCATATTGTAACCCAATTTTTCATAAAATGTTGTCAATTTGATGAGATGAATATGCTTATATTCATCAAAATAAATTTATTACTAACTATGAATTTTTAAGGGTTTTTTTCCTAATTATTCTTATATAGATATATAACAAAAATACTAAAGAACTTTGGATTATTCATCTAATCAGTTCTTTCCTATTTTCTATATATTTTCATATATATATATATATATATATATATGTATGTATGTATGTATAATTGTGTATTTGTTGTTAGGTTTTTTTTTTCACGTGTTCTTATAATTTTTGTTTTTTTTCAGGACATAAATTATATAAAAATTGTATAAATGTTTTATATATCCAAGCACTTTCGGCTATAGTTTTGATAATTCAAGTATGAATTTTATTTTACTATATGAAGACGGTTACAAAGAGTGAAAGTGAGAGAAAAGACTGGGTATAGGGGGCTTTAAGGAAAGGATAAAAGATGATGGGGGTTCGAAACAACAGCATATAGCGATTGACGTTGCATTTAAATTCTGAAAATTGTAGCTATCAGGGAAGTAAGGAAATGGAAAGGAATTCCACAAGCGGGAAGTGCGAGAAATGAAACTCCTGGAGTAGAAGTGGCGGTTACATTTAAATATTTCAAGAGTAAAAGTGTGGGGCCTAGATAATAATTTAGTAACACGCTTAAAGTCATGTAGACGGTACATCAGGGAAACATTCTCATCAGAGTAGTTGCCATGAAAATGTTTTTAGAAAAGACAGAGGAAAGCTACATCAAGTCCGTAAGAATGTGAATGGAGTCGAGATGTCAATATCTATTACATTGCTTCTTCTTTGAATTTTTGTCAAGAACCTCAAGATGAACAGCAGGGGCACCAGACAAGATATGGCAACAGTATTTAATGCACGGACGAATGGAACATTTGTAGCTGAGTAAGATGAAGTCTGACGTGAAAAACCTTCTTGCACGGCACAATATATTAGGTTGGTGCAAAAATAATGACGTAATAATGTCGTTTTTTGACGTTAACCAGGAAGTCTCAGTAAGACGCTCTCCTGGAGTCGAGCATCAGCAACACTGATGGCGAGCAGAGGAGTTTCTATGTAGTGGTTAAATAAGAGCAGTTTAGTTTTGAAGGTATTAAAATTTACAAGCGACTTTCTGTTCAAGTTAACCATAGAATGGAAGTTCTTTTCAAGAGTAGCGGCCAGGATAAATTTGTCAGCGCTGACTGATTTGCTATTGAGACAGGAGTAAATGGTAATGTCATCTGCATAGATGACTACGTAGGAGCTGATGACATCAGGAAGATCGTTGATGAAGATCAGAAACAGCGTAGGACTCAGGATAGAGCCTTAGGAGACACCTGAGTTCGTGTGAAAGAATCTGGAAGCGAGACCGTTCTGAACAACCTTCATTTCCCAATTTGATAAGAATGATTGGATTAAATCAAATAATCGTTCAGTAATACCGTAAGCTGAGGCTTACGTAGAAGACCAGCATGCCAAACCCTGTCAAACGGCTTTGAGATACCTAGAGACACAGATCGAACTTCGCCGTTATGATCAAGCGCTTGATATACATGTTCAGTGATAGCCGTAAGCACATCATTGGAAGACCGTGGATTTTTTTTTGGTTTGTTTATATTCGTCAATTTTGATCTTGGCCGGGTAGCTTACCCTCCCACTGGCGAGTTTGTTTGGCTTACCAGGTGGAATAAGAGTTCCTATTTTCACAAACTACAGCTATCGACTGCCTGACGATTGCGTGAAGGCGCATGAAGCTGGCCGTTGTAGTCGGTCACTGCTCAATTGAAATTTGACAATAATTTGAGTATATATATATATATATATATATATATATATATATATATATATATATATATATATATATATATATGGTTGGATTGATGTGAGTTTGTGACCCTGGGTTTCACGCTTTTGCGATCGTCAGACAAACTAATTAATTTTTTTAAATTTGAGTTTATGCAGATTGCGTGTATTGGTGCTATTATGGGAGCGGTGGGAATCGTCGTCGTGATGCCATCATGCTAATGCAAACATAAATGCATGTCCGTACACCCGATGAGGTACGCAGACACACATACACACTTGCTCGTGCGTCGGGACTCATACATATATAAACATATGTGAACAGTTTCGGATTTGACATATGTATGTATATGGGTGGTGTTGTGTCTATACATACGCTTTTGTATGTTGAAATTCAAAGATTGGAAGTGTAGCGAAAATTTCTCGTGAATGTCTCGTGAATGTATACATATCAACAATCAGAGCATTTTCTATTTCTTCACTGAATAATATTTCCTCGCATGTATGTATAGACGTGTGGTGGGGTCTGTGTAAAATTATGATAGGTAAAAATTACTATTATTTTTATTTTTTTAAAAAAAGAAATGGTTTATTTGTTATTATTTTAATGCCGGTTAGCTCTATCTCTGATATTCATCGCTTTCTAATAAGTACCGCGCATATAATATATAAATAATTATATATATATATATATATATATATATATATATATATATATATATATATATATATATATATATATATATATATATATTTATATACGCACACTTTTCCCACACACACGCACATATATATATATATATATATATATATATATATATATATAAATGCGTGTGTGCAAAACTAAGAGTGAGCTGATACCTATATATGTAGAGAGACTTCTGTGTGCGCGTACACGGTAGTCCCCCTCTCTTTATGAGTATTGTATGAAAAATCTTGCTCCTGTCCACGTGATGCTGATTGATTCTTTGCATGGTGTTGCAAAATGGGGAGGAGTACGGAAGGGCGAAAGTAAAACGCGTGGAAAAATCGGAAGCTTTGTAAATGGAAATATTTATGAAGCCGACGTGGCTGGCACGTTCCTTGTGACTCATGCAGAAATTCGGGTGCACACACCATTGTTTGCAGGTGGAGGACGGCAAGTCGATGTGCCTTCCGAGAGGTGATGAAGAAGAAAAAGGAAACGATTGCACAAAGGCATATGTGTAGGAGCTATTTTTATATAATGTCCTCGTAAAAACATTGTCTGATTATCGCAGTCACTCTATCTATCTATCTATCTATCTATCTATCTATCTATCTATCTATCTATCTATCTTAGTCCATTCACATCTATCTATCTATCTATCTATCTATCTATCTATCTATCTATCTTAGTCCATTCACATCTATCTATCTATTTATCTTAGTCCATTCACATCTATCTATCTATCTATCTATCTATCTATCTATCTATCTTAGTCCATTCACATCTATCTATCTATCTATCTATCTATCTATCTATCTATCTATCTATCTATCTATCTATCTATCTATCTATCTTAGTCCATTCACATCTATCTATCTATCTATCTATCTATCTATCAAATCTGTTCATGCTCGTCTTTCTTTCTTTCTATCTATCTATCTATCTATCTATCTATCTATCTATCTATCTATCTATCTATCTATCTTAGTCCATTCACATCTATCTATCTATCAAATCTGTTCATGCTCGTCTTTCTTTGTTTGTTTGTTTCTTTCTATCTATCTATCTATCTATCTATCTATTCTCTCTCTGTATATATATATATATATATATATATATATATATATATATATATATATATAGCTGTAGATATAGATAAAAAGTCGAAGATATAGGAGAGAAGTGACAAGTCACTAATTCTGATTTCCATGTTCAACGCTGTTTATATCTATAAACACCCCACCCCCCCACTACTGGACACTGCATAACAACTTTAAATAACATTCATATATGTATATATATATGAATGTCAAATTCTTCATGCCTGTAAATCTTTCTTTTTCATTCTTAGATAAATATTTATAACATAGAGATTTTACAAGTTGGTAGGATTTCGTTTTTTGCCAATGTTAATGTTTGTTCTTGGAGACTAACCTTTTTGAAATATGAGATTATTTATATATATTCAAAACATGTATTCATCCAACAATTGGAACATGGCTTGAGAATGATAGATAGATAAAGAGGGGGAGAGAGAGACAGAAAGAGGGGGAGAGAGATGCAGGTAAGAACAGTGGTCTAGCTAGATATATATATATAAGAAAGAGAGAGAGAGATAGAGAGAGAGAGAGATGCAAATAAAAATTACAGTCAAATAGATAGATAGATAGATAGATAGATAGATAGATAGATCTGTGGACAGATATAGATTATTGGGTTTAATGGTTTCACCACGAGCAAAGCGACAATGCCACCAGACCGCAGGGTGTTACACGGAGTGAAAGTGAAAGAGAATAATATGACTGACAGTAGGGAAGACTGATAGTAGATATGAACAGAATTCGGTCGAGCACTGTGGAGAGAGAGAGTGCGTATTTGTAAACAGTAGCTATAACTGCTGCTAATGCAAGACTCTCCCAACGGATTCTGTCCTCTAGGTCACTGGCGTATTTATGAAAAAATAAATACGAAAACATTTTCCTTTCTCTCTGCTGAGCGTCTAAAGATTAGAATCTCCAACTGATGATAAATCGGTCGGGTTTCTGTCCCGGCTTGAAGCAATCGGATGTCTAGCCACACTGAGGAGCTGCGATACAGTGAAACCGTTTGCCTGTGGATGACGACGACACACACACACACACACACATACATACATATATATATATATATATATATATATATATATATATATATATATATATGCATGTACTAAAAAAGGTGTATTTCCAGCACAAGGAATTCTCTCAAGGATATTTTATTAAATAATATGGGCATGTTCTGCTTTTGATTAATTCTTACAAACCTCCGAATAAATTGTTTTCTTTTATTGGTAAATTTGCCAAAATTTATATAAAGTTTTATTTTATATTGTTTTTTCCGATCACTTCGAATGATGCTCCAATATATTCGGAAATTTGAAAGATTTATTAATAAAAAATTCATAGGCAGATCTTGTCCATATTTTTTAACAATATATATATATATATATATATATATATATATATATATATATATATATATATATATATATATATATATATGGGGAGATAAAGAGAGGGATTAATAGATATGAGCAGATATAAAACATGAATAAAATGGGATATATGAAAATGCAGCGCACTGCCATTGATTGAAACGTGAGTTTGTGTCTGATAGATACACACATGTTTTAAAGAATGTAATTCGTCGACACAAACCACAAATTGACAGAAGCAAATGTTTTGCCCATCTTTTGCAAGTGGACAACAATTAGGATCTATTATTCGTCCTACTCACGGGCATTAGTCTCTGTGAGCATGCGTAGATTGACCTTGTTGAAATTTGTCCATTGATGAAAGGAAGAAAGGGTCACACTTGGGCCATAACTCATCTTATCTCGACTTTTGTCTTTTCTCATTTATTTCTCTCCCGGGCAATTTCGCACATTAGCTCACATATAGTAAATATTCTCTAATCTGTTTACAGTCGATACGATGGTGTCGTAAATCTGTACGATGAGGAGATAGAATTGAAACCTGCTATGTCGACCGAGACACTGAATGAACCAGGGTAGGTTTGGGGCAGAACTATAGACGTTAGTAAACTGATGCGAATTTCACTGGGCATTGAACAGGCGCACATGAATTTGAATAAGCAATTTTATGTGAGGAAAGACACACACACATACAGAGGGAGCGTAAGTGAGAGATAGAGAATTTTTTTTTTTAATCTTAGAGTTGTATTCTTCACTGTGCCATTTCATTCGAGTTGAAAACAGTCAAGATGTAATTCCAATTTCCGTGACCAGACAGTTCATTGCAAGATAGTTCAGCGTAAAAGATAACTGTACTCAGTTTCTAGTTCTACCACCAAGGTATCTATTTTTACATCTATCTATCTATCTATCTATCTATCTATCTATCTATCTATCTATCTATATATATATATATATATATATATATATATATATATATATATATACGAGATTAAATAAACACATTCTACACATGTATACATGCACACAACATATACAAACGTACATACACACGTACATACACACACATACGTACATGCACACACGCGCAGACGCATAGAAACACATACACGCACACAAAGAGGAAAAGCAAATCAACCTAACAATAAAAATAACCAAAATGAGAAAATCCACAGAAAAGTGCTTATACCGTCTGACGAAAGGACTGAACGATTACATAATGGTTCGCATATATATATATATATATATATATATATATATATATATATATATATATATATATCAAATCCGTAGGTGGTAGGGATTATTTCAATTAAAGCTTTTTAATAAAAAAATATTAAAAAGTTAACTCCATGATGAAAGCTGAATGTATAAATTTATATACAGAGCAAATAAGGAAAATACTTAATTAGTCATCATATAATCATCATATAAACGATAATGGGATGACTAAGTAAGTCCTTTCCTCATTATATATATATATATATATATATATATATATATATATATATATATATATAGTTTGATGATTAACCATTATTAGTAAGAAAACAATCTAAGGTTAGATGTAGAAAACAAGATTAGGCAGTCAGAATTAAGCGCTTACATGAATTTAACTGACTGGGAAAATTTATAACAGATAACGGAATATATGGCAGAGAAAATCGAAGTCGTATTGAAATAGCGAAAGATGTCTTCCAAAAACTAAACAAAGTAATATGAAATAGGAAAATGTCGTTAGTAACAAAGAAAAGAGTACTGAATTACTATATACTATCAATCCTGCTATATATCATTTTCCCACAGATGAATAGAAGACAGGAGGTTGAAAATATCATGTACGGAGAATGTGATATTTTATAAAAGGGTAACAACACTTGTATTTTGAATCTGAAAGAGGAGAAATTTGGGGACAAGTAATGGGGCAAGTGGTCTTCAAGGAAGACATATTGAAAGCAGGACCAGCAGATTAAGTCATCGCTTAACGTACCTAAGGAGCTTGTATAAATGGAATGAAGAGAAGAGGCCAATCTTATGGGGATAAACATTGCTTAGAGTTGAAAATAATAGGACGTTGCAGAGAGCCATAATCAATCTATTTAACGAGCTTGGGTAAATGGATATCAGAACAGGGCGTAGAAGATATAGTACGGAGACAAACATTACTTAACGATACCATGTACAGGATGTTGTGGGGAGCCATGATCAACCCACCTTCGGTAAATTCATGACTGAACAGAGCGTGGGAGAGCTAGTATGGGAAAAACATTACTTAGCGCTACAATGAATAAAATCTTTGGGAGAGCCATGACCAACTTCCCTAATGAGGTTGTGTAAATGAATGGCTAAACAAAGACAGACAGTGGTAGACCGAGGACAAATATTGCTTAACACTACAAAGAATAGGATGTTGTGGAGAGCCATAATCAACCTACCTAATGACCTTGTATAAATAACTTAGGAAATGTTGAATCCATCTCTTCTCTACCAGCTATGCGTTAATTAGTAAAAGTTGTATTAATAAACTATTATTTATTATTATCTCAAAAGATAAATAAAATCCTTACCAAATATTTAGATTTCGGTATTTAAATAGCCCATAGCAGCGTTGATATGTCGTTAAACAAAACCGACTAGCCAAATTGTAAATAGATGACAGAACAAGGCCTGGAATAGAAAGAATCATTATTTAGCGCTAAAATGAATAGGATGTTGTGGAGAGCCATGATCAACCTAACTAACAATCTTGTGTAAATGAATGGTAGAACAGAGTCCGAGACAGATAGTACGAAAAAAAAAACAGTGCATAGAGCTACAAAGAATAGGATGTCATGGAGAGTCATGATTAATGTACCTAACGAGTTTGGGTAAATGGATGATAGAACAAAGCCTGGGAAGGATACTATGGGGACAACTATTGCTTAGAATGACAAAGAATAGGATGTTGTGGAGAACCATGGTTAACCTACCTAATTTGCCTGTGAAATGGATGACTGAACATAGCGTGGGAGAGACAAACATTAAATGGGACGTTGTGGTGAGCCATGATTAACCATATCCAGAAGAGAGACGAATAAAGAAAGAATTTTGAAGGGATGATAGTTATAATGATGTTAGTTAACGTCCGTGAAAATCGAGCAGATATAATGATGTGTCTATGTAAGAACTGAGTTCAGCAAGTTATGTGTCATGCGTGATACACGCTTAGGCGATCATCTATCATTCGATACATGACTGACGAGGCAGATATTTTTTTTCACGCGGTAAGTTGCCATTTCTTTCTGCGGTAGACCAGTGCCATCCAAGGTCTGTCCTGCTCTTTACACATAGCTGGGGAGAAAAAAAGAGGATTCATACCTTTCCCAAGAATATTAGCACGTAAGTGAATGTAATGGATGCGAACTCGGCTCTCCGATTCCTCAATCCGAACCGCTATCCATTAATTCACCGTGCCTCCTCTAAGAATTGAAATATGGGTGTATTATTCTTTTAATTTTAGTATTTTTTTATGAATTGACTCTAGAAGAACTGAACCACAGGTGTAAATTAAAAAAAAAATTACTAAAATTTAAAGAATAATTGCAATTTCTATACTTTAGTAGATTGTGTTCAGTCTATAGTTTATTTAGTGGACTCTTTCGCTGAATTGTTTTTTTTTTGTCCGAAGAATTATTGCGTGTTGAATTGTCATTATAACAAATTGTCCAATTGTCTAATGTTTAATCATTTCAACCCAAGCGAGGCAGTAATTTTCCATTTTTTTTTCCGGTATTTTCGTTAGTCATATCTATTTTCAAGAATGTGGTCAGTTTAGCATGAAGTGTTCTTTTTAACTAAACGCGAAAACTTGTTGCTAATATAGGAAACTCCCAGACAAATTCCAAAAACTGTTCTCCATTTAAAAATATTTTTGCCAATGCGCAAGGATTCTTCAGTACAACAAACCTCAAAGGAAGGTCGAAGAATATATCGGTTGAAATAATAATAAGGATATTCGTCCAACTACTTGCTGAAATATTCGCAATAATTTCCTAGCCGTTATCCATTACACTATACACACATCCATGCTTGCAGTACCTGGTTTTCCCAAGCGGTCACCCATCTAGGTATTGACCAGGCTCAACGTTGCTTAATTTCGGTGATCATACAAGAGGCGGCGTTTCAACGTGATATAGCTGTAAGCTGTTTAGTAATGAGGAAATCTTACAGGAAATAATGAAATTAGTAGAAAGAAGTGAATTCTGTATGTCGCCACTCCAGTTGGTATAAACAATGTTATTCCCCTCGCTCGCTCGCTCTCTCTCTCTCTCTCAATATGCAGCGTGTGAGGCCTGCACCCAACATGCAAGATACAGCTATAAAGGAAGAGGTAGATAAAAAAAAGACAGCCAATTCTACAGGACAAATCCAATCTCGCCATCTATTTATCCCCTTCTACCCTATTGTCTCCTTCCATTCGCTGCGATTTGTGGCATTTGCTGCTCCATAACTCATTAGTAGCAATTATGCAAATGATTCTATTCGTTCAGGATTGCAGGCAACGATCAATATCCGAGCACGTGATCAGTCATGAGACAAAAAGTGTTTGCGCATGTGCAAGAAGCATCTTGTTGCGCGCATGCGTGTGCAAACCTGTTCTGTTTGCCGGTGTTGCCAAGTAAATAAGAGGACTCGGCGAACTGTCATTTGTTCTTTCAAGTTGAAACAACGCAATGTTTTAAAAGGGAAAGTTGATAAGTTCAAGGAAGAAAACAAACATCGAAAGAAATATATATATATATATATATATATATATATATATATATATATATATATATATATAAATATAAATATATATATATATATATAAATATATAAATATATATATATAAATATATAAATATATATATATATATATATATATATATATATAACATAATTGTTATGCAACTTATATACTTATGAAAAGTCTCTTTCCACATACGAAGACATAATTCAATTTTACTTTTAAGGTGAACACAGAACTACACGCGTGCGCACACATACACAAAAAATGTATGTGTGCATGTATATACATATTTATTGATGTAGTGTAATCCTTAGCAAGCTAGTCTCGCCATATCAAGTACGACTGAACAGTGTATTCGATCCTAAATGGGTGCCCCATACTTTCACGTAGAAAATCACTATAATTCGGTTTTACTTAAAGGTGGTTATACACAGACCTACGTACACGCACACACACACGAGTATGTATGTGTGTATGTATCGAGGTGGTGCAGTGGTTAGCAGGTTTTTCTTGTTAGGTCCTTTGCGACCAAGCAGTAATTTCGATTTTCACTGGATACTCCATATTTTCGACCTTTTCCCACCTCAAAGCTACATTTAGTAGATCGCTACATATGTGTATGTGTTTTAAATCATTTTACTCCGAGCAAGGTGATAAAGCCTCTAAAATTCAAGGGGAGTGTTACTGGGAGTGAAGAAAAATGAGAAAACCTTATGGAGGAGAGAGAGGATAATGGACGAACAAGATTCAAGGAGACGGAAAATAACGATTGATGTTGCATTTAAATTTTTGAAGAATGATGTTGATCAGAAGGCCATAAAACGGAAAAGATTTCTATAATCGGAAAGTTCTGGAGAAGAAACTATTAACATAGAACTTACGGTTGCATCTAGCCATTTCAGCTGTAAAATGATGAAACCTGTCAGTCTATTAATGCACTTAAACTCATCAAGTTTATGTCGGACGAACGTAGTCATCATACAATTCGTCGCGTCTAGAATATTTCTCAAACCAATTCTGGACATCTTGCGTCCGATGACACACTAAGTGATCTTTCTGGGATAACTCCTCGTTGTTGAGGTGAATGAAGTTCATGAATGGGTTCAAATGGTCAGGAAACAGTTCCACATAGGGTCCCTCGTCAATGTTGTGTTTAGGAGGATTAGCGGATCCAACACATGCCAAGGGAACATATTGAACTGCGAACGGCTTGCATGGTTATGTGTTGGGCACTGGTATATAGTGACCCCAAGCAAATGGAACTGTAACCCATCGCTCTACACTACAAGTCGCCTCGGATGTTAAATTAGCTACGTCACGAGTCCAGGTGAGTTTAGATGTTCTGTGCTCTGGTGTCAGCAGGAACGTCCAGGTAGATTTTCTGTTCCTCTGCACTATGTAAACGAAAATAACTTTATTGCACATACATACTTGTGTCACTTTCCTAAAATGAAGATGAGATTTGAGTCGGTGTTGCTTGTCTGTTACTACAGACAATTTTCGCAAGATGCTTCATGTCACGATCATTAAGGACTTGTGATTTCCGTCCGGTATGCAAATAACACCGCAGTGATGGATAGCAAATAACCCCACAGTTTCAAAAAGAACATATTTTGTCCATTTGTCACCATGTATTCCAAGAAACTTAATTTCTGCTGTTACCTGAGGCAAGGAATGGTTTGTTCATTTTAACGCCCCCTAAACAAAACTACTCTCTATCAAGCGCTTTTCTGCCTTCCATGCTTAGGGGAGTGAGACTTGCGTTTCTTCGCTGACATTAAGTGGAAAGATTATATCGAAACAATTTCTATGCCTGCTACTAGGAAAGTTGGTTCACTGTGTCGTGCTAGACAATTTTCTCGCCCGTATCTATCTACACATTTATAAGTCCATGCTTTGAATATTGCTGCCACATCTGGTTTGGCGATCATACTACGTAGGGAACCTTGATAAAATTTTAAAAATCTGCAATGTCGTTGGTTCTAAGCTGGCATCTCGGCTTCAGTCACTTTCCCACCGCCGTAATGTAGCTTCCCCTGTGGCTTTTCTATAAATAATTTCATGGTAATAGTTCGGATGAGATGTCCTCTAAAATGAAAAAAAAAAGACTTTATTAACTTAAGCGCAGTACTAGATTGGCGGCAATGTCTCATCATTTTCAGTTGAAATGGCTAGATGTTACCATAAGTTCTATGCTAATAGTTTTTTTTTCTCCCGCACGTCTCATTTATGGAGCTCTCTTTCGGCTACTTCATTTCCTGTCAAGTTTGATGTTCAAAAATTAAAATGCAATGTCAATCTTTATCTAGTGACATCTTAATTTCTGTTCTTGTATTGTTCCCGCTCCTTAAAACAGAAACTCTGATCTGAATTTGGAATGGAAGCAATAATAACACATATCCTAAATCTATCGAAAAACTGAAGAATATTGAATTAATAATTACTAAACATTTCCTATACATAACTGTATAAATTAGTTATAACAAATTTAGTATAAGAAATAAGGAAATTGACCAAAGAATAGGCTGCTCTAGTGGGATAGTTTTGCACAACACCGCAAGATACTACATAACCAAAACATTCGCCTAAAACGAGAGTCATGTTCTTAAATAGCTTCATCTAATCAAATCAAAACTTTCATACGGGTGTAATACCTGACCTATCCAGATATATCGAAACTGTTATCTCTGTACAGCCGCATTCTCATGTCAGTGACTGAAAATGACTTAGGGTGAACCGTATAGGAGTTGGAGAAGAACGCCCTTTTACCAACCTCCTGGACTAGTGCTACAGACTCACAAAGAACTGTTTCAAATAACAGAAACCACATCACTGACTCTTAACAACTAAAATGGATAGCATATGCAACTCGAGGAGAAAATAATGACAGTGGCATGAGTTTGACGTTACATACCATTTCGAACAAAATGTTTTGAAAGAAACCGTCATTTGTAGTTGTTGTAACATACCTACGGACGATAATAGGTACGTCACAATTCGCATAAATACAGTAGTAAATACTGTATGATGGTCTCCATTTGGAGATTCGTCTCCAGCTGTGCTGGTCAAACTCTCTGTCTGCGGGCAGAGAGGATCCTCAGGTGAGGCTATGTCGAAGGGCAAAGTCTCGTCTCGGGAAACAGCTACCCGATCCCGTTTTATACGGGATCTACGGGGAATTTTTGGCCGAAGCTACGAGTTCGGATTCCCGACGGATTCCATTCGGCTTTGTGTCATATCTGACCATGTAGGGCGGTTAGTAGATATCTTGCAGTTGGAGGTTCATTGTAGAATTCACTTGACTCAGTTCTATCAGTTGACTACTTTTTGTACACGCCGCTGGTGAATCTTATATGTGTTGTTCTTGTCCTAAGCATTATCGTTTATTCCAACCTTCGTTTGATTATTCTATTCAATAACCTTCCCTTGGTTACAACCGTAGTGGAAAGAGCGATAATAGCAAATGGAGTTGAAACAATTATTTTCCTGACAAAACTGTTTTAATAGAAAGCTTTTATAAATTTCAACCGAGAATAACATTGGCTTCTTGGTCAATAAACTAAAGGAATAGAGAATATTACTATTACCACTGAACTTGGATATTTCATGTCACCTTGCCACGAGAAACTACGTCAGTCTTCACACTGAGTCACCAAATACCAGAGCAAACTGATATTAGTCTGGACATTTCTATGACATCATTTTACGCTGGCGCCACTTAACATTATCTTTACATACTAGTTTTTAATTCTAACTTAACCTGACACAAACCTACAGCGGTAAGGTATTCAAGGAGTAATGGGCACACTTCTAGTTGCCCGCAAGACAATCTTGGTGACCATTGTTAAACAAAAAGCGTAGGTATACGCCTTCAGTGGAAGCCTCCGTGGGGATTGAAACTTGATCTAGGATGAATTGAATTTATCAATCATGGCCCTGGAGATTAGTTCTTTCTTATGTAAACCAGCAACATTCGGACATTTAAATTTAGCCTAGTCTGGAATAGTCATAAAATATTGAATAAACTATACTTACTACCGATGGGTTGGGAGATATTCTCATCAACATCATTCTTAGGTGGGAAAACATTTGCATTGGTCGTAAATAAGAAAAAATCGGTATTTTTTTTTATCCATGATGAGACTAAGATTTTTAACGTTCTTTGTCGATAATTTCAGATTTTAGATACATTGATGGCAGGTAAACATCTGCTTGCAAAAAGAAGGTAAGAAAACGTGAAAATGAATAAGTAATAAGTGCAAAAAGGAAGAATGAAATTATGCAAAGAAAAGAAAGTGGAAATACAGGAGTAGAAAGAAAGAAAGAAAGAAAGAAAGAAAGAAAAGAAAAGAAAAGAGAGAAGTACAAAAAAAGAAAAACGACGAGAAAAAAGAAATCGAAAGAAAGAAAGAAAGAATTACAGGAAAAACGGGGAAATCAGGGAAAAAGAAAACGAAAATATGAAAAGACGATTAAAAGAAAGGAAACGGAAATAACTAAATATAAAATGTGCAAAACGAATGAATTCCCCCCCCAAAAAAAAATATTGATTTATGTGATTTTTTTATGGATCACCGACCTTTAGCAGGTTATTTAAAGCCAGGAAATATTTTTAAGATGTAAGAATATTTTTGGAGATAATAAAGGTTGGTGATACAAGTCTTACTTATTAACCCATAGCTTTGGGGAGAAGATGTGGATTGATGCCTTTCCTAAGGGTATTTAGGCGTAAATGAATTTAACGAACCCAACTGGTATTGGAACTCGGCTTTTCGATTATCAATCCCGAGCGATTATCGGTTACACCACCCACACATCCATGCTTACAGCACCTGATATTCCCAAGCGGTCACCCAATTAGATGTTGATCGAGCTGGACGTTGCTTAAAGTTCGTTGCTCGTGCGGGAACCGGTGTTTCAAAGAGATGTGGTCGTAAGCCTATAAAAATATAGCAACACATAAAATAAAGCTAAATCTACTGAGAGGAAATGACAAGAAAAATTTAAAAAAAAAAATGTAAAAGATTTATGACAAACGAAAATATATATCAATAAAATAAATAAAGCAGTAAGGACGATTATATAAAGAAGAATGTCGAGATGAATACTATAAGGTTGGTGCAAAAATAATGACGTAATAATATCGTTTTTGACGTAAAAAGATACGTCAAAAAACGACATTATTACGTCATTATTTTTGCACCAACCTAATAGATGAAGAAAATGGTAGGAATGAAAAAAAAAGAAAAGAAGCTGAAAAAGAAAAAAAAAAAAACCCAAAGAAACAAAGAATGAAAAATAATGAAATACAAAGATATGGGAAGTGTAATAGAAAAGATCGAATAAAAGAAATGAAATCAAGAAAGAAATGAATGAAATAATGAATGAATGGGTGACTGAAAAATGAAATAAAAAGAAAAAAAATGTAGGAAACGACAATATTAAGATGGAAGCTGACAAAAGAAAGAAATGAAGAAAGAAAGACGAAATACAAAATAGTAAGAGAAGAACGTTTAACTTAACATTAAATCTATTAAAGAAAGCAAACACTAAAGAACGTACGAAAGAAAGAATCGAATCAACTAAAGAAAGAAAGAAAGAAAGAAAGAAAGAAAGAAAGAAATAATAAAAGAAAACGAGTAATGGAGTATAGTAAATTTAAGATCGAATCAACTAAAGAAAGAAAGAAAGAAAGAAAGAAAGAAAGAAAGAAAGAAAGAAAGAAAGAAAGAAAGAAGACGAGTAATGGAGTATAGTAAATTTAAGATCAAATCAACTAAAGAAAGAAAGAAAGAAAGAAAGAAGGAAAGAAAGAAGGAAAGAAAGGTAAACAGAAAGAAAGAAGGGTAGAAAGAAAGAAAGAAAGAAAGAAAGAAAGAAAGAAAGAAAGAAAGAAAGAAAGAAAGAAAGAAAAGCAGAAAGAAAGAAAGAAATAATAAAAGAAAACGAGTAATGGAGTATAGTAAATTTAAGATCGAATCAACTAAAGAAAGAAAGAAAGAAAGAAAGAAGGAAAGAAAGGTAAACAGAAAGAAAGAAAGGTAGAACGAAAGAAAGAAAGAAAGAAAGAAAGAAAGAAAGAAAGAAAGAAAGAAATAATAAAAGAAAACGAGTTATGGAGTATAGTAAATTTAAGATCGAATCAACTAAAGAAAGAAAGAAAGAAAGAAAGAAGGAAAGAAAGGTAAACAGAAAGAAAGAAAGGTAGAACGAAAGAAAGAAAGAAAGAAAGAAAGAAAGAAAGAAATAATAAAAGAAAACGAGTTATGGAGTATAGTAAATTTAAGATCGAATCAACTAAAAAAAGAAAGAAAGAAAGTAAGGCAGAAAGAAAGAAAGAATTAATAAAAGAAGGCGAATAGGGGAGAATGGCAAATTTAAGACAGAAAGAAAGAAAAAAAGAAAGAAAGAGCAAACGAAGTAATGAAAGAAAGCGAAATGTGGAGAATGATAAAATTAAGATCACATCTACTAAAGAAAGAAAGAAAGAAAGAAAGAAAGAAAGAAAGAAAGAAAGAAAGAATTAATAACAGGAGAGGAATAGTGGAGAATAGTAAAATTAAGCTCGAATCGACCAAAGAAAGAAAGAAAAAAAAGC
This sequence comes from Acanthosepion lycidas, assembly GCA_963932145.1. Lineage (NCBI taxonomy): Eukaryota > Metazoa > Mollusca > Cephalopoda > Sepiida > Sepiidae > Acanthosepion > Acanthosepion lycidas. Next base: position 35,995,104 of record OZ010605.1, read on the forward strand.
AGAAAGAAAGAAAAAAGTGAGAGAGAGAGAGAGAGAGAGAGAGAGAGCGAAGGAAAGAAAGAAAGACAGAAAGCTAGGAAGAAAGAAAGTCTTTAAAGACGAAGGACGAAATAAATCGTGAACGTGAAGGAGAAAGAAAGCCGAAGTCGGTTTATAACTGACCGCTGCACGCTTCATTCCATTTCTGGTACTGAAACAGGCTCGACGTGAAAAGCTACTAATTCGCGACGTTTGAAAACTAATCTGTTCATAAAGGATTTCCATCGTAAACTCTCTCGCACCTCTTACCACGGCCCTCATCTCATGATCTTCTCTCGTCCATGGCCACCACCTCTCCCAGCCAAAACTGAATAGCCCTCAGGCAGAGTTAGTGGCCGGTGCAGTGTTGTCCGGGGTGCTGGCCGTTCTTCCAGTGCAGTAGGGAGAAAATGGCGTGCAAGATGGTAATGCAAAATGGCCGAACATTGATCGCAATGAAAGCGTCTCATTCTCGCGCGCCGGTTAAAATCTGCCAACCGCCCGACCGACCGCTCGGCAAGTGCATGCCTCCAGCAGTCAGAGCGTTATAAGTTAGAATATTAACTCTTTTTGCTTTCTCTTTCTCTCACACGGCCTCGGTCTGATTTTATTTCCTACACTATCGAGCTGTTAATACCTCCTTTCACATATATAGACGCATCGAGTCAAAATGAGACCTACCTATCGACGCTCACCAGGAAATGATGAAGGAACATTCATACATAAACATTTCTCCTACACACACACACACACACATACATTAACGCTACTCCAAACATTATTTTAGTAAATAACCATGTTTGAAATAGACGCAAAGTATTTTTTTTAAATATTTTAAACCGTGTTCATTGAACTGCGCATTCGAGACATTTTATAGAAGATGCTCGAACCTGCATCCTCTCTTGCAGGAGAAACCGCTGTTTAATGCAATGTGTTTTAGTCCACTCTGTCAGAGAACGCCACACACTTGCATAGTTCTATTTTCATTTTTAAGGAATGCACACTCAGCAGTTCAGATTTTTCTCCAAAGCCCGTATGCATGGATTTATTTTTAATTCGGCAAATTTATTGATTCAAATATTATTTTCCCCTCCAATGGATTGCCATGTTTGAAATAGATGCCCTGTTTTTATTTTAAAAAGATCCACTGAAGCGATAAAAAAATCGCATTAAAAATGCATCCATATATATATATATATATATATATATATATATATATATATATATATATTAGGTTGGTGCAAAAATAATTTCGTTTTCTCACATAGTAACATATGTTAGAAAACGAAATTATTTTTGCACCAACCTAATATATATATATATATATATATATATATATATATATATATATATATATATATATATACCGGTTCACTAGGGCGGCTAGTCAAACTCCACATCTCACTAGGGATCCGTTTCGGACACTAAAGAGAACACGTTTACATCGCTTGACGGGTAAGAATCAACTGGCCGAAACCTTGCTCCTGTCTGTTTCCCACGCTATATCAGCTAACCAAAATCGACTTGCCTATAAATCGCTTACCTCTGACCCCGAATGTCAACTTCCCCTAAAAATAATAGTCTACTAAACTATAATTTGACACCCATAATTACAATTTTATAAGCACAATACAATAATCTTTATTAAAAAAACAACTTTTAAAATAAAATAAACCTTTCTTAAACTTTATTTGAGGAAAATTCACTGATTTAAAACTTATCTAATCCGATTTCAACCAAATATTACACTTAGTTCAAAATAGCGCAGAAAAGAGTTTTTTAACATAGAGGTGAGTGTTATAAAATGCTGACAGCTCTGTTGACTGCCTGAATTTTGGGAATTTCTTTTCTACAGTGGCGATATCTGTAAAAATTACTTGACGAATTTAACGCGAGTGCCTTTTTCTATAAATTTTAACTACCAAGTAATCTTAAAAATTAGGAAAATATTCCAAATAATCTAATATTTTATTGAATTTTAAGTACTTTGATTTTAACTTTACTATAGTTATGGATCTTATTTTCTGATAATATCGTGTATGAACATCTGTATTAACAAAAATCGGCACGTTTACACACACACACAAACAAACAAAAAAAAATTCTTTTTAAAATACCTGGGGTTGCTGAATTGCAGAAAGCTTTTTCATTTATGATTAGCAAATATAGTTTTTATTCACTAACAAATCATCAAACCGTTACAAATTAATACAGAAGTTTAAAAGATTTAAAACATTATACATTAATCTAATTAAAATTTAAAAACTTATTGTAAAAAATTCAGTGCTCATGATATATCTTATTCATAAAATCATTTAGAACCATTTTCAAATTAAACAATGTCTTACTTTTTAATATTTTGTGTTACGATTCAGAGCTTATTTTTTCGTAACTGGAGCTGATAATTTAAATTCTACTAGAATTGGTGGATAAATCTAATATATATATATATATATATATATATATATATATATATATATATATATATAGTCATCCACAGACATCTGTTTCGACGTCCTGAGTATGACGGTAAACTACATCCGCGTCCTGGGTATGACGGTAAACTGCATCCGCGTCCTGGGTGTGACGGTGAACTACATCCGCGTCCTGGGTGTGACGGTGAACTACATCCGCGTCCTGGGTGTGGTAATGAACTGCATCCAGCAGCAGGGTCTCGGGTGGTGTTTTCAGAGGAGTAGTGTTGCCGGCTGTAGGTTTTTGAAGCAGTAGTGTTGCCAGCTCTGGGTTTTTGAAGCAGTAGTGTTTCCGGCTCTGGGTTTTTGAAGCAGGGTCTCGGGTGGTGTTTTCAGAGGAGTAGTGTTGCCGGCTGTAGGTTTTTGAAGCAGTAGTGTTGCCAGCTCTGGGTTTTTGAAGCAGTAGTGTTTCCGGCTCTGGGTTTTTGAAGCAATAATGTTGCCAGCTCTAGGTTTTTGAAACAATAATGTTGCCAGCTCTAAGTTTTTGAAACAATAATGTTGCCAGCTCTAAGTTTTTTTTGTAAAAAAGTAATGTTGCCAGCTATACGTTTTTTATTCCATACAAAATAGGCATTTAAAATTCATATAAACTGGATTTGGCATTAAATAACCCACAGTGGTTGATATGCCATAAAACCCAAACAAACAAACAAATATCTGTTTAGGTGGTCATCAGCGTGGCTAAACATCCGATCGTTTAAAGCCGAAACCCGAAAGATTTCAATGTGAGATTCTAACCCCAAGGCTATCGGCGCCCGACAGAGCGAAAGGCGAATTTTTGCGTATTTATTTTTTCATAAGCACGCTGGTGACCTAGAAAACTCACTCGGTTGGGAGAGTCTTGCATTATTAGCAGAAATAATCACTGCTTACAATTTCACGATTTCTCGCCACAGTGCTCGACCGAATTAATTTCTTTTCGGGAGGTAATATCGTCAGCCACATGAAGACTGTTTCTCTGTATCACAGCTCATCATTGTGGCTAGATATCTGATCGCTTTAAGCCTGGACCGAAACCCGAACAATTTGCATCAGTTGTATTATATATATATATATATATATATATATATATATATATATATATATATATATATATATAGGTACGATGAGAACAAATGGAGTACAATTTCGACGTTCGTAACATTTCATTTACATGACGGTTCAATACTAGAGGAATACTATTTATTTTAGGATATTACACCGAAAACATGTAATATATATGACATTGTTTGTCAACAACTCTACAAGCTACTTACTACTTCACTGGCTACAAAAGAAAATGAGATCCCCTTGCAAAAAAAAAAAGTTAGCTTTTACAGTTTTTAAGGGAAAAAGTTAGTCATTTTGGTATAATCTTGTTCACACTTCATCAAATTAAGAGTATGTCAAAATTACGAATTTTCACTTTTCTAGTCATCAATCAACGTCATTTTCTGACACCTTCGTCAAGCGATAAGAAACTTATTTAAACATTTTTAAAATTTAAATTAAAATTTTTACGTCTCGTTAAAACAGAAACTGATAATTTGATGAATTGTGAAATCGTTTGTGAAAGCGATATTATTCTATTCTCTATATCTGTTTTAGTTTCCACGAAAGTTAATCGAAAGCATTACTTTAGAAGAGTTTCTTATATCCACATATATACTTATATGTAGATAGATATATACGTAGACATTGCTAGAGCTATTTGCACTGAATTGTTTTGTACGTCAAAATGAATGCAGTTGTCTCCCCGTACCAACCAATTCAGTGAATATACTTATTTGTAATAGCCCTCTAGCGGATGTTTATGTAGTTATAAAGGAGTCCAAAAAATAAATTCTTCATGGTGTGGGTCCAGTTCGGAGCTTCGATAGACAAATGATTATTTTAGATTAAAAATAATTCTTCTCTTCGACCAGTTCGGCAACTTGACAACTTGTAATTGACAGAATTTTTTTCTCACTTTGTTTATATAAAGTGAATGAATTTTGGCCGCCCGTCGAGATTGGAAATCACTTTTTCCTTATCTATCATCAAATACCGACTATAAAAACATGCGATCAATTTCATCGCATGATCTCACCCAGTAGGAGTTGAATGCTCTGAACGCAAACCTTCTTTATTTCTTGCTTTTTCTTGTCTCTATCAGAGTTGCATTTAATTCTATTATTTCTCCAACTTTATTTTCTTTTTTTTTTTCCTTTTCTTTTTTTATTTCTTTTTCTTCTCTTTTCTTTTTCCGGTTGTTTATCCATCAACATTTTTTTTTTTTTTGTTTCCTTTACTTTTTTTTCTCCCTTTTTTCTTCTGTTGAATCTTTTTCTTTTACTTCTTTTTTCAGCTTCTATTTCTTCTACTTTTTCTTCTTTTTAGATCCTCTGTCCCTTCTCTTTTCTTATTTTCTTCCCCGGCTTTTTTTTTTTTTTTTCCCCCACTTTTTTCTTCTCTTTATTTTTTTCCTTTTGCCGTTATTTTTTCTTTTTTCTACAGTTTCTAATTCTTCGTTTGTTTTTGTTATTTTACCTGCTTCATTTTTCTTTTTCTCCTGCCTATTTTTGTTTCTTCTTTCGACATCATCATCATCATCATCATCATCATCATCATCATCATCATCATCGTCGTCGTCATCATCATCATCTGTTTCTTTTTCTTCTTCTTCATTTGCTGCTTCTTTTCTTATTGCTTTTCTACTGTTTTTTTTCTTCTTTTTCTGCTGATTCTCAACCTTTTCCTTTTCACTTTCTTCTTCATCTTTCTCTTCTTATTATTCTGCTACTTTTTATGATTTCTTGTTATTCTTTATCGTCTTCTTCATCTTCCGCTGTTGCTGCTGCTATTGCTTCTTTGCTGTCTTCTGTATTTTTTAAATTTTTCTTTTTTTTTCAATTTGGTCTATTTTTTTGTTTTCTTCCTTTCCTCCTCTTCCTCTTCCTCCATCATCATCTCGCTACAATCTTTTTCTTCTTCTACTAATTCTTTTTCTTCGTTCCTTGCTGCTGTTGTAGTTCTTCTTCTTCTTCTTCTTCTTTTTTTATTATTATTATTATTATTATTATTATTATTATTATTATTCTGCTGCTGCTGCTGCTGCTGCCTTTCTTTTCTCACCTTCTCCTGTATCTTTTCTTTTTTTCTTTTTCCTATTTGTTTCTTTATTATCATGATCATCATTATCATTATCATCTTCTTTTTCTTCATTTTCCTTCTTCTTCTTTTAAATTTCTTCATTTTTCTTCTTATTTTTAATTTCTTCTATATTGTTTGTCGGTCGGCCTTCTTTGTTTCGCTTTGTAAGAAAATGCTGACGATTGATTTTCGCATTTAAATTATCAGTGACAAGAATTATTTGCCATCCACAGAATCTGATTAGACAACCTTAAGACAAAGTAAGCCAGATAAAATATTTTCCTATGAATTACTGACGCAACACATTCTTCCTAATTTCATTTTTCACTTTCGATTGGCTGCATAACTATCTACAGTTGAAATATCGAATAGGAGAGATATTAACGCGAGAATGGTTTTCTCAAGTTCTCTCTCACCCACACATTTGTCCATCAATCATTGTGGATTGCCAGTGACGAGACTTGCTTTTACATATACCTGTCAACTGGCGAGACAAAGGACAATTAGATTCATGCCTTTTCCTAACAGAATGATGCTAATTGAATATAAGCTGACTCGAGCGAATTTCAAACTGTTTACAAGGACAATATTATCTTAAGAATCATCGTAAGGAGCCAAATATTGATTGCCAGAGCACTGAAATATCTTCTTTCTTTTTACTCAATTCACCCAAAACAAGGGGCTACTGGGGGTGAAGGAAATTGCGAAGACTTTAGAAAAAACCGGAAACCCAATTCTAAATAGACAACAAAGCATAAACCTCCACTCCTACTATAAAAAAAAATGTAGGTGTGTGCGAACCGAACGTAGGCGAAGCTATCTTGGTGATAAATGTTTTGGCAATAAACCTAAAAGGAGTTTTGAATAATAAACGATTGTATTAATTGCTACGACGATTCCAAAATACACAAACTTCCTCTGCGATAGCGCGTCACTGATGACTGAGTAACCCCGAGTAACATCTGTTTAAGCATGCGCATTAAGATCTACTCTGATTGATTGCTAAACATCAACGTTTCGCAAACGGTTCTCGAGATATACGTAATGGCATGAATAGAAGACGATACTGAGCTCATATCTTGTGTATTAATGTTTTAAACAACAGGCTTAGTTTAGATATGTCGCTTGTTATAAAATTATTAGTAAGTTTTACTTTTTCAAAACATTTCATGGTAAATTTAGAGTGCATCCGATAATCCTTCGAGTTATTTTTTTAATACAATATTCTGTCTTAGGAGATTATGACTCTCCAGAGATTCCATTTTCTTTTTATTATTTGTTAATTGTCCTAATTTCTGAGGAAATATAATGGAGTGGTTTGCATCTGCCAGCTTCATACTTATCGATTCAGAATTATCTTCTAGACTGGCTGTCAGCCAAGGCTAGAGATACCAGCCTTTGCCGCCATTTAATCCATAGATGATTTTAGTGAGAGAACAAATAAAAGCACGTCCTTCCCAAGGGTATTTTCATGAAATTGACAGCAATAGATTAGGTCGAGATTTTAACTAAGTTCGGCAATTCTGCCTTCTATGTCAATAACCAATACGCTTGCAGTCTTATATCGCGAATAAGATGTTATATGTGGGTATACAGTGGTGTGAATTTATTTCCACGTGTTTTCTGGAAAACACATTTAGAAAATAGACCAAGGAAAAACATATCGGGAAATCAAATCAAAACCATTCAAATTCTTTCAAAGTTTACTTATAAAATAACTAAGTTTTTTTTTCAATTATGCTTTGTTTTAATAGATTAAAAATATTAAGGAAAAATGGTTCACAATATTTTAGAAAATAGATTTTTAGGCATTTTTTTCAAAGGAAATTATACCTAGTGACTGAATGTTGGAATATAAAAAGAACAGTTCTTTCTTTCTTTCTTTCTTTCTTTCTTTCTTTCTTTCTAACCGGAGTGAAAATGAACAAATGAATAACTATAAACAATTGATATATATATATATATATATATATATATATATATATATATATATATATTGAATATATATATATATATATATATATATTGAATATATATATATATATATATATATATATATATATATATTGAATATATATATATATATATATATATATTGAATATATATATATATATATATTGAATATATATATATATATATATATTGAACATATATATATATATATATATATTGAATATATATATATATATATATATATATTGAATATATATATATATATATATATTGAATATATATATATATTGAATATATATATATATATATTGAATATATATATATATATATTGAATATATATATATATATATATATATATATATATATATATATATAATTATTTATTCGAAAATTATAACAAATATGTTATAAAATCACTAAAAAAATAGCCATTTTGCTTCAACACTTCTAGTGTCTTATCAAGTGATGATGTTGAATGTAGAATAAAGGGTTTTAAAAGGTTCAAATCAATCAAACACCCCTCGCTAAGGGAAACGCTGTTACATAAGCTGGAAAGACCAATCAAAATACAAGTATACTAGAATTCAAAAAACGTGACAACGAACTAAGGTTATAATAATTATTTAATGCTTTAATGTTGGCGTTAAACTAAAATGGAATTTATTCTAACAAATAAATATTAAATTATACGATAAAATTTGAAATTACAAATTAAACATTACCCATTTTAAAATTTAAATTTAAGCTATATTAAGTTTAAAATTATAAAATTACTGAGGAAAAAAGAAACAAATACATGTTATTCTATTTATTTTGTTTTTATTGAAATTAAGTTGGAATAAAGATCAAATGTTGCTCTGAACTTCATGACAACATAGATACATTTGAAACATAAACAGAGGCAGGGGAGGATGACATCTTGCAAACGACAATACATACACAATCAGATTATAATACATAAACACACAGACGTATTTAGATATATACACACACAAAAAAAAGGACGAGACAAGAAAATATCTCCACGACCTTTAAAAAAAGAAAAAAGAAAAACAACATACATACACAATGAAAGGTACACACAAGTGACCATACACACAGACACCGATAAAGACACGTACATACACACACATACATTGACAAAGACACGCCGATACATCTACTAAGAAATATTCAAGTTTGAAAGTGTTATTAAACGAATTCTAACCACTCTTTAAAATATAACTTATACGGGCAAATATATATAGATAAAAATGGTAGAATAGATAAAATTCAACATGGGCAGAACAGAAAAACAAACATTAGGGAAAGAAAGGACATTAAAACAGAAAGACATGGACAGAAAAATAGATACATACGCATAAAATAACACTATCTAATATATAAAAACGAAAACTCCAAACACATAAATATATATAAAAATAAAATTTCATATACCTATATACGCACTAGTGCACATGCACGAGTACAAAAATATAACAGTAGGTGAAAGAAAAGAAAATTACATGCAGATATATGTGTACACATATTTAACAAACTCACATCAACCCAATTAAATATGTTAGCTCTATCACTGATAATGAGCACTTTCCAATAACTACCGCTCATATATAATATATGATTAATATATAAAAAAAATTGCAGATATATATATATATATATATATATATATATATATATATATATATATATATATATATATATATATATATATATTCAGTCGTATGGATATGACTTTGTAACCCTGGGCTTCACCCTTTAAATACATAATATTTACAGAAATTATATATATATATATATATATATATATATATATATATATATATATATATATATATATATGTGTGTGTGTGTGTGTGTGTGTGTGTGTGTGTGTACCTTTCTATTTATATATCTATCAGTCTATTCATATCTATCTCAGTCTTTTTCTTTCTTCCTTTCTTTGTATTATCTATTCTATCTTTCTTTTTCTTTCTTTCTATCTATCTATTCTGATCGAAAATTTAAAAAAAAACTGAGGTACCATATATATATATATATATATATATATATATATATATATATATATATATATATATATATATGGTTATATACATAACAGGCTCAGATATTACTGTTTGAGCCTTTTATATTATATTCTTGCTCTGTCTTTGACATAGAGATCTACCTGGATTTTATCATCTTGGAAATATATATATATATTGACAACTAATATTATATATATCTTCTTGGGAAAAATAGTGGAATGGTTTCCTTTACCTACTCCTCGTATTTGAAGTCAGAGTTTTTCTTCTATTAGACTGGTTACAAACCATAACTATTAGGTTGGTTCAAAAATAATGTCGTTTTCTCATATAGTAACACATGTGAGGAAACGAGATTATTTTTGCACCAACCTAATAAATAGCCCAATCTACCTTCCTATTTAATTCATAACATTATCAAAATGATTCAAATCGATCTACTTCAGAATAATGGCGGTTGAAAGTCTCGTCTGCTTCTAAAATAAATTCAAATCATACTAAACAAACAACAATGACAACTAGCCGTAAAATTAAATAGATGTCTCCAACCCCAGCAGCAAATATTAAAAATTCTGCTGACATATCATGGAATATATAATATTACTCAAATTGAAGACATTATGACAAGCCAAAATTCTCCATAACCTTCCTAAAAAAAAACACCCTTCTTCTGGTTTACACGCTTTCTTCAAACGGCGGACAGGAAACCAATCAACGCACGCATAGGGTGATCCCAGCCTGGACTCCACACAATACTGTAGCAAACAAAATCATGAAAGATCAAAGGCTCTGACATCTAAATTTCCTACAGTTGCTTCATTAAAAAAACACAAAAAAACTTTTATCTTTCTATCTTATCACGAGTAAAAGATAACAGCGTATAATGAAGTTTTAATGATTTTATCAGATTTTATCTTTCTTAATCATGCAGTACGTCATTTCTAACTCATTGCTACTAATTATTCTTTTCCTCAAAAAACTGTAAACCTCCTACAAAACAATTTTAATAACTATAAGTTATATAAAAGGTTATTGAAGAATACAAACACACGCACATAATGAACATATCCATTGCTTGCACTGTATATATGACACGCACGTGGATACCTCGAGATGGTGTAATGGTTAACAAGGTTGTCTCGCTAGAACAATTACGATTAAGTAGTGAGTTCGATTCTTACTGGGTGCCTCCGTCTTTCGGCCTTGTGCCATATTTAAGCTACGCTTGGACAATCACTATATGACACGCGCGTAAATTTACGGCTATTGATGTAATATTTTATAATATAATTGATTCATTTTTTAACAATCATGTTCACCCTGTACAGGGTCCAAGAAACACTGGAGGTAGAGGGATGCAATGCAAAAGAATGCCACCGAGACGTAAGTGCCCACCGGAAGTGAAAGAGAAGGATAAGGCTTTAGAAGGAACCAGAAGCAGAATCCTAAACAGGAAACAAGGCATAAACCTCTACTTCTGTTCAAAAGGCCGGGGAGACGTGTAACCAGACGATAGTCGAACCTATCTATACCCATTGAGAAAAGCTAATTCAAACCTATCTATACCCATTAAGAAAACCTAATTCAATAGTAAATAAAAGTTAAGGAGTTTTAGGTAGGGATGTTAGAAATATAGATTTAATGTTTACTTTAGGAGGAATCGGAAACCCAATTCTAATTATAGATTGATTTGTTTTTTAACGGCCTATCAACCTTTATCTGGTTACTTAAGACCAGAAAATATTTTTAGATTGTAAGAAGGTTTTTGAGATAAGGATTTACTGATACTAGTCGTACTAATTAACTCATAGCTGGGGGATAATAGGTGGATTCATACCTTTCCCAAGGTTATTTACACGTAAGTGAACATAACGAAACCGACTTCCACTGGAACTCAGTTTTCCAATTCTGTTACACCATCCGCACATCCAAGCTTATAGTGTCTGATATTTCCAAGTGTCTTCCCATGTAGGTACTGACCATGCTCGTCGTTGCTTAGCTTCGGTGCTCGTACGGGAACCAATGTTTCAACGTGATATGGCCGTACGCATATAGCATAATAATATATGTAATATAGCAGTAAATTCACGGTGTAAATTTAAGTTTATCAGCAGGTAAACTTATTTTATCTTTCATAATAATCATGTTTGTAAGAGGCATATTAAAATATATAGAGAGCGCGATAGGCAAACTGTCGCCATTTTATATTTTTAATTTCGCGCATGCGCGTAGTTTGATTTTTATTTTGTTGACTGCACAGTAGCGTCAGTTGGGCACTGTATGTGAGAAAAAGAGCTTCAGGACCCAATTCACTCCGCCAGAAATTTGAAAACAGCATGTTGTGCTGATTCGCATTGGCACCGGGAGCTCCAATAAGTTACCCATTAAATAAAAGTAACTGATTGTACAGAAAGTAAGGATCGAGATACATCAAACTGTCTTTAGATTAATTAAGTGGCAGCAGAAGAATTATCGTTGAATTTTTTTAAAAGGTAAGCTTAAATATTAATGCAATACTTAAATGTAGCGATCAATTTTGAATTCTTAGTAGTTTATAGTTGCCTATCGCATCTTCTCCTCCCTACCTATTTTGATGAAGGCCCAATCAAGAACCCTCCGCATATAGCGGGCAGAGCGTGATTCAGTCAGTGCTCTGTCTTCAGATATTAGGCTGAGAAATACAGACCAATTCTCTACCTGAACCGGCTTTAGCGGGTCACGGGTGCAAACGCTCGGGTTCTCCACAGTAAATTTGATCTTGTGTCGCATTCTATAGTGAGGTGACCGGTAAATACCACTCAGTCGCAGTCTGCACCAGGTTCGTGATAAGACAGGACCTCTGTCTTCATGCAGAGGGTGATTCAGTCGGGCCTCTGTCTTCGGATAGAGACTCGGCTGAAAAAAAAAAAAAGAAAAAAAACAGACTAGTAATATATCCGAGCACGCCTTGGCGGGGGCTAGGTAAATTTTGACCAGTGGCCGGGAAACGCTTGGGTTCCCTACGGTAAACTTGACCTTGTGTCGCATCTAGTCCAAAGTGTGGTGGGGGGCCGCTAAATACGACTCCGTCGGAGACAGGCAGTCCGCCGTCTGGCTCGCTATTGTCGAATTCTCTGTCTTCGGGTAGAGTACAACTGATTCGGGCCTCTGACGGAAGCTCGGCTGAGAAAAATAAACAATGCAAATGACCGATGACACCGTTGCGGTCGGGGGAGAGGGGCTTGGGTAAATTTTGAACATTGGCATGGGTGTACGCGCGCGGGTCCCCCATACTAAACTCGACCATGTGTCACATCTCACCTCAGTGAGGAGGCTGAGTAAACACCAGTCCGTTGGGGTCAGTCGAGGATAATTTCTAATGACGTCATTGCGAGTATCCTAAGGATAATATTATAACTGCTAGGAGCGAGTTACAACACTATCTATCTATCTATCTATCTATCTATCTATCTATCTATCTATCTATCTATCTATCTATCTATCTATCTATCTACACTACTGGGTTTTAAAAAGTTACCGGCCCGACTAAGAGAACCTTCCAAAAATATTGCACTATTTGGTTATTTGATAGTTAATCGTACCTCAAACATATCAGCACCCACGTTGTTCATAAAAAGTCAATAGCCTACTAATGAAAATTCTGTTTTACACAACAGCTATTTATTTACCAGAGTCATTTCCATACATGTCAATGAAGTAAATTCAACAGTGAAAATTATTCACAAATGAACTGTTTAAATTTCAACTAACAGCAAGGCAGACTATGTATTATATATATACGTACATTCTATCTATCAATCTATCTATCTATCTGTGAGAGAAGCCCTGTATATAAAACATCTCACTTCCACTATCAATCTCACCTTATTTAATGGTGTATTGGAAGTTTTTTAAAAACTAGAAAGATGCTCACACAAAATCCAGACGTTCTCAACAGGCGAAGCTCGGAATAAACGTTCCTGCTAGTATTCAAAACAACGCAAAAATATACATTCTTAAACATGAAGAAACGTTAACAACACCTCAAGGAAAACCCCCTTGAAAATTTTTTTAAAATTGGCCGAAAGTGCTTGGGACAATGGACAATAAGGACAATTTTTGCACTTTCTTACACACCCCAAATGGAATAATGGAAGAAACGCTAGAACAACTAAATAAAAATTTCAATTTTCCGTTTCTGTCATATTCAACGAAACATTTAAAATATAGGTTACTGTTAAAATATAGATTTACACACACACACCCGCGCGCGCACACACACACACCTACATATATACATATCTATAAAAGGCTGGATGTGTGTGTGTGTAACGAATGCACGGCCGCAATTTTCGACGGATATGCACCAAAATTTACATACACATACTCCAAGTTAGCGGGAACGCCTGACCGACTTTGCATTTCCCAACTCCTATCGATAATGGAAATAATAAATTTTTTCATGCTTCTACGGCAGTTTTCATGTAGTTTGCGGCCATTTTGTACTGGCTAGAGTGAGAGCCTATGGCTGACTGCCACGAATAGGCAGGAAGATTCTGTTGGCTAGCGTGAGAGCCAACAGCTGACTGACACGAATGTTAACTACCATGCTAAGATGCAAAAAATTGATAGCTGCATTCGTCACAAGTGAGAAAAATTTAAATCTGCATGGCACTTTACTCCAATTGGCTCATTCGCTTGCTTAAACTCAACGTTGATTCTGATTCCGCAGAACTGGGTTGGGTGTGAAAAAGTATTTGTTATTAACATTCTTTTTTCATTCGGTTTTTCAAGTTACGAGTCCTTTGTTAAAGCTGATCGTTTTGTGTTCATTTTGTTTAGTTCTTTTTTCGTAACAAATTTAATGTTTAGTATAGAGCTTAGAAAAAAATTCGCAGTGTGAGATAGGGAAGAAGTAAGGCATGTAGCAATATCAGCACGGCAAGGGCGCTCCTTTAAAGGCAAGAAAGGGCAAAAATATTTTAAGTCAAGTGATAGCGATTGCTGTATGAGTCGTACGATTTTTGAATCAAGCACGGGCAACGCCCGGTCATGCTGCTAGTATATATATATATATATATATATATATTGACAAGTTGGAAAAAAGGTTTTGTGACGCGTTTCATTCGTTAGGACTTCATCGTTTTACAATTTGTCATACATCGTTTCTTACTGTTCTTGATATATAAAAATTTATATACCGTTAATCCATATATATATATATATATATATATATATATATATATATATATATATATATATATATACGTATTTATGTATGCATGTATATACCCGAATTTACACGTATGTCTAATTTCCATATGATTTAACTTATTTTTATAAGCTCACTTAATACTTTTCTGTCTGCAATTTTTTTTCGGTTGTCACGTGATGATGTCACATTTGGAAATCGGTCAAACCTCCTGGCAAAACGTTTGTTTGTTGGGTTTTTTCTTACGAAGAAATCTCAATACAAAATTTCGCTTAGGAAAAAAAAAACGAAAAAAACAAAACAACTGCAGTAGAAATATTGTCACATCAACGGCTGTTTATATTTAATTTAGTCGTCTGCTGCCGTGATTTCATTCTTCCATTTGTTTTTGTTTTTTTTAGTTCCTTTCCATAAATTTCTCTGTTTTTTTTTTTGTTTTTTTTTTTTTAAATTCTTCACAGAAGAGTTCAGTGGAGCATCCTCCATGTTGCTGCGATAGTTTTTTTCTTGTTTAATTTATTTTATTGTTGTTGAGTTCATTCTTTCGAAAAGAGCAATGAAGACTTTAAGAAAAATTCTCAACGACATCAACAACAAAAATGGCGGATTTGAAACGGGCGAAAATGTTGAAAGCGCTGGAGATTTGAGGAGTCTAGATCACCAATGACAACCAACAGATATCTGGTCTAAACGTATAA
>OZ010605.1:36015577-36035577 GCA_963932145.1 Acanthosepion lycidas
TCTGCGAAAAGACGCTTACAGAGGCACCAAGTGAAGATCGCTCTCGGTGCTTTGGACGAAGAGGCATAAAGACATACGTTTTTTTACTAAGCTTAGCCTAGTTTGGTTCAAGTCCATAAGTATGGATACGCGCTGATTTATCTCTTGTTAGCGAAATTCTCTTTCAGCTTCTTGCTTTCCAGTCAACATTAATCTTAAAATATTTAAACGCACTCACAAACATTATGTTCCGTCTAATTCATTCCTGTTCTTTTATTGTTCTCTTTCCTTTTCTAATATTGTCTCACGCCATTAACCACTTGCGTCTTAGTGGCTTTATTGCTTTGATTGGGATGAAATATTAGGTTGGTACAAAAATAATGACGTATTAATGTCGTTTTTTCACGTCAAAAAACGACATTATTACGACATTATTTTTGCACCAACCTAAAAATACAAACACCCAGTACCAGTCTGTATACCATTACTTCACAGTGAGGCACCTCTGTCCCTGTCTGTCTCTCTCTTTCTATATATATATACATTAAGAAATGGACAAAGTCCGACAATTTATTTATTAAAGACATTTTTTATGTTTAACGTTCTTTTTATAGATACAAGTATTTAAGTAAATGCTCTGTTTATAATAAACAGTATTAAATAACATTTACCGGCCTGAATGTCCGAGAAATTTTCATAGAAAATATTCGTCCTTTGACAGGATTCGAACCTGCATCCTATATGGAACCGTCATTTACGCTGACGGGCCTTAACCGACTCGGCCACAAAGGAGCGTTCGGTAGGCGAGGTCGAATCCTGTCAAAGGACGAATATTTTCTATGAAAATTTCTCGGACATTCAGGCCGGTAAATGTTATTTAATACTGTTTATTATAAACAGAGAATTTACTTAAATACTTGTATCTATAAAAAGAACGTTAAACATAAAAATGTCTTTAATATATATATATATATATATATATATATATATATATATATATATATATATATATGAATGACATTTTAGCACTTGTTTTTGTTTATTTGTAAGTTTGTATGTTATTGTTGTAGTATAGCTATAAACTCTTAAATGCGTTAAAATACACAAGTACTAACCAATTAAATCATTAGCAAATTGAAAAAATAATGCTTCTGGAATATTTTGAGTTTTTACCCTCATTGCATATATAGTAAAATAGAATTATCACTTTGGAGTGACCTTTTTCAAGAACTAAAACAAATTAATGCATTTTTTATTACTTATCCCATAAATATATTTAACATCCAATATATATATATATATATATATATATATATATATATATAAGATTCTATCGCTAAAAAAACATTATTAATGCGGAGGAGACCTTTTGAAGGATGAGACGTGTAATGTAAGTTTTCTTTTTTTTTTTTAAATCATTTTGTTATCCAATTACAACGGGTGTGTTCCCATTGCCATTCACATTGCCATTCACAAGTGTATATATTTGTTAACCTGTGCTTATATGTCTGCGCATTCGTAGTTAACTGCGTGTCTTTGCAGATATGTCTTTGTATGTGCGTGTGTCTTCATGCGAATGTGTATTGCACGCATGTATACAAGCATGTGTCCTAGCGTGTTCTCTTGCGTGTAAATGTTTATTCACTCGTGTATGTTTCTACCTCTCCGGCTGTGAATCTACCTATATTCGCATGTATTCTTATCTCTGTCTCGTAATTCACGTGGACCCAATGCTGCAGACGTTCACTCTACCTGTCCATTTTGTGAGCGTGATTTCTAGATAATTCTAATGCCACGTCTCCAAGCGTTTCGTGAGTAATATCTTCATTCTTTCACTGAACTTATGTACTTTGGTCTTGTCTAAAACCAAGGGAAATACATTGGTCTGCTTTTCTCATGACTTTTGGTCAACATTCAAATTAGCATCATAAAGCATTAACAACAATAAGAACGTTACTAGTAACCAATAAGTTTGCCCTATTTTCTTAACTGCGTTCACTAAATATGCTGGCCACATTCTGTCCAAAATCAAGAACAGCTTCGTTTTAATTCACGTCTCATCGATAAAACGCCTTTGTAGTGTATGATTTACGCCAGTTAATATTAGATATCTGAATCGAATTTAATGTCAATAAAGGTCCTTTTTTAAGTAGTTCTAATCCCAATATATATCGTGCACATTCTAGGTGATACCAAAGTAGACTTTGAATTTAGTATTATACTAAAACATCCTGGTAGTTGTCCCATACTGTTCAAATGACTAGATGTAACTGTACGTCCTATGCTGATCGTTTCTTCCTTCATTCTTCTCGTTTGGGGAACTCTATTCCGGCTTCTTGCTTCCTAACCAACTTTGATTTTTAAAATTTTAAATGCAATGAGAACCGTTATCTTATGTCTTTCTACTTCTCATTCTTTTATTATTCTCTTTATAATAGTGCTTTTTTTTCTCCTTTTCTCTAACACTCAGTAACCCCCTTCTATCTTAGTGCTTTTATTAGCTTGCTTAGCGCGAAATGACTTTAAAATCATTTCAATTTGACGGAAGAAATCCTAGGCTTTTACTGGTGATGAAAAAACGATTATAGCTTAGTTTTTTAAGTACTGGAAATTACAAAACTTTTTTTATTTTAAACAAAGGAAGGAGTACAGAACTGTTATGTTATATCGGTGCTCTTATATAGCTATGAATGCTGGGCAGTTTTATTACAGATAGAGAAGCGGTTTGAGTCAACGGAAATGTGGCTCTTCAGAAGGATGTTGAGTATACCATGGATGAAACACGTAAACAACGACGACGATTTTAAAAATAATCCAACTGAAGTTCTTCCCATTTAACATCTCATCAATTAACTAGATTTAACCGTAAGTTCTATCCTATCAGTTTCTTCCCATCGCACTTCTCGCTTGAGGAACTCTCTTCCGGCTTCTTGCTTTCCAGTCAACTTTGATCTTCAAAAATTTGAATGCAATGACGACCGTTATTTTCTGTTATCTAAATACCTGTTCTTTTATTGTCTCTCCTTAAGAATAGTATTCTTTTTCTCATATTCTTTAATATAAATAACCACTTGTGTATTAGTGACATGATTGCCTTGCTTGGTGAGATGGCAGAACAGAGATTAGGGGAGACTTACGGCCATATCCCGTTGAAATGCGAAGTTAAGCAACGTCGAGCTTGGTCAGTATCTAGATGGGGGACTGATTGGGAATACAAGGTGTTCTAAATTTGGATGCGCTTGTGGTGTAATGGACAAGGGCACGCATTTAGAAATTAGAGATCCCCGGGAAAGATATGAATTTGCCTCTTGTCCCCCAGCTATGGGGTAATTAGTAGAATTTTATCATAAAAATCATGATTATCTAAAAAATATTTTATGGCTTTAAATAACCTGAAAAAGGCTGATAAAATAACAGATCAATCAATCATATTGAGTAGGACAGAGAAACGACAAATATTAATAATGTTTACAAAAGAGAAGACTTGCGGAGAGTCATGATCGCCTACATTATGTATTGACACTGTACATAGAAGAAATACATTGATGATGTTGATGATACTAATACAATTTTACATACATTTTTATATAATTAAAATAAAGAAAAACTAGTCATTGATATTATTAAACGGATGAAAAAAACGTGAACATGAAGAGAGAATATTAATGTAGGAATCATTGCTTTAAAGCCGATAAAATAGGATTTATTACTTTCAATTGCGTTGAGTTTACTAAAAGTAAGGCAGATGATAGAAGCATCTTTGTAGTATGTGATTCACGCTGGAAAATACCAAAGCCGAGAATCGAATTTAATGTTAATCAGGTACGTTTCTTCAAGGAGGATTTGATCTGTGGTTACCCCAATACTTACAGCTCCTCGATTCAGTTGAGATTAGGATATGCACACTTGGGAAAACCGGACGGCATGAAATTATATAAGCGTCCCATCCGCGTGGAAAAAGACAAATATTGCGCCATAACCTCACGAGTAGATTCACGTTTGAAGAAAGCTCCCAAACCCGCACAAGCTCAGACAGGGATTAATGAAATGTTTCATCAATTGTTATAAATGAATACATTCCCAACAATATCATCGTTGTCAAAATAGGCGTTTTCTTTTTTTTCTTTCCTTTTTTTCTCTTTTTCTCACTAAAACTGCGTCTAATATATCTCTTTCTTTCGTCTATCATCGCAGTCAAAACGCAATAGTTCATTATTTATCTGAGGTAATGGCAAGGTTTGACAGACTTACGAAAGGAAGAAAACTTATATATGCTTTCTTTTTCTCACTAAAACACCAACTGATACATCTTTTTCTTCCGTCTATCATCGCAAACAAAATGGAATGGTTCATCATTAATCTAAGGTAATAGCAGGGTTTGACAGACTTGAGAAAGGAGGAAAACTCAGGATTACATTATAAGGGGATTAATTTAAAGAGCAAGCTTTGAAATGTATCACAATAATAGCGGTAATAATTACGACGAAGATGATTTTTTTTAGCGGCATATCTACTACTTATGGCTCATAATGCCAAAATCTAATTTTCTTGGGAGCTTTGGAGTAACAAAATTATGATATATATTATTCTGCTTTCACAATTGAATACATGGTCAGCTTTTGTGCATATACATGTTTGTGTGGTTATAATGACAAGAGGCAGTGATATGTGTGTTTTATTTGGCAATTTTGTTGAAGTTATATTTTGGAATGCATTTTGATTTTTTGGAGAAATTGCAGGATATTATATAAATTAATGTCATGAAAGAGATTTTTCATGTTGGAGTTTTTGTTTTGGTTTAGTGGCATATCAACACCTCTATGGGTTATTTAATGCAGATATATAAATATTATGAATACAATTTTATGGCTTCAATTAAATATATTTTGAACGCTTTTGTATGTCATCTACATGTGTTGTTGGTCATTTTGCTAAAAAATATATTTTTGGTAATTCTATTTGTTTGTTTGTTTGTTTGGGTTTTATGGCATATCAACCACTGTGGGTTATTTAATGCCAAATCCAGTTTATATGAATTTTAAATGCCTATTTTGTATGGAATAAAAAATGTATAGCTGGCAACATTATTGTTTCAAAAAAAATGTATAGCTGGCAACATTATTGTTTAAAAAAAAACGTATAGCTGGCAACATTATTGTTTAAAAAAAATTATAGCTGGCAACATTATTGTTTAAAAAAACGTATAGCTGGCAACATTATTCTTTTACAAAAAAACGTATAGCTGGCAACATTATTCTTTTACAAAAAAACGTATAGCTAGCAACATTATTCCTTTACAAAAAACATATAGCTAGCAACATTATTCTTTTACAAAAAACGTATAGCTGGCAACATTATTCTTTTACAAAAAAACGTATAGCTGGCAACATTATTCTTTTACAAAAAAACGTATAGCTGGCAACATTACTTTTTCACAAAAAAAGGTATAGCTGGTAACATTACTTTTTCACAAAAAAACGTATAGCTGGCAACATTATTGTTTCAAAAACTTAGAGCTGGCAACATTATTTTTCTGAAAACATTA
Organism: Acanthosepion lycidas; assembly: GCA_963932145.1. NCBI lineage: Eukaryota > Metazoa > Mollusca > Cephalopoda > Sepiida > Sepiidae > Acanthosepion > Acanthosepion lycidas. Next base: position 36,021,102 of record OZ010605.1, read on the forward strand.
TCTGAGACCTTGCTGTTGGATGCAGTTTATCGCCGTACCCAGGACGCGGATGTAGTTTATCATCATACCCAGGACGCGGATGTAGTTTACCGTCATACCCAGAACGTTGGTAATTCTAGTATAAATATTAGGGTTGGTATATCTTAATATAAAATGTATTGCTGGTCATTTTGATTTAAAATTGAATTGTTGTAATTTTACTATGAAAATGTATTTTTATACTTTCATAATGCTTTCTTTTTGTTTGGGGGTTCACTATTAGCCGAAAGCTGGGACGCTAACAGGTCAGTGTGGACCTGGGAACACCAGCAATTAAGAGGTGGTTCCATGCTCCTCAAAATCTGAGAGGCCCTGCTGCCGGAGGTAGTTTATCGTTTACCCAGAATTGGGTAATGATGATGACAATATGGCAGCGGTGTTGGTATTAGTTTAAAACACAATATTGCCCTTAATTTGCGGTAAAAAATGCTGATGTAGAAATGAACATTTTAAATCTAATCTCTATAAAAGGCAGGATGTGTGTGTGTGTGTGTGTGTGTGTGTGTGTGTGTGTGTGTGTAACGAATGCACAGCCGCAATTTTTGACGGATTTGCACCAAAATTTACATGCACATGCGCCAAGTTAGTGGGAAGGCCAAAACCGACTTTGCATTTCCCATTTTCCATCGATAGTGGAAATAATCGATTTTTCATGCTTCTACGACAGTTTTCATGTAGTTTGCAGCAATTTTCTACTGGCCAGAGTGAGAGCATATAGCTGGCTGACACGAATAGGCAGGAAGATTCTATTGTCCAGCGTGAGAGCCAACAGCTGACTGACACGAATGTTAACTACCATGCTAGCATGCAAAAAAAATCGATAGCTGCATTCGTTACAAGTGGGAAAAATTTAAATCTGGATGGCACTTTACTCCAATTGGCTTATTCACTTGCTTAAACTCAACATTGATTCTGATTCTGCAAAACTGGGTTAGGCGTGAAAATGTATTTGTTGTTAACATACTTTTTTCATTCGGTTTTTCCAGTTACGAGTCCCTTTTTTTAAAGCTGATCGTTTTGTGTTCATTTTGTTTATTTCTTTTTTCGTAACAGATTTAATGTTTAGTATAGAGCTTAAAAAAATTCGCAGTGTGAGATAGGCAAGAAGTAAGGCATGTAGCAATATCAGCATGGCAAAGGGCACTCCTTTAAAGGCAAGGAAGGGTAAAAATATTTTAAGTCAAGTGATAGCGATTGCTGGATGAGTCGTACGATTTTTGAATCAAGCACGGGCAACGCCGGGCCATGCTGATAGTTATATATATATATATATATATATATATATATATATATATATATATATATATATATATAATTATTTATTTAAAAATATGATTCCAACACGCTACATGAGAGGTATCATTTTTCAAAACAAGAGCCGAAAACTTCAATATAATTATTTGAATTAAATTGAAGCTCTGTTCCATCTTCAAGCGAAATTTCTTTTGGAATTTCGCTTGAAGATGGAACAGAGATTACTTTAATTCAATTTAATTCAAATAATTATATTGGAGTTTTCGGCTCTTGTTTTAAAACATGAGACCTCTTATGTAGCGTGTTGGAATCATATTTTTAAATAAATAATTATATTTATGCTCTACTTTTGTATCGAGCAATATTTTTTAAAAATAATAACAAAAATACTAAAGAACTTTGGATTATTTACCTAACCAGTTATTTCCTATTTTCTATATATTTTCACACACACACACACACACACACATACCCACACACACACACACACACACACACACACACACATATATATATATATATATATCCTCTAACAGGAATCAGGCCATATCACTTCGTGCTTTATTATGACAAAGTACGAATTCATAAGTGCTCATCAGTTCGGAATGAAATATGAAATAATTAGTATAAAATAATCATTCACATATGTCAAACACAAATAAATAAATTTGATATATACAATTATTAATCGAATGAGTTCGTATATAGTTCGATATTACATTGAAAACAATTGACTGAAACAGACGATACTTGACAAATAGGTTCCGGAAATTAAATGATCAAAGCCTTCTTATCAATAGAAAAACCGAGTCTTTCTATTCCATCATTTCTTGACTTTACTCTTCCTGTAGCTTCGTTTTTCGTTCTCACGCTATTTTTAAGAGTTCGTGATTTTCATACACCCATTCGTCTGCGCTTAGTTTCGTTTCTGTTGCGTCTCGTTTCTTTTTTCCCGCGTCATAATTAATTCCCAATTTTTCTCATTCAGAACTACCATGGAAGCTGTTCTATTTCTTTATGGCTTTTAAAATTGTCTTATAAAGTGTTTTTTTACGAATTACCGGGTGGTGTGTGTGTGTGTATTGGATAGAAAGTGTGAATTTGTGTATGCGTTTGCATGTAACAGTTGCATGATTAAATAAATTACGATTAGAATAACATGCAAATATCACCATCTCTAGCTCACTATCTAAATATGGCTTTCCATTTAAGATGATTGGTGGGAAAAGCAAAAATTGTAAGGATGTTTTAATGTGATGTCTTCGTACAATTTAACGAATTTATTGATCAAAATATCTGCTCTAAAAGGTGTTTGGCAATAAAATAGAAATGAAAGCCACCCCACCAATCGATCGACTTGTTCTATGCTTTAATTCCCTCTACATATTTTAATCATTTAACCCCAAGAGGAGCAACAAAGCCACTAAGACAAAGATATACTGAGTATGAAAGAATATGGGGGAAAATACTATTAAGGAGAGAGAACAATAAAAGAAAAATTAAGATAACGATTGACATTCCCCTTAAATAATTAGGCTTGACTGGAAAGCTTAAAGCCAGAAGAGATTTTCACAAATGAGAAGTGCTTGAGAAGAAAGTGTTCGCATAGGACTTACGGCTACATCGAGCTGTTTCAACTTTAAAATAATGAGAAAATGACGCTAATCAAGTACTGTGCTTAAATTATAAAGTCTCGGTACTATCAGAATAATTACTATGAAATTATTTATAGAAAAAACACAAGGAAGTTACATTATGACGGTGGGACGGTGGGAAAGTGATTGAAGCTGAGGTGCCAGGTCAGGACTAATGACATTGCATATTTCTTCTTTTTTTTTTGAATTTTATCAAGAATCTCCAAATATATAGCATGGGCATCGGGCCAGCTATGGCAGCAATATCCACAGGGATGATGAATGGTATACTTATGATGACGATTTTATTTTTATTTAACTGAATCTATGGATTGATTTATATGTGCATCTAGAGTTATAGGAATGTTTTATATTCCAAACATGGTCAGCACATTGTGGCCATGTTCATAGTTGATATTATAAAAGTGTTGCTTTTTCTTCTTTTTTTATTAATAATGCTTCCATTATTTTTAGTCTTTTTTTTACATGTGGATGGGGTTATTAAGTTTTTTTATTATCAACGATTTTGTTACAGATAGTGTTTGGTAGATCTCCATGTGTATTTAAATGAGATCTGATTGAGATATGGCTAATTTCTACATCATTTATGTCCAGAAATAAATTATAAGGAGAAAAGAAAAATTAAACTCTAAACAAGGTACCTTGTCAATCGTATTTAATAAAACTTCCATAGAAGAAGGATTTCTGCTTAAATACACAAATTTATAGTGATTTTCCAAGCGTAGTTTAGATGTGGCACAAGGCCGAAAGTAGGGGGGTCACCCAGTGAGGACCGAATTCACTACTCAGTCGTAATAGTTCTAGCAAGATAAGCTTGCTAGCCACTACACCGCCACTAGATGCCCCAAACACACAATTATATATATTATATATATATATATATATATATATATATATATATATATATGTGTGTGTGTGTGTGTGTGTGTGTGTGGTTGCATGCAGAGTTGTTTGTGACATTAGGCTTTACGCTTTCGTGATCTTCAGAAAAACTGGTTTATTTTTTTAAAAGTAGATCTATTTCTGCTTTATTTGTGTTTGCTTATTTGTGTGTGGTGGGAGGGGAAATTTTCATGTTGTGTGTTTGTTTTGAGATGATATAAATGACATAGGCACACATACACGTTAGTTCCTACATACACAACCATATTCATAATCTTGGTTTAGGCTCAGTTACACTTTCGTGCGCTCGAGCATACGTATGTATGCAAATCTGTCAATTTCGGTGACAAGATTATAAGGTTTCGTATATAGATAGATAGATAGATAGATAGATAGATAGATAGAGTAAATGTAATAAACCGTTGTTATATAATCTAAGTGGATCATAGTGATATAAAATATTAAAACTAATCCACAAAAAGAGTTCAGTGTCTTTATTATTACAGAGCAAATGTAGTACACTTTAAAATCCCAAAGTACTTCATACGGGGAAGAGACCTATTTTAACCGACGGAAACTAGGTCTATTCCCCATATGTAGTAATTATGTTTGCTGAAAGTGTACTATATATATATATATATATATATATATATATATATATAGAGAGAGAGAGAGAGAGAGAGAGATAATATTAATGGTAAATATACACATACATATGCAAAATATATAAATATATATATATATACATACATGCATACACATACATATATATTGTGTATGTGTGTATGCATGTGTTTTTGAACATAAAAATATAGGTCCTTCCTAGATTAGATAATCGTTATATTTATTTTTTATATGTCTATATTTAATTTGTAACCTGCAGTCGATATTAATTTTGTCAAATTTTCTTAATTACACAGCGGCTCTTTCAGTAAATGCCCTTCGGTTTTAGTTTTCCTTCGCCCCATCTCTCTCCCCCACCCCTTTTTCTTTTTCTTTCCCTCCCTCTTCTTCTGATCTTTAAGATTAGATCGTCTATTGTGTATGTCACCACAAAATGTATCCATTCCTGTATTAGACATCCGACAACATTCATATTTCTCTCACTTAAACCGTCTTTAACTCACCTCTCTAAAACTTCTCTCTGTTAAGTTTTAATCCCCCACCATCTCTCGTCTGTTATCCCTCTCTTTAGCTCTAACATTCGTCCCACACTCTCATACTTACACTCTCTCTAAATTCTATTTTTATTTCCGGAGTTGTTTTTTCTGTTTTCTTTTTGAATTTGTAGGTCTCGTGAATTGGATCGTATTTACGATTCCAGTGGAATAAATTATGACCATGGAATATTAGTGTTTAAGCCTTTTTATTATATATATATATATATATATATATATATATATATATATATATATATATATATATATATATTAATCCTGTCTAAGCTTTCGGCTTACATAAGCCATCATCAAAGATGACAATTACATTAAAATAAATTCAACAATACGCGGACAAAGCAACAATGATAGCCTGTTTTTTTTTTGCATGGACGATTTCCAAGCAATGACAAACTTGTGCATATAAAAAAAACTACCAGCATAAATTCGTGTATCTTTAACTACAAGAGCGAATGTCCATATTATTACAAAATTGCAATTATAAAAAAATCTAATACATCGCGCAGAAACTAATTCATCCACAAAACAGATTTTCAGCGAAATAAAGAATATAAAACAAACACTTGTTAATAATAGATTTCCAAACTATATAGTTGATGAACAAATAAGATACTTTCTTAGAAGTCTCAATACTATGCAAATCGAACATAATACTGCTTCAACTAAACCCAAACATATTAATCTCCTATATCGTAATCAAATGCATGCCAATTATAAACTAGATGAAAATATACTAAAAAATTGGTAAATACTAATATATCTATAACAGATCTTAATAAACAAATTAAGTTAATCATATACTACACTAAATCTATTATATCCAACTCAATTGTTCGCAATGATTGTCCACCCCCACCCCCGCTCCGTTAGCAATTTGCAAAAAACAAAAAATCAAAAACAACATAGTTCACAAATTCAAGTGCCCTCTGGGAGATTGTATCTCCAACGGATTAAATAATATTTATGTTGTTCACCCCAAAAACTCGCTTTCAAGATGCTTGACTCTACATTTGAATAATAATTCTAACATTTTTAGGTATTTAAAACAACGTGCCTGGCAGCAAACACAATTCGATAAAATCCTTGTTGAAAACACAACTACACTTAAACATGAAAACAATAAACAAAAAGTAAAAATTCTTGAAGCTATATAGATAAAGCAGTTGAAACCTAACCTGAACAAAATAAACTATGAAAGCTCCACAGATATACTTAAATGTCTATAATTGATAACAGATGCCATTGGTTTATACCAACGGCTACCCATTCTTAGCGCTTCTCGTTTTAACTCACTCGTGTTCATGTGTGATATCATGGGCCGCCTTGCGATTTTCGCTTCCAGCGTCTCGTATGTACGAATTTGTCGCTGCTTGGAAATCTTCCATGTAAACGAAAACAGACTATCATTGTTGGTATGTCCGCGTGTTGTTTGATATATTGAAATGTAATTGTCATCTTTGATAATGGCTTATGTAAGCCGAAAGCTTAGATAGGATTAGAAAACATGTATCAATATGGTGATATTCTTTTATCTTTTAATGGTAATGTTATTAAGCTTATCACACGATATGAAAGTAATTTGCTTAAAAAAAATGTAGTACAGGTAATATATATATATATATATGTGTGTGTGTGTGCGTGCATGCGTATGTATGTATGTATGTATGTATGTATAAACACTACATGTGTAAAAGTTGTCTCTGTAACGTTATTTCCCTACTTAAACACCCATAATATTATCTGTCGTAAATGCACTTTGAATTCTTCCATTAGTGAAGTTAAATATATTCTTTAGTCCATTCTGATAGTCGCCACTAAGGGTCTAATAGTGAGCCCCAAATTTATATCTTAAATGTCCGTCTGTTGTTCCATTCATATACCTTGCCGGTCTTTTGAACAAGAGTAGACGTTTATCACTTGTTTCGTGTTTATGATTGGGTTTCCGGTTCCTCTTAAAATCTACTTCAGCTTTATACTCATAAGGCTTGTTCTTTCCTACGCTCATATTAGTTCACACAGTAACCCTCTACCTTGGGTGGCTCTTGGGCTTTGTACTGAGTGAACATTAATAAAAAAAAACTGACACATATGATTAGTAGTTAGGATGATCCATTCGTCATTACAGTTGCTTCCCCAAAAAACAGAAATTACTTAAGTAATATATCGATTAATTTTATGATTTCAATCTGCTTAGTGAATCTATCTATCTATCTATCTATCTATCTATCTATCTATCTATCTATCTATCTATCTATCTATCTCAGTCTGTTCATATCTATCTATCTATCTATCTATCTATCTATCTATCTCAGTCTGTTCATATCTATCTATCTATCTATCTATCTATCTCAGTCTGTTCATATCTATCTATCTATCTATCTATCTATCTATCTATCTATCTATCTATCTATCTATCTCAGTCTGTTCATATCTATCTATCTATCTATCTATCTATCTATCTATCTATCTATCTATCTATCTATCTCAGTCTGTTCATATCTATCTATCTATCTATCTATCTATCTATCTATCTCAGTCTGTTCATATCTATCTATCTATCTATCTATCTATCTATCTCAGTCTGTTCATATCTATCTATCTATCTATCTCAGTCTGTTCATATCTATCTATCTATCTATCTATCTATCTATCTATCTATCTATCTATCTATCTCAGTCTGTCCATATCTATCTATCTATCTATCTATCTATCTATCTATCTATCTCAGTCTGTTAATATCTATCTATCTATCTATCTATCTATCTCAGTCTGTTCATATCTATCTATCTATCTATCTATCTATCTATCTATCTATCTATCTATCTATCTCAGTCTGTTCATCTATCTATCTATCTATCTATCTATCTATCTATCTATCTATCTATGTGAATGGATCAATAGTTCCGTATCTTGGCATCAAATGATTAGATGAATCTTAACCTGCACAATTTTTGTCGACGTGATTAATATTAACCACCGAATTTAGTGCATTAACGAAGAATATGCTGAAAAATAAATAGTATGAAATGAATGCTCTGTTGTTATTTCTAGGCTACAGACTTACTGATGTAGCTATGTTTGCGTGCGTTTGTGCCTCTGCGTGTGTCAGAACATGTGAACATATGTGTGAGTGTAGAACCGTGTTCATCATTTGATGATCGTAGGGCGCTCGCGTGCTGGCATGCGCACGTGCGAGCACGTGCTGGTGATCAAATTTCGTTTTCGTTACGTCTCTTCCCCCGTTTCTCTTTCTTCAGCTTATTGTTTTTCGTTTTCGTTTTTGTTTTTTTTGGTTTTTTTTTGTTTTTTTTTGTTCTGACGATTTCGTTTCGTTTTGTGAGCCAATTCGCTGTTTTTTTTTCTTCTTTAGCTATGCTTTTTTTAAAACTTTTTATTCAATTATTTGTTTTTCTTTTAACTCCGTCTACGATATTTATTTATTTTTATCTGCAATATCATTTTGAAAGATCTAACCCTACTCACTAGCTATTTTTTTATACATATAATTCCACTCTTTTTTTTCTTTTTTTTTTTTCTTTTTCTACCAGCCATTTTTTAAAATAATCTAGTAAGCGGTGGGATTGGTGAAAATTACGTCATGAACTTTTTTGAAAAGAAATCTACCTGTGGGTGTTCTTTGAGTAGTAGTGAAAACATTTTACCGAAATTTCAAAATTGTGTTATTTTTAAAACTGAAAATCATGATTTTGTTTTTCATCTGCATTTTCGTTAAATACCATTTCTCAAAAAAAAAAAAAAAACTAAAACAAAAAAACAAAAGAAAACAAGTAAGATGAATGCATGTGCAACTAACGCTTCTACTAGTGGCATAACTATTGACTATTATCAAAATTTAGACACTTTTTGAAAAATATCGTTGCTAAAATCTAACGTCTCTTTTCATGGTTTCTTTAAGTTTTCTTTAATGCCTAAAAGAAGAACTAGATTGTAGCTAGCAAATACTTTATACACAAAAAATAAAAATGTATAGCCACTGTTTTAATTTCAAGTTCAAATTAAGTACTGTGGTCCGCGTTGAAAGGTTTGTGACGCCGCAGAATTATGAGAAGCCTGGAAATTATATCAACAAATCATATGAACAAATCATACGTAAAAAATAGCAAGCGAATAACGAGAGACTCTATTTTATTGTTCTTACCAAACCGGATAAAAAAAAATAAATTTATCTGCTTTCTCCATTTTTATCTTATGCATTAAATTTTAAGCTTTTAAAGAAGCATTGACATTATTGCGTCTTGATAAGAAGGATTTATCACTTTAAACCCAGAAAGCAAGAAAAATTATGAAGAACACTTCAGTTTTTAGCTTATATCGAAGACAACTAAAACATGCAAATTTTTATCTGTAAAAATAAAACAGAATCATCATAAATTCATGGAAGACATGTTTATCTTTCAAAGTGTTGTGGATGGGTTACTTATGTGGTAATATTTGTTGAGAATAAGTTGCGTGTCAATTAACTATTTCCACTAACATCAAAATAAAATACAAAATTCAACTGAATTGTTTTAAAACGTAACAATTAGATTTATTTAGGTTGGTGTACAATATGCAAAGAAAAGGTAGGACCGAGTCGTGTCCTTTTGATTTGGAAATATTTGTACCAGAGTTCATATTACTAACAAGACATATTTAATTAGAAACTAATAAAACATTCAAAACAATGTACAAGCAGAATATTTAGTATATGTTATGTTGGCAAATATGTATGATGTTTTAGGTTTCAGAATGTCTTTCTTGTAATCGTTCGTTAATGTTGATATTAAAGTTGTTAATATTAAATGTCTTTTAAACAGAAAGTTCTTAAGAAGTAATTTACCTTTTACTGTAATATGGAACTTGTAATTCAGAAGAATAAAGTTTGGAATTGTGAGTTCTAAAGTTGATAAAATTTCAGGAGTGATTTTAGAGTTCATGAATGTTGGTAATTGTCTTAAAAACGTCTTGTCAGCAATGACTAAGACGGAAGTTGGCGAAGGTTACATCTTGAGACGTGCGAGAGAGATGAATGAAAATTACTAATCCTTTCTCTCTCTAAAAAGTTCGCACGTGTTTTTGCTTTTATACTGGTCAAGTGGCTCCCAGCACATGAGCGGGAAAACAGATTGGTCGCGTGCAGGCGGTTTGATTGGTCGGAACTGACCAATCAGCAAGCCAGATTGGAGGTGAATGACCAGTGAATACTTGTTATATTGTATGAAAATAGAATTTTGCTTATCAGATAGGAAGAGTGCATTTCCTAAAAAGAGGTAAGGCTGGTTGTGTTGTGGAAGATTCCACAATACCCCCGCAGGTTTAAAAGTTGCAGGAAACTAAAAGTTTTAATATGTAAAAAGGTACTGTCCTTGTGGCTGAAAGGAACATGTGTCTAAATTTGCTTGAGCTTATAATACCCTCCGGCAGACTGTAAAATATTCTAAAAGATTTTTTTCTAACATGTATAATATTTTTTTAACTTGGTAGGCCAATGAACGTGCCTCCCAGCTCTTGTAGTAACTTCCTTGGGCTGTGTTTGTGTCTGTTGAGGGGTAAGATTTCGAGTTGAACCAGAGAAAGGTTGTGTCGATACATCCAGAAATTCTGGCTTCAATCTGTCAATACTGACTTTCGTTTCTCTGTTATTGACAAGAACAGTGAAATATTTTGGGCAACGGAAGACTACTCTGTATGGGCCAGAATATGCTGGCGTAAGTGTTTTTTTTTACTGCATCACTGCGGACAAATATGTATTCACAATTTTCCAAAGTGTTTGGAATAAAAATCTCCTTGTCTTGTGTGTGAGTAGGAGTAAACGAAAGATCGGAAATGCGTTGCTTCAAGTCCTGAATAAAATACATTGTTGGCCGAGTCGGGATATCTTTTTCAATGAATTGGCCAGGGAGTGTAAGCGAACTTCCGAAAACTAGTTCGGCTGTGGTACAATGTAGATCTTCTTTTACTACATTACGGAGTGAAAGCATTACCAGTGGTAATCTTTCAATCCATGTTTGAGAGTCTTCAGTAGTTGTAAGTGCAACCTTAAGCAGCTTATGAAATCGTTCGACTAATCCGTTGGCACATGGATGATAGGCGGTAGTCGACACATGTTTGGCACCTAGCAAGTTTGTGAATTCTGTAAAAAGAACAGATTGAAACTGAGTGCCTCGGTCAGTGGTGATGACAGAAGGGCATCCAAATGTAGAAATCCACTCGCATAGAATCGCTTGAGAAATTACATCTGCGGTGATCGATTTGAGTGGGACAACCACTGGCCAACGTGTAAAACGATCAATAATGGTTAATAGATACTGACAACCATCGACTTCGGTTAGAGGACCGACTAAGTCGACGTGTATGTGTTTGAAACGACCATCTGGTGCTGCGAAATGTCCCGGAGGGGATTTCGTGTGCCGCTGGACTTTAGTTTTTTGGCACTTAGTACAACATTGTGTCCAGTGTTTAATGTTGGCGGACATATTTGGCCAAACGAATCGCACCGCTATCAGTTTTGTAGTAGCTTTGCGTCCAGGGTGAGAAAAGGAGTGAAAATGTTCAAATATCTGTTAGCGCATTGAAGGTGGGACGTAGGGTCGTGCATGACCGGTACTGACATCACAATACAAGTGTGTTGCGCTGAAAGGAAGAGGTCGTTGCTCAATTCGTAGTGACGTATCCTGCTTTACTTTCTCAAGTGTTACATCGTTCTTTTGTTCCCTGGCTAAACACTCCAAGTCCAAGGATTGTGAACGAACAGAGTTTAAAGTTGATCTAGACAAGGTGTCTGCAACAGTATTATCTTCTCCGTGAATATGACGGATATCAGACGTATATTGAGATATGTAATCTAGCTGCCTTATATCTCGTGGGTTGTATTTGTCCGTTCTAGAATGCAAAGCGTAGATCAGTGGCTTGTGGTCTGTGTAGACTACGAAATTCCGACCTTCCAACAGGTGTCGGAAATGACGGATTGATAAATAGATCGCGAGTAATTCGCGGGAGAAAGTACTGTATTTCCGTTGTGCGGAATTTAATTTAATTGAAAAGAAGGAAAGTGGTCTTTTAAAATCACCATATTCTTGATGTAGAACAGCTCCTATAGAGTCTGCTGAAGCGTCTGTAGTCAGTTAATACAGCTTCTTCGTCGCTAGAGATGTATGATAATTTAGTAAAATTCAAAAGAGCTTCCTTTGCGTTTGTAAATGCTGTCAAAGTATCACTAGTTAAGGTAATTTTTGCATTCTTTTTTTGTTGGCTCCGCAATAAGTTCGTCAAGGGAATTAGAATTTGAGAACATTTTGGAATAAATTGTCTGTAATAGTTAATCAAACCGAGAAATCTGCGTAACTGATGGAGAGTTGTTGGTTGCGGAAAATTTTGTATTGCTTTAATTTTTTCAGGGATTGGTGTTATTCCGTTCTCGTCGACTTCATGACCGAGAAATGTAAGTTTAGAAACTGCAAATACACACTTTTCAGGATTGATTTTCAGTCCAAAGTACTTTAAACGCTGGAAAACCTGTTCTACGTGATCCTCGTGTTCCGCTGCGTTCTTGCTAGCGATCAAAACATCGTCTATGTAGGCGAAAGTAAAATGTAGTCCACGTAAAACTTCATCAATCAGGCGTTGAAAGGACTGTGCCGCATTTCTTTATCCGAAAGGCATTCTGGCAAATTCGAACAATCCGAACAATCCAAACGGTGTAGTAATAGCCGTTTTGTGGATGTCCTCTTTAGCCACTGGAATCTGGTAAAAGGCCTTTCTCAAGCCTAACTTGGTGAAGATTTTGCACCTTCCAAAGTAACAGCGAAGTCTTGCAGTGGGGCACAGGATATTTATCCGGAATCGTGTGAGAATTAAGTCTCCTAAAATCTCCACACGGTCTCCAAGATCCTGCTTGATTTTTAGGTACCATATGTAACGGGGACGCATATGGGCTAGATGAAGGGCGAATAATCCCTAAATTCAACATATATTCATAAGGCTTATCGGTGGGTATCTCACTGAGGAGATCGGAAACTTCAATGGCCACATCAGTAGGAAGCTTCTCGACTAAAAGGTCGAATCGAGAATTCTGTGATGTTATTTTTTTTGCATTAAAAATGGCATTCAATTGGGCGAACCACACTTGCACGTTAGTTTTGTTTTATGTTGGGAGGTTGATAGATATCGCCGCCTCTGTGTGTGTTTCAGCCATGCTCGTAAATTGAAAATGAGAACTTGTATAAGTTCTGGCGTTTGAGTTTGGTTGTTTTTTAAATGTGCTTTTATATTCCTTGAACGTCGGGTCACCAAAATTGTTGTGGCTGAAATCACGTATCACGTCAAACGTTGTAGGGCCCACACCGAGGTCAATATTTATGTCGTGCGCGCGTCGGCAGTCACCTTTATGTTGTTTGCACGTTGGGGTCATCATTGATGTAGTGGATAGGTTACTTATGTGGTAATATTTGTTGAGAATAAGTTGCGTGTCAATTAACTATTTCCACTAACATCAAAATAAAATACAAAATTCAACTGAATTGTTTTAAAACGTAACAATTAGATTTATTTAGGTTGGTGTACAACGTGCAAAGAAAAGGTAGGACAGAGTCGTGTCCCATTGATTTGGAAATATTTGTACCAGAGTTCATATTACGAACAAGACATATTTAATTAGACACTAATAAAACATTCAAAACAATGTACAAGCAGAATATTTAGTATATGTTATGTTGGCAAATATGTATGATGTTTTAGGTTTCAGAATGTCTTTCTTGTAATCGTTCGTTAATGTTGATATTAAAGTTGTTAATATTAAATGTCTTTTAAACAGAAAGTTCTTAAGAAGTAATTTACCTTTTACTGTAATATGGAACTTGTAATTCAGAAGAATAAAGTTTGGAATTGTGAGTTCTAAAGTTGATAAAATTTCAGGAGTGATTTCAGAGTTCACGAATGTTGGTAATTGTCTTAAAAACGTCTTGTCAGCAATGACTAAGACGGAAGTTGGCGAAGGTTACATCTTGAGACGTGCGAGAGAGATGAATGAAAATTACTAATCCTTTCTCTCTCTAAAAAGTTCGCACGTGTTTTTGCTTTTATACTTGTCAAGTGGCTCCCAGCACATGAGCGGGAAAACAGATTGGTCGCATGCAGGCGGTTTGATTGGTCGGAACTGACCAATCAGCAAGCCAGATTGGAGGTGAATGACCAATGAATACTTGTTATATTGTATGAAAGTAGAATTTTGCTTATCAGATACGAAGAGTGCATTTCCTAAAACGAGGTAAGGCTGATTGTGTTGTGGAAGATTCCACAAAAGAATACAGGTGACTTTGGGAAGTATTGATTTCTGAACATACTCAGACTGTTCCAATAGGAGGACGATATTTAGATAAATCTTCAGTAATGGTTTCTTTGACTATTTTAGTATGTAAGAATGAATTCTACTTATTAAACAAGGTGGATGAGTGGATGATGTACTAGCGG
>OZ010605.1:36040577-36178077 GCA_963932145.1 Acanthosepion lycidas
GAAGTTTATATTGCGACGATGCTGAGCAGACCTTACTTACAGTTTCTGAGAAAGAGCGTGTTATCTAGCGTTATCAACAATTTGAACAAGCACGCTCAAGCCCTCGGCCACGATGACTTGTGACTTCGTGCTAGCTCAGCGATCAACGGCCCCCAAGGGTCCCGTCTATCCAATTTCACTCACAAGGCTTGAGTTAACCCGTGGTATGGTTTTCAGGCACTTTCCACTTTGCCGCTCGCTGGGATCAACCCCCTCCACTACGATGACACCAGGAAGTTATTCCTGACAAATCGACCATGGTGAGATTCGAACCCGGGTCTCATGGTCACAATGAGAACATTCTAACCATTCAGCCACGTACCATGAGCAGTATCCGTACATTGTATGTAATATCGAATAAGTGAATTTATTTAACCATGAAGTAATCAATATGGTAATGGAGTATTACGGCGTTGATTATTGATTATCAGGTGGCTGTAGTTTACCGTTGTAGCAAAATTCATCCTAACTTGGTGCCCTAAATCAACTTAAGGGAATTTTATTATGTAATATAATAGATATGAGTTAAGCAATCGAGATTCTGTGTTTTAAGAGTTAGTATCTACGAACCAAACCAAATGCACAATTCCACCCTTTATTCGAAATTTCAAAAGTCGAGCACAGGCTTTACGACAGAAGCAAAATTCTACTCTTAATTCAGAATTAAAATTCCACTTCAAATTCTGAAGAAGTAATTTCAACTTTAATTCTTGAAGTAAAATTTTACCCTTAATTCTGAATTAAAATGCCACTCTAAAGAAGAAATTTAATTCTTGAAATAAATTTCAACCCTTAATTCTGAATTAAAATTTATTCTAAAGTAGAAGTCACTCTTCTGAAATCAAATAACACCTTAATTTTAAATACACTTTCCCTTAATTTTAGATTTAAATTCGCGCTTCCATCTTTAAATAAAATTCCATTCAAATTCTTGATTGGAATTCCACCCTTAATTCTAAGGTAGCATTGCATTCTTTAAAATAAAATTCCTCACTTAATTTTAAATACAATTCTACCCTTAATCTTGAATTAAAATTCTGTCTTTTATTTTGAAATAATATTTCATCTTCAATTCTTAATCAGAATTCCACACTTAATACTGAGGGCGGAATAAACCTTTCATGTTTAGTAAAATTTCACCCTTAATTCTAAAGTTTCTCAAAAAATGTAAGAATTAACTGTAAATAGCGCAATTTATTACTTTTAAAGTCTTGAAGGCAAGTTCAAATTAAAATAATTTTAAAAGAAATACAAAACAACAAAGTCTAGGTAATAAACAGTGCAGGTAACAAGTGTGTATTTGCTTCCAGTAAACACCCTATTAAATCGTAGAAAATCGATGATAGCTTTTGAGAATTTCAAAACACTGCACTCTGTGAACTAATGAAGCTATTTTTAGCACGCGTTATCAAGTATCTACTGTCTAGTGGCATGATCAGCTTTGAGAGGTTGACAACTTGAAACAGAAACAAATTGTTGTGTTTTCTGATAGAAACGTCAGACGAAGATAGGTCCTTTTGAAAACGTTGCTAAGAAACATTTCTCTTTGTAAGGGTAAAGGCTTTTATTTGAAATTCTAAACATTTCCATATATATATATATATATATATATATATATATATATATATATATATATATGTATGTTGACGAAGAAAAAGAAGACGACGACGATGACAAAGAAGACAAAAGAAAATAAAGAAACGAAGAAGAAGAAGAAGAAGAAGAAGATGAGGATGATGAGGATGATGAGGATGATGATGATAATGAATAACGGGTCTGCCAAAATGTGGTGACCAAACCAAAATAAACAAGACGAGGATACTCATCTGTAAAATAAAATTAAATTCAAATTCTGTATAATGCGATCACGAGCCTCTCATTTTTTCTGCGGTCAAAACACAAACCACAGCACATGAATCGTTTTTGAAATGATAAAGTAAACAAAAATTCTCCATTTCTTCGATTTATTCTGAATACATCAAAATAGACACCTAAATGTACTAATTTATGTGTCTGGGGAAGTAGTCTCTATGGGACGGTAGCTGGTACCTAGCTAGAATTATTAATGGATTTTTCCCGCACTTGAATTCATCTGAATATTAAATTATTTGATAAAATGTTTTGAAACACGATGAGTAACTTAGATTAACTCTAGAACACCTTTATGTTCAAGAAAAAATGGGCAAGAGTAATACACAAAACAAAATTAGTATCAGGGAGAACAAAATAAAACGCTTCGAGGGAACATAGATCGAGAAGAAAAACAAACGTAAAGTAGAAAAATTGGAGGTAAAATATTAGAAATTTAAGGATAAGTATCCTCATCTTGTTTGTTTTGGTCACCACATTTTGCGTCTTCTTCTTCGTTTTTGCCTACTTTAATATGAACATAAACTTTAGGATCAAGCGTTGTCTATCCTACATATTTTTATAAAATTCGTCATTTTATATCAATATTTAATATATGTATTTCTGAATATGCTGCTCATATGTGTAGGTTAAAAAGCCTTACAAGTATTTAGAATCATAAAGAAATAGTTGAAATTTCTCAACACGCGATAAAGAAAGAGGGATTGGAGAATTGGACACTCACAAGACATTAAAGGAAAGAACAGAAGTAAACAGCAAGACATATACTTGGCAGAATAGGGGCTAGGAGAGATCGCAAGGAGACAGATATTATTTAACTCTACAAAGAATATGCATTTTTAAATTTATAGGGCACATAAAAAAGATAGCTCGAAATGAAGATTGAACTCTTTCGTGGGATCTTGGCCATTGTTCTCACAAGGAATAATAAAATAACTTCTGTTACATTAAAATCACAATGTTTAAAGTGATTCACTGGCCTTGAAATGAAAGCTGAACCTAACTATTTTCTAGGATCCAGTTCAATACTCTAACCAGAAATTGTCAGACGGCAACTGTTACTTTAATAACAAGTCAATGTGCATTAACACTCGGTGAAATAGATAAGAAACAAAAAATAGAATATCGGTGATTGAACAATATAAATTGCTGCCACCTGCCTGCAATGTGATCATGCAAATTAAGTTGTGCACGATCAATCTGCATAAAATATGATTGTATGTAAGTGATGAAAGCAACAGAGATAAATGCTTTGTGGTTAGAGTGCTCGATTGGTAGTGAGGTGAGGTGTGGGGCATGATCTACTCTAGTTATTGAATCTTCTGTTGTTCAATCTAACGTGAAACGAGAAGAAAAAAAAGATGTAACTAGAAGCAAGTATCTTAACGCTATAGGTATATGAGAATAGAAATATATGATCTGAATGCAAATATGGTCGACTTCAGTGACACGCCTATTTTGATAAACTTTATTAAATTAAAATCCAACAGGAAATTCATACCTAATATATTTAGCAAAAAGTCTGTAGAGTATTTAAATAACATATTTTTGAACATGATGAACATTGTTTGTTCTTTTGTGTTTTGTGACTCCTTTGATTATCAGTGTGCCATACTGTTGTGGAGTCGTTTCACAGTGGAGGCTTGTATTTCAATAAGTCGTCTTAAGTTAGGTTCGACGTACAAAACGTTAGGAACTTGAAAATAAGAGTTAAAGACACAGCAATCTAGTTGTGATGGTTGATACTTCAATGTCCGATATCGTCTGACTCGCTCAACACCACCTAGGTATTTATCGATCCACCCACGGGGACCGAATGTGGCACAAGGCCGGGTTTAATGTGGGCCTCTCCAAGCCCGTAGACTCGGCCAAAAATATAGCCTTTGAACCCGCCTAGACGGGTTCAGGCCCTTTCTACACCCCGGACGAAACCTTGCCCCTCGGCAAAGCCTCGTCCGGGTTCCTCTCTGCGTTAGCAGAGAGTTCGACAGAAGGCGCCCGCAGTCAAAGACCGCGAGGCGCCACCTGCCCCGAACTGGCGACCGCTACTGCTACTTATTGTCTCTGGAAGAGTCCATTACCATAGAATAGGTAGTATAACACATACTGTGTCATTCTCCTTCATGGCTGTTTTACGGCCGCATCAGGTTGAAACACCGGTTCCCATATGATCACCGAAATTAAGCAACGAGGAACATGGTCAGTATCTTGATCGGAGACCGCTTAGGAATACTACGCTTGGGCGTGCAGGGAGTGTAATAATAGCACAGTAACCAATTTGGAGCTTCATTTTTGCTTCCATTTTATTTCAGTGTTCGATAGCATGTTATCACAACATTTTAGCTGATCTGTTTGGCTGTTAAATTAGTATCTGAAGTTATTTTAAGATAAAACATTATTATATCCCCCAACCCTCCAAAAAGTTACAATCTAAAACTATTCTGGCTTTAAATAACCTGAAAAGGGTTGATAAGCCGTAGAAAACAAATTAATCAATCCTCGTGGCTTCTCTCAGGAAAATACGGATCACTTGGCAGTACCCTTCTCCTCTCCAAGTAACAGACTGTGACAGGTTATACTGGGTTAGATAGTATCATTCACAAGGAATTATCCCGGATCTGATACACTCAAGTTGGATTACCTTTAAAAAGTTGCTATCTTCCATTAGACAACCTTTCTCAAAAAATGTACAGAAATTTACAGATAATAAAGAAAAGGAATCTGTGGAGAGCCATGATTGTTTAAATCCTGAAATTTCATGGCATTTTGAAAAAATATTTAACTGTATTTGAAAGAGGAAGTGGACTGTTTTCCCTTTTCCTAAAGTGTTAGTGTAAAATGAATACAAACTGCTCCAGCTTGAGTTTGAACTCCAGTTGTCAATTCTTTGGTTTTCGTTATTAACTGTATAGCCAGCTGAATTTAATTCCCCTCATATGCTTTTATTATTAATGCAACTTTGTCTTATGAACACTTTTAGCTGATCTATTCTTCTTCAGCTGCTAAATTATTTGTAATACCCTTGCTTTCCAATTCTGAAATGAAGTTTTATCATTAGTACACATTTTACAACTTCTGATGGAAACTCCTCTTTCATAGGGGATGCCTTAACTATTTAGGTACACATCTTTATCTGTTAACTCAATAATACTCTGAAATCATTTGTAGATTAAGTACTTTCATTGTTACATTTTTTTCCTTAATTCTGATTGGTTGCTATTTGGGGCGGGGGTCTTATTCCATCATTTTAACAGATCTATTTTTCTTCTGCTGCTGAATAATCCTTGTTTCCCGATTCTTTGATAAAGAATGTTTACTCTTACACATTTTACGATTGGTCTTTCTCATTTTTTCATCATTTCTTTTTTAATGATCTTTAAATATCGCATTAAATCAGCAGGAAGCTGTAACTTCTAATAAAACACCTCTTTCATATGGGATAGCTTAACCATTTATCAACACATTTTTATGGACGTAGACCTAGTTTTTCTGCCATTTCTTTCTTTCATTTTTCTCCACCATATTGTTTGCTTTCTACTTCGTAATGGTAACACTCTTATTTGCAGCTTTTTCATCGTCTTCTCTGCTTGATTATGCTAATTGTGCATTAGAGCCAATTAATGATACTCGTCCAAAAGAACTGTACGATGATTGGTGCCTTCTATCAGCAAAAGGTGTCATTTATTATTCGTAGGATTATTAACCGCCATAAATAGAAACGTTTGTAAGCGTTCCCAGCAAGAGCTCGAAGTTTCGCTAATATATTAATCAATATTTCCTATTATAATGAAACCTTTTGTTGTTCATCATGACCACCTTATGTACTGAATGAGGCTAAATATTCAGTTGGATAAAGACAATTAGTAACGAGAGAAATGTTTTACGATTAGTTTTGACTTGTTTTCGAAAGTCATGCTATGAAATATTATTCCATACTCTCTGGGCCCGTGGAATATCTACGGATGATGCCAGTTAAGATATTATCCTGAATATCCCATATATATTTCCGCAATTACTGGCGGAATACATTTATTATAGAGTTATTAAATATAAAATTACAAATATGATAATAAATAAAATTGATTGAAAATAATAAAGAAAGACTGAGGAAATATCTAAAAGAAAGAAAAAAGAAAGAAGAGAGTATAGATACTAAGAAACAAAAAGAAAGAAAGAAAGAAAGAAAGGAAGGAAAAAAGAACGAAAAAGAATGACTGAGGAAATGATGAGAAAGAAAGAATAGATGAGGAAATGATAGGAAAGAAAGAAAGAAAGAAAGAAAGAAAGAAAGAAAGAAAGAAAGAAAAAGGAAGTAAGATTATGAATACCGAGGAAGAAAGAAAAAAAGAAAGATGGTATGAATATGAAAAAGAAAGGAAAAACGAAAGAAAAAATAAAAGGAGTATGAATATTTAGGAATAGAGAAAAACATCGGAAATTTTAATAAATAAATAGATTCGGAATATGAAGAAAGAAAGAAATTAAGAAAGAAAACGCGAGGAGATATGAAGAAAGAAAGAAGAAACAAACAAATGAAAAAAGAGAGTATAAATGCTGAGATAGAAAGAAAAAAGAAAGAATAAGTAAATGTTACGAAAAAATACATCAAGAAAGAAAGAAACAAACAAGGAAAGAAAAGTATAAAGAAAGAATCTAATTATATTACGCAATAAAAGAAGAAAGAAAGAACAAGAAATATGAAAGAAAGAAAGACCGCAGAAATATGAAGAAAAAAGAATGAAAAAAAGATAAAAGTACGAATACTGAGAAAAAAAAACAAAAAAAAAACTGTGGAAATGTTAATAAAAAAGTCGAACTGGAATAAATGGAAATATTAAGAAGAAAGAAAGAAAGAAAGAACAATAATACTAATACATAAATAAAAATTAACGAAAAGAACATTTTGATCAGATACAAAATAATATTTTTAAAACTTTCTATATTTTAAAAATCAGTATAAGCTATATAAGAAGAAGAAGAAGAAGAAGAAGAAGAAGAAGAAGAAGAAGAAGAAGAAAATAAGAATTAGTTGAAATTAATGACAGTTTGGTCAAACATAAATATTTTGTGCATATGGAATATACTGAAATTTTAGGTTATAGTATGAAATAGAATTGATTCTTGAATACGAATTAAAAAAAAAGTTTTAACCTTTCCACATTTTATGCAATAATTTAAAACATTAATGTAAAGCTATATAAGGATAAAAAAGAGAGCCAGTAACAAACTCAACAATAATTTATTCAAAGAAATGACAAAAAGAAAACGACACTTGACAAACTGGATGCATTAATGAAAAAGAGGAAAAAGCAATATTATTTAATAATATAATAACCATTCTCTTAAATAATTTGAAGGATTTTATAATGCGCAATAGTTAATTCCAAAATTTCTTTAGGTATATTCACTTAGGAATAATTTAATATTACTTTCCAAAATTCAAATTTGGTAAAAAAAAATTGCTTACGGTTTTCATAAACATGCCCTTTGATAATGCAACAAAAGTTCTCGATGGGGTTTTGATCCGTGGAACATAATAACCACACCATAAGCCTGTTGTTTTCAACTCTTAATTTCCATCAGTATTCATTAGTTTCACTAGTAACATGAGATGGAATGTTGAAAAATGATTTTTGTTTGACTGTCACTGTCTTCCTTTGACTTGTTTAAAGGTTAGCCTTTAAAAATTGAATGTATGTAGAATGGGCTATTTTAACGCCATCGTCCGCTTTTCAGGGACGAGCCAACTCATTGCTGTTGAGTCCCACCAAAGAAAATAACACCCTTTAACATCCTGACCGACGCATCTATCGAACAGACCAAGCAATACAAAATAACATTTTGTCTCTATATATATATATATATTCGTGCTCCCGCGTGCAGGTGAAAATGAAACTTATGCTTTTCACCTCATTTGTCACATATTGTGAGCTTTTTACTGAAAACAGCGGGCATTGCGGTTATTTTGAGGTCAAGCCACTAGAGAGATAAAAATGTAAGAATCAATGTCTGTCGCAAAAAGCAATTCTGGTTAAATGACATTTAGTTGTCTTTTTTTTTCTTTTTTTTTTCTTTATTTTTCTTAACGGACGCTTATTAAATAGTAGTTGGTTCAAGAAATAAAATATCCAAGAATTAAAACTATGCAGACAAACTTACAAGACGTTGTAGATTCAGCAAAATACAAAACAAACAACGAAGAGAGAAAAAAAAGAAAAGCAACATATCAGAAATCGAAAATGACTTACAAAAATAGAAAATTATCGAGCAACGCCAGTTAGCACCAGAAAAAAAGAATTCAGAATATCAACATATAAAGATGAAAATATATGTAGCATGTGACTGAGGCCGGGAGATACAAAATAGGCTGTATTGAATATAATATCGTATATGAAACTTTATTTTAAAAGAGATGATCTGTGGTGACCCTAATATGTAAGGGGTTCGCGCAAATAGGTACCAAAATATGCTTTGTACTGTGTTGTCTCAGGAAGTACAAAGATCTAGGAGTTCCGAGATCTGACGTAGAATGTGACCTAAAAGCCAGCAGAATCGAACCTAAAGCCACCTAAACGAATTGTCAGGGAAGGCCGGCTAACGAGGCAAAGAGAAACGCATATTTATAGGCGATAGCTAAAATTATACCACGTGACAAAAGAACCACAAACACAAACACAAACACCTGAGTGGGTGGTGGGGGTAAATATTTATTCAACAAAATGGGGGAGGGAATATAAAATACGAACATTAAGGTGGAATGACAAATAAACGGGAAAAATCGTCTAATTTAGTAGCCAAGATTTTTTATGCCTACATACGTTAAGGATTTCAGTTTTGGAGTTTAATAGCTGGTATATATATATATATATATATATATATATATATATATATATATATATATATATATATATATTGGAAAAAAAGAAAGAACTAAAAGCATTAGAACAGGGCGAGGGTAAGCTGGCTAAAAGGGAAATGACGAAACATTATTCATTGATAAAACCTTTAAAGACATAAAACCACGTCATAGAAGAAGACAAAAAAACCCGAAGCCTCTATTCGAATAATCATAATTTCCTATGCCAACATCTATTTAGAATCTCAGATCTTTGATTTAATAAATTATTAGGTTTATTGTAGGTGGCGATTATTAATTTTTCCTCCATACTCAACGAACAAAATTTGTCCCCTGTTTTATATTTATGGCATTTTTTTAATATTTCCCATTTTAAAAATGTCTCGTTACCATCTTCTTGTTTTATATTCCATATGTAAGTAGATAGTCTGGTACTATATTTGTAATTTTCGTGATTAAAGCTACTTAAAAGATTGTAGTAACATTTTTTTAAGTTGCCTTGGGTGGATCCTATGTAACATTTTGGGGTTCTTATAAATATTATTCGGTTTATTTTGCTATATTTCGACTTTGTAAACCACATACCTGTTGGCACCTGCCCTTATGTGTACAGGTGTCCTTATATCTACAGTTACACTTAGCTGGAGGGTTGGGGTGTGGTTCGTCTATGATTTTTTCAGTTATATTTGTTAATTTAGTCATATTAAGCAGACAACTGTAATTTAATTTTTTTTTTTTATTTATTTTTGTACAATACATTTGTCGGGGCCAATTCTTTTTTAGTAATTTGAAAATTTTTTTCCTATTCTAGTTTTAACTGCTAAATTATATGGTCGGGGTGTTAAACCATAATATCTTCCTGGATCTATTTTTGTGTTTGCCTTGCGTTTTAGGGGAATTATGGGTATCAACTTATATTAATTTGCGTTTGTGTTCAATATTTTTTAAGGTCTTTTCATAATTTTGTTCATTTTTATTAAAGATATCACTAGTTGAAGATCCGTTTAGGCGAAATTTAGGTAGGTTTTCCTGGCTCTTTAGGATTTGTTTTGTATATATATATATATATATATATATATATATATGTATATATGTGTGTGTGTGTGTGTGTGTGTGTGTGTGTGTGTGTGTGTGTGTGTGTGTGTGTAAAAAATATATGGATATAGATCCGACAGCATGAAGAAAAATATACGGAAAAAACAAACAAAAATCCTTATATGCAATTATGCTGTTTTAATGTTAATATAATGTCAACGTCGGACGTTTCGGTCTAATAAACCATCTTCAGGATTTTCTTATGTCCATCGTCTTTGTCATGTTGAATTGATAATGTTAATTATATTTTATATGTTCTGAAGATGGTTTATTAGACCGAAACGTCCGACGTTGACATTATATTAACATTAAAACAGCATAATTGCATATAAGGATTTTTGTTTGTTTTTTCCGTATATTTTTCTTTATATATATATATATATATATATATATATATATATATATATATATATATATATATATATATATATGTATGTGTGTGTGGGGGGGTGTATGTATGTGGTTTATTCATTGTCGGAAGGTAATGATTAACAACTTTGCCTTCCAGAAACCATTCCCAGGTGTCGTGTGTTCAATCTTCCTGGGTTCTCCATTCACAATAACCTTAAGCCTGGTAAATTAAACGTAGAAACTATATGTGCACTGTGCAACGAGTTAGTAGTGAGGGAACTAGTTGAGCTGACAATTTGAGCACACTGAACATAAGTCCTTGTACCAGACCAAATTAATGCAAAGTAACAAACTAAAACTAAAGAATTACTATGTTGTATGATTTGATTTGATTATTATAAATTATGCTATCCCAATCAATTTAGTTTTTATCCCGGTAAATTATTTTAATTCTGGGATGTACTCCTTAAATCTTTTTAATCAATTCACTCTAAGCAAGGCGATAATGCCACTAAGACGCAAGAGGCTACTGGGGGTTAAAGGGAATAAGAAGATTTTAAAAAGAACTGAGAACTCAATCATAAACAGTGAACAAATGACAAACCTCTATTCCTGTTCAAAAAACCGTGGAGGAGTGTGAACCGGACGATAGGCAAGCCTAGCTACTCCTATTTAGAAAACAAATAAAATAAAATAAATAAATAAATAATTTCGAAATAAATTTAAGCGCAGTAGGATTAGATAAAAATGGTGCTTTGGATATCACAGAGTATCTGACAGGGTTTGGCAAAATGGCCTTCTTCACAAGTTGAAAGGTTATGGCATTTCTGAATGAAATTTTGAACTGATTCATTCTTTCGTATAAAATCCTAGAATAAAATTTCTCTTAAATGGCCACTCTTCTAGATCTTTTTGCATTAATACAATTAAGTTCTTATTTAGTTTTGGACCAAAACTAAATTGTAGATAAATATTTATTTAACAGATGCTGAATATTTGGAAATAAAATAAAATAAGATGTAAATAAAATTTTCTGCTTGTTAAAAATCCACTTTTGTAGTTTTAGTCTTTAAGAACTCAGGTGAACCATCTAATCCTTCTAACTACAGGACTGTTAACCTTGTAACTCTTTTTTGGCAAAAATTCTAATCAACTTCAAATTGGTTAAGCATCTAATTTCTCAAGGTCTTATTTTAGACAAGCAATATGGCTTTCATTTCTCTAGGTCAACTGCTGATGTGCTGTCATTGTCGAAAGAGTCTATCAAGCTTTAGAATGATGTTGCTTTGGATATCTAGAAGACATTTTACAGGGTTTAGCATACTGATCTTCTTTACAAGTTGAAAGGTTATAGTATTTCCGGAAGAATTTTGGAAATCATGCAGTCTTTCTTATCAAATAGCAAAATAAATGTTGTAAATTGCCAAACTCTTCTTAGATCTTTTTTGCATGAATGCAGGCGTTCATCAGGGTTCCATTCTTAAAGCAGTGTTGTTTCTAATTTTCATAAATGACCTTCCTGATGACATCAGTTTCCTGCCCAGTATCTCTGCTAATGACACAACTTATTACTCCTGTCTTAACAGTAAGTCTGATTGGTTCGATAGGGTCAAATTTACAGCTGATCTAAAAAAAATTGACCGACAATCTGTAGTTACAAAATGTGTAGTTCTTGGAGTAAGAACTATATTGTTAATTGTAACGCCTCCAATCCGAAACTGGTCTCTTTTAATCATCTAAGAGAATCCTTTTTACTTTTCATCAGTATGGCTGATGCTAACCCCCAGAAGAGTAACACATTGCGTTTTCTCGGACTAATGATTTTTTTTTACAGATATGAAGTAAAAAGAGTATATTGAATCAATTGCTAAGTCTTCGGCTAAGAAAATTAATTCACTACGTCATGCTTGACAATTATTATCACCAAAATCTATCTTACATAGTTATAAGTTTGCTATATTGTTGCCACCTCTGATTTGGATCTCCTCCTCCCTGTTCCATTTCTATAAATACTTTCATGGTAATTGTTCACATAAACTCTCCTTTATGGTAACTAGACTATGAATTTAAGAGCAGTACCAGATTGGCGGCAACGTCTCATCATTTTATAGTTGTAAAGGCTAGACGTAACCGTAAGTTCTATGTTAACGGTTTCCTTTCTCGCACTTCTCGCTTGTGGAATTCTCTTCGGACTTCTTGCTTTCGAATCAAAAATTTAATGTCAATCGTTATTTTCTGTCTTTTAATTCTTGTTCTTTTATTGTCCTCTCTTTTTAATCGTAGTATTTTTCTTCTTTTTCATATTCTCTAACATTCAATAACCACTTACATCTTATTGGTTTACTAAATTTAATTTTTATAAATCTATGACTCTATTTGAAGTATTCTATGCACAATGGAGTTGTGATTTCTTTGGACTAAGGTGGCGCCATTTCCACCACTTTTAGCTTCAAAAAGTCTCTGCATACAAAGCATTTTCTTCGATTTGTTCTACTAGCTTTATTAGCAAACAAACACTTCAGGAAATGATGTAACCGCATTAATTCACCTTTTCATAGAATACTGCTGCCAAAATCTATAAATCAACCATTCGCCCTTATATGGAATATTGCTGCTATATACGGTCTGGAGCCTCGGCTGTTCGTCTCAAGGTCCTCGACAGAATCCAGAGGTGGATATGCAATGTGATTGGTCCTGATCTGGTATCTCGTCTACAGTCACTTTCTCACAGACGTGCCGTCGCTTCCCTCTGTCTTTTCTACAAATTAACTGCTCCGACGAGCTACATTGGCTGATTCCCAAACTGCGTGAATTTAAGCGTGCTACTAGGTTGGCATCTCAGTCCTACTCTTTGACAGTCGAAACAGTGAAATGTATCTGTCTCTTCAAATCGAATAGCTTCATGTCTCGCACTTCCCGTCTGTGAAACTCCCTTCCTCTTACTTGCTTCCCTGATAGGTATAATCTTCAATTATTCAAATGCAATGTCAATCGACATCTTCAGATGCCTTGATCTAATCCCCCGTCCTTCTCTTCATCCTTTTCTCTATCACACCTCTTTAATCTTGCTCCCGCTGTCTGTAACCCCTTGCGCGCTAGTGGCACTCCTGCCTTTCTTGGGACGAAATGCATAAAAAAGTAACTTATCAATCCTAGATTTGACAATTGGTTATTTAGACTCGAATCAAGAATGAATTATTCCCGATAGAAAAGGTTTAAATAATCAATTAATGATATTCGCTGACCCAAATTTAAACATCTTTTGATGATACCTACCATTTAAGGGTTACATACGATACAATGCAATCCTTTAAATAAATTTACATGTAATGCATTTAAAAAATATGGCTTCAGGTCACATCAGGTTGAAACACGTCAAGCCTAATGGATCACTGTTTGTAAATATCAGGTGCTTTAAGTTTGGATATATAGTTGATGTAATGGCTATAGGCTCAGAATTGTTAAAGGCGGAGACAAGTTCCAATTCCGGTTGGGTTCGTCATATTCACTTACGCCCAAATACCTTTGGCAAAGGTATAGATCCTCCTATTCTCCTCTAGATATTGGTCAATTAATAAGACTTGTGTATCGCACCTCAAAATTTTTACAATCTTAAAATATCTTCTGGTTTTAAATAACCTAAAAAGGATTTATAAGTAAAAAGCAAATTAATCAATTAGAAAATATATACATTTCTTTTCATTATACAACAAAAAATCTTCCTGTATTTTGCTGCTTTACACAATATTTGCTTATGATTGTTCTTTTGTTTTTGTGATGTTTATGTAGCAAGGGTGTCAAATTCAAGGGTGAAAGGGACGCAACTCTTTCCGTCGGAAAATGTCTCACACGCTGCAACGCAAAGTCATGTACACCGAACACTGGTGTAATGCTGTTCTGTTCATTTTTACAAGCGACCTGCTTTTATGGAGTCCAGAAACACCTCATTACCATGCGTGTAACGCGACTTTGCGTGACTGCACGAGACCGTAAATATTAAAAGTCACGGACGCCATCTTGGACCCTTTCCTTTCTTAACCCACAGGCCAGACAGACGCGAGGGCGTTTGGGAGGTAAGCCATTCCTTTTTTCCCCACAGTTTATTACCCGATCAATTTATTAAAACTTCTCCCTGATTTCTGCTGCATTTTCTTTGCATTCGATGGTCCCTGTGAATGTTGACTTCTCCAAGCCTACTTTCCTCTTTATATTTACTATTTCTTTTCTTTTTTTATTGTTAATAGCAATTATTTCGTAGATCCTATTCTTCTTAAAGCTTCTTCTTTTCTCAAATAACTGTCAATAGCCTTCTGAAACTTTGTCGGCAGAAGCAGATCTGCTTAATGTTAACAACTCTGATGAGTAACTCGTAACTTGGGCTGCCTCTTTCGGGGGGACACGCATGCATTGTCTTCTTACGTGGTTCTTGCTTTCATTGCCTCAATAATATTTTCAGTTTTTTATCCATCAACACAGTGTCATTCGCGTAGCGTCTGTTGTCAAGGTTACGTCGGCCGACAATAAATCCTGGTAGGTCTTCTAATCCTCTTAGCTGTAGACGTTATACAAATCTGATGGGAAAGCACAAGCCATGTCCTACTGCTCTTTGTTTTATTTTTTTAATCTTATCACTTAGATCGTTCTCGATCTGCATAGAAAAAATAAAAATAAAATAAATTCCAGAACATAAAAGGAAATAGATTGCGACTGACATTCTAGGTTGCAGTCTTTGTGCAAACGCTCATAAAGTAACCATATCAACAATATTAAACAAGGGAGGTTTAAATTTAAACCTCCCTTGTTTAATATTTTTAATATGGTTACTTTATATATATGTGCACCTCGACGTGGTGTTATTGTTAGCAAGCTTGTCTTGCTAGCGCAATTATTACTGAGTAGTGAGTTTGATCCTCACTGGGTGCCCCCAAAGTTTCGGCCTTGTGCCACATCTGAGCTACGCTTAGAAAATCATTTGGGGCACCTTGGCGTGGTGTAATGGTTAGCAAACTTGTCTTGCTAGATCAGTTACAACTGAAAAGTGAGTTCGATCCTCACTAGATGCCCCATACTTTCGGCCTTGTGCCACATCTAAGCTATGCTTGGAAAATAACTATACATACATATATATATATATATATATATATATATATATATATATATGTGTGTGTGTGTGTGTGTGTGTGTGTGTGTAAATTTCTACAAACTCATACCATAAGCAGTTTGAAAAAGTCCCGCGAATTTTCAATTTAAAATTCGTAGCTAAAAATGGCCATTAACTAATGGTATCTTAATTCAAATTGTACGAAACATTTTGGTCTGTTTAATGAAAATAAAGATTGAGCGCTCTTTGTGAGTAAGTTTTATCATTTAATATTTAATATTTAAAATTTTATAATTGTGTTAATATAATAATGTTTGGATTATGCCAACGGATTACCTATAATATATATATATATATATATATATATAAAGAGATAAGAAATAGTCATAGATAGATACATCAGGAAAATAAATGTTTTCATTGCTTATTTTATCTGCTCTGCTACAATAAGATATTAGTTTAAGTATCACTTCTTAATGTTTTCTTGCTCAGAAAAGTGAACGTCCAAGGCGTATGAGCATTTCATTCATTCAGTTGGACCAGTGATGCCGAACATTTCCCGCCTTGCCTGTATCATTTCCGAACAGCTGATGGTCGCTGTAGAGTCAACCTTGAGAAATGGAGATATATCGCCTATGAGGATCCCAACTTCCCATGCCGGCAATCAAAGACTATGAAATATCTCATTTGTGCCAATCTTGAAGATCCATGCACATTTAACACTCCGGCAAGGCATTTTTTGCCAGATTTGTTGGATAGTGTAGAGTCTCTAGAAGAAGAATTCAGTAGAAGCTTCAAATAATTCAGTAGGTTCTTCATGATATAGGCATTATGAGTTTCTGAATACTTAGCTAAAGCGTATGCCACACTCTGCAATCAACATGACGACGCAAAACTGGTTTTTAGTGTATAGCTTCTTTTCTTAGACTTCCGTTACTTTACAACTAGAGATTCCACTATGTCCAGTATTTAGGGAAACACGGAGTCGTGCCTTTCCTTTGTGTATTAGTACGTATGAATCCACGTTTTGCGCCAATAAGATACCCGAAAACCCAAATGAAATTAACTAAACCACCTTCAATAGTTGACTCTGAAACAAGAGAGAACTTTGCCTTGTGTTTTTGCAAAGAGAGTTTTGTGTCAAAACTAGATGGATGAAAATACAACTCTAGAGTTTTGCTTGCACACTGAAAGGAAGCTGCAGGGGAAAGGAAAGGGAAATGAAAAGACTAAACATCAATTGTAAGAAGACAGAATTCATTATTATCAGTAAGATAAGATTGGAGACCCCAATAGGCGAAACACGAATAGGAGATACCGAAATCAAGCCAGTACGAACATTTAAATATATATGATTCATGATACCACCTTATTTATTATTAATTTAAATATAGTTTCGGCATTTTTCCTCTGCAGAAAAGATGATGGCCTCAGTTTTTGGAATGCAAAAGGTATTGTGCTTATTGACTATCATCAAAATGGCAGTTATGAAAGGCTATCATGACCAAACACCCAGGAAAATTGACGAAAGGGTTCCTGTTTCAAAAGGATAATGCTCCATTATGTTGGTTTCAATGATACAGGAAAGAAGCTACAGGACCTCAGAGAAACGGTATTAAAGAAAAGCGAGAAGAAAGGACTATGCCCTATTGTAAGAAGACAGAAAGATGCGATATACGAAATTGGAAATATCAAAATCAAGCAAGTATTAAAATTTAAATGTCTGGGAAATGTTTTAACAGGAGGTGGAAAATATGACATTAAAATCTGAAGGGGGACAGATATAGTGAAAGATGCCTTCCTAAACCTATGCAAATTATTAAGAAACAGAAAGTTTTCGTTAGAAACAAATATATGAGAGCTAAATTGTAATATCGGTCATCTCATATGGATGTGAATGCTGGACAATCTCCTGACCAATAGAGTAAAGTATTAAGAAATCTGGTTCTGCGGGATGGTGCTAAAATGTCACGTGATTAACGAGGAAGTTTTGAGAAAAATGGCACCAAAAAGATACTTATACTTAGAATCAAAAAGCGGCAGCTGCCATTTATATGACGCATAACAGTGGTCCTAAAGAATTTGACACTCACAGAACATGTTGAAGTCAAGAGGGGAGGGAGAAAAGCAGCGAGTAACCTACTTAACGAGCTTGAGTAAATGGGATTAGGAGAGAAAAACCTTAATAAACACTACAAAAATAGGACATTGTGGAGAGCCTTGGTCGCCTAAGTCCTGAATAAACACAGCACATAGAAGAAGGAAAATAGATATAATGCCAGATAATAAGAATAACGTATAGCTTTTTTAAAGGTTTGTCTTTATTCTATAAAGATAGGTGAGAATGTGTTGTGACAAGTGAAGAACATGTTGCGTCAGGAAGTAGCGCCTGCCAGATTTAAAATTATCATCCTCATGTTTTGACATCTCATTCAAGTGCCTGGAAGGAACATGCCATCATCGCGGCCCCTAAACAGACTCGGGACTTAAGATTGAAAAATATAAACAAGCGTTGATTGGGAGGTAATAAGCTCTGAAAATAGACAGCAACCAATGCAATATTCTTCTTCTATATGTGCCGTATCCCTTTAGGACGTAGGCGATCACGGCTCTCCACAATTTCCTGTCTTCCGTAGATCATAATAAATTCTTTATTTTCTTTTATTCCTCCTAAAATTTGTTCCGTAATCCATTTGCTAAATATGTTATGAGTTTGTCCCTCCTGACCTAAACCTGTCCTGTGAGTATCAGATTTTTCAAGCCGTCTTTCCTTTTTGTTTCCATTTTCTCTAAAATCTTGGCGTTGCTCACATGTTCGGTTTCAGTGTATCCTTAGGATCCTTCTGCAAAACCCTATTTCTCTTACTTCAAGTCTTTTTGAGGAGATTGTCCAGCATTCTTTGCCATATAGAAGGACAGATATCACGTAACAGTTCAGTTTCTTAATACTCTGCTTAGCTTTTGGAAAGCATCTTTCCTATCCCAATGCGTCGAACTTTCCATCCTCTGTTAGAACATTTTCCAGATATTTACATTTTTCTACTTGTTTGATTTTTGCATCCCCAACTTGTAATTTGCATTTTTGACTCTTCTTTTTTTTACTAACAACTACCAAATGCATGTAGACAAATAATCGTTATAAAGAAGAGAAATATTTCAGCAGTATACCGAAAAGAGTGTTCAGCGGTGTCGGCCCAATTCTCATCTTAAAATCTGCCATGACGTCACAAGTGTTTCTTGTTTGGGCTGAGAACTTTTCAGAACTGTTTCATTTTTTTTTTCTTTTTTGGCTTTCAAATTCTATTTTGTATCGCCAATCTCCGACCGCCATTATGTGGTCACCAATGTTCATATGAAAAAGAAGAAAATAAACCACCTTCGTAACTGGACTATCCTCAGTAATCTCTATTAACACGACAGCTGCATTACCAATTAGATCACGTTACACATATTCAGCAATATATTTATGTCTTATTTTCCCCGACGACATGATGGGACCTTATTTATTATTAATTTAAATATAGTTTCTGAATTTTTCATCTCCAGGAAAGGGGATGGCCTCAGTTTTAGGACGCAAAAGACATTGTATTGATTGACTATCTTCAAAAGGCTCACACCAACATTGGAAAGTATCAACTATCTGAGACAGTTACGTAAGGCTATCAAAACCAAACGCCCAGGAAAACTGACGAAAGGGATTTTTTTCATCAGCACCCCTTAGTTTCAATGGCTAGTGTGCGTGATTGCTGATTTGAACTGGTTGATCACCCACCCTATTCTCATAATTTGGCCTCATATGAATATCATCTTTTCCCCCAACATGAAAACCCCTTGGCGGGGAAACAGTATTTCAGTTATGGTTACGTCAGGTCTGCTGTTGATGACTATTTTATCAACAAAGTAAAAGCGTCTTCACCAATGGGATTCAATCATTGCAACACCGATGGAAGACGTCTATGGCTCGCAAGGGGAACTATGTTGAAAAATAAACCTCATTAGGTTACATTGCATGAGAGTGTGTTGGTTAGCCTATGCCCTTTTCAGCCAAAGTGGTTAGAACGTTCGCTTTCTGACCATGAAACCCAGGTTTGAATCTCGCCATGGTCGATTTGTCAGGAAAGAGACTTTCTGATGTTATCGGACTGGATCGAGGTCCCAGCGTGCAACACCTTTGGAAAGTGCCTGAAAACCATATCATGGGTTGACCCAAGACTTGTGAGTAAAATTGGGTCGACGGAACTCTTGAGGGCTGTCGATAATTGTTCTAGCACGAAGCCACAAGTCATCGTTGTCGAGGGCTTGAGCGTGCTGGTCTTGTTGATCCCGCGACATAATACGCTCTCACCTGAAACTGTAACTAAGGTCTGCTCAACATAGTTTTAGTGTGTATTGAGCGAACACAAATGTACCAGTGAGTTATTTTGTAATAGGGGTTGGCTAGCCGCCCTTGTAGACGGGTATCGTTGAATACGATTTGTCAGCTATTATTATATATATATATATATATATATATATATATATATATATATATATATATATATAGTTTATGCAAAACAAGGTAATCCGTATGGGTAGACACAAGTAGAATGATATCCAGACAGGTTAATGTAAATTCAGAGCAAATAAATTTGAATAAAAACAGACCACTTTAAGGTTCCATGTAATAAATTATTTCACCACAGCCCTTTTAAAGGGCTCTGGATCATCAGACTTTACTTCCAAAGGTTGAAAAAAAAACAAAAAAAAAACCTTTGGAAGTATAGTCTGATGATCCAGAGCCCTTTAAAAAGGGCTGTGGTGAAATAATTTATTACATGGAACCTTAAAGTGGTCTGTTTTTATTCAATATATATATAATGTCATCCACAGACAGATATATATAATGGCCGGATACTGACTTTCTGAGCACACCCGTTTTCTGCTGCTTCTAACCAATCACTATGGCAGACGCTTGCTCAGGTACATTTGTGCTTGTTCAATACCAACAGAGCCGACATGATGTCACCTATACTGAAACTATGGTGTTCGGATCTTAGTTATCGCTTCTGAGAGAGAGAGAAAGAGAGTCCATAACCTGGAGTGATTAATTGTTAGAACAACTCTCAAACCATCGGTCCCATACTATCAGAACCCTTGACGGGGCCCAAACATTTTCGTCTACTCATTTTCAATCTCACAGCTTAGTTCAACCCTAGGTATGGTGTTCAGGTACGTTACAACAAGTCATCACCTTGTGGTTAGATTCGAATCCGACTCACCTGGTTGGAAAGCAAACACGCTAAGCTCCATTCAAACATGCATACATATGTGCGCAAATGATTGTTCAAATTCAGGCGTTTATTTGACTTGGAAGCTATGTATTCACCGATATTCGCTCTGAAATCGTAGGTTGGTGCATCAGGCGTTTTTAAACAATATTTATTATGAAAAAAGAAATATAACAATTCAGCAATAACATTTTTAAATGATTATTCCGGAGCTTATGATTACTGACAAGCATTTTCATAACCTGAAAATAAAATATTTTTATTAAAAAAAGTAAAAAAACAGCAATTTTTATTAACAAATAACTTACCTACAAAACCGCCTGATAATTATGCACCAATCCAATACATATCACTAACAATATGTAAAAAGGTATTAACAAATTCAAAAACTGTAAACGATTCTTTTTTATTTCCTTTTTTATTTCGTGTTTTCGTATTAAATTTCTTTTTCCCTTTTTTTTTATTTGGCAGAACATTCGTTAAATCAATATGTTTCTGACGTTCAAGCTATACCAACTCAGCGGCAGTCCGTAAAGTGGCTGGAACTGCAAATTGCGGGCGTATAGAAAGAGAAAAAGTAATCTGGTTTGTGCGCAAAGAATAAAAAAAACGGAGGGAGGGAGCCTGATTGGTGTCACGGCTGCTTTGAGTTGGACAAGTCATTAACAACATCTCGTTGCTATTAGCGACAGCATGTATATTGCATAATGGCGTTTCAATATCCATCACCAGTCACTATACAAATAGAGCGGAAAAGGGGTGTAGGAGATGTCGGAAGAGCGGTAATTGTAAATGAGAACGAGAAAACGAAAGTTAAAAATGGAGTTGTTAATGAAAACGAGGCTGGGCGAATTTGGCTTTTTCTTTTGCTGGTTGGTATTGCGCATGCTCAGGAACGTCGAGGCCATTTTGGGATCAGTTTATATAAGAAGGAAAAAGTGCTTGGTTCTCCTGCTTGGGATCGTTTTATTAACCGACAGTTTTAAGCGGATTTAGGATAATAATCCTCTGAATGAAAGAGAGTGAAAGAATTAACAGAAAAAGACCTACTAAAAAAGAAAAAGAAAAATATTAGCATGAAGAAAGAAAAGTGGCGAGAGTTGAATAAAAGAGAGAAATGGAAGAAAATCGGAATCAAAGAAAGAAAGCAAAAATGAATGAATAGATTAAAGAAGCGAAAGAATTACAAAAATAGATGAACAGAAATGGAAATAAAAATGTAAAAAGAAAGATTAATTGAATAAAACAAAGAAGGAAAAAAACAGAAAGAAAAAAAAGTGCAGAGAGCTAATCAGAAGATAGGGGAAATAAAGTTGATCTAAAAAATGAAGGGCCGACAGATCTAAAAAGAAGAGACACAAATAAACAATGGAATGAAGGATAGAAAATATATGAGAGAAATTAAAAGCATAAGGGGATGAAAATGGAAAGGAAAGAAATTGAGAGGTAAAAGAAAACGGCAATATATATATATATATATATATATATATATATATATATATATATATATAGAGAGAGAGAGAGAGACAGAGAGAGAGACAGAGAGAGATAGATAGATAGATAGATAGATATGGACAAACTCATATTGACAGATATGAACTGATATATATATATATATATATATAGATAGATAGATAGATTAATATAGATAGATAGATATGGACAAACTTAGATTGACATATATCAACAGACTAAGATAGATAGATATGAACAGACTGTAATAGATAGATAGATAGATAGATAGATAGATAGATAGATCGACTGGAACAGACTAAGAAAATAAAAGGATAAATAAGGATAGAAAAGAAAGATTAAAAAGAAGAAAAAGAAAGAAATCAGTAAGCATACGATTCATCTTTTACTTTCTTTTATATTCTGCAATTTTTCTATCGAATTTGTGAACAAATTATCGAACAATATTAGTGATACAACGAATTTAGTTATAAGTTTTTTTACCAATTTTTTTCTTATGCATTTTGCCACATTATTAAAATATCCATTCATGCATTCTTGAGCCTTTCAATGAAAGAGTAAGAAATAAATTGCTTTCAGCTAGGATTGAACTCAGTCTAAACAATTTGCCAATAGAAGAAGAAAAAAAAACTCAAAGTAAACAAGTATTAAAATGACGGCAAAGTGGGATTCAAATTTGATCATGATAACTTTTTGTGGTCATCATTGCTAAAATACAAACAACGGATGTTTTTGATGCGAGCCTTATTTAAAAAAACAAAAAACAAAAAAAAAACAACAAAAAAAAAACCCAAAAAAAAACAAAAAAAGAAACAAAAAAATAAAACTACTTCTGTTTAACTCAATTAAATCTGGCGGTTACTGAAAACGTTGTGAAAAAACAAGAAAATAAATTAAATAACTTCCAAAATGCTTCATCTCCAAAAAACAACTTTATGAAAAATTACATTAGACACACCACTACATACCTATCTCATAGCCCAATTAGGACCAAAATCCGTTTGCAACACACATGTAGAAAATACGAACATAATAACCTAACCCAGATATAAAAATGGCCAAAAATAACGGAGGCATTAATAATGAAAAAGAAAATGCCAACACGTTGTAACATAAACTATGAACACGGCCACAACGTACTGAACGTGTTTGGATAAAACAAAAACATTTTCATCGCTACAGATACACATATAAAAATAATTTAAAATAAAAATAAACAACATCCCTGATAACGGCTAATAGAATGGCGGAAAGCGCTCGTATATGACGAATATTTGGACAGTTTTATATACTTCATGTCCATAAATGTCCACTTCATATCCACAAGTGTCTATAAAATAATAAAACAGACATTCTGTATCAGTACAATATATCTTATCCAATTCCTGACGAGTGCGATATAATCTCGGATAAGCATTGTGAACTGTATTGTTTCTGATTCTATATATATATATATATATATATATATATATATATATATATATATATATATATATATATATATATGTATAATATTAAAGAAATAATTTCCACATATGCTTCTCATAATATGTAGCTATCATAGGCCAATGAAAGATTCTCCTCGTATGCTTCTTATAATATTTAGATATAAGAAACTGGTCAAAGAAATACTAGAGAAATAATACTATTGATAATATTTTTTGTATATTATTAGTAGGCCTTTTGAACAAATGAAAGCATAATGAGAAAGATATTAAAAATCACAATTCGCGGACACGCCTGTATTCTTTTCTCAACGAAACAAGAAATAAAAAATGAAGTGAGATTTTTTCCCCATTGCACAGACCACAAAAATCATCCCATTACACAGGATGATGTGTAATAAACCCCGATGCTAAGTTTGTAAACATAATATTATTATCCGGTTGGTTGAAATGTGCAGCTAGAATGAAATAGATGTTGTCTTTGATATATATATATATATTTATGATTATTAAACCGAAGACGGAATTCCGTACCTTTAATATTATAATATAATATTTCCTGTTTTTCATTTTTACAAAAAGTAAATATATTTGAATTGTCACACGTCAAAGGATCTGATTACTATGTTTGGGCCAGGTGCCATAAAAATACTATCGGTGATAATACATGTTTAAAAACTTGGCATCGAGGTTTATTACACATTACGTCGCCTTGGTAACTGGGTGATTTTTGTAGTATATTTCTTGTCTCGCTGAGAAAGAACACAGGCGCGTCCGAAAATTCAGACTTTTAACATTTCTCATCATGGTTTCATTTGATCAAAATACCTATTAATATACGATAAATATTATTAGTCTTATTACCTATATTATTATTATTGTTATTATTATTATTGTTGTTGTCGCTGTTGTTGTCCATAAGTACACATAGGTTGAAATTTTTCTTGAAACGTGACAAAGTCTTAGCTAAGTTCGTGTTTCGTTAATATATCCTTATACAGTGTCATGAATCAGATGATATAAATTAGTCTTATGATACATTAATTGGAAATTGGCTAATAAGCTGCCTGGATACAGTATTAGGGTTAATTAATTATATTTCGTTTTCTTAAAATCCTTTACATAGAAGGTTATTTCTTCTTCATATATATCATCTATATATTATCTCCATTCTATCATTATCATTATTATTATTATTATTATTATTATTATTATTATTATTATTATTATTATTTCCTTCAGTTTCTGTTGTATAAACATTTCCTTCCAGGTCCCAGTCAGAAACCTAAGGTCAGAAATGACTTCATGAAGTCATCCAATGAACATTTTTTTAAAAAAGAACACAAAACAAAAATCACTTCACAGAGTCTACAGGAACATTTTGCAAACAATCCGAGGGTTCCAACTAAAACTAGAATTATTGACGTCCTCATGTGACACGTTTTTGTGATTTCTACTTCAAAATCTTTGTATATTGATTGAAGATAGTCAAAGATACATTACAATCTGAAGGGACTGCCATGAGAAAGTACATAGTGTTTTTGTGGTCTTTGATCACGATGTCCGGGCGATTAGCTTTGATTGTTCTGTCTGTGTGGATTGTAAAATCCCATAAAATTGTTACAGGTCCTATTTCTGTAACCGCGTTTTCTTGCAATTTCTTTCCCGAAAAATGGCATATTTTCCGGTGCCGATATTGGCCCATTCTATCAATGCCGAGTTTTATATTCAGTTGGTGCTAAAACTGTGCAACCTGATACAAGATGGTCAATTTTTTCTGGGTATTTTTCACAAAATCTGCATTTCAGGTCAACGCAATTTTTCAGTATATGTGCTTGATAATTTCTAGTTATCAAGCATTGATAATGAGCAAGAATAAAACATTCAGTTACAGCTTTCGAAATCAGTGAAAAACGTAAGACCAAAAAGGTACGGTGGGGTCCTCTCGTGGTGTTGATAGGAAGCAGCGACGTTTCTCTATGGTGAGTAAATTTCATTTTTGATGCATCAAAATTCACAAGCCATTTCCTGCCCTAGTCAAGCACATATTGGAGATCGTTCTCGAGACCAACGGCCAGGTTAACTTTGTCAGCAATGCCGGATTTACTATTGAGCTAGGAGTAAATGGTAGTATCGTCTGCGTAGATGCCTACTTTGAGGACTGATGACGTCAGGAAGATCATTGATGGAGATCTGAAACAGTGTAGGACCCAGGATAGAGCCTTGAGGGACACCAGCGTTCGTATGGAAGGAATTTGAAGAGGACCTGTTCAGGACAACCTTTATTTCAGACCGTATCCCTGAAGCTTACGTAGAAGGCCAGCTTGCCAAACCCTGAAAAAACGCCTTCAATATATCTAGAGCCTATATATATATATATATATATATATATATATATATATATATATATATATATATATAAGTGAACATAGAAGTCAACTCTGAGAGGCGACAGTCTGTTTTATGTTATATGCATATAGCATGAAACAGACTGTCGCCTCTAAGTGTTGACTTCTATATTCACTTTTATATTTACACACGCTCTATCTCTGATATCCCATAAATATAGCACATCTTAAGACTATATTCCTTCATCTCTCTCTCTCTCTCTCTCTCTCTCTCTATATATATATATATATATATATATATATATATATATATATATATATATATATATCAGAGTTTGGTATGCATATTCAGTTATGGCAGCAAGCACATCAAGAGTAAATCATTTTGTTTGTCAGAAAGCAGATCGTGGGAGGTGAGATGTTTAACAAATTCGGCATCGATTAAAGCCTCGAAGACTTTGCCGAAAAGTATTGGGGTGGTAGTTAGATGAGTCAGAAGGGTCTCCAGAATTCTTAAAGACCGGGACGACAGAAGAGGACTTCCAACAAGCTGGAAAGCAAGAATGGGTGAAGCAATGGTTGTATAATTTGGAGAGAAATGAAGACAGCTCAGGGGCACATTTGTTTAGAACTACAGCTGGTACCCCGTCACCACCATTTGCTTAATGACAGTCTAATTTAGAGACGATATCTGATACCATCGACGGGGTTATGCACATCTTATTCAGTATAGCCTCAGTTCTAGGGAGAAAATTAGGTGTGGCTATCCCAGATGAGTCGTGTGTTGGAAATGTCTTCCTTAATCCAGGAACACAATCAAGAATCCAAAACTGGAATTACTGATATGTTCAAGTTCTACATTTTTTTAATATTTTCCAATTCAATTTAATTGCATTTTGATAGTTTAATCTTCAAAGCTGCTTTACAGTCTGCAGAAAGAGGCATGCCAATAAGAAAGTCCATTCTATTTTTGTGGCCTTTCCAATGATTATTATTATTATTATTATTATTATTATTATTAAAAGTCTGCTTGCTCCTTTGTTCCACGGTTCGTTAGCACGTATGTCACGACTTGACATTACCTCAGAGCAACAATGGGTCTTTCTTGTTTACGAGAATAGACAGAAGAAAAGATATATCAAGGGTGTCGCTTGGTTTTAGGGAAAGGAAGACAAAAGAAAGAAAGAAAAAAGGGAAGACAGAAGATGTGATAACACTCTCATGAGTTTAATGTTTACTTCAGTGAAATCTCTTCATTTGTACCCTCTTCTTTAAGTAATGTCCTGCATTAATATCCATAATCGTTATTATAATATTTTCTTGAAAATGTTAGGCCCAAATATTTAACGAGAATTTCCTAATATACTTTATTTTTGAAGAACTCACAAGCAGTTTAAGTAAAGAATTAAGCTTCATCAGAAATTTCTGATAGGAAATACATGGAATTTTTATGAGTATTACTAGTTATCCTTATTATTGTTGCTATTGTTGCTGTTGTTGTTCAGTTGTATATTTTGTTTCAGGTGCTATAATGGTGGATACATTTATTAAGATTGTAACTATTTTGAGGTATTATTTTAAACCGCTGAATCTGTACGGATAATTCGTGAGGTGGAAGAACACGATCCAATATCTGAATACAAGTGACCCAAATTGGTTTAAACGTTTTAACGGTAGTGACAATTCCTTTGAAACATACGATAACTTTCAGAAGCTTTCACAACCGGTCGAAAACGTTGAGCCTCCCACAAATATCCAATTCATTAAAAAAATAAAATACTTTGACAGATCTGAATACATTCGTTCATACTCATACGATCATAACAAATATCGCCTTACTTTAGATGCTAAATGCTTTTCTTTCTTGCTGCATCTCTCTAAGGCCGTTGACAACAACACCCAAACGAATCAGCGGAAAGTTTGAATAGTGCAAATAAATGACTATACGAACGGACAATGTCACAGGAGTCATGTCCTGCATACCGTTTGCTTGGACTCAAGTGATGGGACGCGTTTGTGTAAATCGGGGGTGGAAGTTTGTCGAAGGAGTGAGGCATTTCATATTTAACAAATTTCCCCTCAACCTATGGTGGCGGTCGTGTCTGCTGTGCGGTCAGAGTCCAGATTATTTCTTCATTTGGTCTTCTCAGTGTCTAGCTACCTTATTACTTCGAGTAGATGTATGTCCAAGAAAATTAGTTTTGCCGGATAGATTAGCCGGACATTAGAACGACTATCGCCGACAGCATTAACGTTATGTCCAGCAGCAATTTTCATTTACATCTGCTTCAGCCAACATCCAGCATCTCTATCGCCACAGCGTCAACCGGAGTGAATAATTTGGCACCCACACGTTTTACTAGCGATAGGAACATAAAGTAAACCAGTAAAGAAAAAAAGTTATTCCGAAAAGCATACCTGCAAATAATTTAACCAAGTCCTGTGCTTGAATTTTATAGAGTAAAATCCAAATTTTTCAGTGAATCGGTTTTCAGTTTCGGCTTGGTTTGTTTTACGGCATATCAACACCTCAATGGGTTGATTAATGCCGACAAGATTTTTTATTGCTGGTAATTTTTCTTTTTCAAAAATTCATTGATGGTAATATTTTTTATAAAAATGTATTACTAGTATTAAAATCTATTTTTACGCTTTCATAGTGTTTTGACCCCAGTTTGGGGGAAGATAATATTTGAACCTGGGAACACCAACAATTAAGAGGTGGTTCCACGCTCCTCAAAACCCCCTGATGAGAGGCCTTGCTATTGGACATAGTTTATCGTCTTACCCAGGACGCCGATGTGGTTTATCGTCTTACCTAGGACGCAGATGTAGTTTATCTTCATACCCAGGACGGCATTTTCAGTGAAAGGACCCTCCCACAGGTCAGAATAACGCAATACAATCTTCTTACATTAAAAATGTTTCTATTAACTTTAAAATTCAAAAATATATATTTTTAAAATTTATTGATTAATCGTAAAAAAAAAAAAATAATAAAAGTTAATTTTTATAATTACCATTATTAATAATTAACATTTCTTATGATTAGATATTGATATGGGTAACATCAAGTCTATGAATGAATGCATACTTCTTGGATTTTCAACCCAGATATGTGGAGCGAACTGCTCAGGTGATCAGTTTCATAGGGATCCTATGCACATGGGAGAGAAAATGACACAACAATACGGTAAAACTATTTTCATCAGAGGAAGAATAAAGATTTTCAAAGAGGAGTTATAATTAATAGTTAGACACAGGCCTGATTTTAAGAAAATTAATTCGGTTTACACTAAAAGGGTCCGACTTTCATTTAATTTTTTAAGAAAGTAAACAATTCTACGGTATACACACGAGTCAATAAGGTAGATATTCGACTGATTCACACTAAATCCGTTTAGCACTCGCGTCAAAAAGGTAGACACATGTCCGGTTTACACTATCTATATTTAAAATGGTGACATAGATTCGGTTTCTTCAAGAGACAAAACGGCCGACACAGGTTGCGCTTATATTTTAGTCAAAAGCTAGAGACAGAAGGGTAGACACATATTTTGTTTAAACTCGATTAATTAATGTAGACATATCTTCAGTTTATATTGGAATAAGAAAAGGTACATGCATGTCTGGTTCATTTCCGTTTGATCATATCTATCTATCTATCTATCTATCTATCTATCTATCTATCTATCTATCTATCTATCTATCTATCTATCTCTCTCTCTCTCTCTCTCTCTATATATATATATATATATATATATATATATATATATATATATATATAAAGAGAGAAAGA
The DNA here is from genome assembly GCA_963932145.1 of Acanthosepion lycidas. Classification (NCBI taxonomy): domain Eukaryota; kingdom Metazoa; phylum Mollusca; class Cephalopoda; order Sepiida; family Sepiidae; genus Acanthosepion; species Acanthosepion lycidas. The sequence goes on from OZ010605.1 coordinate 36,070,221, forward strand.
GAGAGAAGTTAGTTTAAATAATACGGAAGTAAATTTTATTAGGTTGGTGCAAAAATAATGTCGTTTTTTGACGTTCAACCTCAAAAGAAAAACGAGATTTTTTTTGCACCAACCTAATAAATTGCGAATTTAATTTGAATGGAAATATATTAACCTTTAATAATCATTATTGATGATAAAATTATTTAAATTGGAATAAACCCTTGATAATAATTAGGTAAGTATCTAAAAACAGTCACGAGTCTAATTTATGAACAAGATTCAAACGAATAGATGTCAACTGAATAATCAACAAGAAAAAAGTATGTGTACGAATATATAGAATATTGTAAAAGAAGGACCTAATTTTCTGTTAGTAATCTTCTATCCAATTCTCTCCTCTAATATTCTCCAATTAGAAGTGAGTTTAAATAAATAATACGGAGGTAAATTTTTAAATTGATAATTTAATTTAAATTGAAATATATTACTCAATAATCATTATTGATGATAAAATTATTTGAATTGGAATAAACCTTACTAATTAGGTATCTAAGAACAGTAACGAATTTAATGTATGAACAAGAATCAAACGAATAGATGTCAACTTAACAAACTATAAGGAAAAATTTAGGAAAATAAAAAGGATGACTAGATATAAAATGGATTATTTTTCAATATACTTTCTATGATTTTTCCAATCGACTATTTCATAGAAAATACCCAAAACTCCAACAAACTTCAAATTAAATTCGTCGTAGATTTTTTAGGCATTTAGATTTATATCAAATTCTAACCCCCAAAGATACCCTTTAAAGTAATGTGAAATAACAGCATCTAAGAATTTGAGTGAATCCTGATTTATTATTTTATTGTCAACTGTATCTTCCACCTTTAAGCCGGGCCACTCCCTCACCCCTTACCCATCTATACCTAGATAGAAGGCGTTAAGTTAAGCGACGTCTAGCCCACACAGAGGGGGGGGGTTAAGGATAAGGAATTGAAAATGGTACATCTAACTCACTCATATCTTCTCTCCCACCTCACTTCCTCACTTCGTTACTTTCACATGCGCTTGGTGCGGTCCGTCAAAAATGTGTAAGTTTCTTTTCATTTTTCATTTCAACTTTTGGAAGTAAAGTCTGATGATCCAGAGCCCTGTAAAAGGGTTGTGGTGAAATAACTTATTACATGGAACCTTAAAGTGATCTGTTTTTATTCAAACAAATATATATATATATATATATATATATATATATATATATATATATATATATATATATATAGTTTGTCAGGTGGGCAGTTTCATGTGCTTTCAGGCTATCATCAGGCGGTCGGACACCTGCCCACCTGAGATTTGACTTGAAGTATATTAAAGCTCTACCATTTTTATGGCATTGAGCACACTTAGGTATACGCTTTTGGATCTGCCTATCCTTTTCCCTAATTATGCATATATATGTATATATATATATATATATATATATATATATATATATATATATATATAGAGAGAGAGAGAGAGAGAGAGAGAGAGAGAGAGGGAGGGATGGAGGGAGGGAGGGAACTAATCTGTAACTAATTCAATTCCAAGTGCTATTTCTTATCCCCTAACTGAAGATACTGCATATAAAATGAGAAAACAAAAATTATCAAGATTATCTCCCTTGATAAAACGCTTTCGCATTTTACACAACTTCGTTACCCACGCTTCCTCAATTGACACATTTTCCATCGTGTGAGTAAACGTAGTTATATATATATATATATATATATATATATATATATATATATATATATATATATATATATATATATACCCCCACACATATATATATTATATTTTTTATCGAATTTGCAAACAATACACTTCCGAATGTTTTTTAACTTCCACGCCTTGAAATTATTCATTTTCCTTCGTTGCACATTTCATATTTGATCATATCTATCTATCTATCTATCTATCTATCTATCTATCTATCTATCTATCTATCTACTCTCTCTTCATATATATATATATATATATATATATATATATGTATATATATATATATATATGTAAGTAACTGTGCACATTAAATAAAATATCATTTACCACAGGAGAAGTGCATATAATATAATTAATGTGCGCACATATTTTATCATAATAATAAAAAAGTAAAATATTAAATAAAATATGAATAAAACTTAAATTAATAAATAAATAAATTTCAATCCTTTTTGTACAGCGTCGTTCACAATAGCCGTCATGCTAGACCATATCAAACGTCCATCTTCCTAAAGAAAAGTAGGATTTAGACAATGGAAGTCTAACTTCTACAAAGACCCCGCATCGGTTGTTGATAATGTCTGTGAAAGTCGAAATAACAAAATATCAATGTCGGACAGTTTACTCATAACTTCGAGCACAATACGCAACACCTTATCCGAAAATTGGAAAAATACAATAAAAAATTTAATGGACGAACCATGTCAATTTTTGCAATTATCCTGTTTATATATATATATATATATATATATATATATATATATGTGTGTGTGTGTGTGTGTGTGTGTGTGTGTGTGTGTGTGTGTGTGTGTGTGACTATGCTCTAGAAATAATTCGATTGACCTCTCGGAGAAGAAGGGGTGATTTTATAAACAGTGTCTGCTGCTGCTTATGCAACGCTCTTCTACTCGAATCGAGCTCTCCTAGCTACTGACGTGTTTCGCATAGTAAAATCGTTAAAATTTCCCTTAGCTTGGAGGTAGAATCTCTGACTCATGCAAAATCGGTCAGGTCACGGCTTGAAGCAATCGGCTGTCTAGTCACGCTGGACTAGACAGCGGAACAGTCTATTGATGACTAAACATATATTTTTCGTGCAATTGTTATCTCTTTCACGGTTCATTAAATTTTGTATAATCGCTGTATTGCAAGTCAGGACATTCGCTTTTATCGCCGACAGTGCACGGGTCTATGCTAGTTACATTTTATATGGCGATATAGATAAATTATTATTGGTGTCTATCAATACATCAAGAAAAGGAATTCTGTTGTTATCAGTGGCGTAGCTAACGTGGGGGTGAGGGTGGCGGACCGCCCCGGGTGCCAGCACAGGAGGGGTGACACAATGTCACCCCCAACAAAATTTTTCAACTCGGCTAAGGTGCCAAAAATAGTCTGAAAACAGTGGTGGAGACACAGGGTTTTGCAGGCGGGCATATGACCCCCCCCCCAGAAATAATTTATGACCCCCCCCCAGTTTTGTCCCCTCGTCAGAAATTTTCTAATAAATTGTCGGAAAATTTGTGAGTAGGAAAAATAGCAATGTTTTCAGCTCTCATGTGTTTCAGTTACTACAATCTTGGTTACTAACAAGAGACATTGTTGTAACATTTTTTTATCGGATGATATGGTGTTTTAACTCTGCATCATTGATAACAACAAAGCGAAATACGAAGCCAAAAGTGCAACAATTTCAGTCTTGCCTGTGTATCAATTCGCTGAGATACAATTTTCCATTCAGTGAGCGATATACTTTTGAATATATCTACTAGTGTTGGGACGATTAATCGGAATCGGAATCGAGAATCCGAAAAATCGGAACTTTTTGGGGTATCGGAAATGGTATCGGAATCGGAAAAATTTGTGCCTGTTTTCCGATTCCAAAAACGATGCTTTTAAATTTTTAACTTAATTTTCCATTATTGGTACTAATGATAAATATTTATTGTTTTTAAATTATCACTAAAACTAAAATCATAATAACATCAAAATACGATGTAAATTTATTTTACTTGTATAAAGAAAAACAAAAAAATAAACTTTGCATATATTCTCTAGATAACCTTTAAAAGAATGCAGTTGATTTACAATCATCCGAAAAATGCTTAAAAATTAAATAGAACATTTTTGTCAAGAAAAATACTTTCAAACATCATTGATAATTTAATGGTACCCAGAAAATGATGCAACGGAAAATTGGACACCGGAAAATTAACAACAGAAAATTACGTCAACCATGAGCCAGTCGAGACTGTCGGATCTGGCTGTGCTGTCCATTGAAAACGAGCTTACAAGACAAACAGATTTTGACGATGTCATTGACCAGTCTGCCACAATGAAAACAAGAAAACATTAATTCTAAGACCATAGTATCGAATGTCATTCTTTTGTGTATTGCCGTGTTTTGTATTTAGTTGTTCTGAAAGTGAACAGTTGCATTTTAAAAATCTTTTGAATTGAACTGATTATTTTGTGGTATTGGATTTTGTCTTGGATCATACATGTAAACAGTAACGTACCGGTCAGTAGAGTAAAGTAGAAGTAGAGCATGTATGAAAATTTAGCTACAGCTAACCATTCAGCATAGGGTGAATCGGGGTCATTGGGGTGACATTTGAGCGGACCGCTTCGGGGTGACGTTTACTCTAGCTACGCCACTGGTTGTTATTGTTAAGTTCATATATGAACTTTAGAACGGAGAAAATATTTCGGAAGATTTTGTTGTAATTCATGTAATTCGTCTATTTTTTAAAAAGTAAGATGAGAATATTATCTACAAATGTTAGGTAGATTGAGGCTTTTTTAGTGGTATTTAATATTTTATTTTCAAAGTTAGCCATGTAGAAGTTGCTAAATGTTGGTCATAGAAGTCCTTTTATTGATATATTGATAGACACCAATAATAATTCATTTACTAAATCCCTATATATATATATATATTTCTATATATATAAAACTAACTAGCATAAACACTTGCACTCTCAACTATAAAAGTTAAGCTCCTGACTATTAAAAAAACAATGATTATACAATAAATATATTTTCTGTTTATATGTTATTTTTTTTTGGACACACTTATATAAGTAAATATCGTTAAGGTCGAATTAATGTTTTAAACCCACACTTTTTCCGATCTTTCTCGATCTATTATATCTGCTCTGATTTCGTATCCTAACGTAAACAATGACAGCATATAGGAAAATGTATTAAATCCGACAAATATTTAATATATTTTCTGTTTATACGTTATTTTTTATGGATACACTTATTTAAGTAAATGCTCTGTTCTTTTAATTAAACAGTATAAATTACATTTACCGGCCTGAATGTTCGACAAATTTTGTAGAAAATATGCGTTCTCCGACAGGAATCAAACCTGCATCCTATGCGGAGCCACCATTAAGCATGGCGTACTATAACCGTTCAGCCACAGAGAACTTTTCTTTAAGCTTTCGTATTTTCCAGTGATGTTCTCTGTCTATTATTAAGTTGGTGCAAAAATAATGACGTAATAATGTCGTTTTTTGACGTATTTTTTAACGTCAAAAAACGACATTATTACGTCATTATTTTTGCACCAACCTAATATTTCAACCTCATCCCACAGACGGTGTTGATCTCCCTTTTCCCTCCATATATGCTTAGCCATGCCTGATTTCTCTATTTCCCTTCATGTTACGGCTTTACGATGTTCGTGCTGTCTTATCCACTCACTCTAATCAAGAACAAGGATCATTTCCCACCTAAGGCAGACAGACAGTTGTCATAACGTTATAGGAAGCTACCTCATACATAGAGTGGACCTGAAAACAACAGAAATGAAGAGGTGATTTTACACTCCTTAAAACAACCCAATCAGTGGCCTTGCTATCGGATGTAGTTTATCGTCAAGACGGTCATACAATCTGATAGACAAAATAATGTAATATTAATCTTTTCTCAAATTATGACATTGGAGGCACAGAGCCATTTCTCACTCGATCGCATCTTCACTGGGTTGGTTAAGCTGTATAAATGAGGGGGGGTGAAAGCAGCACGGAAATCTTCATATGCAGCCGATTTTCTCAGAAATTTGGAAGACGCTCGTTGAGTAAGAAGGATAAACTTAAGCAAAACCTGCATTTTATTGACATCTAATCTGTCGTCCTTTGATGAAGCAGCTTCTACAGATGTCAAGTGGAGCTGTGTGTCCATAAATGGCATAACAACTTTTGAGATGTCGCGAATTAAAACATCTTTAGAAGACTGATCCAACATTCCTGTAGCCATCATAGGGGATGCTTCTCCTTGTCCGTTTTCTGGAATGTTGTGTCAGTCACAAGTTGATAATTTAATAAGTTACTTTACGCAACACATATGCATTTTTCAATATCACTATCTTCCTTTGAAAGCAATTCGCTGGTTAATAGATAGAGTGATTGATTCCTTTTCGACAGCTAATCAATATAACGAACCCAAAGTGAATTGGAATTGGAATTCAGCTCTCCGAATGGTTACTGTTAATCAACGTGTTCGAGAATTTATGATCAAAATGTTGATGAGTATCTCTTCTGATACATCTACTTATAGTACTTATATGAAGAGCAAGCATTCTATCAAAATTAACTAAACCCCTGTGAATATTATTGTTGACTGATTCTACGGCTTATCAACCCTTTGAGGGTTATTTAAAGCCAGAAAATATTTTTAGATTGTAGGAATTTCTTGGTGGATTCCGTAAGCCTTTTGTCTCTGTGTGCGTGTGTGTATTTATTGTTAGATTGATTCATTTTCTACGGCTTATCAACCATTTGCAGGTTATTTAAAGCCAGAAAATATTTTTTGAAATCTAGATTTTTTTTAGAGATAATAATTACACGATGGATGGTCAGCAACTAGAATTGTTAGATTGTTTGATTGGTTGGTTGGTTGATTATTTTCGTTTAACGACATATCAACACCCCTATGGGTTATTTAAATCCAAATCTAAATATTTTCTATGCAATTTTATTTTATCTTTTAGTGATACCCGTCTTACTAATTAACTCATATCTGGGTGGAGAATATGTGGATTCATACGTTTCCCAAGGGAATTTGTACATAAATCAATATAACGAACACAAAAGCAATTGGAACTCGTCTCTGATTAACAATTCCAATCCATTATTGATTATCCATGACATCAGTTGCTCATCCAACATTATAGCAACAGATATTCCCAAGCAGCCACCCATTTACGCTCTTAATAGGCTCGATATTGCTTAACTTTGGTGATCGTATGGGAAGTGGTGTTTCAACGTAATATGGCCGTAAGCCATTGAGGGCAAAGCTGGATGGTAAAAAGCTACCATGGAGAGAAAATTGTGGAGAGCCATGATAACCCATATTCTGAAGGAACACAGCATACGTGTCACACCTGAAAGATTTACTCTTAGGAGCGAAAAAGCGGAAAGAAAACTTTTTGTTGAAACAACAGGGAAAATATTTAAGCCTGACCAGTTTTCCAAAATTAGCACCAAAAATATCTACATCAAAGCTTACAGCTCGTGGCATTCCCAAGCAATCACCCATCTAGGTGTTTACCAGACATGACGTTGCTTAACTCCGGTGATCGGGCCGGAAACGGTGTTTCAACGTGATCTAACCTTACGCCTTATTAGATTGCAAGATTATTTTTCAGATAATAATGGTTTAGTGATACACGTCTTACTAATTAACCCATTGCTAGGGGAGAAGAATGGATTTATACCTTTCCCAAGGATACTGGAGCGTAAGTTAATATAAGGAACTTAATAGGAATTGAAATTAGGTTCTCCGATTAACAATTCCGAATCATTATTCATTACCCTACACCTACACCAAATCTTACAGCACTTGGTATTCCCAAGTAATCTCCCATCCAGGTTTTGACCAGGCTCGATGTTGCTTAACTTCGGTGATCGTACAGGAATCGGTGTTTCAGCGTGATGTAACCGTAAGCCTCCTATGAATGTCAGTAGCCGTTTTTCCTTCCCAAAACATGCATTCTGTTACAGTTTTTTTGCTTACTGTATCTGCACAAGGGTGCAGCCAGTTTGAAATAGGTTTTTGGCTAGCAATAATGTAACTTCACAATTTTTCCTTCGGTTTTATAGCCGTCCTGGGAATGAAGATAAACTACACCCGTGTCCTGGTAAGACGATAAACTACATCCGCGTCCTGGTTGTCTTAACCAGGACGCGGATGTAGTTTATAAACTATATCCGCCTCCTGGGTAAGATGATAACCTACATCCGCGTCCTGGATAAGACGATAAACTACATCCAAGAGCAAAGCCTCTGATCAGGAGGTTTTGAGGAGCATGGAACCACCTTTTAATTGCTGATGTTCCCAGGTCCACCCTGACCTGGGGTAGTAGCACCTGTTAGGGTCCCAGCTATAGGCAAATAGTTAACACCCAAACTTGACTCAAAACATTATGAAAGTGAAAAATAGTTTGTAATACCAAAAATACTTTGTAAAAGATTATTACTAGCATTAATTTTTGAAGGAAGAATTATTATCAGCAATACTTTTAAAAAATTACCTGGAATACAAACAGCGATATATTTTTTGAAAAAATATTATCAGCTATACATTTTTTGAAGGAAAAATATTCCCCAAAATAGAATTTTGAAGAGAAACATATTACCAGCAATACTTTTTTGGAAAAAAAATAACCACCATCAATAAAAATTTTATCAGAATTAAGTAACCCAGTAAGATTGAAATGCCGTAAAACAAAACAAATAAACCAAATCGGTTTTATAGATAGATTTTGACGTTTAACTTTAAAAAAGGGAATTCTGAGTAATATATGTGAGCTTACTGTAACAATTATCGGCAAATCTAAGTTTGGTGCATTGACGTTTTCACAAATGTCTTTGGAAAAACATAATTCTCTCTCTCTCTCTCTCTCTCTCTCTCTCTCTCTCTCTAGGTATTGTTTAAATAACAAGGTAGTCTGGGCACTCTAGCCTTGACTATCATAAGGACATTCAGTCAGTTATATGCCATGCGTGATAGACGCTTAGGCGATCATGTATCGAAAGATACATGACTGACGAAGCATATTTTTCCCAGCAGTAGGCTGCCATTTCTTTCTACGGTAGACCAGTTGCCATCCAAGGATTTAGAATCCGGTCTGTCCTGCTATTTACCTATAGCTGGGTGGGGTAGAAGAAGAAGATTCATACCTTTCCCATGGGTATTTGCAGGTAAGTGAATGTAATGGATCTGAATGGAATTCGAACTCGGCTCTCCATTTTCTCAATCCGAGCCTCTATCCAATAAGGACATTAATGAATGCAAAAAGCGGTGAAGAAGACAACATGAAACAAACCCTTCACTTTTCTTAAGAATTGATGCCAATTCACATAGGACGAAAAAGAAAACTGTGGAGATTCATAACCGCCTACATAACTAAATGCAAATGGCATTTAACAATGGTAAATTGTTCAAACGGCAAGGTAAACTAGGCTCTAGTCTTGTGCGATAGCAAGTCTGGGAGATGGACTACTCTGAATTAAAAACCGTGTAGAAAGCGGAGAGAAATCCTCCCACTATCTTTCCCAGGTCGCCATAGCAATTCACAGCTAATAAAGTAAAAGGAAGCTGTGTAGAGATGGATGGTAATCAGAAAAAAATGACTGACCTTATTTCATCTCTTCTATTTGACACTCAGTGAGCACTTAAGACCCTATCTCCCCATCATATAGCAAAATAACTGTTGGTTTTATCGAATTTTTAATTTTTTTTTCCACTTACCAAACTTATAATACCAGGTTCCCAATGCTATTTACCCAGCTTAGCTTTGTATACGGCACGAGGCCACAAGTGTATGGCACACACCAGTGAATAGCTTTTGGGGATTAACGTCATATCAACTGAGCTCAGGTAAACGCCCGTTTGCAGCCACTTAGCACTGGATTATTCATCACATTGTTCGTCGCAGTGGCATCTAAGCAACGGTTTCTTTGTTTTTGTGCATAGTGTATTTTGTTGGGTTTTTTTAGGGTTCAGCTAAGTGACTGGATTAGCTTTTCAACACATTGTTTAGAATTCTCAATAACGAAACATACGCTAGCATGTACTCACACACATACTTAAACGCACAGAGAATGAAACAGACTTCTACTTTGTGTCACGTGTCTTCAGGAAGTGAGCGATCATGGCTATCGACAACATCCCATCTCTTGTAGCGCTTAGCAACAATTTACTCTTTGTAAAGCCACACATTCCTTGTTCCGTTTATCCATATAAACATGTTAGGTAAATGGTCCAAGATTTTCTCTTTGGAATTCGATATAGCATGTGATAGTCAAATTCTCGAAGCCGTTCTCCTCATTATTGAGAGCTTTTTTTTTCAATTTTCCCTCGTTACTCACAGGTTTAGTCAGCATCTCTCTGTTGCAATATATTTCTGTTGGCTAAAGTCTCTTCTTCATCTGTGAAAAGACTGTAAAGCGTTTACTGGTGGAACATTATTACATAACAGTTCATCTTTTATTATTCCAATGCGCGTTCAGATTTTCCATCCTCTATTAAAACACTTCACGACGTGTACGTGTCGTGTCCGTTGTGATTAATTACGCACTGTTTGGAAAAGGAAGACATGAGCGGGAGGTCTCAACTGACCTCCGTCTAGTGACTGTCCGCAGAGATGAATATTAATTGAGAAACACACGAGCAATTGTAATGACGAATACAGCATCCAAACTATAAATCCTACTCGAGAGGTAAAAGTAAGATTCGGAGTCATACACTAACATTACTTAGTTTTAGTAGGGCATTGGCAGGACATACAAATGATAAAATAATAAATTTGTTAACCCTACTAATATTTGGGATTAAAATGCCTTTACGTCACATAATATTATGGTATTTCAAGTAAGGGAATAACGCCAGAAGCTATCTCGAAAGATATGTAGTATTTAGGGTTAGAGATTCATCTCTCATTGGCAAGTGAGATACAATTGCTTTACAAAGTTTCGGTCTGCAAAAAAAATATGGTGGCAAGATGAACTCGGACAGTTATTCGTGTAATGCAACTATTCGGAATTTAGCAAAGATATTAAACAAGCAACAATCTCGTACCATATGTCGATATAGATAGGAAGAGACTAAAATAGGCAGATATGAATAAAATAAGATAGATATGAATAGATAGATAGATAGATAGATAGATAGATACGATCAGGGTGAGATAAATAGGTAGATAGAGAGATAGATAACGAAACGACAGACTGAATTAACTGACATAGATAAATAGATATGAACAGACAAAAACAGATAGCAACAGAGTAATATATATATATATATATATATATATATATATATATATATATATATATATATATATATTTATGTATATATATATATTGCATGAATCATTCATACAAATATAGAACTTAATGATTTAAATGGCGAGAATACATCTTCGCAAACAAATTTAATAAAGTACATTAACCCCGAACCTGTAGATGAATGTTATGATCCCTGTTTATAAATTCCAGTTGCATATATATATACATATATATATATATATATATATATGCGTTTTTGTTTCGATGCTCATGCATCTCGACTGGTGAGAACCAAAAATGCTTATAAAGCAAGCCGTCTATGGAAGGTCACTTCCTTTCTCATTATTCAAATTGTTTTTGTAAAACAAACATTGGGAGAAACACCCGAGTAATATGTTTTGTCTGGACGTAAAAATCTATAATAAATAATTATTGCTCTACTCTTGATTTTGAAACTTCATTTGATTGAATTAATGCTGTGAACGTTAGAATTTATATTATTTTTGATCTCACTACATTCGGTCATATATATATATATATATATATATATATATATATATATATATATATATATATATATATATATATATATATATATATATATAGTTAAACCTAGAGAGCTAGGTTTAACTAGGTCTGCTCTACTCATTGTATTGATCACTTTATTTAGTTATTTTGGGTACTCGCATCGGTGTTTTTTTCTTTGGGCCTTGGATTTGCATGCTGGACGATTATTTTCGGTTAACGTATATGTTCTTGGTTCTTTCTTTTTTATATACACCTTTTTTGCCCTTTGGTATTGGCTTGTTTATTTGCAAATCAACACACTGAAGGTTTTCCGAGCGAGTATAGTTTCTCATACTTATAAGATTTCTCTCTCTCTCTCTCTCTCTCTCTATATATATATATATATATATATATATATATATATATATATATAGAGAGAGAGAGAGAGAGATGACCAGCTTGTAAAATTTAAGTCTACATAAAGACTTCTCGAACCTTGTTTGCAGGGGTTCGAGTTTCTTCATATTTCTGCCTCTTTCCCTTCCTCTCTTTCCCTTCCTCTCTCCCCCATTCCTCTTTCTCTCTCTCTCTCTCTCTCTCTCTCTCTCTCTCTCTCTCTCTCTCTCTCACGCACACACATACACACACTACCTGACTGTCTCGGTTCGTTCTTATTTATCCCCGTCTCAGCATTTCCATTTTATTTTTACGTATATCAACCCTCAGATCTCATATATATAAAAAATATTACATATATTAGTGTATTTTATATTCCCAATGACAAACACGCGCACATACGTGCGATGGAGTGTCGACGTACACACTCATGCACATCTATAAGCATTTAAGATGCTTAGTAACATATGACGTTCTTTGCACCAGAAAATCACTGTTTATATTGGAAGAGGAAGAAAGAATTTCGCACAAATAAATATCCAACCGGTTGATATCAGGTTTGTCGTTTGGCACAAACTTATCAACCTTTTCGAAGCTTAAGCTGAATCACCCTAACACTTACCCTCTGACACCCGCTTCTCGCTGTCATAGAACCGCTCGAACGATTTCGCTTTGATGTGAGATTTTTTTCCAAACATTTCTGCTTTATAGACGAGACTTTACGCACAGCACGCTACGTTAAAACCAATTTGATTGGTCTTGTAAAACTATCGCTGCGGTTGATCATCGGGCCTTAAGTGAAGAGATCTAAGCGTAAGTGTGAATTTTAAATAATAATAAATTCTGGCACCTGAGGTATACTCGCACTGTTCCCAATAGACAGTTTTCGTGTCCAGGTAAGAAGCTAGGTGTTCGGTAGCCTATTTACCGACAGAAAGTTTCGATTCCTTTTCTTTTGTAATCTTGCTACACAGTAAAACCCTATGCATGCCATGAATTTGTCATTTTTAAATTGATTTTTTTAAAATCTGTCATTATTTCGTATTGCTACAGAATGTCCCAAAGGTCACCAAGGGGTCTGGAATTTTAATAACGATTTTTTTATTTATTTATTAACTTTTTTAATTTTCTGTCATGTATTTTATAAATGAGACTTTGGAAATTAATCATGTAAAAATGCACCGAAAAGCGGACAGAAAGACTGAAATCTTTTTATCAAATCTAAAGATCAATAACTCAGACTACGAACATATCGTCGCCGTTACAATGTGAGAGGTTCTCCAAGTTTTGAGAGTAAAGGTTCAGTAAGTGGCATTGGGGTTCTACAGATGGATGCTGAAGATACCATGGGCCGAACGATGTGACGATGTTTTAGAGACAGTGGTATCAAATAGCAGGCTTATATTTAACATCAGGAAGAGACAGTTGAAATTTTTAGAACACATAAATGAGGAAAGATGGCTTCGAAAATCTGATATTCACGAGACGGATTAAAGGGAAGGGGTCAGGAAAAAAACAACGCATTACCTACTTACAGAGCTTGATGGATGGCGGAATAGGGTTTAGGAGAGACAAAAAAAATATAATAAGAACCATGATTACCAACGTCCTGAAGAGACATAGCACATAGAAGAAGAAGAATCAATGGCGTAACAAGGTTTAGGAAAGATAACAAAAAGACAACATTTATTAAGAGCGACAAAGGGCAGGAAACTATGGAGAGCCATGATCGCCAAAGTCATGAAGAGACACGGCATAGAGAAGAAGAATGAGGTCAAATAAATCGATGGCGGAACAAGGTTTAGGAGAGATAAAAAAAAAAGACAGTATTTATTAAGAGCTACAAAGGATTGGAAATTGTGGAGAGCCATGATCGCCAACGTCCTGAAGAGGCAGTTCATATAGAAGAAGAATGAGATCGAATAAATCGATGGCGGAACAAGGTTTAGAAGAGATAAAAAAAAAGACAGCATTTATTAAAAGCTACAAAGGATTGGAAATTGTGGAGAGCCATGATCGCCAACGTCCTGAAGAGGCAGTTCATATAGAAGAAGAATGAGATCGAATAAATCGATGGCGGAGCAAGGTATAGAAGAGATAAAAAAAAAAAAGACAGCATTTATTAAGAGCTACAAAGGATTGGAAATTGTGGAGAGCCATGATCGCCAACGTCCTGAAGAGGCAATTCATATAGAAGAAGAATGAGATCGAATAAATCGATGGCGGAACAAAGTTTAGGAGAGATAAAAAAAAAAAAAGACAGTATTTATTAAGAGCTACAAAGGATTGGAAATTGTGGAGAGCCATGATCGCCAACGTCCTGAAGAGGCAGTTCATATAGAAGAAGAATGAGATCGAATAAATCGATGGCGGAACAAGGTTTAGAAGAGATAAAAAAAAAGACAGCATTTATTAAAAGCTACAAAGGATTGGAAATTGTGGAGAGCCATGATCGCCAACGTCCTGAAGAGGCAGTTCATATAGAAGAAGAATGAGATCGAATAAATCGATGGCGGAACAAGGTTTAGAAGAGATAAAAAAAAAGACAGCATTTATTAAAAGCTACAAAGGATTGGAAATTGTGGAGAGCCATGATCGCCAACGTCCTGAAGAGGCAGTTCATATAGAAGAAGAATGAGATCGAATAAATCGATGGCGGAACAAGGTTTAGGAGTGATAAAAAAGACAACATTTATTAAGAGCTACAAAGGGCAGGAAGTTGTGGAGGGTCATGATTATCAACATACTAAAAGATCACGGTACACAGAAGAAAAAGAGGTGACCTTTTATGACCGATAGGAACAATAAAGTATTTGTACTCGTAAATGAGAATCTCAAGGAAGGTCCGAATGCATCAATTCAAAAGCGGTCTCGACAGATTTCGATCTCTTCTCACTCCAACGAATTTTTAAATGCATCAACTAGTTTCCATATATCAAGATGGGTCAGCGGCTCATTCGACAAGAACAAAAATATAACTTCTCAGGCAAATCTTTGGGAAAACAATAATTTATTATGGTTGCAGCATAAACTCGACATTAGCTTTTCGCTGCTCTTACAAACCCTGAGTTCTTCCTATGTGGCTATCGTAACGAAAAGGTTTATGTCAACAAGCCTCAGACTATTCAACTGAAAGACATCAGACAGACAGACATCAAGAGCCTGAAATACTTATGGTTGTGATAGAAAATGCCTTAGAAATGGCGCGTTTGTACGAAATTCAAAATGGACGCCACTCAAAAAATGTAATTTTTCTCAACTAGTGTAAATTTATTTCTCATATCTACTCTCTATAATACTATGGTATTGAGAATTTAAAAAAAAATTTAAAAAATAAACGAGTTATTAAATTTGGAAATCCCTTGGTTACTTTCGGGGCGCCCAGTATAAAACTTGTGTATAATGCGTACATGTGGTTGAGTAGGCATCCCTATTTTTTAAAGGAAATTAAAAATAGAATAGAATGCATTAGATGTAGTTTCGCCCAATACTTCCAATTGCTACAAAAGTAAAATATTAACGTGGAAATTCGAGTCATGTTCTTAAATAGCCTTTTCAAATAGAGACTTTCACATGGAAGTCTTTCATATGGATGTCATGCATGATGCCAAACCCATTTTGAAATATCTAAACTCTCAGTTTTATACAACCACTTAGACCGAGTCCTACCTAGGAAAATGTTCTTAAGATCAAAAGACAGAAAAAAAAAACTCATTAGAAACAAAGAAAAGAATACTGAACTGTCACCCGTATACAGCCACTTTCTAAGATCAATGGTTAAAAATGACTTTGAGCGAGTGAATATCATTGAATATTTTAGATTGGCGCTACAGAATCACAAAGAACCGTGCCAAATAACAGAAACTATATGACTTGCAACAGCTAAAATGGATATCACAGATAACTCAAAGAGAAAATAAAAAGAAAATACTAACATAATCAAGATGCTGAAATTCCACACGACACTAAATAAAAGGTCAGGAAGTAATATCCCGTCAATACAGGAAGGAGAAATAAGAGCTACTGAACTTAAGAAATATATTTTGCTGAAAAATTATTCTAAGAGAAAACTTTTATAAATTTCAACAGACAGCAGTAATTGATGCTCGGTCAATGAATATTAAAAGTTTCCTTATTTTACAAAAAAAATGTTTAATATTACCATGACCAAAAAGTAAAATTAACGTGAACCGGCCTAGACCGAGTCCTACCTAGGAAAAATATTCCACCATCCATGAAGTGAGCCTTTTTAGGACGTCTCCGTAGACCAATTGATATTAATTTTCCTGTTTAAAGAAATTAAAAAACATCCACTAAAATAGGTTTTAATGTTAATAAGACATAAAATGAATTAATAAGAATAAGAAATAATAAAATGTTTTATGGATTTTAAAATGCTTTAAGGCATTTGTTTTTATGAAACATTCTCATAGTATAATATGATTTGCCTCGAAATGACAACATGATTTGATTTTCACATTGTTTATTGTGTTTTGTAAACCAAAAATAATCATTCGTCTTCATCTGATATGTTTCAGTCTATATTCCCCAGATTATTTAATCAACTCTTATATTTTTACAAACCCCTGGAGTTTTTCTATAACACAGTCTTTTTATTTTTCTTGTAAAAACAATAATAGAGTGAAATATAAAAACAAACAATTTACTGCATTACTTGCCAATTTTGATGATAACACATAAATTTGCAACAAAGTATTGAACCCAGAGTTTTTAAAAAAAATGTCTATAATAAAGTATGATTTCATGTAGGAAAATTTGACCAAGAAAGTTTTTACATTGTGAAAGAAAACTGATGATAGTAGAAAAAAAATTTGGATATAGATATTCGCAAAAATTAATCTAATTGAAAGTGGTATGGTAGCAAATTGGGATATTAATATCTTGTGATAATCTTTGAAGGAAAAAAGGATTTACTTATATTATTAATAACATTTTATATTAAATCGTTTTAAAGCCAATCAAGAAAAACATTACTAAGGATATTGATGAAATCATGAGTTTTAAAAATGTGTGGTTTAAGCAAGATACTTCGATAGAAAACATTAAGTAATACTTGCTAGGCTGTAGAGCGTAAAGCAACGATAGGATAAAAACAACAAAGATAAAGATACTAGTCCAAAATCTGTGGAATAATGAAGATGATCGATAGAATACATTCAGTATTGTTTGGTAGGCTGTAGAGCATCAAAACAAAAATCATGTCTGTTTAGCTTTTTGAAGACAATTTTCGTTTTCCCAATGCAATTTCCAAGTTGTGTGCTATGTTTCTTTAAGGAAGAGTGAAGTTGTATGTGTGTGCGTGTGTGCAAGAGAGAGAGAGAGAGAGTGGCAAAACGAATCAATTAAAGAGGAAGAGAGAGAATTAAGGAGATGCAGAGTGTCCGAGCGAGAGAAATTTGAAAATGTTGAAAAAGGTGAAAGATATAAAAGCAAGGAATAACTAAAAGTGGGGAGGGCAAAAATGTAAGTGAGAATGAGAGAGAGAGAGAGAGAGAGAGAGAGAGAGAGAGAGCGAGAGAGAAGGATTAAAAAGATAGGTTATATGCCTGATAGAGAATGAGTCACCAAGAAAAAGAAAATAAGTGAAAGAATATAAAACAGAAAAGGATGAAAAAGAAGAAAATATATATAGAGAGAGAGAGAAAGAGAAAGAGAGAAAGAGAATGAGAGAAAGAAAGAAAGAAAGAAAGAGAAAGAAAGACTGTGAGTTGAGAAATAGAGAAAAGGTAAGTGAAACGTAGAACAGATTGTGAGAACTCTTTATAAAATGTGGGGCTGACATCAAACGGAGATCGTTGTCTCGAGAGATTCGAGAGGGTGAGCCCAGCTGAAGTGAAACACCCAGGACCCACAAGCTCCCACTGCCGTCAGAATTGTGAATCAAGTGGTTCCAGGCACATGCTTACCATCACAAGTGCACACATCAAAAGGGACAACGAATGAAACGCCTATTTGAATTGGAGAAAACCCACGTGATCAGATCAGAGGCGACGAGGCCTGCAGGAGTTTCAGAAGTGAAAATGGTAGAGGGAAGTAGAAGCCATTATTTATCTCTTTCTGTTGCTTGTCGGAAGCCGTCGAAATTTGGCTTCTACCTACCTATCTATCTATCTATCTATCTATCTATCTATGCATATTTTAATATCGATTTCCGTTATTCGAGTTATTATTATTATCACACAATATCAAACATAGAAAGATTAAATTGACGGAGAAGGAACGTGTTCCGCCAAATGTGAAATCTTAACTGACAAGCAAACTAAAATCCGAAGATCTGCGATCAGACCTTGACAGTTGGAACCATTTGCTAAAACTCAAGCCACAATCTATAATAATACGTATATGGATTCACTGAGGATAAACTTGACGCCGCCGAATCGAGCTTGTTAATTATGCCTCGCGGTCACTAACGGACGTCGTAATTTGTAAAGTAGATTTTAAAGTTTTTATTTGTGAAGATTTTGGTTTGTTTAGCTTTGACTTACTTGAGCTTAAATGGTGGCCTACGTGTGCTTCTTATAATATGAAGATTTAATAGGTAGGTTAATAGAATTTGAAGTATAAAAAGCCAGCAAATTGTTACCAATATTGTCAATAAAATTGATATGTGAACATTTTGACTGAATTGAAGAACGAAAGAATAAATTTGAATGTAGGAATTTTCGAACATTCCCCTGTTCTTTTTCAACAATACGAGGAATAAACAAAAAAGTGGGATTTACTCTTCCGAGAAATCAGGGTGCTGAAAAGTAACTCATTTTATGTATTAGTAGCCAGACAGGAGTCCTGACTTAACACACGGTGACTTTTTTCTTTGGGGTTGGTTAAAGAAGCAAGTCTATTATACCAAACCAAGGCTTTTGAAGAACTTGAAAGGCGAACACAAGAAGTTATGTCTTCCTGGTGAAATCAAATGACGTGGTTCCTGGGCGGCTCGAGAAGTTGGTAGCGAAATCTGGTGCAATTATCGAATTTTAAATAAACCCTCACACTAAATGCTATCCTTTTATATTCATTCCTTGTAAAAATTAGAGTTTATAAATAAATTATAAGTTTTTTTTTTTTTTTTTTTTTTTTTTTTAATGGAGAGTTACTTTTCAATCACACTGTAAATTTTCGTTATTTGAAAATATTGGGTTGGTGCAAAAATAATGTCATTTTTCTTTTGAAGTTGAACATGAAAAAACGACATTATTTTTGCACCAATCTAATATTAACGTTTTAATAATTGATATTTTATGATAATTCTTTTTTGTGTCTTAGTTGACAACTAGATTTATATTCTACTTTAGAAAGGTAAATAGCTTGAGGCACAACTTAAGTAATATTCGACGTGACTTGACTTGACTCTCCTCGGCAACCTCTTCAGACATTTAACATGATCCAACCTATGAAACACAAGGGAATGTCACCTGCAAAAAACCCTCGTACCTGGTCTGCAAACGCATCATCACTCACAACATTTGCACACACCCCGGTACTCACGTGATATTTAAACCGCCGGCTCTAATCTGTGACAGTTCCAATCTCGTATATTTCCTTTTCTGTCACAAATGCGAGAAGGGGAATTATGTGGGAGCAAACTGACACAGAGTTGCGTCTCTGGTTTAATAACCACGAAAAACATCAAGGACAACCAAAATTCCGGTCTCTGTACACTTCAACCAACCTGGTCATAGCATCGATAACGTCGGATATGTGATTTTAGTGTCTTGATTCGGCAGCCGAGATGATAGACGCAAATCGGAGTTGAAGTTCATCCTAAAAGTAAATCCCCACATTGAGGGACTAAATAGGCATGTAGGTTTATTCAGAGATAACAATTTCCACAAGGAAACCCATAATCAGCAACACCATTCCTCGGATGAGTAAGTCAGACACCCACTTTTTTCCCTACATTTTAACAGCCATCACCCCACCTACCTACTACATTTTATGTTTTACTACCTATGCTTTCCCCAGTCAGCGATAGAAGAATTGCTTAAGACACGGAGGGCTACTTTCCAGTTAATCACTCTCTTTATATATCATTGAATCTATCACTAAAGCTTCTTTATATACAAACTTATGTAACGAGAGGGGAAGGTTAGAGCAGGTATATATTATTTTAGTACATGTATTTATATCGTTACGTGTATGGCGATCCATATGTATGCGTGTGGGCTTGTGTATATTTTCATACTGTTATGTACACATATGTACGCATGTGCACCTATATATATATATATATATATATATATATATATATATATATATATATATATATATATTTTGATACACGTTTAATTAAATATTATAGACGTGTTGTCTATTTATTAGGTTGGTGCAAAAATAATGTCGTTTTTTAACGTTAAAAAATACGTCAAAATATGACATTATTTTTGCACCAACCTAATATTTTATGTAAATTTTTTTCGTAACATTTGATAAGTTTAATAAAACTATCGCTGAACGAAGAAAGAAATTCACAATATTGATCCTTATTTTTTATTTTAATACAATATAAGCTTTCAGCTTATATAAGCCACAATCAAAGATGTCAAATTACAACATATTAAACGATATACGGACACGACAGTGATGATAGTCTGTTAATGTTTGCATAGATGATTTCTAAGCAACGATACAATAGACAACATTTGTCTATAATATTTAATGAAACGTGTATCAGTGAAAATATGCTGCCTAAATACACACACACAATATATATATATATATATATATATATATATATATATATATATATTTATATATATATATATTTATATATATATATTTATATATATATATATATAATTATATATATATATTTATATATATATATATACATATTTATATTTATATATATATATATATATATATATTCATATTTACATATATATATATATATATATATATATATATATATATATATATATATATATATATATATATATATATATATATATACCCGCTTTTTCCTCTCAGCTTTCTAATTTTTAACCTTTTTTTATCAATAGCTTTCCGGAATTTTATCAATAATTTTCTTCCTTTATTTTTTTCATTACAATCTTATATATTTCCTTTTCAGTAGTGCATATTCTAACCACAGTTCCATCTTTCAACAGTCGACTACGTGATCTGTCAAAAATTTGCCAAACAAAATTAACATATTTTGTGCCAGTGGTACTGAATCAGAGATGAAAATACAACGCCACCTCCAAAAATTCTCTTTCTGACAACTGGACCTTTCGGATTTTTGTTTATTTCAATCCTGTTGCAGAAACATATTCGCAAAAGCGGCGATAAGTTCTATATGAATATTCTTACATCAAATTCTTACATTCTTTTATTGTTTCAAATTGTTGTGTAATTTTTCTAAATATGTTGAAGATAAGTTCCTGCTTTTTCCACACACAAGGAAAACGGTTCCTTATGCTTAACATAGTTTGGACATAGGGCATACAGCTACTACCCTATCTTTTCAGCTAATCTTCTAATGGAAGTAATATTTAATCGCTAGAAAATGCGATGCACATTGCCTACTTAAATGCAAACAATTCTTACAAATTTAGAATAGATTAAAGAACCAAAAACATTTGAGATGTACTACATATATATATATATATATATATATATATATATATATATATATATATATACATATATATATATATATATATATATATATATATATATATATATATATATATATTACGAAATGGACAAATCCGACAATTTATTTATTAAAGACATTTTTATGTTTAACGTTCTTTTTATAGATACAAGTATTTAAGTAAATAGTCTGTTTATAATAAACAGTATTTAATAACATTTACCAGCCTGAATGTCCGAGAAATTTTCATAGAAAATATTCGAATCCTGTCAAAGAACGAATATTTTCTATGAAAATTTCTCGGACATTCAGGCCGGTAAATGTTATTTAATACTGTTTATTATAAACAGAGCATTTACTTAAATACTTGTATCTATAAAAAGAACGTTAAACATAAAAATGTCTTTAATATATATATATATATATATATATATATATATATATATATATATATATATATATATATATACACACACAACCACGCACACACACACACACATATATATATACAGAACTCTACCGCCATTTTCGACGTATGAGGGTCAAGCAGCTAAGTTCTTAGACTCAACAGCCAGACTAGACGTACATATCATTTCATTATAGTGCTGAAGGCTTGTGCAGAACCAACCACACTTTTTGGATGAACCAAATACGGAGAAGTAGTCCACAGTAGGCTATAAGAGTCACCAAAGTACACTTTATTTTTAATTCAAAGTTGGCCTTCTCCTAGACCCGTTGCCACCCAAGGCTATAACACCCATTCTGTCCTGCTTACGCATTATGTCCTCACTTATCCATTATGAATCCATCTCTCCCCCAGCGATGGGTTACCCATCGCTGGGGGAGAGATGGATTCATAATGCGTAAGTGAATGTGATGAAGATTAGTATTCGAATTCGTCTATCCGATTTCCCAATTCGAGGTCAATCCATTACATCACAATGCACATCTATACACATACACACACACATATATACATATATATAATTTTAATGTTTCAATAAAGTTTGCAAATGCAAAAAAAGTTAAAACGCAAAAATCGATAAGAATAGGTGATTTATTATTTTAATATTTTTGCGTTTTTAAAAAAACTATCTCTTGCTAAATTATACATGAGTCTCATAATTATTTGCCATTAACTTCTTTTCTGGGCCGTGTCTGGTGATCATGGTCCTCTACGTCTTTCCGTCTCTTGTAGCTCATAATAAGTTTTGTCTTTTTGTTATTTTTCCCAAACACTGTTCTACCATCAATTTACAAAAGCTCATCAAGTACGTAACGCGCTGCTTCCATGTGTCTTTCTTTCCCCACAATCCATCCTGTGAGTATCAGGTTTTCCAAACCCTCCTTCCTCATTATCTATCCCAGAAACCTCAATTGCCTTTTCTGGTGTTAAGTGTAAGTTTCCTTTTTGTTTCCATTCTCTCCAAAACCTCCTCGTTTCTCACATGTTCGATCCATGGTATCATCTTCATCTTTCTGTAGAACCACATTTCTGTTGCTTCAAGTCTCTTCTTCATGTTTGGGGAGAGTGTCCAGCATTCGCTGCTATATAGAAGACAGATATCACGTAACAGTTCTGCACTCTTTTCTGTCTTTTAATATTTTGCTTAGCTTTTAGAATGCATCAACATGGCTGGAATAAACAGCCCAATTTACAATAGACAAGCAAATAGCTTCAGATTACTGAAGCTTATATTATATTGCTTACATTTCATTTCTATAGAATTCCTGAATTTTCAACACAGTATAAAAACTGTGCATTAATAGAGATTCTTTTTACAGTTGTGTGGTCAACATAGTCACGATTTGCAGCATACAACTATTACCCTCTCTTGTAGCTTGGCTTTTCTTTTGCCAAGTTAAAAACCTATTCGTACTCATATTGACGAACGTAGACTACTAAATACTTATATTTCGCTGAATATAGGGCAAATAAATATGAAGTGCATGCCAGAGAAAGTAATTTGTCTGAAACAAAGAAAAATAGATTTCAAGCTAAATAAAATGTTCTTCAGTTTGAGAACTGCTATTTCAAATGTAGTTTACAAACATTTTTTCCTTTCGTGTAAGGCGTAATCAAAGCTCACAAAAAGCTAATTCAAAAACAAAATCACAAACAAATATCCATAGTCTTTATTCGTTGTAAAAACGGTAGGGATCTTAAGAAGAAACAGGCGGAAGGACGAAAGTAATCGTTGAAATAATATTTGCATTCACTGAATTCTTTTCTACGTAAATTATCATTACAGTGTAACCCGGATATAGGAGAGTTGTCGGGACCAGGGAAGAAGTCTCTTATATCCGGGTTTCACTTATATCCGGGTTTGGTCTATTTTGTTTAAGTAAGTATGGGAATAATTTGGGACCAAGAGAAAATCTCTCTTATATCCGGGTTGCTATTATATCAGGGTCTCTTATATCCGAGTTACACTGTATCTATCTATATTGCTGAGATGAGGCATCGTGATTATTTACATTATTTACTTTCTTCGGCTTTCTTCAGATGATTGGAATTTCAAACTGAACCCTTTACTTCATCCACCGGCGTAGATTGTTCTAGTTCCATGTGCCATGCCTCTTCCGGGTCCCTCAGTTACTTCTCTTTAACTCAACTCTTCAAATTTTTTAGACGGTTATTAAACTCACAACTCTTTGGGTCAAGTCACTGGATCTAACCAGCGCTTTTATCCATGTGTCCTTGGGGGTCATGAAACGTCGTGAATATGACAATATGGATGAGGTCAACAGTCTGAACAATGTAATTAATGTAAATGAATTATTATGATTACTTATTTTGTCGATACTGGTTTGTTTGGGTAAATATTAGTCACCATTTTGTTGTGGGAATCAACACTTTGGGTATTGAATATTTACGGGCTCCTGAAACATTTATCCCACAAACAATATTGGCGGACTCAGTGTGAGTCCACGTAAAAATGAATAACACAAAACACTGACATTGTATTAACAAAAGGAATTACATGTGTAGACAATTATAATGAAAGAAAAACATTAAATCAAGTTATAAAAATATGCTTGTTTGTGTGTATGTGTATGTGTTTGTAACAAACGTGTGTGATAGACACGTATGTGTATATGGGTGTGTGAGTTCAATTTTCAAAGGACCACCAAAGAAGCGAAATCGCCTTGTCGTCAGCTTTCTTTGTCAAAATCGACGACATAAGTAAGCCGGAGCTAACAAGAATAAAGAGAATGAGAATATCTTTGCCTATTTTATAAATAGGCAATGATATTCTCATTCTCTTAACTTTTCAGCCCTGCGTTCCTGGACAATTTTAACACTTCTGCCTGAGTTACTAAGTTAAAATTCGCAAATAATTGGTATGTGATGTCTCACGGTAGATATAAAAATAGTTACAAGTGTTTACCCACCGTTCAATCGGTGGCTGGGCATTAAGTCATTTTTCTCTCACCACTGCTCAACCGTTGGGCAGTATGCGCCAGCAAGGACGAACAAGTAACGTTAATTAACAAAAAATAAATAAAATAAATTAATTCTTTTAAAAAAACATATATTAATTAAGGATTATGCCTAGATACACATTATTGGCGCTGCGTGTACACGCGTATTTTTCGGTCAACGTCTAGTGACATTCTCAGTCAATGACTTTATCCATTCTCCAAACAATGGCTTTGGCGCTGGGTCTGCTCTGATCACCGGAAACGATTCCGATCAAAGGATTACACAAACAGACAGTCTTTGTATACTTTCCCTAACCCTTGCCCTCACCGCAGACATTCCCACCCCATTTGTTTTTGCCAGTCGCCACAAATACTCGTTTCTGCCTATTGATAGTTATTTATCTATGTAGCGTTTTTTACTCGTCACTTCCTCGTGAACTTCCGCTCTTTCGTGTCGCGAGATGCGGACGGAAATGATGGCCGGACAAGAGAAAGATAAGGAGCAGGCTGGATTATCGACTCGTGCCATACTCGATCTTTTGCTGGATTTCATTTGTAGAAAATGGTCCAGGAATAACTGACGCCAGACATTTTTCTCAACCAAATCTTACGCAAGATGACGTGTTTCCAAGTCATACAATGAAGAGTAGAAAGAATACAAGTTTTTGTAGAAATATATAAATAATTAGAAATATATAAATAAGCAGATCATAATTTCGATTTTGATTCCGTGAAGATTTTAAAATATTTTCATAATAAAAATCTTAGGAGGATTTATGAAGCAGGCATAATATCCATCTCACGCACGGTGAATACTAGACCTGGCTTCTTTAGTATTTCCCGTTTTCTAGCGAGATTAATACTCGACAAGCGTATATATAAATTTTAGATCAAAATAGAATTCTTTTCATTTTTCATTTTTCATTCAAAATACTCAAATTTTAGGAATACGTTTTCACAGCGTCGCCCACGTGACGACAACTTGACCATGTTTAAACGGAACGCTGATCATATAAAACTTTCAGTTATCTTATTGGATAAGTCTTGTTCTTATGTCCATCGTCTTTGTCATGTTGAATTGATAATGTTAATTATATTTTATGAATATGTCCTGAAGATGGTTTATTAGACCGAAACGTCCGACGTTGACATTATATTAACATTAAAACAGCATAATTGCATGTAAGGATTTTTGTTTGTTTTTTCCGTATATTTTTTCTTCAAATAATTCTCTGTAGGAAAGGTCACTTGCAATTTAATTTTACTACAAATAATCATCGTGCCATTATTAATTATTTATGAAAATCTACAGATATAAATGACTAATTATAAATGAAGTTGTTTGAAAACCCAACCGTTGCTCGGGTTTCCAAACATCGATAATAAATACAAGACCAATTGTATCAGTCAGTTATTTGCCATGCGTGACACACACTTAGGCGATCATTTATCTTTCGATATATGACTGAGGACGCAGATTTTTTTTCCCGCAAGAGGTTGTCATTTCTTTCTGCGGTAGACAGGTTGCCATAGAAACGGTCTGTTCTGTTATTTACGCATAGCTGGGACAGAAGAGGATTCATACCTTGGCCAACGCTATTAGTACGTGAGTGAATTTAATGGATTCGACTGGAATTCGGACTCGGCTCTCCGATTCCACAATCCGAACCGCTAGCCAATACTTCACCGTGCCTCCAATTGTATCAATTTCTTTAAAAAGATGTCTTGGTCCAGGAATGTTAAATACTATCAGAATAGTTGTTTTTAAGGCTCCTATTTTACTTTTATAAAAGCACACAACGTCCGTATTCATGAACAAATAGAAAAATCACATTTACAATTCTATTCTTTTATCCTATGAGGAATAAATACCTTTTCTTCCATCACACTGGTTTACGTAATTTAAATACCCATTCTTTTCAGGACATGACTTGATATGATTCTCCAATCATTTGCCAATCATTGGGAAATATAGTAGAGTAGTTTTCATTTTCTTTCCCTCACGTTTTTAAATTAGGAGATTTCCTTCTCTAGAGAGCCCAGTCTGTTCTGCTATTTAACCCATAACTGAGAGCATTTTTCCGCGAAAGGGAAAACAGCAGATTATGTCGGAGTTAGAAGTCAGCACGCCGGTTCTAGTTTCTGCACCGAAAACTTCTAAGCTAGCCATACATCTTACTTTATATAATTACTGTGTAAATTCTATCCTTTCAAGATTTTTTCGATGTTAACGTCAAATTTACTCCTATTCATGCCTTTTCCCAAAGCATTAGTGCCATGTCAATGCAGCTTGTTTCGGAATGGAATTTCAATTTGACTCACTGATTCTATTTTATATGGTGTGAATCGTTGTGTAAAACCTCTTTTAAAAAGTAACTTTGCCCTATGACAATTTGGCCGAAAATATCAAACCTGGTTCTAAATTCTACATCTTCTGTAGTGAGGTTGATTTTCATCGGAGCTACGTCACGCTGAAACACAATTTCACGTGCGATCTCCGAAGTTAAGCAACGTCGAGTCTGGCCAGCATCTAGATGGGTAACCGCTTGGGAATACTACGTGTTGTAAGCTTTGATGTATGTGTGGTCTAATGTATAATGGTTCGGAATTGTTAATCGGAGAACCTAATTCCAATTCCTATTAAGTTCCTTATATTCACTTACGCTCCAGTATCCTTGGGAAAGGTATAAATCCATCTCTTCTCCCCTAACAATGGGTTAATTAATAAGATGTGTAAACCATTGTTATCACCGAAAAAGTCTTACGATCTAAAAGGTTTTTCTGGCATTTAATAAACTAGAAAGGGTAGATAAGCTGTATAAAATGAATCAACCAGCAATAATATTTATGGGAGGTTAGCTTGGATATGCGGTTATTATAACCGATAACAGTTCGAAGTTGTAATTAGAAATCGAAGAACTGGGTTCGAATTACAGACGAATTCGTTATATTCACTTACGCGCAAGTACACTTGAAAAGGGTATGAGTTCACATCTTCTTCCCTCAGCTATGGGTTAATTACTAGGACGTGTATCAGGAAATCATTATTATCTTTTACAATCTCTTATAATCTCTTAAAAATATTTCCTGGCTTTAAATAACCTGAAAAGGATTGATAAGTTGTACAAGTATTTCAGGAAGATTTTCATCAGGTACTAAACAAAAGGGGTTCTGATTTTAAATGTGAATCAAGTTTAAACATCTAATGATTTTTTTCATTTTCTTTCAGATTTAACAAATTAAGTCTTTGGCAATATTAACTATGGAATGATTAACAATCAAACAACATGTTAATGTTATCGAAAATAGACATTCAAACAGAATTTGAATGAGAAGTTCCCAGGTCAGATAATCACTCGAAACAGCGTGTCAGTTGGCCACTACGATCGTGCGACTTGACGCTTTTAGATTTCTTCTTTTGGGATCATTTCAAAAGTAAGGTCTATGCCAAAAAGCCAACAACAATTCAACAGTTGAAGGATGAGATAATAATGCATATTAGTGAGATCGAGTAGCAACTATGCAAAGATGTCATCCAAAATTTTGACCATCGAGTGGAGGTGTGCTGCTGAAGCCTTAGCGGACATTTGTCGATATTATTTTTCACACATAATTGCCATGACTTAAATGGCATAATACAATAGAGAAATAAATAAAATTTCACCAATAACACTGATTTATTTACTGCTGAATTTGATCCGTTTTAATGAAACACCCTTTACTTTTGGTAAGCTTAGTAAATAGCATTCGGGTCAAGTCCAGACCTCATGTTCTTCTGTATACCGCATCCCTTCAGTATGTTAACTGTCATGGATCTCCTCAGCTTTCCTTGTAAATATTACCAACTTCATTCTTTACCATCATTTTTTGTGCCCACTTTGTCATCCAGTCAAACACCTTATGTTGCTTACTTTTTCCATCTACGCCTCTTCTTTTCTTTTTTTTTTTTTTGACATTTCACCACAAGTAAAGCAGTAAAGCCACTAAGTCACAAGAGGTTACTGGGTGTGAAAGTATAAAAAAAAGAGAAATATTAAGGAGTAGAGTAACCAAGAAGTCAGTAGACAACGATTAACATGGCATTTCAATTTTTGAAGATCAAAGTTGGCTGGAAAGCATGGAACCGAAAGAGAGTCCCACGAACAAGAAGTGCGAGAGAAGAAACTGTTAGCATAGAACTTACGGCTTAAAAATTCTAATATAAATTGATGGTACCTTGTTAGCTATCTAGTACTGCGTTTAAATTCATAAAGTCTAGCTACCATAACCGAAAGTTCATCCAAACATTTACCATGAAATTATTTACAGAAACGGCATAGGGAAGCTACATTTGGGCGTTGGTAAAGTGACTGAAGCCGAGATGCCAGGTCAGGGCCATTAATGTTGCGGATTGTTATTTGGATTTTATCAAGAATATCCAGGAACACTAGACCATATGTGGCAGCAATATTCAAAGATGAATGATATACTTATAAATATATAAGATAGATTTTGAAGTTACAAATTGTCTAGCATGACACAGTGAATCAACCTTCGCTTTCCCTCAATACGTTTTGTGAGTATTAAGTTTTCCTAGTCGTCCTTCTTCATGATGCGCCCTAGAGGTTTCAGCTATTAGTGTCTTTCTAGTTCTTATTTTATTTGACGCTTCCTTGTTGCTCGCATGTTCTGTCCATGGTATTCCCAACAACTTACTGAAATGGCTTCTGGATACCATAGCTTACATGCTTCTGCCTATTTTGCCGTAAACATGTGTTGTGTGAATTGCATTCTCGAAGACCTCTTTCCTCATCATGTGTCCGAGATATTTCTGAGTTTAATTAGAAGTGTTCGTTATGTCCTAATCCCCCTTAAAACTTCTTCACTTACAGTGTCTTTTTCATCTATCAAACATAAAGTACCTCACTCTTAACGGTCACAATATTACGTCACGCTTTGGCTAATCGCTGTGACGTCACTAGAAATTCTCATCGACTGACTCCAACGGATTGGTATTTATCAACCTCTTGTGTTGTCAACAAGTATATAACGAATAATGTCCGGTAGGTTTCCATGAATATTTATATGAGATCTAATTGAGCTATGATCAGAAAGGTGTACAGTGAGTCTTCGTGTCAAACATGTTGTAGTGTGGCCTATATAATTATTTACGAATTTTTTATTAATCAGGAATGCAATTGACAACACAAATATAATAGCATCATCTACATGCAAAAAAGGCTAAAAATAATGGAAGCCTTATTAATAAAAGCAAAAAAAACAACAACACTTAATAATATCAACTATGAACATGGACACAATATCTTGACCGTGTTTTGAAAAATGAAAACATTATAAAAATACATGCATGCAACAAACTATTTCTTATTTAAAAGTTAAAATATTTCATCCTTGAAAATGACTAAATGTATATCCAAAATCTCTTGGGATAAAAGAACATTCGGACAATTTATCATTTGAAAAGAAAAAAATATTAGATCGCATGAGAAATTGTATAAAAAACTAAATTAAAGCAACTTGTCTGTCGTATCAATGAAACATATATATGAGAAAACAAATTTATAAACAAACTTTTATATATCAAGAAAATTTTAGGAAAACCTCTATCGATAAAAGGCAGGATGTGTGTGTGTGTGTGTGAGTGTGTGTGTGTGTGTGTGTGTGTGTGTGTGTATCGAATGCACGGCCGCAGTTTTCGACGAATTTACACCAAAATTTACATGAACATACTCCAAGTTAGTGTAACGCCAAAACCGACTTTGCATTTCCCAACTTCCATCGATAGTGGAAATAATCGAATTTTTTATGCTTCTACGGCAGTTTTCATGTAGTTTGCGGCCATTTTCTACTAAGCAGAGTGAGAGCCTATAGCTGGCTGTCACGAATAGGCATGAAGATTCTATTGGCGAGCGTGAGAGCCAACAGCTGACTGACACGAATGTTAACTAGCATGCAAAAAAATCGATAGCTGCATTCGTCACAAGTGGGAAAAATTTAAATCTGCATGGCACTTTACTCCAATTGGCTCATTTGCTTGCTTAAACTCAACGTTGATTCTGATTTCGCAGAACTGGGTTGGGTGTGAAAAAATATTTATTGTTAACATTCTTTTTTCATTCGGTTTTTCCAGTTAGGAGTCCTTTTTTAAAGGTGATCGTGTTGTGTTCATTTTGTTTAGTTCTTTTTTCGTAACACATTTAATGTTTAGTATAGAGCTTAGAAAAAATTCGCAGTGTGAGATAGGCAAGAAGTAAGGCATGTAGCAACATCAGCACGGCAAAGGGGAAAAAAAAGGCAAGGAAGGGCAAAAATATTTTAAGTGATAGCGATTGCTGTATGAGTCGTACGATTTTTGAATCAAGCACGGGCAACGCCGGGCCATGCTGCTAGTCTATGATAATTTAGAAAATTAATTTGATTATATATGCGAATGCGAGTGGATACAGAGAATTTAAAATTTAAATTATGCCGGCAAGTAAATTGATTCTTGCTTTAATTGAGACAGAATTCAATTTACTCAGACGAAAATGTATAGAAAGTGTTTGAATCACTAGATCATTCACAGTAAATTTACTTCCAGGTTATTACAGTTCACCTTTTATGACAGATCTTCTATTATCACAACGTGTGATATTTAATAGCAAAAGTGATAAAACAAACAAAAAGAAAAATAAGCTAACTGAAATCTGCTAGTCCGTGTATATATATATATATATATATATATATATATATATATATATATATATATAATAATAATAAAAATGTTAATGTTAGAGGTGAATTGGACCAGTATTAAAAACTGCTCAATACACATATAAAAAGTAAAAATTAAACATATAGAGCTTTTACGCATAAGAAATTACGAGATCAGCCGATTACGTTCTCTTGGTTTCAACCTTTCGGTATCGTCAGGCGGTTCTGGTCAATTGATTCCCCAACCCTTTATTTTTTAAAAGTTAATGAACGCTTATTATTTAAAAATAAATAAACAAACACACAAAGTGAAGAGTGATAAAGAAAAAAAAAAAAAAAAAAGGTGGATGAGGAGGAGGAGAAGGAGAAAACCAAAGTTATTGGGAATGTATTGGTGGAGGTGGGTACATACTTTATTTTCATCCTAGTTCATACGAACTCGAAAGGAACTTTTTAGTGCGTATCCAACGAGTCATAATTTCCGATCTTTCATTCAAAAGTTGTTTTTTTTTTGTTTTTTTTTTGTCGGATAATGTTATTTTTGGTTATTATTGCTAACTTTTCTTTTTGTCAAAAGTTACAGATATTACTATGAATGCTGTCATGTTTGACTTTATTATTTTTCAGTTTACGATCGGATCTTTGTTATTTTATGAATACATGCTGCCTAAATACACACACCCACACCACCCACCACACACACACACACGCACACACACACACACACACACACATATATATATATATATTATATACATGTATATTTAGGCAGCATGTATTCATTCAAACATGTTTCATTAATTTATACAGATATGTTGTGTCTATTTTTTATAATAATTCAGTTCTCTAATCAGCTTCTTCCTGTTAATTTGAAATTCATCAAAGAGCGGTACCTCTCGAGTTTCAACGGCTCTGTTACTTTTTCTGGCTAGATTTAGCAAGTGGGTAGCAAGAATGCGTCCATCTGCGCGTGAAAACTGAAGGTGTCCACAGGTGACTACCGGCGAATGACAAAGATGACAGTCACCAAACGAAAGTCAATATTGCATCAATTGACATTTCAAATATGACGTTTGTGTCTCTCAACCCATCAGCGTAAGCCACATTCAATACCGTTTCGTATTTGTCGACGAACAACCGCACTTGACACCATGTTTCTGTATTTCAGATAACATCTTCATTGAACCGTTGAAAAAGGGCGCCATAGCACCTCGTCAAGCGATTGATGATTTCATTTTTTTCGGAAGCGTTCATGAGGAGAGCAAATATTTTGAGTTTATGGATACAGCCTGTCAGTAAAGTATTTATGGTGACTTTTTAACCGTCAGTGTTGTCTGCTGTAGGAAGAATTGTATCCATCTGGACAGGTGAGATATAAACAGATTTGGTTGCTGACTATTTGAAGCCCATTGCTTCACCATGTTTTCCAGTGAAGGTGGGTTGTTCTACAAAGATAAAGCAACCCTAAAACTATCCATTGAAACTTAACTGAGTTTCTATTCGAATCCCTGTTCAATATATTTCAATTGGACATGTATGACACATATAGCAGGGATCATTAATTCCCTTGCACGCACACGTAACAAATACAATTAAGTTATGAACAGTTATTTTCAGGAAAGCGGAGTGGATACACGTTATTAAATATTTTTTTTTGTTTTATTTTGAGTGTGGAGTGGGTTTCTTTTATATGTGTATATGCGTATGCGCATATGAACGAAGGGATCTTAGCCCCTGTTTGTTCAATTCGAGCTTGTTTCCCTTTGATCTAAGTGCGCCTAAATAATTGCTGGAATTTCCTTCTTTTGTTCTTGATTATTCTGTCGACCGGAGTGACCTTTTCGTGGTCATCCGGGCCTTCGGGGAAAGTCAAATCCAATTAATTCGGAACACACATTATGTATATCTAGGTCGCCAAAAAAAAAAAAAAAAAAATCAGTGAACCTATAGCAGGATCAGATCAGGTTCTCATAATAAGAGGATTAAAACCAGAGAGTGATATTATCCACTTGGCGAAACAGTAAACACTCGTTACAGCATTAATTTTGTAAAACAGAAAAAAAAAAAGGAGAAATTATGAAAATAATTTTCTGCGAGTGACGCTGAATATGACTTCGCCAGACTAGATTCTCGAACTCAAACGAAATAACCAAACATCTGTTTTCTTTAAATGCTTCTTAGAAATCCGGTTTAGCTTTTTCACAACACCTCCTTTTCTTTAGGTAATTGTCAGGATATATCATTGAAATCTTCTATCGGCGAACAAGAAAGTAAATAAGTCGATTCTATGCTTAGAATGTCTTTATGTTTTAAGAAAGTAGTTTCCAAATCAATTCTTATAATTCATATGAGGGTCACAAGGATGCTCCTAAGGACCAGGAGACGGTTTGAAAAAATAATTCTAATCAAAATTTTAAAAATAGAAAAATATTAAAATTAAAACATAGTACAAACATATTTTTATCACAGATTTAGAATATAAAAATCCCAATGATAAACCGCAAAATATTCGTGAATAAATATGCAGCGGCAACTATTTGAAAACGCCCGTTGTTATAAACCTGGCTTTTTATGTCATATACTTGTATCGCGAGTCTTCTGATGCCTTACAAATTCGCAGTATCACTTTTTACTCACTTCGGACGTTGCTGCATTTGACACTGTAAAATGTTTAATTGGTGTTGGGGCTTTGATTTTCTTCGATAGACCTATGAGATATCGAAATTTCTTTTTATCTTTTAAATTTCTTATTACCTTTCCTATGAGAAAGAGTGGCGGAAATCTCAGGCTGACACAATTGCCAAAATGAAACCAAATGACCAAATACCAATTTCTTTCGTGTGTGTTGCGAAAGACATTTTGGTGTGGCCAAGAACTTTTCATTTCACTACCTCCTTATATTCAATATTTTGAATATAAATAAACACATTTATCAGAGCACCCACTTCTTTCTTTCTTTCTTTCTTTCTTACACACATACATACATTCCCTCTTGTAGACACGCACGCACGCACACATAAATAAAAACACAGCCAATGTTAATTTACTTTTTTTCGCAACCACCGTGATTTTATCTCTTACATGAAGATATCTAAAATATAAAAGATTCGACAATATTATTGGTCCTAACCTGGCATCTAGGCTTTCCCACCACTGTAAAGTAGCTACCTGTGCATTTTCTATAAATATTGCCATGGTAATTGTTCTGGTGAGCTTTCCTCTTTCTAACTTAAGCTTGAATAATTTAAGCGCACAACTAGTTTGGTGGCAATATCTCATAATCTTACAGTTGAAATGGATAAATGTAACCGTAAGTTCTATGCTAACAGTTTCTTCTATAGAATTTGTCTCTTGTGGAACTCTTTTCCGTTTTCTTGCTTTCCAGTAAATTCTGATCTTTAAAAATTTAAATGCAATATCAATCGACATCTTCTGTCTTCTAAATTCTTCTTCTTTTTATTGTTCCCGCTCCTTTTTTTCTTTTCTCGTATGCTCTCACACTCAGTAACCTAAACTGCAAAGTCTTTGCTAGGCAGTTATTAGATCTTATAAAAGTCTCCCTAATTTTGAACATCAAGCCAAAGGTATCGGTTCTCATGTTAAACAGAATTCATAAGCAATCAGAATAGTACCTGGAACACAGCACCTGGCACACAGTTGTATACAAGAATTTACTTATGCAGGTAAGAAAATATCTAGCTGCGAAAGCGATGTAAATACACGCATTGGTAAAACCCTGGAGTGTCGTCGACAACTTATTTCTAGTATAGAAATCTAAACCTCCAAATAACATGAAAAGAAGACTCTTTCAAGCAACTGATGACCTAATACGCAGCACTTTGCTTTCGATCAAAGCACAATTGTAAGAGAAATTCCCAGTCTCGATAGTACCTTTGCTACTCCATTCCCCTAGTTCGGAGCGATTAACAATTCGTCTCCTTTCAGAAAATTACAATGCCGATGACACTAGAGTAGGAAACATTTTGAAGTGTGTGTTCCATTGTTCCATTTCCGTCTTGAGAAGATATTGTGCCATTTTAAATGTGTAAATATAACGATTCAAAGTAGGTTAAGCAAAAAGAATTTGTTCATTTTCAGGATGGGCATAAATCGAACAGAGTTGAGGTTTGGATAAAAATTCGAAGATAAAAATAATATTATTATTTTACTTATAGCATATATCTTTATACAAACACATATAGGTAAATATTTATGTGTTTGAAATATTTTTTAATCATTTCACCAAATAATAAAGCAATAAAGCCACTAAAACGCGATAGTCTAGTGAAAGAGAATGAGAAGAATTTCGGAGAAGGAATACTAGACTGGTGGCGAGATGGCATCAATTTACAATTCAGCTAGCTAGATGTAGCCGTAAATAAGAGTTTCTTTTCTAGCACTTTCCGCTTGTGAAACTCCCTTCTGGCTCCATGCTTTCCAGCTAACTTTAATATGTAAGAATTTAAATGAATTGTCAATCGCTATCTACTGAAGGCTCTTTCTCTTTGTACTC
Source organism: Acanthosepion lycidas (assembly GCA_963932145.1). Taxonomy (NCBI): domain Eukaryota; kingdom Metazoa; phylum Mollusca; class Cephalopoda; order Sepiida; family Sepiidae; genus Acanthosepion; species Acanthosepion lycidas. The sequence continues at coordinate 36,106,421 of OZ010605.1, forward strand.
TTTTTAACTGATGTTTCTGTTCCTAATTCCTCTACAGCCTGTAACTCCTTGCGTGTGTTAGTGGCTGTACTGCTTTGCTTGGGGTGACACTGATTAAAAAAAGAAAAAAAAAGAAACCCAATCTTAAACAGGAAATAAACGATAAACATCTACTCCCGTTCAAAAGAAGCGGGAGGAGATTGAAGGGGGCGTTAGGCGAAATGAATTTTCTTTTAATCCGAAATTATATTTTATAATTATAAACATTATTTTTAGTGACAATACGTGTGGAATTTCTATCCCTGCTTTTTTTTATTATCTTGCGAAATTTATGACAACCAACATTGTTTATATCTTAGAAAATCGAAAAGAGTAATCTGCAAAAATAGCAAAATTGTTTAACTTAGAAAAAATAAACATTTTAAAAAATTGAGACCAGACATGTTTTGCGTATAATAAACTTGAATTGTAAAAACAAACCAAAAAAAAAAGGAAATTTTCTCTCGAAAGTCGAAAGTATATTATTGGAAGGGAAGTTAAAGGAAGAACTAAGAAATGCATATTATAACGACGTGTATGATATAAATAGGTTGTTTCTGGACTTGTAGTGATAAAGATTGTTGTTGTCATGGAAACATCCTCTCGGGAATCTGTTCCTCAAAGTAACAGTTCAAGCGAAGAAGCTGTTTGAGTGGAACTTGCTCCTTACCAAAAGAGGACGATGAGATTGTGGATAGTTCGACACCGTGAACACGGCATGGCGGGTCCTATCTGCGAGGTTCTGGGCTGGTGGCACTAAGGAATATAACAAGTCTGGACATCTGCCATAGTAACAGAGAGATAGTAGTGAAAGGTTGGAAAAAAAGAAGAATTAGAAGAAGAGACAGAAGGTGGGACATGTGGAAGAGGTGAATATAGAGAAGAAGAAGAAGAAGAAGAAGAAGAAGAAGAAGAAGAAGAAGAAGAAGAAGGAGGAGGAGGAAGAAGAGGAGGGGGAAAAGAAGAAATATTAGAAGAAGAAAAAAAAAAGAAGAAGAAGAAGAAGGTGGAGGAGTAGGAAAAAAAGAAGAAGAATTATGGGGAGAGACAGAAATAGAAGAAAAAGAAAAAGAAGAAATGGAAAAAGATGTAGGAGGAGAAGAAGAAGAAGAAAAAGAAAAAGAAGAGAACGTAGACATGGTGAGGAGGGAGGAGGAGAAGAAGAAAAATGAATTAGGAATAGAAAACACAGAAATATAAGCAAAAGTAGAACAAAGAAAAAGATGAAAAAGAAAAGGCACCAAAGAAGAAGAAGAAGAAGAAGAAGAAGAAGAAGAAGAAGAAGAAATGGGGAGAATTAATAATGATGTATAAAAAAAGAAAGAAGTTGACGACCTGTAGAAAGAAAAAAAAAGAGTCTAATAACAATAAATACAACAAAAATGACAGCTGAAACAATATTCATTGTCCAAGATCACTTAAATTGTGGATAATGGAGGGTGAAGTCGGAAAGAAGAGAGATGGAAAGAAATTTCAAGAAATGAGAAAAGGGAAAACTAAAGGAAATAGAATAAGTGGGCAAATGAAAAAGTGTGCCCAAAACAAGAAGCGAAAGGCAATGGAGGAACAAAGCTGTCAAATAAAACGCAGGAAACGAAGTCAAATATTGCGTGTGTGGCCATTGTTGGTTGATTTTGTTTTTTTGTTTTGTTGTTTATGAAAATTGCTCGTGTGGAAAATTGTTGTCAGTTGCGATGACAGATGTCCAAGGAATGGACGCGCTGAACTAACATCACTTCTTTAATGTACAAAGTGCGTTGGAAAAGACTAACTGCCCACACACTGCCACCGACATGTCCCGACTTACCAAATGGTCGTTTCAACATATGATTTAAAATGGCGGAAAGAAGAGACATTTGTCGATATTTAGATATTCCGGTAGGCTGTCTTGTGGCTGAGAGAGTTGCGTAGTCCACCAATAACGGGATCAACAAAGTTCTAAAGAAAATGAGAATTAGAAAGACACTAATAATTAAAATCAGAACAAAATTGAATTTCAGACATACGCTTGGTAAACATGATACACACAGGATGCATTGATTGAAGAACAAGTATAAGGAAACAACGAGTAAGTAAGCTGAGGATTTTGTATGAATAGCAACAAGAGAAAGGACAAACACAGATGATGATGTTTTGGTTAGAGCTACAAGGGACAGGAAGTTGTGAGAGGGCCATAATCGTCCACGACCAGAAGGGACACCACGGAATATATACATAATGATGATGATCGTCAAAAATTAGTGAAGACAGATAAAAACGTGGACATTGACTCATCATATGAAAAATTGGCGAATTTAAATGTTGATATGAACGTTCGAGAGAAATCATGGGAAGTTTGTAGTTTAAAAACAGTAATTTAATCTTGCTAGCAGACGCATCCTCTGTAGCTAAAGTTTATAGCCATTCAGGTTATATGACGGTTCCATGTAGGATCCTATTCGATTCATGTTGGAGTCCACATATTTTCTACGAGATTCATTGGACATTCGGACCTGTAAATGTAGATAATACTGTTTGTTACAAACAGAGCATTTACTTAAAAAATTGTATCTATAACGTATAAACAGAATATATATATATATATATATATATATATATATATATATATATATATATATATATATATTTCAATAAAGGTGCAATTAATTTACAAATTCATGAATTATTCATACAAAAAACAAATACAAAGGTTAATGATTTAAATGGTGAGAAATCCATCTTCGCGAACAATTCAAATAATATACAAAAACCCCGAACCTGTTTATGAATGAAAAGATCCTGTTTTATAAATTTCATAGCATTTTTCGGATTACAACTCTATTTTCGTTGTCCACTTATTACTGAGAGTAAAAACAAGAACAAAATCTATTCCATACCTGAAGATGTCTGTAGGAACAGACGAAAGCTTGTAAAAATAATAAGACCTTATGCAACTGAAATTTGCATAAATAGACTGTATTTATTTTGTGGAAACTTTGAAACAATCTTACACGAACATGATTCAGAAAATCCTGGGCTATTCATAGGATTAATAAATTTTGCATCTAAATTAGATCCAGATTTGAATAACTTAGCAACCAGTACAGTTTTCAAAGGTGCTTCTAAGACAATTCCGAATGAGATACTTGACTGCTTACTACAAATATACCATGAGGAGATAAGGACAGAAATTTGGGAAGCTTCATTTGTAGCCGTTGTGGTTGATATCACATCAGATGTTTCAGAATATACTCAGATTGGCCATTGTACGTATTGAACGAGGAAATATTTAACCGGTTTTCGAGATTCTTTATTCCGGAATATCTAAATGCAGGTGGCCTATCAAAACGTATTCTTGTACTTGTACATATACACGTACATCATCATCATCATCATCATCACCTTGGCTTTTTTAATCGTAGTGGGGGGATCCAAATTAAAAAGTCTATCAACGGCAGCCATCAGTGATTCTGGTATAGTCTGGTATAGTCATACTAGTCCATTGCTTGACATTGTCCAACCAATTTTTACGTTGGCGTCATCTCCTACGTGCAATTTCAACGGTGCCTTGCATGATGGTCTTGCACTGGCTGTCGTGCCTCGTAATATGTCCAAACCATGCCATTTTTTCCCGTTTGACAGTGGCGAGAAGAGATTAATGGTGACCAGTCAAAACGTTTCCGCACAAACTCTATGTTCCCAATAGGTGATGCCAAGGAGTTTTCTCATGCATTTGTTCTCAAACATTTGGATCCTTCTCTCTGTAATTGCCAACGCGTTTCACCTTCATATAGAAGAATAGAGACTACCAGCGATTATTCTTGAACAATTATACATAATCCTTTAAGAAAATTGACAAAACTGATAGCATAGACGTTTGATGGTGCAAATGTCATGAAAGGCAAAAAAAAAAAAAAAAGAAGCAAGTTCAAGCTCTTGAATTTGCAGTTTAAGTAAACATAAGTTTCTTTGTTTCTGGTGAAATTGATTCTTTTGTCAATATAAAAACAATGACATTTTATATATTTATCGACGCGCTGCAGGATCTATCCCAATTATTAATGAGATCATCCTTTGTGAGAGGAGCAAGATGCCAATAAAGGAACATGCCTTGTGTTTCCATAACAACGGAATATTTGATTAGTAAATAAGGGAGATCACTCTGCCAAAGCATTGTGTTTTATGTCATTTTCATTTGCTTTCAGCTTCCTTTGTATTAGGTTGGTGCAAAAATAATGTCGTTTTCTCACATATGTTACTATGTGAGAAAACGACCTTATTTTTGCACCAACCTAATATATTTTTATTTCAATGCATTCATCTTTATGTGCTGCATCCCTTCAAGGCGTAGATGATCATAGCTCTTCACAGTTTCCTCACATTCATAGCAATAATAAAATATGTTTTTGCTATTTCTCCTAAACCCTGTTGCATGCTATAAAATCATTACAAAATTGAAGTGATTTTATAACATGCATTTTTTTTTATAAATTTGAATACATATTATTAGCGCTAATCAATATTGAACAGTCTCTTAAGATTAGTGTTTTTTTAATTGGAGTTTTATTCCATGTGAACCAACCCTATATGTAAAGTTGATAGTGAGGTCAACACTAAGTGATAACAGTCTGTTTCATACATGAAGATTGCGTGAAGCACTATCACCACTCAGTGTTGACCCTAGTGTCCACTATATATATATATATATATATATATATATATATATATATATATATATGTATATATATATATATATATATATATATATATATATATATATGTATATATATATATATATATATATATATGTATATATATTTATATATATATATATATATATATATATATATATATATGTGGGATAATGATATATAATTTTTTTATATATCAAAAAGTCAAGAATAATTTTAGGGGAAAGAAATATAACAAAGTGGAATATATATATATATATATATATATATATATATATATATATATATATATATATATATATATATGAACGCAAATTTTTCCGCACTTTCGTCATAACTTATCTTTAGCTTTGTCACAATGCCTTCTGCTCATTAGTTAGTACTATTTTTGTCACATGATCGAAGTTTGAGCTTCAGTTTTCGTGCTGTCGGTACACTGCATACGTGCCCGTTCCTCTAGCAGTGTGCAACAAGGAGGAAACCAAAATCTGCAGCGAATATACTAGCTCATCGATGATTAGCCAATTAACCATTACTATCTCCCGAGCTTGAACTGAATCTTCTCGTCAGTGGCAGACGTTGACGGGCGTCTTGCTCCTTCTTCGTTCATCACGATTGTTCAGACACTTTAAAAGTTCTTGATCTACTCATACACACTTGTAGGTGGTAGGGCACCCGGGCCGTATTATGTGAAAAGCCTCCGGTGAATTTCAGCCCCCCTGACGTGTCTTTCGACGAGAGAAATCTTTGTTCCTTCTTGGTGCACACTGCTACAGAGCGGCCATGTTTACACTCTAATTTAATCTACACTTTGAGTTACCCTCGTGTGTACGCACACACACGCACACACGTATATATATATATCAAAATAGTTAAGAGTTACCTTCGTATCGGATGTCTTAATTATATATATATATATATATATATATATATATATATATATATATATATATATATATATATATAATGAACTTTCCCGTTGGTTTCGACGTATGAGGATCTAACAGCTTAACTGATTCAGTTATGTAATTTTGTGCGATAATCTTAAGCGGCATTTAAGACATGCCAGTTATTGACAAAAGAGGCCACATATGAAGCAAGTGTGAGAATTGTGAGATGAGATCACTCTTAGATTGGCTGACCTTCTTGAAGACGATTCAGACAAGCAGATTGAAAACTGTTGAGTCCACTAAAACACGTTGATCCTCATTCTACCCGCTCCAAGACTAAGCGCTCAAGGGTGTTTTGTGGTATATTGACTGCTAAAAAGTTGCTTTTCAGTCTGTCTTTGTATCTTAGCCACGGGCGTCCTATATTCCTGTAGCCCTGATCTAACTGGCTGTACATTAGGATCTTGGGTATTCTGTGATCAGGCATTCTCAAGACATGACCAGTCCACCGTACCTGAGACTGTATGATAAAATTTTCGATTCCTCCAATATTACACCTGTTAAACAGGTCTACGTTAGATGTCTTATCTTGAAGCTTAACTCCACAGATTGCACGCAGACAGCTTTTATGGAAAACATCTAGCTGGCGTGTATGCTACCTGTATGGAGTCCACGACTCTGAGCCATACAAAAGCTCTGTACAGCTCTGTAAACCCGAATTTTCGTATCCAGTCGAATACCCCGCTCATTCCACAAGTAATGGCGAAGTTTGCCGAAAGCACTGGTAGCCTTAGCAATCCGATGCATGATTTCATCAACTAAAGTTCCATTGTAAATGACTTTGCTACCAAGATAGGTGAAAGACTTTACATAGTTCATGGCTTTGTCTTCTCCTTTCAAGGGTCTCTCTGGAAATTTGTAGATTGGTGGTTTTTGTTTCTCACCACGGAATTGCTTCGGAGTAGTACAAAGTTGGTGCACTACTTCAGTTTTCTTTAAGACCAAATGCTTTACATGCAGCTGAGAAACGATTTATTAGATGTTGGGCCTCCTCACAGGATGTTGCTACAGGAGCAGCATCATCAGCAAACAACAAATCACGAATAATTTGCGTAGGAAGGTGAGTTTTTGCTTTGAAACGCTGATGATTGAAGAGATCACCAGTTGTTCGAAACTGAAACTTGATGCCACTCTCTGTGTCTGCAAATGCATATTTCAGCATCACCGAGAAGAAAAAGGCCAAAAAGGACAGGGGCCATGACAAAACCTTGCTTGGTGCCATTTGTGACATCAAAAGATTCTGACATCATGCCATCAGACACGATATTAGCTTTCAATACATACATACATAGATACATACATACATACATATATATATATATATATATATATATATATATATATATATATATCGAGAGAGAGAGAGAGAGAGAAGGCAGAGAGAAGTGCATTCATTGAATATTGCAGTCACATCTGGAGTGATGCTTTTTCACTCTATTTAGAGATTCTTGATAATATCAAAAGAATCTGCAATGTTATCAGTTCCGACCTGGTACCTCGGCTTCAGTCACTTTTCTTAGCTTTCTAGACAACTTTGAAGTTCACAATGCAATTCTCAATCCTTAATCTTCTGTCTATTCCTGTTGTCTTATTGCTCTCTCTCCTTAATAATGATTTATTTTTCTCTTATTATTTGACACTCAGTGACTCAGTGTCTTAGTGGCTTTATTGCCTTACTTGGGGTGAAATGATTAATAAGAAAGATATGGAATGCATATCGTTTATTTTACTATATCTTTGTTAGGGTCATGTTTCAGCTTTACTGACATGCATCATACCTGTGTTTGGTAGTAGAAAATAAAAACTAAAATAAATTTTTACTTATCACTCGTAAGTTTACAATAAAAAATACGATAAAACGTAAAATATGTATATTTTTTTAGAAAGAATATGTTTTGTGGAGAGAAGTTTTCGAAACATAAGAATATTATTATTGACTGCATATAAATTAGAAAAGAGAAATTATAGTCTTACAGAAAATGGTTACAAATAATAATTGTTGCAGTCAAATATAAAGTCATATTATAAAAAGAAAAAACAAAAAAAAAAAAACAGAAAATAAAGGAAAGACAATATTGCGGCAGAAGTGTCCATAATTATATTGTTGTAACCTAGGACGGGTTAGTGAATGAGGAATAATCAAAACAGGGGTTAGAAATGAAATGGTAATCCTTATAACATCAACAAAATACAATACTCGCCAACGGCGTGAAGTAGGTAAACCACTGCTAGTAGTAGAGTAATAAGACAGCATATTGAGATTTCTTGTATAAAAATATACAATTTTGGCACAATATGGAAGCGGGATTTTCTAAGCGTAGCTTAGATGTGGGACAAGGCCAAAAGTATAGGGCAGCTATTGTGGATAGAACTCACTACTCAGTTGTAAGTGTTCTAGCGAGACAAGCTTTCGAACTATTACACCACGCCGAGCTGCCCTACGTAGAGAGTATATTACCCTTACTTACAATAGTGTCCAACGTATTTATGAAGATTGAGACATACCCACTAGTGTTCATAGGTACGGTATATAACATATGTATACCAAATTTATGAGCTGTACAATAACGACATCGGGCTTCTGTAACGAACAGGCAAACACACACTTCCTTGTGATATAGATAGATTCAGCCAAAAAATGAAATAATTTTGGTATCATCATTGAAAAGTGCCTCAATTTACAATCAATAATCTATACTTTGCGAGTTTTTTTAAAGCACCGAAGTCTTTAGAAACCATCACCGAATATTAACGTAGTAAATTGCAGTATCTTGGATCTCACCGTCTGGATAATGCACATGCAAAGCGAAAACGTTTCAAAAGATTATATGGAATTCTAAAATCTCCTACCACAGAAGTAATTTTGGTCTAACCAATTATAAGGCACACAATTTAATGTAGAAAACTCACACGAAAGATTCCAATATTCAGGCCTAATAACTGTCAGACAATACGTAGAAATCTCACGCAGAACAAAAATTAGAAATATCTTCTCACGCAATTTATTAATTATTCTTCTAATGAATTATTTGCTTGTAATTTAAACTGGTTGAAATGAATTCGTAAAATACAGTTCTTCAGAGTCCTTTCTGTAAATCTATATTTTATAATTCCGATTTCAGAATCTCTAGTATTTTAGCCGAAAAAGAAAGACGACTATGTGTGCTACAAGACATTATTTATAAAGGTATTTACTAAGCGTAGCTCTGACGAAGTATAAAACCGCATTTATGGAGCAACCAGTGAGAATCAAACTCACTATTAAATCGTAATTGTCCTCACGGAGCCATATTGATAACCATTATACCACGTCGAAGTTTACAGCCCATATATATATATATATATATATATATATATATATATATATATATATATATATATATATATATATAAGAATCAGGTTACAGCATTAAACCCGCTAGCACCACCATTTACCGAAACCTTGTCAATAAATGAATCCGTTTTCCTATACAATTGGAAAATAGGTGACTTCATTCTACTATCCGATATTATGATTAACAAGTTGATCTTTTTATCCTCCATAATTATCATCTGACTTCCAAACTTGATATCTATTAGGTTGGTGCAAAATAATGTCGTTTTCTCACATAGTAACATATGTGAGAAAACGACATTATTTTTAATCAAAATAGAGAATATCTTTAAGGATGCAATCTACTTACTATCTTTTGAACAGTAGTAATGGTTTATCTCTTGTTTGATGTTTAGAATTGAAAGGCAATGCGAAAGACTACCCAGCTCAGATATGGCAGCAATAAACCATTTTTGGTCTATTTGGGGCAAAAAGAGACAGGTACATTTTTTAAAGCAGCACATGAACCGACCATTTTCTAACGTCTATTAGTTTTCATTATCAATGAAATATATTTGAATTTCTAATCCCGTGTAAATTGACAGGTCGATCAATTCTTCGACACAATTCATTAAATCTTTACGGGGGCTCATCTCGTTGCAAGTAAAATGGAACAGATTATATTGGATTACCAGCAGCACGGATTAATCATTTCTTCCTGTTTTATTCATAGTTGGTGTTGCGAAGACAAAAAGAAAGAACGCCTCGATCCCTGCCCCATGAAGCTGTGGCATGGTTATTTACTAAGCCTGAAAAGACACCGAATGAGAATCTAACATGCTAGGGTAGTGGCGCTTTGAGTATTTTATGTAGTAAAGCTACTACCCTGAAGACTTTTAGAATAAACTACACTTGAAGGATAATAAAATATGCATTATTACAGAAGTTTTAAAAGAAATGGAGTAAATTAGATCAGGGTCAGACTGAAAACTGACCGGAATCAACGTGGATTGTTGAGACCGAATTATCACAACTTGTTAAAACTAGATTTTGAAGAGACTGCGGTAGGTTGATATTAACACTTCTTTTATATACCGTGTCCCTTCAGAACATAGGTGATCATGGTCCTCCACGTCTTCCTATTCTTTGTAGCTCTTAATAAGTTTTATCTTTTTGTTATTTCTCCCAAACTCGTTTCTCAAGCCCATCAAGTATGTTACATACTGTTTTCCCCTGTTCCTTTTTCCCTCTATCCGTCCTGTGAGTATCAAATTTTCCAAGCTTAACTCCTTGTTTCCATTTCCACCAAAACCTCGTCGTTGCTCACATATTCAGCCCATGGTATCCTTAGCATCCTTTTACAGAACCATATTTCTCTTGCTTCAAGTCTCTTCCTCATCTTTGAGAAGATTGTTCAGTATTCGCTGCCATACAGGAGGACAGATATCGCATAACAGTTCAGTACCCTTTTCTTTGTTTCCAACGAAATTTTTCTGTCTCTTAATACTCTGCTTAGCTTTTGAAATGCATCTTTGGCCATCTTCGGTGTCACACTTTCCATCGTTTGTTAGAATAATTCCCAGATATCTGAATTTCTGTAACTCCTTTATTTTAGTATCTTCGACTTGCAAATTGCATTTTGGGTTCACCCCTATGCTGATAACCAGGCATTCTGTCCTTTTCTAGTTTATGCTTAGTCCCTTCTTCTCGACCTCCTTCGCTATCTTCTATAAGAAGTTTTGTATTTTCCTTTCGCGTCTGCTATCAGCACTGTGTCATTTGCATATCTTATATTATTAAGATTGTGACCGCCAATAATGAATCCTGGTAAAAATACTAAATTCTCTCAGAATTGCCTTGCCGAATAGGTTGAACTAGTCCGATGAGAAGACACTACGATGCCCATGACACAAAATGACAGGACAGATTTTCTCATTGACAACATATGGAACAGAAACCTCTTCGACAGCAGAATATTCGCGAAAAATGAAAAAAAAAATGGATTTCTGGGATATGCTATTATTATTTACATTCAGATTATTGTCTACAGTTTTGTTATTATCACAATGATTCTGAGATTCTTCAGGCGTTTTTCAATCCTGGTAACATTCAAGAATTTCGACTAGTGCCCATTATTAAATCTACAGGAATAGATAGATTGTTGTTGTCCTGCTGTAAATATCTAAGAACATCTCATCTTATTTAGTATCACTTTCATATTGTTCATTCTGTTTTCATTGACTCCGTTTGCACTACCCTGCCCAGGATTGAACTCACATTTACTATGCCACAAAAATTAACGAACTATTTAAAGTTTGACTGGAGTCAGAATAATGTGCGTTTTATTATGTCAAGGTCTCCAATTTTGTAGAAAGTCACTGATATTGTCGAGGAGAAACATTGGCCACATTCGACGAGAAACTTTCGAAAAAAAAATCATTTTTCCATAATTTTATTTCTTTACAAAATTGGCGACCTTCAAAATATTTTACTGATAAAGCTTTTTTTGCACGTAAAATACAATTACTTTTCTGTGTGAAAAAATATTTGTCATAAGCTTTTCGGTTTTAAATTAAGTTGAAAAGATCACTTTTCATTTCATCGTTAAAGTAGTTATATCAGCATGCATTTCATCATCATCATCATCATCATCATCATCATCTTCGTCATCCGGTCGCACTGTTTGCACGAATTAACGTGAGTCTCTGTGGCCATCCAATTCTATTGTACATCAAGTTTAGCAGGTAAGAAAGGATTGTAGTTTATATCGTCACAAATCTGCTTGATATAGGTTTTGGCTTCTCGTCCTTTGCTAGTTTTTCCTTTTGTAGGCTCCCACAAAAGAACTTCATTAACAATTTCATCTTTCGCTCTCCGGAAATGCCCTACGAATCTCACTCTACGCTCTTTGATAATGTCGGATAATGGACGAAGGTTTCCATACAATCGCTCATTGGATAGACGATCTCTCAAAGTGACATTCAAAGACTCTCTTAGCATGCGAGAATAGACGCCATCCAATCTTGTTTCAAGTTTTGAGATAAGGGTCCATGCTGAGCAGCCATACAACAGAACGGAGGAAACAGTTGCTTGAAAGAGGATCATTATCATGTCGTCTAGAAGTGTAGATTTCCACACTAGAAATAACTTGTCGACGGCTCTCCAGATATTACTAATTTTCGTGTTTCACAGCTAGAGATTTTACTAACTCGATAACAAATTTTTCTGTACAGTTATTAGTTGTATCAGATATTGTTTTGATTGTTCTATTTTGATAAAGGTTTATGAATTCTGTCTTATCCGAGTTAACATGGAGAGTGATAACTTTAGCTATATTTTCGGGACTATGGAGAAGCATTTTTTGTAAGCATTTCCCCACAAGTAAGGCGGGAATGCCACTAGCACGCAAGGGGTTACAGAGAGTGGGAACAAGAGTAAAGAGGCGTGATAGAGGAAGATAAGGACGGGGAGTAGATCAAGGCATATGGAGATGTCGATTGACATAGCATTTGAATAATTGAAGATTATAGCTAGAAGGGAAGCAAGTAAGTGGAAGAGAGTTCCACAGATTGGAAGTGCGAGACATAAAGTTATTGGAGGAGAAGTGTCAGCTACACTTAACAGTTTCTACAGTGAAAGGGTGAGGCTGAGATGCCAACCTAGTAGCACGCTTAAATTCATGCAGTTTGGGAACCAGCGAATCGGAGCAGTTACCGTGAAGGTATTTGTAGAAAAGACAGAGGAAAGCAAAGGTACGTCTGTAAGAAAATGACTATAGACGAGATGACAGATCAGGACCAGTCACATTGCATATCCGTCTCTGGATTTTATCGAGGACCTTGAGACGAACAGCGCTTTGCAAGTGCATTAAAATGTAGAAATTAACCATTTTCTTTGTTAATCTGAATAGTGCACGTAGAAAAAAATAAGTGAAATTTTGGCAAACGATGCGTGCTTTTTTTATTTAAGTAAAATATGCCATTCAAACACACGCACACAAATATTTTTGCATTTGATGAAGAACAATCTGAGATTATATCAAATGTGATTTGCAATGTTCTTTCTAGGAGACTTCACACTGAAAGATGCCTCAAGGTCAGCTAAACTATTAGGTTGGTGCAAAAATAATGACGTAATAATGTCGTTTTTTGACGTATTTTTTAACGTCAAAAAACGACATTATTACGTCATTATTTTTGCACCAACCTAATAACTGAGATTTATAGCGATCATATTTCTTGATCATAGCAATTAGTAGCCAACAGATTCAAAATATCATAAGTAAATTGAGAAAAAATAATTTGCATCACGTTCGTCATGGTAGTATCTTTCGCGTGCAGCTTCCTCTAAAAATAGAATTATTAGAATTTGTTGCACACTGAGAATTATAGCATATATGTACAATGCAAGCATTCTGTGAAAGAGCGAATATAAAGAAAGTCTTACATGTAATTGATCTAGGGTGGACACTGGCATCCCTGTTGATATATCTTGTGTTTTTTAAGAGTTTATAACTGCCATATGTCTCCCTCGTTGTCTAAGTAGGAACTGACAAACACTCCATCGAGAGCTAATAAGCGACAGACTATCGCCAACCTGGGCTGTAGTCAGGAGGTTAGAAAATATTTCCTTTAAAAAGGGGAGATAATCACATTGATTTTCCATCATCATCAACCTTCGACCTTCCGATGGTTGGTTGGTCGGAACTCCATTGACAATCCCTTTCTACATTGTTCGGCCCTGCATTGCTGTCTCCAGGTCTCCAATCTCCATCACTGAGTTTTCATACACGATACTTCTTTTACCTGTTCCTTCAGGACGTTAGTGATCATGGCCCTCCACATCTTCCTGCCTCTTTTAGCTCTTAATAAGTTTTGTCTTTTTTTTTTCTCGCAAACCCTGTTATACCATCCATTTACCCAACCTCATCTGCTTTCATCTGTCCCTCTTTCCCACAATCTGGCCTGTAAGTATCAGGTTTTCCAAGCCCTCCTTCTTCATTACGTTCCCCCAAAATTTCAACTGCCTCTTCCTGATGCTAAGTATAAGTTTCCATTTTGTTTCCATTCTCTCCAAAACCCCGTTGTTTCACACATATTCGGTCCATGATATCCTCAGTATCTTTCTGTAGAACCACATTTCTGTGGCTTCAAGTCTGTTCTTCACATTTGAGGAGATTGTCCAGCATTTGCTGCCATAAAGGAGGTCATTGGACCGTGTTTTCGTGTGTAATTCGCTATTAAATTTATTTATACGAGGGATTTGCGCAAAGTCAGTTACAGATAGGAATTAGTTATAAAGTGTAAAGTATTTTGTAACAACCAGAACATACATACCTAAGTTACGTTGCTACAAACACAATTGTGCCCATAAAAACATGGCAAACATTGAAATGCGAAACATAATACGATTTTGGCGTGTCAAGGTCAAAACTGAAATTCATGGTGGACATGTTGATGGGTAAAACGAATATTTAATAAGCAGGAAGCAGGTAACGATCTGGCGTATTGCGTTCGCAGGGGAGCGTACGGAGCAGCTGCAATAGTAGGATGCCTATGTTTGTTAACAATAGAAGAACTGTTTACGCTTTGATTAAAGATGACAGACGGAACCAACCTCATAATATGGCTGTTGAATTTGATCTTCCAAAATGGAATCTTTCATGAGATATTTGTATATCGTTGTACACAAGTGTCATTCAACTGCAAACCGACGTCACCCTAAAGTTACATTTCCTGACAAAGAGTGGGACTAAGGATATGGCTGGTGGGTGTTATACCGGGGCCAATGCATCGCCCTGACTTGGTACCTTTAGACTATGATCTGCAGCCTTCCGATGACAGATAACTGGGAAATGGCGTCAAACGGATAACTGTTGCTGCTGAGATGTAATAGTGGCTCTGATCCCTTTACGTCGCATGATGAAGGGATTTATGCGACGCTGCAGCATTTCTCTCGGAGGTGTCCACGTGATGAAATAGCATTGTTAAAGCTGGTAACGTGAACGATGTTTATTTATATCGAAATAAATATTTTACCTCGCCAGTTAACCAGTAGCGTAATAGTTATCGGTGCAGAAATGGAAACTGGCGAAATGAGTTCAAACCCCACAGCCTAGACGGATGTGCAAACGGGTTGGTCCTGATCTGGCATCCCGTCTGTGGTCGCTATCTCACAGATGTGCCGTGGCTTCCGTCTGTCTTTTCTAAAAGTACTTTCATAGCAACTGCTCCATCATTTTTGGAAAAATCTTTTCTCCTGTTTACATGTCAAATCTAAATATGGACTCTCCTTGAGTGGAAGTCAATCTCGAAGAAGGAGTACTCTAAATTTACAGCAAAATTTTGCATTTTAAATGTGAATTGATTGATTCGTTTTGACTTTTTACGGTTTACCAACCCTATTTTGGATTGCAAGAACAATTATTTGCTATTTGCAAGTGGATATTGTATTCATTCTTTTTCAGAAGAACAATATTTTCCTAGTATTTAACCCAAAGCTAGAATTCATATATTTCCAAAGTGTATCTACCCGTAACCCGAATAGAATTCAACCTCTGCGCTCCCATTTATCACTCGAAACCCCTATCTATTACACCACCCGCACATCATTTTAGACTACGGAGTATCATATACTTTAATTTATTCGAAGTATGATTCTCATCTTTATTATAATATATATCTAGCATTTATTGAGACCAAATATCCTCTAATCATTACCAGGTGTCTATTCTTTTGGCTGGTATGAGATAACGTTTATGCATTGGTATTTTTATCACTTTAAACGTTGGTTTTAATGGATACGCATATTTGAGTAGACGCTCTGTTTATTTTTAACAGTATATTTATTTTCGTCTACCAGTTTGAATATTTGAGAAATCTTATTAAAGAAAAAGATTCGACCTCCATCAGGATTTAGTATTCGGCCTTGCTCGATCGGCGGCGACCTTCGTGTCCGAGTCAGTTGAAAGCATGTTGGATTTAACGACAGTTTCTTCTTCAAAGGGGGATGTAGGTTCGTATCCGGTCGGACGGGGCATCTTTTTTATTTAAAATCTCAAATATTCAGGTCGGTCGACGAAAATAAATAAATATGTTGTTTAAAATAAACGGAGTCTGCTTTCAGATATGGATATCCACTATAGAGTGATAAAAATCTGTCGGGTTAATTAATGGAGATAGAAAATCTGTCGGGTTAATTAATGGATTAATTTTCTTTAGAAAATACATTGGTTATTTTCTTTTGCATTAATGCTGATCCAATGTATAGTCCTGCTGATTCAGGGATCGAACTCACGTCCACCAAATAACAATAACACATATCTAATTGAAGTAGATGTTTGTCTATCGCCTGGTTCATATGCTTCTCTGGTTTTGTGAACAGGAGTAGAGATAAATACCTTGTTTCCTGTTTTGGATTGGGTTTCCGGTTGCTTCGAAAGTCTTTACGTTCTCTCTCACTCAAAATAGTCCCTTGCATCTTAGTGGCAATATCGCCTTGCATGGAGAGATTCGAAAAAAAAATCACATTTAACCAACTCCCATATTCATTATTTGACCCTGTCGAAGGACATCATTATGTTTTGGGAGTCTTTCGAATCCAATGTCTGATGGTTCCGACATTTGGTTCTCATAGCGAGTTCGTTTTTGAGATGAAGAATTGTTAATATACTTTAAATTATTCGAAATATTCTTCCTATCTTGACAGTTATTATGCACACAACATTTCGACAAAGTATCATATGACCATCGTCAGGTGTCGATTATTTTTGATAATATGGGAGCTGGCACTGCATGGTTTAAAATAAAACAATAAACCATCAGATGTTCCATGTCAGCCCTAAATAATAAAGGTGAAAATGGCCAGAGTGTAATTAGTCGAAACATTGTGTCTATAACCCTATATAAAACTTCGAATAAATTCAAGTAAATTCCGTCATATTTCCAAAGAAGTCACGCCAATTTACTAAAAATAAAGAAAAAGGATTCTGATGAGAACTCCTGTAGATCTTTAAAAAAAAAAAGAAAAAAATGAAAAAAAAAAGCATAAAAATGTAAGATTAGTAGATGTTTATGCTTTAGTTTTCGGACATCCAGTATATATTGTTTTTGAAAGAAATTATGATATACATTGAAAAGTAAATATTTTTTTAATCATTTCACCCCGAGCAAGATAATAAAGCCACTAAGACGCAATGGCTTACTGATTGAAAAAAACATGAGAAAAAGAAAACATTATTAAGGAGAGCGTACAATAAAAGAACAGAAATTAAGAAAATAAAAGATAACGATTGACGTTGTATTTAGATTTTTGTGGATAAAAGTTAACTGGAATGCAAGTAGCCTGAAGAAAGTTTCACAAGCGAGAAATAAGGGAGAAGAAACTGTTAGTATAGAACTTACGATTACATCTAGCCATTTCAACTGTAAAATGATGCGACCTCGCAAACAATCTTCTACTGCGCTTACATTCTTAAAATTAGGATAACAAAAAGGTAAGCTCATTAGAACAATTATTATGAAAATATTTATAGAAAAGGCAGAGGGAAGCTACAGTACAACGGTGGGAAAGTGACTAAAGCTGAGATACCAGGTCAGGACCTATAACGTTGTAGATTCTTCTTTGTATTTTATCAAGATTCTCTAAAACGAATCTATATAACATTGCAAGAAAATCATCTTAGGGTAAGTGAAAGGATTCACGAATAATAATACTCAACATAAGCCTTCCTTCAAAGTTTTGTAAATTTAGAAGCGAGTCTTCGACCTTGATCTCCTTCCAGAATTGGAACAAGTAGTGGCCCAAATTAGACTTAACGAAGGCAGTATCCAAAGAAAAAAGTTTTGGCTTAGTTAATAGAAATGGAATAATATTCATCCATGATAATGCTTGACGGAATTTTTCTCTTATTGATCAGGCAAAATCTTTATCGGGAAGTTTTCAATCATTTACCAGGTAATACGCATTTGGATTAACGTTTATAGTTTTCTTTTTATTTTCTTTTTTTCAGAATTCTTTCTGCGAAAAAAACATTTCCTTTCCTGCCAAACTTAAAAATGCACCTTCAATATTTCTTTGCTGTTAAAGATAAAAGATGCTGCGAAAATGCAATTATGAAGTTACTTAAAAATGGCAGAGGTTAGTGGGTAGGAAACATCATTAGCTTTATTCAATATTATGTTGTTGAATAAAGTTAATAACGACATTTAAAAAAATATTTATATTAATTTCTACTAAAAAAATTAAGTAATCTATATATAAAATTCTGTAACTTCTGTTAGTCCGTCCATCTTTTAGACCCTCTAAAATAGCCATACATTTGGGGAGAAATGCTAACAGGTAAAGGGTGCAAAGTAAAGTTGGTTTTACTAGACTGCATAGATTAGTACAATCAATTTTCATTATTTTTTTATTTTAAAAATGTTATTATTTGACAGACAAAATACTCCCTCTATTTTAAAAACAATTTAATGATTAAAATAACAAATATTTATTTAATAAAAATGCAATATTGTTACTTGCATATCTTTTCTTTAAGTTTTTATATATATACAAAAATCCAGTTTCCAGTTTGTACTGCGTTTGCAAGGAATATAAACAAATCACAAGGCCAAACGCTTCAAAAAGTTGGAATTTGGCTCAAGAAAGAAATATTTACGCATCGCCAATTGTACAGGGTACGATGGGTGAATTATCATTTTATATTTTTAATTTCGTGCATGCGCGTTGTTTATTTTTAATTTTATCCACTGCGCAATATCGTAGGGCCAGTTGGGCACCTTCTATGAGAAAAAGAACACCATGACTCCGGCAGAAATTTGGAAACGGCATGCTGTACTAATTAACATTCGTACCGGAAGTTCCAATACAAGCATTTGTGTTTGGGTGTCCATCTGAGAACAGTGCAGAGGAATTTAGTATACCATGTGTTTTTTCGCGATTTCTTTAATGTTTTAGTCGAATGTGAGATAAGCAGACCCTCATTTCTTTTTAATGAATGTTAAAACAAAGTATTTAAAATCAAATAATCGAAGAATACTGAAAAGAATTATTTGAAAAAAAAGTTTAACACTTATTCATTTATTCAAATAGTGACTCTGTGCCATTACTACTTCCGCACTTACATGTACTGCGTGTAACAGCAAAATTGTCCAACCGCGTAACAGCAAAATTGTCCAACCGCGTAACAGCATAATTGTCCATCCCACAAAATGTTTAATATGTAAAAAAAAACACTAAACTAACTGAGTTTTTTTTTTTTTTTTTCAGGTTTTCAGATAAGACGGTAAGCCATCTTGACCCCATTTGTCATAAGAATCACGGAAAAACTCTTTGAACAATTCAGCTAGAAAGAGAACAGGTTAAAATCGTTTTGTGTCATGCCCACAATGTGAGAGGCAAAAAGATGATTCAGGCCTTTAGGAATGGTACCAACACTCATACTCTGGCTTCCATCTTTAAAGTCCACTCAAGAAGTTTAAAAAAGAGGGAAGGAAATAGATAGGAAAACTAGATCAGAAGATCACAACAGGAAAAGGGATCATCATTTCAACTTAGAGAGCAAAAGAGAAAAATTAGAAAAGTTCCAACCCAATCCATAAGACGTCTGTTGGCACGTTGGGGTAGACTTTCAGCTATGACTGCCCAAAGAACAGTGAAAAATTGACTTGATAATGATAAAATACATGAAACGCACCTTGTTACTCCAGGACAGGGCGAAGATCATCTTGAATAAATTGAAAAATGATCCCAAATTAATATATATATATATATATATATGTATGTATGTGAACTTTATTTCAATCCTTCATGAGCTTCCAATTCTTAGCTATGATTAATTAATGATGAACATGTCATTTTCGTTTATGATCGATTTCATCTTCTGTTAAGCTTGTAGAGTAATTATACATTGATATTTTCTCAAAGTAGACTCCAATAGTGTTATAAAAACCACGGAAAAACCCGGGTAAGATATTTTTAATCTTTTCTAAGATGCAACGGTTTAGAGCTTAATCTGGACAATTTTGCCCTTATGTGATTTGGACAATTTTGCTGTTACACACAGTGGCACTAAAGTATGCTAAGACACAGCGGTTGTGAATCCCAATAAACTAGTTGACCATAACTACTGAATAGTGAATTTCATTCTCACTGGGTACCTTACACTTGCAGGCTTATGCTAAATCTAAGTTTAATAACAACAAAATACTGAGAAAGGAGCCATTACAGAACCACTTGGGGAATGTGATGAAGGAGACAGGAATTTTAAGAAACAAAACTTTTTCAGAATTCAATTAATGTTCTTGAGGTCTTCTGAACTGTTTGATCTCGCTTTCCTGTCGATTTCCGTATCTGGGCACGGACTGTTACTCACTTTCCTCTCCAGTTCTCAGCCCGCAGGTAGCACGTTCGAATCACTACCAGCGTGGCAACACAATCATTCTGGGAGCGATATATATTTTCTTTATTACTATCATCTTTGTGCCATTATTCCACCTAGTGTATTAGTTTTCTCGCACCGTCTACCACCGCTACTATCCGACATATTTCACTTGCAATATTCCACTCTTCCCGCGTTTCCAGATCTTCTTTTTAACGATGGCGATATTTCGCCCTTCCTTCCAACATTCTGGGGTGGGAGAAGCCTCCCGGCCACAAACGGCATTTTGGTGTAGTGAAGATTGTGGTGAATGGACAGTGGAGGGAAGGGTGCGTTGAAAAGTCCAGTATAGAGAGTGACCGGTTGATGGGGGGTCGGTATAATCGTGGGTAAAGGCTACAAAGAAAGCAGAGACGAGGAGGAAGACAGCGGTGGTCCCATATCACATATGTGACTAATCGTGGGCGAATGGGGGAGCAAATGGTGCTGGCTGGGTGAAGCTCGTTTTCCTGATCTCTTCATTCCAGTCTTCTTTCGCAATCTTCTGCTCGATTACTCGCGCCTTGCACGTACTGCCAACAACACTTGGCGTTAAAGCTGGCGCTCCTCCCACTCCTTCCTCCAGTTTTCTCTCCCTGCCACCCACCACTCAGTAACCTACTGTAGTCGCCTTTCCCGCCCATACCTTATGTCTGGAGCGCTGTGTCGATTTAGAGACGTCCGTCCCTGATAAAGCAATGGGAGGGAGAGGAAAAAGGATGATGGCTGTGGTAGCGGTTAGAGAGGGGGGTGATTAGGGACTTTTCCTCTTCTCGTTACTGTTCCAGCGCTTCGACATAAAGCGACCAGCATTGTTCAGTCTTTTTTTTTTATCGGCAGACTATAAAAAGAAAGGTGAAAAAATAGTGAAATTGATTTGCGCACAGACATCGGTGAGAATAAGTCTTGATGGATAAGTCAACTTGGTCTAACGAAATTCACCTGCGTCTTGATATCACTCTTTATATATATATATATATATATATATATATATATATATATATATATATATATATATATATATATATATAATCAATTTCACTCCATACAAGGCAGTAAAGCCACTAAGACACAAGGAGTTACTGGTTGTGGAAGAATTAGAAACAGAAATTTTAATAATGAGCGAGTAATCAGGAGAACAGTAGACAGCGATTGACATTGCATTTAAATTGATAAAAATTTATTTATGCAAATAATTTAACTATAAACTAAGAAACCATCTTTTAACTCACTTAACAACAGACTGAATGTCGTTTTGGACATTGGTTGCCATTTTGACTTATCGAACTGATCATCCTTACTATCGAAACAGGAGTAAATGGTTGGGTCATCAGCATAGATACGAAGTTGAGAGTTGATACCATCGGGAAGGTCATTAATGAAAATGAAAAAAAAGGACCATTGATGGAACCCTGGGGAACACCCACATTAGTACGAAAGGATCAACACGAGTAGCCGTTCATGATAATCAAAATAGAAACCATATCACTTGAGGACTTGCAACAACCGCAATAACTCAAATGGATAGCACATGTAACTCGACAAGAAAATAATATCCTAATTAAGATGTCAATATATATTTTCAATCGAGTTCACCCCATGCAAGGCAATAAAGCCACTTAGACACAAACAGTTACTAGTCGTGAAAGAATTACAAACAGAAACTTTACTAATGAGCAAGTACAAAAAGATTAATCAAGAGGACAGTAGACAGTGATTAACATTGACATTTTTTGAAGATTAACACTTCGGCTGCTAACTACGGAGATCTTCGTTTTTCTTATCATGCTCCAGTTGGCTAAGTACAGAAACCTACGTTTTTTTTGCATACCACTGGTATGTGTGTCCCGTTGCGCCATCTATCGTAAAATTACAAAGGACAATGCTTCAAAAGATATCATGTGTATACCCATTACTGATCTGGTAAGTCATTCCCAGGTATATCCATGAAAATGGAATGTTGTAAAACACACTGGTGCCAGTTTTCTGTGTAATAAAATATGTAGGTTGAAATTTGTCATTTTCTTTAAAAATGGCTGGCCGGATGGGGGCAGTACTGGACAAATGAGAAGCAGTGAAAGTGTTAACGTTAGCTGGAAAGCATGAAACTGGAAAAAAGATCCACAATTTTTAAGCATAGTTTAGTACGAGACTGGGAAAGTTCTAAAAAAAAAATAAATAAATAAATAAAGCTGCTTTAGACACCTCGATTGTAACGTCGAATTATATGTTTATTTTTTTACGTTTTCAATTGAGTATAATTTTGTATATATCATATATTGATATAAATGTAATTTTTATTTCCGTTTTTAGTTATTTCACCCTAAACAAGGCGATACTGCCACTAAGACGCAAGGGTTACTGAGAGTGGAAGAGGATGAGATGACTTTAGTGAGGAGAAAGGACAATAAAAGCATAAGTTCCAGGAGGACAGAATATGTCGATTGACAACCACGTTCATCAAAAATTTAAAAGCAACTTTTAAATTTTTGATGAACGTGGTTGGCATTAAAGCAAAAAAAAAAAAAAAATAGAAGCAAGAGAGTTTCACATTTGCGAAGTGCGAGAAAAGAAAGTATTAGAACAGAACTTAGGGTTGAATCTAGCTATTTCAACAGTAAAACGATGTGACCTAACAGCCAATCTAGTAGAACGTTTATCTTTACGTAGTCGTTATATCAAAGGGGAGAGCATATTAGAATAAATATCATGACAATATTTATAGAAAAGTTAGAGGATAGCCACATCAGGGCAGTGGGAATGTGACTAAAGTCGAGCATCCAGGTCAGGATGATAACATTACAAATGATTCTTTGGATTTATCGAGAATCTCAAGATATATAGCTAAAGCATCAGAACAGATTATGACTAATATTCAATGCAGGGACGAATGGTAGATTTATAAATGTGCAAATGGATTCTGAAGAGAAAAAAATCCTGACACGATACAATGAAGCAGCAGACCTAACAATTGATTCAATATAAACCCATAACCACTTTGGTAGCCCGCAGATTAGTAAACTCCGGCGTACCTAACAGATATATAAACGCATAAAAAGTACAATGTCTGACAATCAAATAGAACCTGTATCTTCCGACCAAACCAGTTCCATACAGGCGATATCAGTCAAACCACCTGTATTCATCGAACCAAACGTGCTAGCGTGGTTCTCCATAATGGAAACATGCGCATAAAGTAGACAAAACAAAGATTTTACTATATATTGGTTTCTGTACGTCCAGGTATTATCAGGAAAATGCAACCAGCAGTATTACAACAAAGCAATTACAAAACACTTAATGTTAGTAGAAAAAGTGATACAAAGAATGTTGTTCTCCTGCAGGTTAGCATCAGCTCTGCTGACGGAGGGTAAAAATGTATATAAATATGAATTTCTAATTACTATAAACCTTATTTTTTGTGTGTACACATGTTTGAATTACTATGATTTTTTAGTCATCTTCGTAAAATAAAACCATTGTTATTCTAAACTTTGTTGTTCACTAGCAAAAAAAATTCTTCTTAAAATCCAAAATATTTTACGGTTTTAAATAACCCACAAGGCATTAAAAATAAATCAGTCAATTTTCAACTACATTTTTATTCGATTATATTAGATTAATGCAAATGTTACCGGCATTTTTTAACAAATTCTAGCATCGTTATTCAATGATGAAAATATCTTCCCTGGATTTCGATTCCTGTCCGGAGGTGGGAGCGGTTTTTCTTTTGAAGGACTTCTCGTTGCATCCGCGTTGTTTTAAATTTCACTGTTATTTTTATTTTATCTTCTTTTTATTGTAATCAGTTTTTATTTCGGCTGATTTTTTCAAAGTTGATAATAAAATATAAATGAACGAAAATATATGTTGCTGTCACCTTGAAAGAACAGAATGTTTTGAAGTCGCTTATAAAGACTAATATATAACAAAATAAATAATTACGAGATTAAATCTGTCATAAAGGATAAAAAAAGACGACAGGAACAATCCAACATGCGAAATTCGAACTGGAGTACAAAAAGTTAAATATCGCTTACTTCCACGGAAAGTGCTTGAATCAACTACATTCCCTGGTCCCGCCAGGTCAAACCTTCACGGTAAGGGCATGTTATGCCACTTTCATAGTAACAATTTCTTCTGCTAACCACTGCTCTGTGGAACTATCTACCAAGAGGATGTTTCTGCGATGTCTGCATTCTTAACCTGTTCAAGGCTAGGGTTGATCATCTTCCACTCCTATACGAAGCAAATTGCCTCCTAACACATCCATCTACCTCGAGTGACCCCTGAGCCTTGTAAAGGGTGAATCTTACTGTAAAAAAATAGAGAACGGAAAATATCACATCGAAATCTGAAGCCACATTTGAATAGTAAAAAAAAGAAAAATTACTAAGGAAAAATAACCGTGTACGTCGGCGTTCAGTGCGACCTTTTAAACTTACTCCCACACATAAAAATAGGGGGCGTCTTATACTCTAGGTATAAAATGCAAACCTTTAAAAGTCCTATAGTTTATGGTAAGTTGTTAGCATGGGAGATTTTTGACGTTAGACTAAACCCTGCCTTGATAACTATCGGCACAAATATTTTCTACTGAAACGACTTAATTCACATTATTATAAAATGAGAAAAGCATAGTGTAATAAATGTATTCTTACCTTATAAAATATGTGCTATGATTGCACTACAGCAATAAAAAAGCATATTCGTCAAGAGAGAAATCCACGATAGTCACATAATGCAACTGCTACTCTATACAATACATTTTAAAATACAATCGGGTTGGCGATGTCTTATACAAAAACTATATTTAAACTTGAAAATTTGCGAGTCGTCTTATACGCCAGGTTGCCTAGTATGCCAGCTTGTACGTTATTGCTTAGCGCAACAAAAGATAAGAAGCTGTAGAGAACCATGATCGCTTATTTCCTGAAGAGAATTGACTCTCTCAGACACACACACACACACACAGAAAGAGAGAAGGAGAAAAGTAAACAGACAGATATATGGAATTGGAGGGATGTGTGGACTGATTGATCGTTAATCAATAATTTAATTTTGTTAACAGCAAATCCAGTTGACTGAAGTCGAGAATCAATTCTATATTCGCAAATAAAAGAGCTGTGCAATGGTTAACAAGTTTGTCTTGCGGTTTGATTAATTGTCAAGTGGAGCCTGTTCGAAGCTGAACCGAGGGGAGACAAGAAAAGACAGTTTCAGATAAATTATGCACCGTTGTTGCTCTCATATTTGGTGGCGGAAGATATTTAAGTTCATGACTATATTTTATAAATTTTATTAACACCATTTAAATTAAATTTTATATAATTTTTATTTTACATTACTCTAAGAGAGGTTCTGCTATCACCCGATTCACACTCTTCCTCGGTCTTTTAACAGGCGTAGAGGTATATCCCTTGTTTCCTGTTTAGGATTTGGTTTCCGGTTTTTTCTAAAGTCTGCTCCATCTTTTTACTCCTAACAACTGCAAGTGAATTCTGAAATGTTATTCTCTGTTTATTTAATTTTACCTTATTTTTTTCTCTTCCCCACCAATTGAAGTAGATATGTTCGCCTATCGTTCGGTCTTTTGAACAGGGGTAAAGGCTTAGCTTTGTTTTCTGCTTAGGATTGGGCTCCCGTTTCCTTCAAAAGTCTTTTTATTCTTTTACCCACCCAGTAGCCCCTTGCGTTTTATTGGCATTATTGCCTTGATTGGGGTGAATTGATTAAAATGATCTGTTAGCGGAGTCTAGAATACGCCGTCTGTACCTCCTGAAGAATGGTAAGATCTACATGAAGAGATTCCGATATTAAATAAGTCACAACTTATTGATAATCTACCAACAGAACCAAATCTAATATGAAATTTTTGTATTAGAAAGATTACTAAAGGTTACACCGTCTATCTAAATAGTGACCCATATGGAAACATTTATGTTAGATACGAAACAGCATTCGAATTTTCATTCGCTGGTTTCTCCTACATAAGAAAGGTGCAGGTTTGAATGTCATTAAGATTTGCTGTAGCTGAAAAAGATCCTACTGGCCAAATATTTTTATGAGCTTGACAAAATTTAGAGATCTTTATATTATATTTTTTAATTGATAATCACTAATTTAGATGATGAATGCACGTTGTAACATCGTACTTGAAATGACTGTCCATTTTTTCTGTAGAATCTGGCAACTTACATGGCGGCGTATTTACAACATTACAACGTTCTCATCACGTTTTGGGTAGTCTGCAAAATATGTCTTTTTTAACGTCTATATAATGTTATATCAACGTCATTTTGTGCGCTGGGATGATGTAATTCAGAATTTAATTGAACGGCGACGTAATGTCAAATTCATTTTTGCTGAATAATGTTATAGTTTCTTTAAAAAGCTATACTGGAAATATTTACATTGGAAAGATACTGCTATCATCTTTAATCTGAATCCACACAAAACAAATGACCTTGATGGTATTCGTGCAATAGTCCTTAAGAAATGTCTCTCTGAACTGGCTTCTGTTCTCTCTAAAATCCTGACTCTTGCGTTCCTACTTGTTAGAAATCCTCTTCTGTACTTCCATTCTTTAAGAACTCCGTTGAATCGTCTGATAATTCTAACTATCGACCTATTAACTTTCTACCTCTTTTTGGTAAAATACTAGTGGTCCTAATCAACTCGGAATTGGTTAAGCATCTCACATCGCAGAGACTTCTTCCAGGCAAATAATACGGCTTTCGCTTTTCTACGCCAACTGTTCATGTAATAAGGATTGTTGCAGAAAAAGTTTATCAAGATTTACATAGGAATATTAAAGCGCGGACTGTTGCTTTGGACATCTCAAAAGCATTCGACAGAGTTTGCCATGTCTGAATTCTTCACACGTTGAAAGGTTATGGTATTTTTAAGAACAATTTTCAACTGATTCAGTTTATTTTTTAATCGCGAAATGAAATTTGTCTTCACTGACCACACTCTAGATCTTTTGATGCAACTGTCTTCCAGAGTTCTATCCTTGGACTTACATTTTTCTCATTTTCATCAGTGACCTTCCGGATGTTAACTTAACTTGCTGATGGCACAACTATTTAATCCTGTCTAAATAGTAAGTCTGATCGGTTCGATAAGATTGGCAGCTGATCTAAAAAATGAGCTACAATTTGCTCTTAACTGGGCCAAAGAATGTCTTGTTTATTTTAACACACCCAAAGCGAAACTTCTCTTCATTGATCATCTGAGAGACTCCATCGGCATGACCGATGGTAATCTCCAAGAGTGTGACCCCTGGCGCAAACTCCGGTTAATATTCTCGGCTGACATGAAGTGGAAAGATTATATTGAATTTCTAAGTTTGCTGTTAAGGAACTTGGTTTACTGTGTCGTACTCGACATTTCTTCTTTCCAGAATCTGTCTTATATATATATATATATATATATAACTCATCTTTCTTTGAATGTTGCTTCCATATATGACCTGGTGTACCTGCTATATATTTAGAGATTCTAGGGCAAACCCAAAGAAGAATCCTGATTTTTATTGGTCCAGATCTGTCATCCTGGCTTCAATCATTTTCCTACCGCCATAATGTAGCTTCTCTGTGTTTTTTCTATGCATAATTTCATAGTAATTGTTGTTTAATACCTAGATTTTATGAATTTAAGCGCAATTCTAGATTGACAACAAAGCCTCGTCAATTTATTGTTGAATTGGCTAGATGTAACCGTAGGTTCTATGCTTACAGTTTCTTCTATCACATTTCTCGCACGTCGATCTCTCTTTTGGCTTCTTGCTTTCGAGTCAACTTTGATATTCAAACATTTAAATGCAACGTCAATCGTTATCTACTTGATTCTTCTATTTTTATTGTTCTCGCTTATTAATAATGTTTCTCTTTTTCTTATTATTTCCCACATTGTGTCTTAGTTACTTTACTCCCTTGATTGGGCTGAAATGAATAGAAAAGATATGATTGTTTAAGAAAAAACATTCCGTTTAAAAGTAAGGTAAGGACATAGAGGTCCAGGGAAAATAGTTTTACCATTGAATAACGATGTTAGATTTTGTTAAAAAAATTTTGGTAACATTTGTATTAACCTAATATAATCATATAAAAATGTAGCAGAATATTTTGGATTGAATGACTGATTTATTTTTATGGTTTATCAACACTTTGTGGATTATTTAAAACAGTAAAATATTTTGTATTGTAAGAATAATTCTTTTTTGCTACTGAATATTGCATTAACATTTTTTTTTAAATAGCAGTTATTTTTTCAGATACTATTTAACCCATAGCTGGAGGGAGGAGATAGATTAATACTTTTCCCAATTTTATTTGTGCCTAGTGAACAAGACTGGAATCCATCTTGGCTTTCCGATTTCTAATTCCGAGCCGATATTCATTGCCTAAAAGTGGGCATGAGGCCATCAAAAGGAAAAGGAAATACGTTTATAACTGTATACTGATTCTATGATTTTTTTTTCAAAACATCAGCCAGGAATTTGATAGTAAAAGATTAGAATATATATAAATAAATAAGCGGCAAATTCTGTCTGTCCGTTCGTGTGTCTGAAACACACATTCTAACTTGAGCCACGATTGCGCTACATCGACATATTAAACATTTTTGGAATCGGGGTTGAAAAGCTGCCCTTCATCTGATGCTTAAACATCCAGCATTGGGATTTGTGTCCAGATGAGAAGGGAACAGTTAACAATTCCAATTTTAAAATAACTTGGAATTTTTTAAAAAAATTATATTGAGTTTAAACTTACACAGAAATTTTGTGAATTTTAAAAAATTGCTTTAAATTCAGTTTAAAATATCACCAAAATTTTGTGAATTGAGGAAATCAATTTTATTTCTTCAAAATGCCAAAGAATCATAATTAAAGTGAGAGGTTTTGTGATGTGAGGTATTGAAGTTCCGCAGTAAAGAATTTGAAGAACTCAACTCAATTAAAGTTCCACGGAATTTGTGATTTGAATGACTCAAATTCGGCTTTCGGTCCAAATCGGACTTTTGGCCGGAATTGAACGTATAGCCCGAATCAGAGTCAAAGTGAGGTTTTGAAGTTCCATGGAATGAATTGACGAATTCAAAGTTATTTCTACAAAATTATTATTGTTGTTTTTCTAAGCTAGGCCAGAGGTTCATTTAGTTTCGGGACAGAGACCTAATTAGACCCCCACAGAAGCTAGCTTAAAAGCTCGTAAGGATATAGATATTGCGCTGTTAATGTACGTGTGAGGTTAAAGACCAATTGTAACCTCTATACAGAAAAAAAATCAGTACGTCTGATTCACAGCCCATTAAAATGGAAGGATATCATTTTAATTTTTCTGCAAGTATAATGAAAGTTAACATTTGAAATCCATTTCATATTCCCCCACTCCAGTTAAAGGTTAAGCGCAGGGAAGATTTAACTCTTGGGTTTTGATCAGTAAAAATCTAGGGGAAAGACGACTCAGAATACAAAACTGCATGTATGTGGGGCTGGTAACGCCACTACTTAAAAATGTAGTTTTTAGGGAAACCAAATTTTTTTTTTTTATTCCTTTACAGGGAAAGCAGTCAGCGTATTCTAAATCTTGTCGACTGGTTACTAGCAGGTTAGTACAGAATCCATATTTTTCTGACAAATAAATAATTTTCAAAGAGGCATATAAAAGTCATCTCCGTTTGTCTGGTGAGTACTGTTTTTATTGAATACTCAGTAAAACGGCCTTGATACTCCACTATGTCTGACCTTGTACCAGACTACACAAGCATAATTATTATCTACAAAATGAGACATTCTGCAGAGCACACATTCAAAAATGGCAACAAAGTGCTTAAAGAAAAATGTGGTTTAGCTCAAATGTAAAACGCTCTTCAGTTAGCATCGGCAGGATTCCATTTTGGAGAAAATTGAAACCAAGCTGCAAATTTTGTTGTTCATTCGTGTATTAAATAGCAGACATCACGACTGATCATCATTAACAAGCAAAGTTTAAGACGACGTACGATTTTTCCCTTTTCTAAGTAGAATTTATTGGGGAGAGAGAGACAGCCAGAGGAAGTGAGTGAGGGAGAGAGAATGAGAAATAAGAAAGTTTGTAATGAGCGAATAAGAAGAGAGGCGGAATTGGTAGTGGGGTAGGGAAAAGATGTGCCCAAATGCGAAATTGGAGGAGAGAACAAGAAAAACAGATAAGAAAAGAAAGAAAAAAAAGGAGAGATGCGAGAAATGTTTGCTATGGTTTCCATATAAGCATAACACAAGAGCATGGTAAGGACAGAAAGTAATAGATGATTATTCCAAGTAGATAGATAGATAGATAGATAGATAGATAGATAGATATGAACAACAAAATTATATATATATATATATATATATATATATATATATATATATATAGCGAGAGAGAGATAGATAGAAAGAAAGATAGATAGATAGATAGAAAGAAAGATAGATAGATAGATACATAGATAGATAGATAGATAGATAGATAGATAGATATGAACAACAAAATTATATATATATATATATATATATATATATATATATATATATATAGCGAGAGAGAGAGATAGATAGAAAGAAAGATAGATAGATAGATAGATAGATAGAAAGAAAGATAGATAGATAGATAGATAGATAGATAGATAGATAGATAGATAGATAGATAGATAGATATGAACAGACTGGGATAGATAAATATAAACAAAATTGTGTATATATATAGAGAGAGAGAGAGATAGATAGATAGATAGATAGATAGATAGATAGATAGATAGATAGATAGATAGATAGATAGATAGATATGAAGAAAGAGTGAAAATGAGAAAGAAAGACCAGACCAGACTGGAATGCAACAGGGGAAAGAAAGAAAGAGAGAGAGAATGAACGAATGAACGGAACAAAGAAAATAAGCAAGAATTAAATCCCGGGGTAAACAATAAGAACAAACAGATAGGGAAAAAAAGAGACAAACAAATAAGAAACACTAAAAGAAAGAAAGAAAGAAAGAAAGAAAGAAAGAAAGAAAGAAAGAAAGAAAGACAGGAGCAGTCAAAGCAAATAACCAAGAAAAAAAAACAGAAGAAAGAATAAAAGACAAGGATAAAGAAAGAAAGAAAGAAACAAACAAAAAAGAAAAGCATAAATAAATGTTTCAATAAGTAACAAAAATGGAACCGGACTGTCAAAGACACAGGAAAGAATAAATATGGTGATTTTCTAAGCATTGCTTATATGTGGTACAAGGCCGGAAGTATGGGCACCCAAAGATGAACCCATTACACAGTCGTAAGTGAATCCAGCAAGTCAAGCATGCTAACCATTACACCACGTCTGGATGTCCTAGTGATTGCTTAAGTGTCGTTTAGACGTGGCACAAGGCCGAAAGTATGGGAGGCCCAGTGAAGATCGAACTCACTAACTCAGTGCTAATTATTCCAGCAAGACAAGCTTGCTAGCCATTACACCACGCCGAGATCCCCCAGGAGGGAATAAATATGTGTGATATAATATTATTTTAATTAAAGTAATTCATATAGACGAAGGAATGCTGACAGACCTATGACGATATTTGAAAATGTCATTTTGTTTTTGAAAATCTGATTTTTATCTTTTTCTCAGAATTTGGAATTGAGAGGGGACGAGAAATTTTCAGCGTGATTCTCTTCCGAAAATCTGAACCAAATTATTGAATATCAGATTTTGGTTTAGTTTGGTTTGGGTGGTGTCGAATAATGGAATTTCTGATCAAGCCAAGAACTCTTCAACACACTTTCGTATATATGCGAAATCATTTACATTTACCAGGTCTTTTGATCATTGGATTATATCATTATTTGAGCCGACGTCGGTAAATTCATATTTTAACAATTCTGATGTGAATCATTTCATGTAAAACAGTGTTTGGAATATTACTCATGTTTTATGAACGTAAACTACGAAGGAGAATGCCTGCTTGTCAAATGCGAATTACAAATCAGGGACACTAAAATCAAGCAAGTACTAAAATTTAAATGTTCTAACAGAGGACAGTAGGTGCGACACTGAGATCTGAAGACGTATTCAGATAGCCAAATGTGCTTTCCAAAAGCTAAGCAGAGTATTAAGTGACAGAAAAAATTCGTGAAAAACAAAGAGAACAGTACTGAATTGTTACGTGATATTTGTTCTCCTATATGACAGCGGATGCTGGACAATCACCTCAGAGATGAAGAAGAGTCTTGAAACAACAGAAAGAAGCTGAGCATACCATGAACCAAACATGTGAGCAACGATGAGGTTTTAGAGACTAAAATGAAACTTATACCTAACATCAGGAAGAGGCAGGTGAAATTTCAGCTCGTAATAAGGAAAGAGGGCTTCGAAAACCTGATACTCATAGGATTCATTGAAGGCAAGAGGGACGGAGGAAAACAGTACGTAAATTATTTGATGAGCTTGAGTATAAATCTATTAAAAGACAACACAATTCCTATTTTGCCTCATGCGACCAATATACTACTGAAACTCTTAAAGTACCCTAGTGTATGGATCAATTATAACAAATTTAGTATAGTGGGTAAGAAAATTGAACATATAGAGGTAGTTTAGCACAACGCAACAAATTACGACAAAACCAAAATATTAACTTATAAACTCGAATCATTAAAGATAGAATAGATTGCGCTAGATGTAGTTTCGCCCAATACTGCCAATTGATACAAAACCAAAACATTAACCTAGCCATGCATGATGCCAAACCCATTTAGAAATATCTAAACTGTCAGCTATATACAGCCTCTTCCTAACATCAAAAGACAGAAAAAAATCTTTATTAGAAACAAAGAAAAGAATACTGAACTGTTACGTGATATCTGTCCTCCTATATGACAGTGAATGCTGGACAATCTCCTTAAATGTGATTCTACAGAAAGATGCTGAGGATAAAATGGATCGGATATATGAGAAACGGCGGAGTTTTGGAGAAAATAAAAACAAAAAGGAAACTGATACATAATATTAGGAAATTTCTGGGGCGCGTAATAAGTATGAAAAGCTTGGAAAACCTGATACTCACAGGGAAGATTGGGGGAAAGAGAGACAGAGGAGAGCAACGCATGACATGATGATTTGGCGAAATAACAAAAAGATAAAACATATTAAGGGCTACAAGGGACAGGAAGATGGGGAGAACCATTATCGCTTACGTCCTGGTGGGACATTGCACATAAAAGAAAAAAAGGCCGTTTCTGGAAAATGTTATGGAAAATAAAGTATCGTCTCTTTCCGAACTGAATATGCTCCGGAAAAAAAGCTATCAATTGAGACCTCATCATAAAAACCAAAATAAGAAAAAAGAAAGAGGTTTCGCGTCTGAAAATATCTGGTGTAATTGTTGTAACTTCTTCTACTTCTATGCACCATATCGTTTCAGGACGTTGGCGATCATGGCTCTCCAAAATTACATGTCCTTTATAACTTTTGATAAATTTTGAATTTTGCCATTCTGCCATCTCTCCCAAACACTCGTGTATATATATATATATATATATATATATATATAT
The DNA here is from genome assembly GCA_963932145.1 of Acanthosepion lycidas. Classification (NCBI taxonomy): domain Eukaryota; kingdom Metazoa; phylum Mollusca; class Cephalopoda; order Sepiida; family Sepiidae; genus Acanthosepion; species Acanthosepion lycidas. The sequence goes on from OZ010605.1 coordinate 36,140,339, forward strand.
ATATATATATATATATATATATATATATATACCGCGTCTAACAGCAAAATTCTCCAAACCGTGTTAAATCAAAATTGTATAAAATTTTGTACTGTTGCATCTTAGAAATGATTAAAGATATCTTACTGGAATTCTCCGTGATTTTTAGAACACTATTGCGATCTACTTTGATGCATGATTACTTTCCAAGTTTAACAGAACAATCGTGATGAAATTGATCATAAACACATGATCATCATTAATTAATCATAGCTAAGGATCGGAAACTCATGAAAGATTAATATTGAGTTCATATATATATATATTGGCTCCTGAAATAAATATTAATTTCAGTTGAGCTCTCTAGGGAGTAGGTTTGGGTTTGTAAACAGTGACTATTATAGCTTATATATAGCGAGACTCTTCGCATAGCGAATTGAGTCACTGTCAGTCACTGGGCGTTTCTAAAAATAAATACGATAAAAATTCACCTACGTCCCTGCCGTGCGCCGACGGCTTAGTGGTAGAATCTCCGGCTGATACCGAGCTAGAGGCAACCGGATGTCTAGCCACACTGATGAGCTGCGAAACAGCCTGTCTGTGGATGACGTTATATATATATATATATATATATATATATATATATATATATATATATATATATATGTTACCAGGCTAATTTTCCACCTTATTCAAGATGACCCTCGCCCTCTTCTAACTTTCTGTCCTGGAATAACAAATTACCTCACAGGTTTCACGTACGATTTCTTTTCAAGTTATTTTTCTATTTGTACTGTTATAGCTGAAACTCCTCTCTCACATGCCAAACGTCTTATGGATTCAGTTGGATCTTTTCTAATTGACCTATTTAGGTCTAAGTTGAAATAATAATCCCACTTCCTGCTGTGACCTTCTGATCCAGTTTTCCTCTCAACTGCTCCGACTTTTTTTTAAACTTATTCACCGTTACCTTGATAGTTCTTGAATGGACTTTGAAGATGGAAACCAGAATAGGAATGTTGTACCATTACTGAAGGCCTTAATGATCTTTTTACTCTCACCATTGGACAGTGGGGATGATACAAAACGTTTTTAACCTGTTCTCTTTATAGATGAATAACTCAAAGGATATTTCAGTGATTCGTACGACAAATGGTGTCAAGATGGCTAAACGTTTTATCTGAAAACCTGGGAAAATGAGATTCAATTAATTTAATGTTTTTTTAGATATTAAACATTTTGTTGGATGGACAGTTATGCTGTTACACGATTTGTACAATATTGCTCTTACGCCCGCTATATATATATATATATATATATATATATATATATATATATATATATGTATGTGTGTGTGTGTGTGTGTGTGCGTGCGGGAGAGAGAGTGCGTGTGTGTGTGTCTGATAGAAAAAATTAAAAAGTCTGCTTATTTTTATTATAATCCTTTCATATTCACGAATATTTTTGTAACATTGTTACAGTGCATTTCTTGCGTCATTTGATTGTAATACACGGAAAATATTCGTAAATATTAAAGGATTATAATAAAATAGGCAGGCATAATGTTTGTCCTTTATTCTATCAGACAAGCCTAAAAGGGATTTTGCTTTCTAAATATACATACTCACACACACACACACGCACACACACACACACACACACACACATATATATATATATATATATATATATATATATGAAATATGTATCTCATATATATATATATATATATATATATATATGAGATACATAATTTTTTAAATAAATTAACAATTAACAAAACATGAACGAAGAAAAAATAAAAATAATTGAGAAGGACAAATTAAATGTGCCAGAAAAGCAGAAAGGAATAAAGAAAGAAAAAATGAATCGTCTGATCAAAAAGGGGAAGATTACGAATGTTTTAGATAAAGAAAGAAAAAAAAACGAAAGAAATTGTTTAGTAGAATGAAGTAAATAGGGACTGGGTTTATAAATCTCACACTTTTAATTTCCCCTGATAACGTAAATAATGGAGTGGATATATTTGTGAGTATGACGTCGGCGAGAATTTAGCAAACCAACATTGCATACAGATAGAACGGCATTCAACTTCTGTTTGTATCCTGCAATCTGACCTGCCCCACTTGATCATGTTCTTCCTAACCACTCCCCTTACATGTAAAAACCCTTACTACAACCATTTCTCTTCTTACATCAATCTGATATCAAAGTAAAGATGCCATCCACCCAGCCTCTGCGAAATAGTTTTCCCCCATCTTTCGAAGGCTTTCTTCTCATTCCATACGCTTTTGTCTGGCCCCTATACATCAATCGTACAACGTCTAACAAAGAAATTCGCTCTTTCGTAAGACCAGATCCGCGGTAACCTCCGACTCACCCCCACCCTACCACCTACCGTTTCGACCTTCGGAATCTTCAGTTATCATTTTCATCTTCCTCGTTTTCATTACATTTTGAGGAACCCTTTCTCTAGGATCATATCCAATTTTAAATCGGCTCCCGTACCCGACCTTGTCCTTCTTACCCTATGCTACGTAGAACATTTCGGCCCGGACACTTGCTTGGTTCATGTATCGTATCTATTGTCCGACACACAGACAGACTGAAAAAGAGAGGAAGACAAGTACTTGGAGAGCCAGCTGTATGTTGGGGTCTGGTTAGCAATGAATTAATAGCCAAGATACGAAGTGAATGTTAATGTTGTAAGTAATCCACTAAGCGAAGGAAAGAATTCTTTTAAAAAAAAAAAAAAGTGTCGAATGAACATTTTCTGGTATCGGAGTTATCTTTGTACGATGTCCGTCTTCCTCTATCAAACTGGAATCTCACACGTTTCTTTCTTTCTTTTTTTTTTTTTTTTTTTTTCTATACTTTTTCTTCTGGGAGAAGGGGGGGGGAATTTAACCGCGAACGTCCTTTTTAATTTATATATCGAGTGGAAACGATGAAGATGTGGGACGTTAAATTTTAAATTCAAAATGTGGGATAATTAAAGACAAATGTGTATCGAAACAGAATTAAATGGGCTAGGCCGTGGCTCTTGACACGTCTGACGAAAAAAATAAAAAATCATTTTAAATTTTAAAATTCAACGATCTCATCTTTACAGCTTCTCCGCTCAGTCAGTTCATTATGTGCCATGTGTGATACAGGCTTAGGCGATCATGTATCTTTCGATACATGACTGACGAGGCAGACTTTTTTCCTGCAGTAGGTTGCCATTTCTTTCTGCGGTAGACCAGTTGCCATCCAAGGCTACAGAACCCGATCTGTCCTGCTATTTTACCCATATCTGTGGGGAGAAGTAGAGAATTCGTACCTTTCGCAGGGGTATTAGCATGTAAGTGAAAACAATGTATTCGACTGGAATTCGAACGCGGCTCTCCGATTCCTCAATCCAAGCCCCTATCCATTATTCCACCATGCCTACTATGCTCGTATATATATATCTCCCCTCATCTTGCTTATATATAATTTCATCAATAAAAAAAAATCTTTAGTTTGGGGAAGTCTAGAGAACTGAAAGCTTAAAATTTTTTCTTCTATTTTTTATTAACCTGCCAAACATGTTTCTCATATATATAACATAAGTGTTTTCTTTACTGTGTAGAAACTGTCCAAATGTTTTGTAATTCCGAGCACTTTCGGCTATAATCTTCAGGATGAGGTTATTTTGCTTGCATTTTACGAGTTCCTGATCAACCAAACTCATAAATAATTACATCGATCACACAACTACATGCCTATCTACACGACTTACATTACACCTATCCGGCCACAGCTCCATTAAAACTCATTTAGACACATATACAGCCTATCGGACTCCATGCGAAACATACTAGTAGAAAATGCAAGCATAATAACCTCAACCACAGGTAAAAAATGATTAAAAATAATGGAAGCCTTAATAATAAAAAAGTAAAATCCAACACACAATAATATTAACTACAAACACGTCCACAATGTGCTGACTGTGTTCGGAAAATAAAACATCCCTATAACTCTAGATACATGCACACAACCCATACACCCAATTAAATAGAAAAAACAAAATCATCCTTGATCATGGCTAAAATTATTTACGAAAGCGCTCTAAATTCAGAACATTTGGACAGTTTCTACATACCCTTTGTCCAGAAAAGAAAACATTTGTTCGAACACAAGAAAATTTTTTAAAAAACTTAATCGCAGTATCTTGTTTGTCGTCTTTAATGAAACATGTATAAATGAGGGATTTTTGCCTAAATACACAATATATATATATACTGGAGTTTTCTCTTCCATAAATAATTTCTGATTATTTTTTATCAAGCGAAACATGTTAAATTTATACACGTTTTCTATCAGTTCATTATCTTCCCATTCACATGGAGTCTAATGCACATTTGATCTCAATATATATATATATATATATATATATATACAGAGAGAGAGAGAGAGAGAGAGAGAGAAAAAGCTCCGGTACTTTTAGTTCTGCCCCACATGATGTCTCCATGACTAATGAAAAGCGAACAACACAGAGGTCGACAATTTTTGTACAGAAACTTTTTACTTAACTGAGTGGTGTTATTTCACTCAAGCCGACTTCGAAGTTTCGTGAGCGCATTGTTGTAATGCCTTCACTCTTCAGGGCTACTGGCTTCTCTCTCGCTCACGAAAGTTCGAAGTCGGCATGACTGAACCAACAACACTCAGTTAAGGGATAAGTTTCTGCACATTAATTCTATTAACGTTCTATCCGTACTTTTTGATATCGAGCAACTTAAGACAAAAATTTGTCTGCCTAAAAGTCCTTTGCATCAATGAACTACGGAAAAATTACCAGCAATTTTTTGCACTTAACACTCTTACAATTTAATATTATATATATATATATATATATATATATATATATATATATATTACGAAATGGACAAAGTCCGACAATTTATTTATTAAAGATATTTTTATGTTTAACGTTATAGATACAAGTATTTAAGTAAATGCTCTGTTTATAATAAATTTCTCGGACATTCAGGCCGGTAAATGTTATTTAATACTGTTTATTATAAACAGAGCATTTACTTAAATACTTGTATCTATAACGTTAAACATAAAAATATCTTTAATAAATATAGATAGATAGATAGATATTAGGTTGGTTCAAAAATAATGACGAAATAATGTCGTTTTTCCCGTTAAAAAATACGTCAAAAAACGACATTATTACGTCATTATTTTTGCACCAACCTAATAGATAGGTATCTCTAAATTTGACTGCAATCTGCCGTTAACTAGGGTAAGGCGTGGCTTGCTAATTCTAAACGTCTCTCTGTCAATCATCTAAGAGACCCCTTTTTAATTTCCATGATTATAGCTGATGCTAACCTCCAGGAGAGTGTCTTGTTGTACCTTCTTGGGCAAGCGGTTTTCCGCTAACATAAAGTGAAATGATTATATTGAATCAATTTTTAGGTCTGCCGCTAGGAAAGTCTCTTCACTGTGTCAGGCTCGACATTTTAGCTCGCCCGAATCTATCTTACATATTTATAAGTTTAGCATTCGTCCATATCTAGAACACTGCTGCCACATAACGGTTTTAGAGATTCTTGATAAACTCCAAAAATAATCTGCGATATTATTGGTCCTGACCTGGCATCTCACCTTCAGTCTCTTTCCCACCACCGTAATGTAGCTTCTCTGTGCCTTTTCATTCTGATGGTAATTGTTCTGATGAACCGAAGGTTGCTCAAGCATTGATAATTTCTGACCTAGGACCGGGCGTCCTCGCTCGGGTTCCCCACATTAAAATCGACCTTGTGTCCTATGACGTCTCAGTGAGAAGACAGGGTAAATAATATTTTTCTAGACCTAGACTTTATGAATTTAATTGCAGATTGACAGCAAGGCCCCATGATTTTACAATTGATTAAATGGTTAGATGTAACCGAAAGTTCCATACTAACAGTTTCTTTTCTCGCACTCCTCACATGTGGTATTATCTTCCGGTTTCTTCCTTCCCCAAAATTTAAATGCAATGTCAATTTTTATTTTCTGCCTTCATAATTCTTGTCCTTTTATTATTCTCTCTTTAATAGTAATTTTCCCATACTCTCTAGCAGCCAGTAATCTTGAGTCCGAGTGGCTTTATTGCCTTGCATGGGATTAAATTATTGAATAAATACAATACCTTGTTTATTTAATAATTTTTATACATGATTTTGTATTTGTTCCGTCAGTGGGTAGGTAATCATAAGAGAAAATGGAATGTATTAAATTTGTTTAATAAAGAATTGAAATATATTTCTATTGAAAATCATTTCGAAAGATTTACTGTGTAGGTTCTAATCGATAGAGAAATCACATGAAGAGTGACTGAAATATTTTACGATATTTGTTGAATAAACCATTGAAATACTATTGATTCATTTCGATTTAATTTTTATAAAAGCTTTTAGCATTTTCTGTGTCATCTTAAATGAAAGAAAGAAAGTCTTGATATATTTATATAAACAAAACCACATGCAACGGTTTTCAAAGCGCAAACTAGATGTGGCACAAGGTCGACAAGATGGAGCACCCGGTGAGGATTCAACTCACGACTAAGTTGTAATTAATCTAGCGAGACTAGCTTGCTAACCATTACACCACTTGGAAGTGCCCCAATTCTATCTATAATGATTTACTAAGCGTAGCTCAGATATGGTTCAAGGCCGAAAGTACGAAGCACCCTGTGAGGATCGACCTCACTACTAAGTCGTAATTGATTTAGCGAGACTAGCTCGCTAAACATTACTCCACATCAAAGTGATCCCACCTAATTCTACCTATAACATCACAGGTTACTTTAAAATTTTGTTATATAAATTTTCCTCTTCGTGCGTTTTTTGTTTGTATCATTTAAATAACATTAATTAAGCGAAATTGTAAGAGGAAATAAATAAGCCCTAAAGGCGACCAATACGACGGAAGAGATTATGACACGTCTACCTAGATCAGGCAGGTGTAATAGAATTTCGAATTGAGGGCTTTATGGAAATGGCAAATATTTACACAAATTGTTCTAAAAAAGAAATCGTCAAGCCAAGCACTCTTTTGCCAAGCAATATGACTCATCGTTTTCATACTTGTCCATTATTTATGAGGTGCAGTTTGTTGACAGGGGCCCTTCTCTCGTCTTCTCTCTCTCTGACTCTCTCTCTCTCTCTCTCTCTCTCTCTTTTCGCCACACCCATTTTCACCGATTCCGCTCGACTGATATTTCTGGAGGATCATTTGTTAATCAGATGCTTGCTGATGTGACGTCTTCGAAAACGAAGAAAGATAGTGCCTCAGTCGGGGTCGTCGTCCTGAAGTCTGTTGAGAGTGGCGAGAAAACGTGTTGCTTTTAAAGAATAAACAAATGTGTGGGGTGGATTTGACACAGACATAAGATGGTCTGTGTGGACTTTAAGATTTTTAGGGGGAAGTGGTGGCTAAACAACAGATGTCCATTTTTGTGCATCAAAGGGTAATTTTAAAATTGACCACCTGCTGTCGGCATGAGTAAGGCAAAGAAAGAATATGTAGGAAGATTAATATGTTCCTGAATATAAGAAGGTGTATCAACAAACACGTTGTTGTCTGTTGAATTTTCGTCTATGCAATCAATATCCACCAAATGGATGAAAATGGAGGATTATATTGAAAAAAGAGCATTTTTTTTTTTGTCTATTCGAAGTAGTGGGTTACAGAGTAAGAGACACAGTTTATGCGGATATAACGGATGATAAAGGTTAAAATTAAACTTGAGCAGGTTAAGATTGCAGTGATTGGGAAAGCGTCCTCTTGGGAGTCGATCCACAGAGCAGCGGTTCGTGAGAAGAAGCAAGTAAAATGTTGCTGTTTTATTTACGGTCTCATCGTAATTTCTAATTATTTTGTTATTAAAATTCAAAAATACAAGATTCGAGAGTGATTGAAGGAAGAGTTATATTGAATGAGTTGTTGTATGAATGCAAGAGGATGTGGTAGAAATGGAAGATTATGAGAATAATCAGGATACATTGTTTCCATATATGGTCTATTGTCCCTGCTATTCATCCCGAGATTCTCGACAAAATCCAAAGACGGATCTGCAATGTGATCGGTCCTGACTTGGAATCTTGATTCCAGTTTCTTTTTTACAGACGTGATGTAGCTTCCCTCTGTCTTTTCTATAAATATTTGCATGGCATCTCCTGTGACGAGCTATTGTCACTGGTGGCCTGACTGCATGAAATTCAGCGTGCTACTAGATTGGCATCTAGGTCCCATCCTTCTACTGTTGAAATAGCTAAATACAACCGCCTCTTCTACCGCAACAGTTTCTTCTCTCGTACTTCTCGACAGCGGAACTCCCTTCCACTGACTTGCTTCCCTGATAACTATAATCTTCAAAAATTTAAATGTAATGTCAATCGACATCTTCTGATGCGTTCATCCTCGGCGTATCCCCAATCCTTCTTACACCCAGTTTTTCTCTTACATTCACCCCTTGCATAGTAGTGAGATGTTTAGTAGTTGCTTGGGATGAGATGCTTATAAAAAATTAAAAAAAAAGGTTGAGATTGTTTTTTACAGTAATGTTTACTCTGTACAAGGCGCGGTGACGACTCGAGGTAGAGGATTACGTTAAGAGGCAGTTTATAAGAATAGGAAGGCAAGGTAACAGTTAACCTTAGACTTGAACAGGTTAAGATCGTAGCGTTAGGAAAGCATCCTCTTGGGAGCCACTTCCACAAAGCTGCTGCTCGAGTAGAGCTTAATCTCACCAATGGAATACAAAGAGAATGAGGGTTGTTCGCTAAAATGGGCGTGGCATGTCGTCTTGACCAGAGGAATTTGAGGAACTAAGGAATGTAGTTCGTCTGAACACTTAGCATGGAAATAGCGTTAGAGCAAAAAGAGACTTCCAACGATTCGTCTGTGAGGAACGGTTTGTAGGGTGGGAAATAATTGGCCCTACCCCAAGACACGGAGATACTTTTAAACTCTATCGAGACCAAAATTTTTAAGTGCGAGCAGCCCCAGCCCATATATGGCCTGATCTGGCTCTTAGAAAGGTAGAGGATAATCAGGACTCAGGTATTTTTCCAGTATCTTTCGTGATGGATCGAGTTTCACTTGAGGTCTGGGTTGGCTCCCAACAGGCACTCAAGGCACAGAGCCTCTCTAAGGGAACATCCATTCTTCGTGATTTGTGATAGGTCAAGGCCTGATTGGCCATAATGGAATGCAACTAGTTTGGTTTTCTATATTTACCATTCATCTTTGAAAATGTTCCTTAAATCGCTGGGACTTATTGAGTGAAAAGGGTTACAGCTATTTCATGATAAAATACTGTTTCTCTTACGATTACCAAAGTTAAGCAACGTCGAGCTCAGATATTACTTAGACGAGTAACCATTTTTGGAGAAGCTGATACTGTAAACTTTTGTTTTAAGTGATGTAAGAGATAACGACTCAGAATTGGATGTCGGAGTGCCGAGTTCCATTTCCAAGCAGCATTGCTATATTCGCTTACGCGTTAATACCGCGGGCATCTTGAGGTGGTGTAATGGTTATCAAGCTTGTCTCGCTAGAACAGTTACTAATAAGTAGTGGCTTCGATCCTTACTGGGTTCCCCCTACTTTCGGTCTTGTGCCACATCTAAACTACGCTTGGAAAATCTCTACGCGCAAATATCTTTGGGAAAGTTTTGAATCTATATCTCTTTCGCTCCAGCTATGGTTTAATTAGTAGGACAATTATCAGTAAACCATTATTATCTCCAAAGAAAATTCTTACAATCTAAAAATATTTTGTGAATTTAAAATAACCTGCAAGCGGTTGATAAGCCGTAAAAAAATCAGACATCAATATAGAGAGTAGCTTTCGCATATTTTGGAAGTTTTGATAGCAGAACTCAGACCTCTCTCAAACTTACCCTTCCGTTCTTATTGGAATCAAAGTTTATTATGCATTATTGAAAGATTAAATTGCAAATGACTTTCTGGAGTTTTCAGGTTTTCAATATTTTGACAAATTCTGTGTTCATTATTCCTTCAGTCTTTAGGAATAGAACCAATACCACTGACAGCTAAACACTGCCACAGCATGGTGCTACACCCACTATGCTCTTCTGCGGAAATGGCATTCAAGTTAAAAAGACTCTTTAATATATATCCAAACAGTTCAAATTTGCATTCATCTAGCTGGAATACCTTTGCAAAAGGCTTTTAATTTACTAATTGTGAATTGCAATCGTGTCGCATGAAACGTGCCTAGCAACATTTTTTTTTCTTGCCGGACATTTTTGGGCCATTTTTATGTAGTTGTCTTTTGGCTGTAGACACTGCATAAGAATAACATAGATTGAACAAGGGAGTGTCGAGGAAGTTTCAAGGAAATTGGAGACAAAAAGGACGTTTACATTGTACAATCAGAAAGAGACGGAGGTAAAGAATTTTGTTATAGATGACGAGGAAAGAGAGATTGGATAATTTGAAGCTCTCATGGATATAGTGAAAAAAAGAGGAAAAGAGTGAAGCAACGTCCAGGAACCAAACTTACTAAGCGCTAGAAAGGATAGGAAGTTGTAGAAACCCATGTCCTAGGGGTTTGCAGAAGAAGAAGAAGAAGAAGAAAAAGAAGAAATATAACGCAAGACAGTCAATATTAGGTGAGGTGGGGTGATTTTAGGAGATATAAATCTTAGCTTATTTTTAATTTCTTTCTAAAGGACAAGTGACTGGGTTGCACGTCTTGCAGTCTGCCCTGTGGAGTATGGCGTCACAACGCCATCAGTTGCTGCTCTTGTTTCCGAAGGAATTAGTTTTATAGGATGGAGTTGCTATCCACCCCCAACCGGTTTTGAATTGTTCTTCTCCTAGGCTGGTTACCAAGCAAGGCTAAAGTGTTCCATAAATTTAAGCATTAAGAGATGAATTCATAATTCTCGATGGGTATTTAGGCAAAAGTAATGTCTTCTGGTGGAGTTTGAACTCGACATGCTAATTCCACTTAGTGCACTAATACGCACTCGACTGCACGCTTATCCTGAGGATGTATAAACTAACAACTTTCTCTCTCTCTCTTTCTCCCTATCTCTCTCTTTCTCTCTCCCTCTATATCTCCCTTTTTATCTCCCTATCATAATCTCTCTCTTTCTTCCTATATCTCTGTCTACCTATCTCTTCCTTCCTTTCTCTCTCTCTCTCTCTATCTATCTATATATATATATATATATATATATATATATATATATATATATAGAGAGAGAGAGAGAGAGAGAGATAAATGTGTGTGTGTGTTTGTGTTTGTCTCTGTGTCTGTGTGTGCGTATGTGTTTGTGCATATTGCGTTTTCTTAATGTAGCTATAACACAAAAGAAAAAGAACACATTAAATAATATATATATATATATATATCTGCAGGAGATGCAATATTTAAATGTGTATAAATATTTAATATACATAAAAAATATTTAATATCCAAGCAATAATGACAACACTTATAAATATTTGATATACTTTTTTCCGTTTAACCGTTATATATTAGCGCTTTTCATATATATATATATATATATATATATATATATATATATATATATATATATATATATATATATATATATATATATATACGTGTGGAGAGAGAGAAATAGAAACAGGCTTAGATAGATAGATAGATAGATAGATAGATAGATAGATAGATAGATATTACCATAATGAGATTTTTTAAAGTAAGCTTCATCCTGTACAAGGCCTGGTGGGGTCCACTTAAGGTAGAGAGTTATATTAAGGGGTAGTTTATATGCATGGGAGAGGAAGATAACGGTTGACTGTAGACTTGAACAGGTGAAGAGTGTAGTTATCGGGAAAACATCCTCCTGAGAGTCTGTTCGACACTGTAGTGGTTCGCGTGAAAGAGACTGTTCGAGTGGAACTTACTTCTCACCGATGGAATACGGAGGGAATGAGGGTGGTTCGCTACTATGTAAGTGGCATAGCGTCTTCTTGCCGTGAAGGTCCGATCTGGCGGAACAAAGAAATGTAGTTCGTCCGAATGCTTTCAGTGGACGCTTTTGAACTCTATCAAGACTGGAAAGTATGGTTTGGACAGCTCCCGCCCAAATATGACAGCCGTATTCCACTTTTGACCTGATCTGGCTCTTTTAGAGGTAAAGCATTGTATGAGGAGATAGATACTTACTGGAGCGGTACAGGCAGCCGATCATTTTACCCGCATTTTTAGCGAGGGATCGTATATAAAAGTTTCACTTGAGGTCACGGGTGAGTTTGAAGCCCAATATCATCTCAAGACATGGATCCTCCTCGAGGTTACATTCGTGCATCGTGAATGTCGCTAGTTCGGGATCTGATCGGCGGTGATGGAATGTAAACAGCCACTTATTTTTTTCCACTGGGAAGTTAACATTAGGTCGAAGAGAGGTCAGATGCCAATCTCAGATCGTCAAGAGTTTTAGAGGTGTGCCATTATATCGTCGTATCCTCGGTATAGATGTTTACAAATGACCGGGGTATATTCTTAGATCATTTATTTAAATCAGAAAGAGGGCTGATCTGAGAAGTGAACCCCTGGGGTACACCTATGTTGACCGCCAAGGATTCCGAGGACTGGCCGTTAATAACTTTCTTCAGGGATCTACCAGTTAAGAAAGATTTTTTTTAATAGAGAAAACCCTTCCAGTGATTCCATAGCTGGAGATCTTGTGTAGCAAACCTTTGTGCCACACCTTTTCGAAGACCTTCAAGATATCTAATGCTATGGTCCTTACCGTATGTCAAGCACTTCACCAATTCTGTGTATAATGGAAGTTAGGATGTCAGGTGGTATGTCGGGCTAATCGAAATCCATACTGCTCATCGCACTAGAGGTTGTTACTATCTACATGCTCGACAACCTTCTGGCTGATTAAGGCCTCAAACAGCTTATTGATATATTGAGGAAACTAATGGGTCTATATTGGGAAGGGGGATCGGTCGCCCGCGTTCTTGAAGACCGTGAATACGCTTGCCAACTTCCACAGATGTGTCCTTCAAGCATTGGTTAAATAACTTTGCTAGGATCGGGGATAATCTTGGGTTGATATTTTTAAGGAAGACCACTGGAATTTTGTCTGAGCCAGTGGCTTTTTTTTTTGGAGTGGAGGCTTTTGATAAGTCTAGAGATTTCTCTTACTAACATTAGTATATTACTAGGACTGTGCGCAGTGAGACGTGGGAAGTTCATGAGGGGATGGCCTTTATCATCTAAGGTTGAGTTTGAGGCAAAAATCAAGGCTTGTTTGTTGAGGAGGATATGACCCCAGGACCACTTATAATAATGAATACATCCCCTTTTCGTCGCTTCATAATTTTGTTGGTGTTCTTCTGGAATTCGTGAGATTCAATTTTGACCTTTGAAAATCACGCGTAGCTGTACTTTTCGTTTTCAAGAACTCTGTTAGAGCGATTTCCGGCAGTTTTGAAAGAAGGGCTAGATTACACCGCTCCTTGAAGTAGTGGTTCAGGTGAGCTATTTTTGCTGGTTTTTACTGTATAAAACACACCATTCAAGAAAGATTAGGGCAGTAGTTTGGGGGGCAGTATGTTTGAAGAAGTTTGGGAGATGAGCTTCCGTCATCTCGGACCGAAAGATGATCCAGTCTGCCTTCGCAGATAGATAGATAGATAGATAGATAGATAGATAGATAGATAGATAGATAGATAGATATGAATATATTGAGATAAATATACAGATAAATATAAATCTAATGAGATAGATATAAACATTCTGAGATAGATAGATAGATAGATAGATAGATAGATAGATAGATAGATAGATACGAACATACTGAGTTGGATATATAGATAGATATAAATTGAATGATATAGATAGATAGATAGGAACATACTGAAATAAATAGATAGCTATGAATTGAATGAGATAGATATGAACAGTATATGATAGATATGAATAGTATTAGATAGATAGATAGATAGATAGATAGATAGATAGATAGATGTTCACATACTGAGATCGATAGATAGATAGATAGATATTCACATACTGAGATAGATAGATAGATACATAGATACATAGATAAATAGATAGATAGATAGATAGATAGATAGATAGATAGATAGATAGATGAATATATTGAGATAAATATACTGATAAATATAAATCTAATGAGATAGATATGAACATTCTGAGATCGATAGATAGATAGATAGATATGAACATACTGAAATAGATATATAGATATATGAATTGAATGAGCTCGATATGAATATACTGAGACAGATAGATAGACGGTTAGAAAGATAGGTAACTTGGGATTCATTTTAACTCAACTCATATTATCCTGTGCAATTATGCATTGTATTTATGATGGTTCCAATCTGTGTAAATTCACGGAAGAGTCACTTAAAATGAATTACCAAACAAATGTCAACCATTCAGGGACTGTGACAAAATGGAAGTATGAACTTCTCGATTTCATACTCATTATGATGACAGAAATCTTCTTTATTTCCTGTCTCATCAATAACCAAATATTACGAACAAGAATAACATCCGGACATTACTTGTTTTTGCAGCAATATCGCCTCCCGTTTCAAATAATCAAAAAAGTATCATTATCACTATAGAAAAAATATCCGAACTCTTTAGGGTTGTAATATTTTCCTGTAGCAAAAAGTATTTTGTTGTTCATGACATTCGTCGATGGGATAAACAAAAAAATAAATGTTCAAAATATTTTTGTTTCTTTTTGCTATGATGGTAAATATGAAGATATTTTTCTTAAAAGAAATCCGAGAATAATTTTTAATAAAATGGAATTTCTATATGTACAAGGTAGGACATTGGTAGCTTGTTCTAACAATAACACTTGAGGGGTCCAACTAAACACTCAACGTATATTTAGATTTAAATATTGAGGACATAAGCCCCAAAATAATAATCATATAATGACCTTAGAAGTAAACGAATTTCGCGTACAATTAGAGAAATCAGGATCTTAGCATAATTACTCTATAAATCTATCTATCGATCTAGATAGATAGCTAGTTATCTCATTCCATTCATCCATCTATCTATCTATCTATCTATCTATCTATCTATCTATCTATCTATCCTATTTCCCTCCTCTCTCTGTCGCTTCATACCATTTCATTCTTTATCTATCTATCTATCTATCTATCTATCTATCTATCTATCTATCCTATTTCCCTCCTCTCCCTGTCGCTTCATACCATTTCATTCTTTATCTATCTATCTATCTATCTATCTATCTATCTATCTATCTATCCTATTTCCCTCCTCTCTCTGTCGCTTCATACCATTTCATTCTTTATCTATCTATCTATCTATCTATCTATCTATCTATCTATCCTATTTCCCTCCTCTCTCTGTCGCTTCATACCATTTCATTCTTTATCTATCTATCTATCTATCTATCTATCTATCTATCTATCTATCTATCTATCTATCTATCTATCTATCCTATTTCCCTCCTCTCCCTGTCGCTTCATACCATTTCATTCTTTATCTATCTATCTATCTATCTATCTATCTATCTATCTATCTATCTATCTATCTATCCTATTTCCCTCCTCTCCCTGTCGCTTCATACCATTTCATTCTTTATCTATCTATCTATCTATCTATCTATCTATCTATCTATCTATCTATCTATCTATCTATCCTATTTCCCTCCTCTCCCTGTCGCTTCATACCATTTCATTCTTTATCTATCTATCTATCTATCTATCTATCTATCTATCTATCTATCTATCTATCTATCTGTCTATCTCAGCTTTTCTTTAAGTATGTATTTATGTCTAATCACTAGCTGAGTGATACTGGTAATATGTTACCTAGTACTACTTATCGCATCGTTAGGTTATCGACGACTAAACCGATTCCCCCAACAGGCATGAATGATGAAGAGTGTGGCGAGTCTAGTAGTTAGATGCGAAATATTATCCGGCAAAGGGCGGGTAATGCCCACATGGTTTCAACGGGCATCTAGCATGATGTCTCCTGTGCATATTTTCGTATGTACATATATGTATGTAACATCTAATGAGATGGAAAATGCAAGAAAACCTGCATTTAAAGTGATTACTAGTTATCTTGCCTTGGCTTATCGCTGGGTATTGGAGACTTAGAGTGTATCAACCATATTGCATCAGTATTTGTCAATATAATCCAAAGATGCACAGATGTTACTCCTCTAATCTATGCTCCAATTATTGCCGCCAAAGAAGAAAACATTATGTCTTTTTATGCAGGTCTTGGAGATGATATAATATTAAACCTAAAAGAAGAGAAATGGATAGTCCTTGTATACTTTAATGCAAGACTATTGAAAGAACATGAAACCTCTCAGCCCCTACAGCATTAGAAAGATGAACAGCAATTGATTACATCTACTTGAATATCTCTATTTCGTTGCAATCAGTAATAGGTTATTTCGTCAAATAGAGCAGAATGAGGTTATACAGATTCAGCCCAGATCTAAGAGTTATTTAATAGATTTTATCTTAACGAAGAGGAAGGACATTGGAAATGTCTGTAATGTTCATGTTCTACGTAGTGCCGAATGCGATTACAAATTGGTTCGAGGAAAATTCAAGCTGCGTATCCGGATGATTCGGATGAATGGGATGAAGGTTCCCAAAATGTCTTGATGTATCCAAACCGATACAGTTAAAAGCTCGGACAGCTTTAGCTGACAGGGTGAACAATCTTACTTTTGATGATACATGGGAAGTTTTTTTTTTTTTTTTTTTTTTTAAAAAACACAAGAATATCATGTAGTTGAACTGTTGTATTTTGTCACAAAACATCATAAAGATTGGTTTGATGATAACCATAATAATATTAAGGTGTTTGTCAAAATCAAACACTCCCCCTTTCATCATTTTTCTGTTAAGCAGTTCATCAGAAAACCGTCCGGCTGTGGAACGAATTCTTAAAGAATGCAAAGCAATCCGTCAACGTGAGCGCAGGGAGATGAAAAATAACCGACGATGTAACATCTCGAAAAAAAAAAATTCAAAGTGATTCCTTCAAGCATGCCAAGGACTTCGTGTTGTCTTTTCATCCTAATGCATTTCATGCTATTCCGCTGAAATCTCTCGATAGCCAAACAACTATTAATGATCCCAAAGGCATAGATTGACGATGTAGTGAATATTTCACAAAACTGTTATTCATCCATCTACATTTGATGACCCAGCCATAGATAATTTCCTACAGAATCGCTTACCTCATCTGTCAAATTTTCAAGAGGCAAAACTCGAGAGCAAGCAAATCAACATCGGCAGGGCACGTTCAACTTGATGGTATTGCCGTGAAATTACTGTGTTTTAGTGAGACTGTATTGCTTCAGCTATTTTTAACTTGATCACCCTGATCAGGGAACACACTATTCTGCCTCGGGATTAGATCAATGTAATCCTGGTTTCAATCTTTAAAGGCAAATCTTCAAAATATTTGTGTGTTAGCTACCGAGAATACCCTTTCGTGATTCAGCTGCTAAGGTCTTTGCAAAGATCGTGTTGAATAGGCTACTAACCGGTATATACATTCTAGTTATTCCAGAATCACATTGTTGTTTTTAGGGTGGATAGGATTACTATGGATAGAATTTTCTCGGTAAGGTAGCTGCAGGAGAAATACATTGAACATCAGGTACCACTGTACTAGGCTTCGTAGATTTAACCATGGTTTTTCAGACCACAAATCGTTAATACCTTGTAGAAGATTATTAGTAAGACTGGTTGTCTCCCACTTTTGTCAACTTTGGGAAACAGCTACATGAAGGCTTACCTCACGTTCAACGTCTGACTTTCAGATTAGATTGCAGTTGTGAATGGGATACAGCAAGGTGACATTTTTGCACCAACGCTTTCTCAGATTACTATGCTGTGCTCACGTCGCAGGCCTTCGAGGACTGTGAGACAAGAGTTTCATTGAGATCTAGAACCAGGAAGAGTGTTCAGTATGATATGGTTCTCACCCAAATCCAAGAACTTTCGGGTCTGATCCGAGATTTGATCTTTGCTGATGATACAGACTTTGTAGCGCATTGGAGGAAGATTTGTAACTCTTGATCAATCGTTTCTCTGCCACTTGTGATACTTTTGGACGGAGGATTAGCCTGAGTGAGACGAATATAATGTTTACAGCTCCACCTGTCGTGTCCTACAATGAACCTGAATCCTTTTAAAAAATACTACGCTGAATGTTGCTGACACTTTCCCATACTTTGGATGTACCCTATCAAAAGATGGTGCCCTGAATGACAAGATTTTTTCACGTATACAGAAAGCAAGTGTTTCATTTGGTAAATTATAAAGTAGAGTTTGCTCAGATAGAGGCATTCCCTACATGCAAGCCACCAATCTTCCACTGGCTGGCATTCCACTAGCGTTTACCACTGGTAGATGGCCTAAGTTCTGGACGTTCTGTAATGACCATCACCGAGGAAAACAGTGATCGTGTTCACAATAAGGTGATGGTTGCCTGAAAACCGACTATAAATCAAGTAGCCAAAGCTATTAGCATACTCCATGAGGGAGTTGAGAATATTCTGCAGAATGAACTTGGCATGACGAAGGTTTCTGCTCGGAGGATGTCATTTCTACCTGATCAAAAGCCTCAATAAATCATCCACCTTAACATACCACAGGAAAATCTGACATTGTTTAAAGCAGATACAATGTTTTCTTTGAACGTTTCCTAACCGAGGATGATGGTTGGGTTCATCAATTTGAGCTGAAGACCATATAGAGAATCCATGCAGTGGAAACACCTCTCCTCTTTAAAAGGGCCACATCATCAATGGAGAGTATTATACCAACTTGCTGGGACTGTTACGAAAGGCTATCAAGACCAAATGCCCAGGAAAACTGACGAAAGGGGTTTTGTTCCATCAAGACAATCCTCCAGCTCTTGGTTTCAGTGGCTACTGTGTGTGACTGTGGCATTGAATTGGTTGATCCCCACTTCCTTATCATCTGTTTCGCCAACATGAAAAAAATAGTTGGCTGAGAACCAGTATAGCAATGATGACGATGTCATATCTGCTGTTGATGAATATTTTGACCAACAGGATGAACATTCTTTGAACAGCCAAATGACAGCTTATCTGGAAAGAAACAATGCGGTTATTAATAAGAAGAGTTGAAATGAATGCATGCAAGATTTCACAGCTCTAGCATCACTCCTTCATATTCAGCCTTAGAACTTTTCAGCACACCCTCGTACCTGGAAAGAAACAATGCGGTTATTAATAAGAAGAGTTGAAATTAATGCATGCAAGATTTCACAGCTCTAGCATCACTCCTTCATAGTCAGCCTTAGAACTTTTCAGCACACCCTCGTACCTGGAAAGAAACAATGCGGTTATTAATAAGAAGAGTTGAAATTAATATCTGCAAGATTTCACAGCTCTAGCATCACTTCTTAGTTAGACTATGAACTTTTCATCCTTTCCACTTAGCTGAAAAGAAATAATCGATTTATCAATAAGATTTGAAATTAATTCCTGCAAGTTTTTACGCCTCCAATATCATTCCTTCATAGTTAACCTATCAATTTTTCATTCTACCCTCTTACCTGAACCCCCACCCAAAAAAAACAAAAAAACAACGTTGTTATTAAAAAAAAAGAGTTGAAATTAATGCCTGCAAGATTTACACTCCTTTATAGTCAGCTTATAAAGTTTTCAACCCCACCCACCCACGTAAATACGATATATAGGTCGAAATTTTAAAGGTATTGCGCACTCAAGAATAGATATATCCTATTTAGGGCGCTTAAAATTACTTTATTATTTTTAGGTGCTTAAAATTACTTTAAATTAAGGCCAGCTCTTATAACAGTGCTACTTCTACATTTCAAAACACTTTATAAATTCCTCTTTGGTGATCGCCATCAGCTGATTTGTGTTAATTTTTTGAATAAGCCAAAATTGTATGGATCCGAATTTAGGTCATAGGTGAATCAGCCAACATGAAAGATGCGATATTTTACTAAGATATACCTGTATGTGACCTGAATAGCCTACACCCTCAGTCATTGTGAGTGTGATGGTCGCCCTGTATACAAATTCACACAATGGCCTTATGAAGACAAACCAAACAGAAGAGTATCTGTTCAGACATGCGTAGGAATATCCTAAAGAATTGAACGACAACTTTGATCAAAGTCACGCAACCTTTTCTGGAGCTATCCGAAGTTGATAGATATTTGACAAAGAGACCTAGTATCTATCACTTTGGTAACGCGGTCGTTGTGCAACTAAAAACTAACCTCGAGCTATCTTCAAAAATATTTATGAAGATATCTCGAGGTATGTTTTTTTTTTTTTTTTTTTTAAATCGGTATCACCTCATGTAAGGCATCAAAAGCCAGTAAGACACAAGGACTTGCGGGATGTGGAAGAGTTATGAACAGAAGCATTAATAATACATGGGAAGAGTAATCATTGACATTGGATTTACATTTTTTAAAAATCAAAGTTGGCTGGAAATCATTGTGCCAGAAGTGAGTTCCACAAGTGAGAAGCACAACGGTAAATTGATCAGATCTCGACGTCAGTTTTGTACTGCGCCTAAATTCAAAAAGTCTATGTACCATAGCAAAGAGCACATCAAAATAATTAACATGAAAGTATTTATAGAAAAGACACAGAGGGGCGACCTTACTGCTGTGGAGGAAGTAACTGAAGCTGATTCACTAAACGAGAACCAATAATATTGCTGATTCTTTTGGGATTTTATCAAAGATCGCAAGGCAAATAGCAAGAGCACCGGACCATATGTGGCATCAATGTTCTAAGCATGAACGCATGGCAGACTTATAGATATGTAAGATAGATTCTGAAGAGGAAAATTGCCTCGCATGACACAGGGAACCAACTTCCTTTGCAGCTGACCTAACAATGGATTAAATATACTCTTTCCACTTGATGTAAGCCGAGAACGTTAGCCTGAGAGGGCACAACGACTCATTTTCCTAGAGGTTAACATCAGCCATGGAGTCTCTCAGATGATAAATCGGGAGAAGCTTAGTTTTGGAGGCGTTAAAATTAACAAGCCATCTTTTGCCCCAGTTAACGACGGACTTGAGGACGTTTTGGACATCGGCTGTAATTTTGACCTTTTCGGACTGATCATCCTTACTATCGAGGCAAGCTTAAATTGTGGTCCCATCAGTATAGACAGAAAGATGAAAGCTGGTGCTCTCGGGGAGGTCATTAATGAAAATTAAAAACAGAGCAGGACTAGGGATGAAATTATCGTAAAGACATTTTACAAGATTAAAGTTTACAAATTTTTATTGAAGACGCTTACTGCTGAAATATAACCTCAGATATTTCCCTTGAGGTTCACTGATCGATATTCCTGTGTCAGAATTGACTACGATAATTTATTGATCCTGTAGTTGTGCTCGACTCTCGAGCTAATCCCATAGACTGATGTCAGTATTGTGAATTTTCATCCTCATTCATTTTTAATGAATCCTAAACAATATTCGAAATAGAATGATCTTGATAAATACCTGGTTTTCAGCAATCTTTGCGTGACCAAGAACGAGATGTGGATGGTCAGCGACGTTTCGTGTAAAAACCGAAGAAACAAACACGTCTCCCCCTGATCATAAAATAATGACAGACTCGAACAGCAGATGAGAAAGAGTTTTCTTTCCGGCAGAAGCCTGGCTGCAATGTTTATTTGATGAGGAACGAAATTGAGTGAGACATGCCCTGAAAACAATGACTTATTAACAAACCGACTAGATAATGTCCTTTGGGGCACAGGCCGGAAGTTGTTGAAAGGCTGATCATCCATCAAGTCAACTTCCGGTGTATTCTTTATCGTCTCGGCCGCTTCCGTTTGTTCGTCGGCTTTATTTGGTTCAGCAGTTTAAATGTTATTTCTGATTTCTCTTCAGTTTTCTTTAGAATGGCAAAACGCGCAGCGGTAGGAATGGTAACGAGAAAGAGATATAAGCACTCCGCACCCATCCTTCTCATACATACATATATATATATATATATATATATATATATATATATGTGTGTGTGTGTGTGTGTGTGTGTGTGTGTGTGTGTGTGTGTGTGTGTTATATTGTTTAAAATTTTCTATAATTATAAAAGAAGCGTGTTCAATATGGGGAATTGTAACGCATCTGCATCGCATTTGCTACTCTATTTGTCCAATTTTATTTGGGGGCCACGTAGAAGCGTTTCTCCCATAAGCCATTTGTTTACTTTTAGCAACATAGACCTTGTGGCCAACAAGCTGTAATTCAGTTGAACTCCAATACGTAGGTACTAGTATATATACTAATATATATATTTGCCCTGTCTAACCACATCGAGCACTATTATGTTTACACCTCATGTATAAATTTGATGACTATTTATCTGCTTACCCGCGTATGCACAACAGCACGCGCGTATACGCTTGCTTGACTGATAGTTTGATTTATCTGTTATAATTATCTATATATCTATATATATTGTCTGGCTCACTAGGTGAGCCAGACAAACCTACCTAGGTTTCACCTAAACGGATCGTCAGGGAAAGAATGGCTAACGAGGCAAAGAGAAACGCATATTTATAGGCGATAGCTAAAATTATACCACATGACCAAAGAACCACAAACACAACACCTGAGTGGGTGGTTGGGGGGGGGGTAAATGTTTATTCAACAAAAATGGGGGAGAGAGGAGAAAAAATAAATAAATTAAAAAAATATAAATTAAAAAACGAATTAAAACGAACAATAAGGTGGAATGACAAACGGGAAAACGTCTAATTTAGTAGCCAAGATTTTTTATGTCTACATACGTTAAGGATTTCAGTTTTGGAGTTTAATAGCTGGTTAGGTTGATCATATAAAGCTATGGCTAATTTCTCCTCTGTACATAATTTACAAAATTTATGGCCTGCTTTATATTTGGGGCATTTTTTTAATATTTCTCATTTAAGGATGGGGTCTATATTATCTTGTTTGGTTTTCCATACATAAGTAGATAGCGCGGTACTATGTTTAATTTTTTCGTTTTTAAAACTACTCGTGTGGTTATATCTTTTTTTAAATTTATCCTGAGTAGCACCTATGTATATTTTAGGGTTAGGATCCTCGCTATCTTTGTAAATTTTCACTTAGTAAACCACGCATTCTTGCTGGCATTTTTCCTGTAATGGGCAGATGTTTTTGTTTCTATAATTACAAGTAGGAGGATTACTGCGTGGATTATTCCTAGTTTTTTTCTTATTCAACCCATTTATTATATTCCCTACGTTAGGCATGCAACAATAACTAAGTTTTACATTGTTTTTATTGAATATTTCATGTAACTCAGTTTTTTGGGGGGAAATGTTGCTCTAATATGTCAAAAAATATTTTGCCAATTTTTGTTTTTACCGCTAAATTAAAAGGAGGATTGAACCACAAAATCTTTCTTTGCCTATTGTTACGTTTATTCTGAGTACTGTTGTGGTTATTTATATTAATATATTCCAGTTTATTTTTATGTCCACTCTTAAATAGGGCTTCCTCATAACTTGTTTTATTGGCCTCAAAAATGTCTCTATTGGAGGAATTAGGAGAAAGTCTATAGCCAATATTTTTTGGAATATTCCTTATGATATGGGCTGGGTGGTTAGATTTTATGTTTAAATATTGGGGTTCTTGGTTTTCTTTTTTATACGGGGATATTGTGCCATTTTGTAAATTCAACGTAATATATAGATAGTTGGTGATTTTCAAATTAGTTTCTATTTTTTTTTATTAATAATAATAATAATAATAATAATAATAATAATAATAATAATTGAAATGATAAATATAATAAATTGAAATAAAAGTTTGTAGACTTATATCCAAACTCCGAAATGCGAAGAAATCACTTCGCCCCTGTCAGAAGAAAGATAAATCGCTACATATAAGTGTATTGTTAAGATTTAGTTAAGCGTTGCTTTTAAAAGGAAATCAATCACATTACAATATTAATGAAGTCGGGGTACAATTTTAGCAACAGGAGATCCAGAAATGAGACCGACACAGAAAGAAAACCTTATAAAATCCTAAAAAACATAACAAGGGAAAGCGTAAAGAAAGGACTAACCATAAATTGTAAAAAAAAAATAACAAAAAAACAAACAAACAAACAAGAAAAACAAAACAAAACAAAAAACAGAATATACAGGACGAGGAAAAAGTCGGGCAAAATAAGGGATTAATTGATTGATCAGGCTTTCAATGTCTAATTGTTTAAATATCTTCTTATTTTTTGGGGGCCATTTGAAATCAGTTGTTTTTTTAGACACGCCCAAGAAATATAAAGAAAGACTTAAATATGAATGCAGTAAAATGACAGAGGAAACTCTTCAAATGAGTTAATGAATCAGGCAGGTACAGAATTGAAATGTGTTTTGAAAAAGAAGGAGGACATTTTGAAAAGCACATATAACAATTAAGTAAACAGTAAAAAAAACTTTCACGTGTAATTAAAATTTTAATAAATTATCCCTATGGTGAGCAACTTTTGCATCAACTGTATATATATATATTATTGATTATTATTTATGTATTATTGATTTACGTTTCCACACTCTCGCAACTTATCTATCTACCTTTCAGCTTGTTCTTTATCTATCTATCTATCTATCTATTAGGTTGGTGCAAAAATAATGTCGTTTTCTAACATAGGTTACTATGTGAGAAAACGATATTATTTTTGCACCAAACTAATATCTATCAATCTATAGTGCGTGTGTGTGTGTGGATTTCAGTTTGTTCTTGGAATATTTTCTGTGGTTCCATTTGAAATCAGTTGTTTATCAGAGGGCACCCAATAAATATTGAGGAACTTAAAGACAGAATTAAATATGAAAAATGACAGAGGAAAACTCTCCGACATGTTAATGAATCAAGCAGGCAGAGAATTGAAGAAAAAAGAGGATATTTTGAACAGTACATATAACAATTAAATAACACAAGAGTCATTGTCGTTCTCACGAGAACTAAAGACATTGATCAAACTTGTCAGTAATGGTCATACTCGTTTACTGAGTGAGGCAAAAGTCACGCACCATAGGAGCCAATCGATAGGTCACCGAAATCACTAAACCTGGCACCCTTTGATTTTTTTTTCTGTTGGGCCATTTGAAATCACTTCTTTATCCGACGCGCCCAAGAAATATTGAGGAACTTAAAGAAAGAATTGAATGCAGTAAAATGACAGAGGAAATTCTCTGACGTGTTAATGAATAAGACAGACACAAAACTGAAATGTCTTTTGAAAAAGGAGGAGGACATTTTGAACAGTACGTATAACAATTAAATAACTATAAAATAAAATTTTCATGTGTAATTATATTTTTAATAAATGACCTCTATGGTACGTGACTTTTGCTTTACTCTGTATATAACAGCTGGGGACGGTAAACTTCACAGTTAAACTTCTTGCATCATCCTGTTGTCATTTCCCTTATCTGATAACATTTTGTTTAAATTTCTAGAATGAGCAGTTTATGGACTATTGTCCTTACATCTGTTATTCCTATAACAAAATCTCGGCTGTTTTGCCCTTCCACCGTCATCGAGTGAATGTTGATCCGGTTAAATGACAAGGAATTCAGATGAAATATACCTGAAGACGGTCACGAGACCAGAAACACGTGTAGTGTAACATTATGTAAAACAAAGCATAATATTTTTTTCTAAATAAATCTACATTACAACCAAAAACGTTTACGGCACCTCTCTTCTCTTCTTTTTAATATACATATTTTTCTCTCGTTGGAACCACTACAACCTCTTTCTTCTATATATATATATATATATATATATATATATATATATACACACGCGCGCGCGCAAACACACTTGTGGATCTTAAAGAATTAAATATGAATGCAGTAAAATGACAGAGGAAACTCTCCGACGTGTTAATGAATCAGGCAGGTACGGAATTGAAATGTGTTTTGAAAAAGGAGGAGGACATTTTGAACAGTACATATATCAATTAAATAATTAGTAAATAAATTTTTCATGTGTAATTATACCTTCAATAAATTCTTCTTCTGGTGCGTGACTTTTGTCTTACATTGCACAGAAAAACAAAACTGCGTATGGCGCGGGCTAGGAAGTAGAGGTATCAAAATCAAACAAGTAAAGAAGTTTAAATAAATGTGGCACAAAAATCTGGAGGCGCATTGGCATGAAGAATTAAACCTGACAGAAGTTAAGCAATGTGTTAACGAACGGGAAAAAATTCAAAAATAAAGAAAACAGAAGAAAAATGACGAGTAAGATCAGTCCTAGTAAGGAGACAAAAACTGCTTAGACTTGCAACGGATGAGAAGTTGCAGAAAAAAACAATAATCATCCATGTCCTGAATGGACACGGTATGAAGCAGACTATCATACTCGCCTCTAACCAACAGCGAAGCTCTCTACAGCAGTTTTGATCGGAGCTTAATTATTCAAGATATCAAAATCAAACAAATCCAAAGGTGCAATGGGATATCCAAAGTGCCTTCCAAAAGCTAAGCAGAGTATTAAGAAACAGAAATACTTCTCTAGAAACAAGAAAAACAGTGCTAAATTGTCACAGAATATCGGACCTCTTAAATGGCAATGGATGCTGGACAATCTCCTCAAAGATGAAGAGGAGACTTGAAGCAATAGAAATGTAGTTTTACAGAAGGATGATAACATGGACCGAATATGTGAGCAACTACGATGTTTTAGAAAAAAATGGATGTAAAAAGGAAACTTGACATCAGGAAGAAACAGTTGAAATTTCTCGAAAGAAGAAAGAGGGCTTGGAAAATCTGATACTCACAGGACAGATTGAAGGCAAGGTAGACAGAGGAAACAACACATAAGGAAATTAATAATCTGGAATAAATGGACGGAGGATCATTGTTTAGAAAGACAAAAATTATTAAGCTAGAAAGGACAGGAAATCGTGGAGAGCTATGATCGTCTATGTCCTAAAGGGGCACAACACATAGAAGAAGACAAGTCTACAGGTTAAAGGCTTTCGATATAGATCCAGCTTACTACACTGGTGATGATCGGCTGGACTATAAAGCTTTTCTAAGCGTAACTTAGACGTGGCACAAGGCCAATAAATTGGAGCACCAGTGAAAATCGAACACACTACTCAGTTATAGTTAATCTAGTGAGACAAGCTTTTTAATCATTACAGTACCCCATTCGAAGTACTCCAAAGAGATTTTCCATCCTAGCTATGATGTGGCACAAGGACGATAATATGGAGCACTCAGTGAGAATCCAACTCACCACTAAGTCGTAACTGATCTAACGAGACAAGCTTGCTAACCATTACAGTGCCCCATTCGATGTGCCCCAAAATGATGAATAACGTAGCTTAGATGTGGCAGAAGGCTGAAGTACGTAGCACTCATTGAGGATCGAACTCACTACTCAGTCGTAATTGATCTAGTGAGACAAGCTTGCTAACCATCTCACCGGAGTGCCGTACAATTTACTAAGCGTAGCTTCAATATGGCACGAGGCCAAAAGTATAAGGCGCCCAATGAAGGTCGATCCCACTACTAAGTCGTAACTGATCCAGTGTGATAAGCTTGCTAACCATTACACCACGTCGAAATGTCCCACAATTTACACAGGGTAGCTTCGATATGGCACAAGGCCAAAAGTATGGGGTACCCAGTAGGGGTCCAACTCACTACTCAGTCGTAATTGATCTAACGAAACAAGCGTTGATAAGTATTACGCAACGTCAAAGTGTACTGATCGTCCGGACTATATATGGTTATTATCCAAATCTTCGGTGAAATTAAAGCATGAAATTGCTTCCCCAAAGGAAAAATAACGAAGAGAAGATAATAAAGTATTTTTCTCTGAGAGAAGTGTGAGTGATGTGTGAAATATCAGGTAATTCACGGGAAACGCTAGTCATGTTAGAAATCATTTGAATTTAAATTTTAACAGCAAACCTATTTGTCTGTTAAATCTAAATTTGCTCATGCTTGCGTGGCACCTATGGCCAGAATGCAGAAGATCCTGTTTTACTGAGCATGCACATTAGCTTTAAACTTAGACCAAATCCTGGCGTCTCCAATTTCCTTCTTTTATATTTTCAATTTGAAAGTTGCCGAGACGTCGCCTTCACTACGAAGTCACAATTCGCCCCGTTGACAGCAGGGAGTAGCACGTTTAATTTTTCGCCCAGCAAACCAAATGATTTACGTTTATTGTAGCGAAATCCTCCATTTTCTTTTCCTTTTTTTTTTTTCGCATTCGGGTAATTAAAACTACCCTCAGATTATTTTCTCGGTTTTATCTTATTTTTTTTTTTATTTTATTTTAAATCTGAAAACCGTTTTCTATAAATTACCAGTTGATATTTCTGTAACAATGTCTGGGCTAGGTTAGAGAAAAAAACCTCACAAAACCGTTTCTCTTTTGTAAGTTTTCGCCAATCGGACTTGCCGTTCGCTACTTTGAATTATTTGTATATGAAACGTATAATCTGAACTATTGGTATTTCTTTCGTATGGCACATGGCTATTAACATTTAGGAAGATTGTGCAGCACCAATTTAAAAAAAAGAGGAGGTTTACTTGTCTAGAAAATCAGTAGGCAATTTTGTTTTTAAATAATGAACATAAAATTAAGAAAACTGAAAAATAAATGGGTAAACGAACGAGAGAAATTGTGGTAAAAAAAGGAAGGAAAAAAGAACTGGAAGGAAATAGGAAATATTAAAACTGAAAGAAAATGAAAGAGAAAAAGAAAGAATATAACTGAGATGAATAATGAAAGAGAACGAAATTCCGAAGAAGAAATAAAAATGAATGAATGAAAAATAAAGATAGAAAACCGTTAGTGTAGTATGGTATGCAAATTAGAGAGACAAGTATAAATAGAGAACAACTAGCGAACATAGGGAACAAGTATACCTAGCTAACTCAGTTCCTATTCTGGACACAGAGAACTGTACTACGACTACTACAACTCAGAGAGATATGTAAAACATAAAAATGGCGCCGCGGAAAGGATCATTAAAGTCGCTGGAGGACCCAGAACACATAGAAACATGGATAAGAACTTTTGATGCATTTGCAACGAAAGAAAAGTTATGGTACAGAAAGAATAAAGAGGCGAATCTAGAAGAAGCAAGTTTCCTTATACAAAAAGGACACAACACGTCTATACTTGAGAAAAAGGGACAACATATATTGGCACATGCAGATCAGTCCAGAAGTAGAAACGAACAGGATGACGTAGAAATGGAAGATCAAGAACAAGAAGAGACAGAAAGTTACACAAGAGGAACAGAGCAGGAAATGAAAGAAAGTGAGAATGAAAAGACAGATGAGTATGAAGAAGAAAATGAAGAGAGACCATTAAAGAGAAAAGAAAGACCAGAGGAAGGACAACACAACACGAAAATAATCAGGAAGAGTAAAAAGAAAAAAAAAAGGTATACGACCTCTCCGATTCAGGGAGGTGTAGTATCGCATGCAAATTAGATAGACAAGTATAAATAGAGTACATCTGACGCTATACTTAGCAAACCCGGTTGCTATTCAGGACACGGAGAACTGTACTACGACTACTGCTACGCAGAGAGAAATGCAAAACATAACAGTTAGGAAAATAAATAAAGATTCAAAAGAGAATCAGTAGAAAAATACAAAGAGAAAAGAAGAAAGAAAGAGAAAGGAAAAACAAAACATTAGAAGAAATAAATCGAGACGGAAAGAAACAG
The DNA here is from genome assembly GCA_963932145.1 of Acanthosepion lycidas. Lineage (NCBI taxonomy): Eukaryota > Metazoa > Mollusca > Cephalopoda > Sepiida > Sepiidae > Acanthosepion > Acanthosepion lycidas. The sequence goes on from OZ010605.1 coordinate 36,170,110, forward strand.
AAGACAAATCACTAAAATAAATAAAAGAAAGAAAAGAAGAAAAAAAAAGGAAAATGAAAGAGATGGAAATTTCTAAGAGAAAATAAATGGAGAAAGCGAGGAAAAGAAAGAGATCTGTTGAAAGAAATACACGGGGAAAGAAAACGAGAGAAAACGCGAGAAGAAAGAAAGAAAGAAAGAAAGAGAAGAAAGGAAAGAAAGGAAAGAAAAGAAAGAAAAGAAAGAAAGAAAGAGAAGTAAGAAAGAAAGAGAAGAAAGAAAGAAAGAAAAAAGAGAAGAAACAGAAGTAAGAAAGAAAGAGAAGAAAGAAAGAAAAAAGAAAGAGAGAGAAGAAAGAAAGAGAAGAAAGAGAAGAAAGAAAGAAAGAAAAAAGAAAGAAAGAAAGAAAGAAAGAAAGAGAAGAAAGAAAGAGAAGAAAGAAAGAAAGAGAAGAAAGAAAGAAAGAAAGAAAGAAAGAAAAAAGAAAGAAAGTGAAGAAAGAAAGAAAGAAAGAGAAGAAAGAAAGAAAGAAAAAAGAAAGAAAGAGAAGAAAGAAAGAAAAAAGAAAGAAAGAGAAGAAAGAAAGAAAGAAAGAAAGAAAAAAGAAAGAAAGAAAAAGAAAGAAAGAGAAGAAAGAAAAGAAAGAAAGAAAGAAAGAAAAAGAAAGAAAGAGAAGAAAGAAAGAAAGAAAGAAAGAAAGAGAAGAAAGAAAGAAAGAGAAGAAAGAAAGAAAAAAGAAAGAAAGAGAAGAAAGAAAGAAAGAAAGAAAGAAAGAAAGAAAGAAAGAAAAAAGAAAGAAAGAGAAGAAAGAGAAGAAAGAAAGAAAGAAAGAAAGAAAGAAAGAAAAAGAAAGAAAGAGAAGAAAGAAAGAAAAAAGAAAGAAAGAAGAAAGAAAGAAAGAGAAGAAAGAAAGAAAGAAAGAGAAGAAAGAAAGAAAGAGAAGAAAGAAAGAAAGAAAGAAAGAGAAGAAAGAAAGAGAAGAAATTAATTGCAAAAAAGAAAAATACTAAAAGAGAAAGAAATTCACACGAAAAAATTAAAAAAAAAAAAAGTAAAAAAAAGAAAAAAAAACTCCAAAAGGCGTGGATACAGTAAAAGAGAAAGAAAGAATGAAAAACTCTTTCCGCAAAGTTATAAATCCTCGATCTTTGCATTGGTTGAAAATGATAATTGAAAAAGCGAAGCAAACAACACGATTCTCTACTCTTTACGGCCTTCACGTTGTCGGGTAATGTTTAACGAAACATTGTTACAAGTACTAAATGAGTTACGTTTTCAGCCTTCTTCCACACTAAGTTAATTTTAGTAAATAATTAACGACAAGAGCGGTTAGACTTAAATACGATTTTGTGAAGACCTCGCGTTTGATGCCCTCTTCCAGATTATGCTATCTAATATTTATTACTCAACGATTTTTTGTTCAACTTGATATATTGATTCATTCATTTTCTACGATTTATCAATCCTCTGTCGGTTATTTAAAGCCAGAAAATAGTTTTACATTGTAAGAATTTTCTTCAAGATAATGTTTTAGGGATACAAGTCTTACTAATTAACCCATAGCTCGAGGGAGAAAGGGATGGATTTATACATTTCTGAATGCACGTAACTGAAAATAATGGACACGACTATAATTAGAGCTCGTTTCTTCGATTAACAGCTCCGAGCCATTATGCATTACACCACTCGCACATCCACGCTTGCTGCACTTGGTATTTCCAACCGTTCACTCATTTAAGTATAGACCAGGCTCGACGTAGCTTAACTTCGATGATCGTTCAACTTATTTTAGTGGCTGAGATAGTTAAACTTTGTTGTCGGTTTTGGGGTCCAGGTAAAGAGTCAAGCGTCCATTGCATATTGATTCTCAGACTAACGATTTCAGCTGGCATGAAATGGAGAGAGTATATTGAATCAACTGCTAAGTCTTCAGCTAAGAAAGTTGATTCACTACGTCGTACAAGACAACTTTTCTTGCCAGAATCTATCTTACATATTTATAAGTTTACCACTCATCCATGCTTCGAATATTGTTGGCACATCTGGTTTGGTGTTACTGCTACATATTTAGAGATTCTTGATAAAATCCAAAGAAGAATTTTTTAAAGCAATTCATCCCAAGCAAGGCTGGAGTACCACTGGTATGGAAGGGGTTACAGAGGATTGAGAACAAGAGTAAAGAGGCGTCTTTGAGGAAAGGATACTGAGAAAGACGGGGAACAAGCTCAGGGTGTCAGATGTCGACTGACATTACACTTTAATATTTGAAGATTATAGTCATCGTGGAGGCAAGTAAGGGGAAGAGAGTTTCACAACTGGGAAGTGCGGGAGAAGAAGCTGTTTGAGAAGAAAAGAAAATTACATTTAAAAGTTTTGGTAGTGAAAAGGTGGGACCGAGATGACAGACTGGTAGCTCGTTTAAATTCATGTAGGCCGGGAAACAGCGAAAGTAGATCGTTGTAACAGTTTCCGTGAAAATATTTGTAGAAGAGACAGAGGGAAGCCACGGCACGTCTGTGGGATAGTGATTGTAGACTAGATGCCAGATCAGGAACTATCATCTTGCATATTCGTCTCTGGATTTTGTCAAGAGCCTCGAGGCGTGCAGCGGGAGCACCAAACCAAATATGACAGCAATACTCCATGCAAGGACGGATGGTCGATTTATATATTTGAAAGATGAACTCAGATGAGAAAAATTTACTTGCACGCTACAGAGGGCTATCTTTCCTTGCGGTAGAATGTTCTTGGTTCTGACCTGGCATCTCCGTTTCACTCCTTTTGCCATCGCCATAATATATCTTCATTGTGCCTTTTCTATAAATACTATCATGGTAATTGTTCTGATGAACTTTCCGCTAGGATACCAACATTTTATGAATTCAAACGCAGTACTACATTGGCGGCATGGTCTCATCATTTTACAGTTGAATTGGCTAGATGTAACCTTAATATATATGCTAAAAGTTTCTTCTATCACACTTTCCTCTTATGGAACACTCTTTCGGCTTCTTGCTTCCCAATCAACTTTGATCTTTAAAAAATGAAGAATATTGTTAATCGTTAACTTCAGTCTTCTAAATTCCTTATTTCTTTTATTTTCCTATCACGTTAATAGTATTTTTCTCATATTCGCTAACCCCTTGCGTCCTAGTAGCTTTATTGCCTTGATTGTCTTGAAATGATTTTAAAAAATGACACCAGTAGTCGTTGCATGAGGAGAGTTCAAAAGGTAAAGATTTTGAAGGCTGATTTTCAAGGTAGGCAATATTTATCCTATGATGCATACATCTGTGCTCTGCTTACTAATCGGATAATTAAAACATAGCAATGTAAACTGAATATTTTTCACCAAGATTGTACGAGTTCTATTGTCTTATCTTCAGCACATTCTGGTTGGTTAAAAGGTTTTGATGTAAATAGTAAAAAAAAAAATACGAAATCGGTCCGAAATCTCTTTGACAACAACTCGATTCTGAAATTCAAAAAGAGGTTATCATTGACTCATCTGCAAAACGCCTTTGCTAGAAGCGACAATAAAGAGGCCTAGAGTGGACACACAATTCACCACACCTTAACCTTCGCTTTATCAAACTCATAAATATTAAATTGCAAGTCTATCAACTTTTCTATTGCGTTTGAGCTGTCATATCAATGGCGACTGAATATACCAACTTACACCAAAACAGACAGTTGTTTTACACACACACACACCCACACACACCCACACATATATACACACCCACCCACACATACACACATATATACATACATATATATATATATATATATATATATATATATATATATATATATATATATAGATAGATAGATAGATAGATAGATAATATTAGTGATAATATTAGTAGTCGATATTAATTTTGTCAAATTTTCTCAATTACACAGCGGCCCTTTCTGTAAATGTCCTTCAATTGTAATTTCCCCCACCCCATCTCTCTCCCCCACCACTTATTTCCTTTTCTCTCCCTCCCTCTTATTCTGATCTTTAACATTAGATCGTCTATTGTGTGTGTATGTCACCAGGAAATGTATCTTTAATGTACTAGACATCCGACAACATTCATATTTCACCCTTCCACCTACCTCTAGTTAAAAAAAACCCTCTCTGTTAAGTTTTAATCTCCCACCTTCTCTCGCATGTTACCTCTCTCTTTAGCTCTAACATTCGTCCCACACTCTCATACTTACACCCTCTCTAAATTCTATTTTTATTTCCGGAGTTGTTCTTTTCTGTTTTCTTTTTGAATTTGTAGGTCTGATGAATTGGATCGTATTTACGATTTCAATGGAATAAATTATGACCATGGAATATTAGTGTTTAAGCCTTATATATATATATATATATATATATATATATATATATATATACAAATATAGACAACTAGACTCGTCTCGAAAAACCCTCGAATTCTTGATTTGCAAATAATCAAATCAATCTCGAGGGAAAAAAAGGTTTTAAAAAAAGAAAGAGCTACAAACATGAACTTCTGCCGAAAAAAATTGCACAGATGCAGGTCTGAAGCCCAAAGAAAAAACCCCGATACGAGTAAACAACTAACTAACAAAAGAGCTCAATAGAACTGTAGAGCAGACCTAGATAAACCTAGTGAGCCAGACAAACCTACCCAGGTTTCACCTAAACGGATCGTCAGGGAAAGAATATATATATATATATATATATATATATATATATATATATATATATATATATATATATATATATATATATATATATATCCCTTCCTCCACCAAAACAGACTGTTATAGATATAGATATAGATAATATTAGTGGTAAATATAAACATACATATGCAAAATATATATACATACATGCATAAACATACATATATATATTTTGAATAAGAAAATTCCAAGAGGACAGAATAAAAAAGGCTTAAACACTAATATTCCATGGTCATGTTTAAGCCTTTTTATTATATCCTTACTCTGTCCTGGACATTGAGTTCTACCTGGATTCTATCCTCTTGGAATTTTTTATTAAAAAAAAATTACATGTACGTGTATGCACCTATTTATATATATTTAGATATTTTGCATATATATGTGTATATTTACCACTTATATTATATATATATATATATATATATATATATATATATATATATATATATATATATATATATATATATATATATATATATATATATATGCATATTTCTACGTTTATATATACGTATATATATGTATATTTATTAATATATATTTCTTAGCACTATCTAACCAGATTGAGCACTGTTTTATTTACACCTTAAAGTAAATTTAGTAAATATTTATTTGCTTACCTGTGTATACACGATAACGCGCTTATACTGTAGGTAATATCTAGTTATTTGATTTACCCATCTCTATACCTATATATATATATATATATATATATATATATATATATATATATATATAGTCATTCACAAACAGCCTGTTTTGCAGTATCGCAGCTCATCAGCGTGACTGCACATCCGATTGCCTCAAGCCGGGTTGGAAACTCAACCGATTTGATATCATTCAGAGACTCTCAGCCGTAGGAATGAAGTTTTCTTTTATTAATCCGACATATTTTAATGGGTATACATATATTGAGTAGATGTTTTTTTTTTTTTTATTTATTAAACAGTATTTATTTTTTCTCATACCGGCTGAATATTTGAAAAATTTTATTAGAAAAATATGCCGTAGGGCGCATATCTTTCAAACGTAATTTCTCAAATATTCAGTCCGGCAGATGGAAATAAATAAGAAAACTGTTTAATAAATAAATAGATAAATAAATAAAAACAGACCATCTACACAAATATGGGTATTCATGAAAAATAACGTTTAAACAGTAAATTCATTTATATTTATATTTATATTTATATATATATATATATATATATATATATATATATATATATATATATATATATATATATATATATATATATATATATATCCTCACTGGATTAGGTGAAAGGTTGTAGCTGATCTAGTTTGAATTAGCTGTAAGATAAACAAGGAAATATCAATTTATGAAGAAATGATTCGTATAGTGATGAATAGTTGATGGGCAAAGTATGCAAACATCTTACTCTCGATTTTAAAATTAAAAAAAAAAAAAACAATTGTATGGGGTAATCGTGTGTCCTATAGCTAATGAGCCTCTTCCAGTTATATGAAATGGATTAAATCCGACAAATAGATATTTATATATGAAAAGACTATATATATAAATGAGATAACGATATATATTTTTATATATCAAGAACAGTATTGACGAAATTCTATGAAAAAGTGGAAAAAGGTTACTTGATACGTTTCATACTTCGGGACTTCATTTAAACTTTTTATACTTTTTCCTCAAATTTCCTCATTATCTATCTATCTATCTCTATCTCTCTCTCGCTCTCTCTCTCTCTCTCTCTCTCTCTCTCTCTCTCTCTCTATATATATATATATATATATATATATATATATTAGGTTGGTGCAAAAATAATTTCGTTTTCTCACATAGTAACTTATGTTAGAAAACTAAATTATTTTTGCACCAACCTAATATATATATATATATATATATATATATAATGGAAACAGACAACATTAAAGTTCCATTGGTTATAATTTATTTATCTTTTTTTGTTTTACATTCTCTTTGGTGGAAATTGTGGCTTCGTACACCAACGTTTTCTGTCACGCAAACTCATATATATATATATATATATATATATATATATATATATATATATATATATATATATATATATATATATAATGACCTTCCTGCTCTCATCAGCTCTCACCTCTTTGTATATGCTGATGACACAACTATTTACTCCTGTCTTAATACGTAAGTTTGATTAGTTTGATTAAGTGAAATTGGGATGTAAATGACTTCTAATCTTTTATTGTATGGGACAAGCGGAAACCTTTGTTAATATTGACACCTAAACGCGAAACTATTCTCTTTTAATCATCGTAGAGAACATTTCTGAACTTCTATCAGTATGGCTAATCTTAACCTCCAGGAGCATGACTCGTTTCGCTGTCTCGGACTAACGTTTTCGACAGACATGACGTGAGAAGATTCTATTGAATCCATTAGTTAGTCAAATGCTAAGAAAATTTGTTAACTATGTCGTGTTAGACAATGTTTCTCGTCAGAATCTCTCTTAGATTTTTTTTTTTCAAGTTTTGCTTTGAATATTGCTACCACATTTCGTCTGGTGCTTCTCGTATATATCTAGAGATTCTTAATAAAATATCTCTTCTTAATAGTAGTTTTATCATATTCTTTAACACTCAGTAACCACTTTCGATCTCATGCTTTGACTACGTTGAATGGAATGAAATTATATATATATATATATATATATATATATATATATATATATATATATCATTGAATACGATAGACATTGTGATTTTATTTAGTTTTTTTATACATTTTCTTATGAGATCAAATATTTTTTTTCTTTTTCAGAGGATAAATTATATAAAAACTGTCCGAATGTTCTTTTTATCCGAGCGCTTTCGGCTATACATTTAGACATTTTCTTATTTAATTGTTAAAATATGTAATCCTTGAAAATAGAGCCTGTCTCCTCTGAATGTTAAGGTTCACTTTAATACATACACACACACACACACACACACACACACATATATATATATATATATATATATATATGTGTGTGTGTGTGTGTGTGTGTGTGCGTGCGTGTGTGTAAATATTTCATAGATATTATTTATATATTATATATGCGCGGTACTTATTGGAAAGCGCTCAATATCTATATTTAGTTGCGTTGATGTGAGTTTGTTATCCTGGGGTTCACGCTCTTTGCGATCGTCAGACAATAGATAGATAGATAGATAGATAGATAGATAGATAGATAGAGAGAGAGAGAGAGATAGATAGATAGATAGATAGATAGATAGATAGATAGATAGATAGATAGATAGATAGATAGATAG
>OZ010605.1:36180577-36200577 GCA_963932145.1 Acanthosepion lycidas
TCACGTTTTTTTTTCGTGGCCTAAAGCCTCGCAATACAGTAGTAAATCATTGTAAATAAATGTAAATCCAGTATATATGTATGTGTATTTTATTTTTAAGTCACTATATAAGTTTAGATAAAGTTTTAAAAGTTAAATCCGGAGTACGTTGGTTCAGGGACAATTACTTGGAGGTTTTATTGTATTTGTGTGTGTGTGTGTATATATATATATATATATATATATATATATATATATATATATATATATATATATATATATATATATATATATATATATACACACACACACACACACACATATATATATATATATATATATATATGTGTGTGTGTGTGTGTGTATGTGTTTATACAAACAAGCACACAGAGTCACACACACACACACACACACACATATATATATATATATATATATATATATATATATATATATATATATATTTATAAGGTATGGTATATTTATTGGTACATGATACAGAATAAATATTACATATTTTTAAAATTCACTCATCTTCATTCTTTTAATTGTTTGTTATTGTACTTATTGTACTAAAACTTTGCGTAAAATTGCGTAAAAATTATCGCCGAAATCAATCGCAGTAATGAAAACTTCAGGATTGCGAGTCTGGATCCAGTCCTAAATAATTTTAATTTTACTCACAGGGTCTGCCTTTGTTCCAAAAGGAAAGGAGTAAAGTTGAAAAAGCGTGACACCATTCGCATTTATTATATAAATATAATAATATATTGCTCAAGTTTGTATTGAGCACTTTTTTAAAAGTAAGTGCTACGGACAGCAGAATTATATATATATATATATATATATATATATATATATATATATATATATATATATATATATATATATTGCTGGTGTTGATAAAAGAGTGCTTGATACAATAAAATAGAGCTATTAAGTATATATTCATAAATATGCATATTATCTCTCACTGATAGCAGCACTCGGAGTTTCATGCACAACGCAGTCTTCAGGTGCTGAATATAAACGGATAATTACGTAATCTAAATTTTAATAAAAATATCTGGTTACCGTAATGTTAGTGCAGTTATATTTTATACTGGGATTACAGTTTTTTTTTTTTAATTTATATGTATTGAACATTTAAATCATATACGATTTATATGCATATATATATATATATATATATATATATATATATATATATATGTATATATATATATATATATATATATATATATATATATATATATATATATATATATATATATATTTCAGAATAGCCAATATTGATTTTTTTTTAATTTTTTTATTAAGCCTAAAGGGAGATTACTGGCTCTTTTTCAAAAATAAACTATAATTTACATTGAAAATTTATTTGGATCAGCATATTTGAGGAGATATTTATTAATATTTTTTTCCTCCATGTAACCATCAATTCATTTCTTTTGTTTAATAAGCTAAGGCTATTTAAGTTGTTTTTTGATAACCCAATTTTCAACAAGACATAAATTATCTTTCACATTGTACGAATTGTCTCTTGCTACAATATACCACGCAATAATGTGTGTATTACCACCATTTATTAAATGCCGAAAATGTTTTAAGAGACCAGTGTTATGTATTTTATATTGCCTAAAAACATTTGATGATAGTTGAAACGAAATTTTCAAGGATTTTCAGTGGAAACACCATAAAATTTAACATCGTTGCCGGAATGTATGGCAGCTCGCTAGATAATCTAACTTGGACAGATTATGTAAATTATGTTTGTTATCATTTTTTTTTTTGTTTATTAAAGAACTAGTAATCTCCCTTTATGCTTAATATAAAAAATAAAAAAGTTTTTATTCACTACTCTAAAATAATTTTTCTTTTTACATATGTATGTAAATCTCGGTTGTTTTAAATGCCAAATATATATATATATATATTTAAATTATTCTTACCTACAAATACAAGAAACATCTTCATAGACAAATTTAAACTAACACTAAACAAATCATAACCTCAAACATATTATCAGTCATACATTGACCATTTAAGGGGCATATCATATTTTCCGGTAGTTATATTTATTTCTTAAAAGATTTAGTATGTTGTCTACGGTTGAAATGTATTTGCGTGAAATAATATTATGTTGCGATATTGATTCATCGATGTTACTAACGCAGCTGTAACTGAAGTTAACATTATCTTTGTTGAAAATCTCTTATTATTAGTGCTTATGAATTAAATTTAGGAAAATTCTTCCGATATTAGATATTTGGGCATTACATTTTGATTAAAAGGTGGATTAAACCATATGATGTTACGCTTCCGGTGTTTTTGTGAATTTTTACCTTTGTTTTTTTTTATATATATACTCTAAATTCACTTTATGGTTGCTTAGTTCTAAAGCGTTTATATATTTAATTTTATTATTATCATCAAATATTTGCTTATTACTGAAGTTAGTAGATAATCTAAATTGGACAGATTATGTAAATTATGTTTTTTGTCGTTTTTGTTTGAAAAAAAAAAAAAAGAACCAGTAATCTCTCTTTATGCTTAATATAAAAAAATAAAAAAGTTATTATTCACTACATTAAAATAATTTTTCTTTTTACATATATATATATATAAATCTCGGTTGTTTTGAATGCCAAATATATATTTTTTAAATTATTCTTACCTACAAATACAAGAAACATCTTCATAGACAAATTTAAACTAGGACTAAACAAATCATAACCTCACACATATAAGAACCCAATACACACATTATGACTGAGCACACTAACTAGACTGCACATACGAACACAACATGGCGAAGGAATATGTATACATATACTAACAAAAACACAGACACAATACACAAAAATGGCAATAGGTTTAAAAAGATACAGAGGTCATAAATAGGTAAGAACAATGAACTCCTACCTCCTCCCTTTTTTCTGCCCAATCCTAAATTTTTTGTTACTCCTTAAGCAGAAGAAGACTTCTAAAAGTCTAAGAAAATTTACATTACAACTACACACAAAAGACAATGATTAAACATGGAAAAACATACGGAAAAAAAAATTAATTCCATTAAATATAACCACTCTTCGCCTGATGGAAGCCGCAAGCCCCGAAACCAGTGTAGCAAAAATTTTATGGAAAATAAAGTATGATATATATTTTTAAAACTCTGCATTATAAATAACACCGTTTGCGGCTTCTCTCTTCTCTTTAATATATATATATATATATATATATATATATATATATATATATATATATATATGTGTATAAATTTCGCTTGCAGATGGAAAAGAGCTTACTTTAATTCAATTTAATTCAAATAATTGTATTGAGGTTTTCGGCTCTTGTTTTGAAACATGAGAACTCTTATGTAACGTATTGGAATCATATTTTTAAATAAATAATTATATTTATGCTCTACTTTCGTATCGAGCAGTATTTTTTAAAAATAATAGCAAAAATACTAAAGAACTTTGGATTATTTACCTAACCAGTTCTTTCCTATTTTCTATATATTTTCTTACACACACACACACACACACACACACACACACACACACACACACACACACACACACACACATATATATATATATATATATATATATATATATATATGCAGTTTAGTGCTAGCAGCAAGCAGAAATATTTCTCCTCCCGATGATGGCCATTTCGGCCGAAACTAGTCGAGGAATCTAAATGGAATAATAATAAAAAAAACGAAAGAATATTAATCTACAACCCAGTGTGTCTGAAGATTTTAATTTTTTTATTTTTTTATTGTTCAATATATATATATATATATATATATATATATATATATATAACACAACGGATACATTTTTAGTGAAATCTGATAAAACAGGAAACTTCTATAAAATAACGACAAGGCACTACACCGATCTAATTAATAAGGATTTACATAAGAACTATAAAAAGGCAAATAATAGAAACCTCAACATGGCGAAAAATATTAATACTAGCAGTAAAAAAATCACAGACAAGCTGAAAATTAGAGATAGAGTAGGTCAACTAAATGAAAGAGAGTGCTATATAACTTTAAAGGACCACAAACCAGATTTCGAGGATAATCCGATTACAAAGATAATAAACTCAACGAGACCTGAGAGCGGAAAAATTAGTAAAAAGATCCTTGAAAGGGTAAATCAACAAATTAAAAAAAAACAGGCCTGGATTAATACCAAAGACATGACTAACTGGTTTGCTGATATGAAGGAGAAAACGAACTGTACACTAATGCAGTTTGATATTGAAAATTATTATCAATCAATATCTAAAGAACTGTTCATGAATGCATTGAACTTTGCTACCCAGTACAGAGATATTACTGAAGAAAAAAAGAGCATTATTGTAAATGCGAAAAAATCGGTACTGATACATAAAGGTGAGCAATGGATAAAGAATTCATATGACCACTTTGACATCACAATGGGATCACTAGACTCAGCCGAGTTTTCTGATCCTATAGGTCTTTTTATATTATACAATATCACAGCGTTAATTAATATTAAATTAATATAACTGACATTGGTTTATACAGTTTGAAGAACAAATTAGGACAAAATTTCCTTGCATTAATAGTTAAGCACTTTCCTAGGGAAAGTAAAGTAAGTACTATTTAAAAAAAAAATACACTAAAATTAAGTTACAGCTGTACTGAAAACTTAGAAAAAATATTAAGAAACATAATGCTAATATCTTCAATAAACATTTAGAACAAAACCAAAGAAATTTAGACAATAAAAAAACAAAAAAAAAAAACAGATAAAGATAAACAAAAATTATGTAACTGTAGAAATCCTCATAACTGTCCTCTACAAAATAAATGTCGCACGGAATCATTAGTATACCAATGCAATATCTCATCTATTAAGAATCCCAAAAACATAAAAATCTATATAGGTTGCACAAGCCATGAGTTCAAAAAGTGGTTCAATCAACATCAAACTTCATTTAGGATAAATAAATACAGAAATCAGACATCCTTTTCAAAATATTTCTGGCACTTAAATGAATCCAATAAAACACTTACAGTAAAATGGAAATTAATAAGAAAAGCTAGAATATGTAAGTCATTAAATGACCCATGTCCTTTGTGCATACATGAAAAACTATATATTACTAAGTTTATAAAAATAAAAATTTACATTATCAGAGAATTGAAATAGCTATTCTTTGCCGACATTGTCAAAAAATTTCCTTAAACAGTATTTAAAAAACAAAAACAAAATGGGAGTTGGTAATAAACATAATGATATTTGATATGAAATTATTTAAATAATTATTTACATTATTCGGAGTATTGTCCTCATCTTTGTCGCCATATTTATCACAACGTTTCGACCGTTGTACGCTACGGCCTTCTTCAGGGGGTTGGAATTTCGAATTTATTTCGCTCACTGGGGTAGACTGTTCTAGTTCCACGTGTCATGTTTGATGGATGTCAGTTATCAGTTATCTCCTGCTAATTTCCTTCTGAAAGTTCTCCACTGCCTTAACCGGGTATTGAACTCACACTCTTTGGGTCTGTCACTGGATCTAACCAACGCCTTTATCCACTGTGCCAGGTGTCCTTGAGGACATATATAAATTCATCTGGGTATGAATTTCTGGGTATTATAAACCTAATGTCTTCAGCAACCATTTTTACCAGTGCTCATATTGCAATTTTTGCTGTTATCACATCATGTTTTTACCAGAGCTCATATTGCAATTTTGTTGTTGTCATTGCTTTTCTCTGGCACTCCTTATTACTGGTTCCCATATTGTATTTATTTCTATGCTTGGTCGGCTCAGGGGATTTTTGTGGCCTAGCATAAATATGGCGGCAAAGATGAGGACAATAGTCCGAATAATATAAATAATGTACATTATACCTCATCTCAGAAATATAGACAATTTAAGTAATTCTATTACATTTACTTGTTTAAAGTAGAAATATAGTCTATTAGTAATTAAAAGTAAAAAATATTTTAAAATTGTAGTTAGATAAAACGTATTCTAACCCAAACAACCCATGATAGAATCTTTAAGCATACAAGTACGAAAAAAATGCCGAAAAACATTTTGCCGTTAAAAGAAAAGACGACATGCTTTTAACAGATGTCAAAATTCGTTGAAAAATACACCCCTATCCTCCCTAAACTTAACCTCTTTTTCGAACGTAACTCATAATTGATACAACAATAGTTAATAAAAATGAACACGCTACTGCCCCTGTGTGAATGATTGGATTTCTCTGTATCCTTGGAAACAGGAAATTATAAATTTAAATATGCGTTTAAAACTCAGTAAATTTAAAAATAAGTTTCTTCCAAAATTCGCTTGAAGATGAAACGGAACTAATGCTTTTAATTTAATTATATAATTAAATTTGAAGTTTGTACTTCAGTTTTTGAAACATGGTTATTACTGTGTAGCGAAGAATCCATATTTTAAATCAGTTAATTTATAATATTTATAATATATATTATATATATTTATATTTATATTATTTTATGCTCTGTAAATTTACATTGACCACTGTTTTGTAAAAATAAAAATTATCAATAAGAACACCGGATTATATATCTTACTGTTCTTTCTTTACACACACACACACACACATATATATATATATATGTTGCTTATTTTGATAGAAATTTTTCACTTCATCAAGTTTTATTGAAACCACAAAGTTGTTTTTTAACAAATCTTGTAATTTTCTATCCTTTATTCTACAAAATAACAGGTGTTAGCTTCAGGTGTGGCTAAAAATGATCTGTCCATTTTCTTTCTTTCTTTCTCCACACACACACACATATATTTGTTAAAATTGTACAAGCATCAATGGTGTTTATAAGCACGTTAATTGAACTGAGATGTTATGGTTTTCAGATTCTAGGAAAACTTTTATGTAATTGCTGTTTTCATCAATTCGTTTGATCTTTAGAACGTTATAAATTTAAATCCTATTTTGACCGCTTTGAAGATGTCGTTTTAAAAACTATTTGCGTATATTCAGCCTATATGGTTTAAAATAAAACTTGTCTGTGGTGATCAATAAAACCACCTTCTAAAATCATATATATATATACACATGTAGTCTGGCTGTTGGTTCTAAGAACTGAGCTGCTTGACACTCATACGTCGAAAATGACGGTAGAGTCCTGTATATATATATATATATATATATATATATATATATATATATATATGTGTGTGTGTGTGTGTGTGTGTGTGTGTGTGTATGCAATATATCTTCATGCAAGCAAGTTTGAATAATGTAGACTTATTATGTCTATTTTTATTTTATTCCTCTTAAATTCACGGATTAATTTCTTAGTGCTGTTACACAACTGAGTAAGAAACACGCCGTAGTTTTAGACTGTTCTTTTACTTTTCAAAGTACGTTCAACCTCATCCAAGCTCATTTTCGGGTTTAATTGCCAAGACACAAATTAATGTAGTTGATATTTGTGATATTTTGGGGTGGGGAAATGCGCATGAAACGCATTCCATAATTTATTACAATTTACGTTAAGACTATGTACGAAAGGTAACTTAGTTTTTATTGTTAATGTTTAAAAAATACTAACCCGAAATTCTTTAAAAAAAATTAACACATTTTTTACAATTTGAGCATCCCAAACCATTGTCTTTATAGACATTTTAAAACATTTTGCTATAATCATTAAATTTATTTAGTGTTGGCTTTTTTTATGTAGAGCGTTTTGCGAATTTGAAGTTTTTTTGTTTTGTTTTTTCATGTTGGAGTATACTTGTATTGTGAATTAATATTCATCTAAAACGTGAATGTGAACAGGAATACTTCTCTAAATAACACTAAACATATCAATCTACTATACTACAATCAAATACACTCTAACCACAAACAAGTTGAAAAAATCCTAAAACAAATCACATAAGTACTAATATCACATAAGTACTAATATATCCCCCACTGAACTTAGTAAAAAATATAAATTTAGTTATATACAATACTAAATTTAATATAACCAACTTAATCATTCGCAACAACTCTTCTCCGTCAACTAATGTTTTGGAAAAGACCACAGAGCCAACATGTGTTTTATGCTATAATCAGCTTCAGTTACATTTTCTGCGATGTGATGTGATGAACAGGGGTATAGCCAGGCAAAGTGCCACCCGGGGCCCGTATTCATAATGGCGACCCTTATTTTTAGAGGAAAAATATATATGAAATAGCCTTAATGGCGCTGATTAGTACTTGAAAAACAAATTCAAAATTAACTGAACAAACATATTTTAACTTTTCGAGCTTTTGTAGAAGTAAAGTTACTAATAACTTGGTTAAAGTCTATCTTCTTCACGGTTTCATGTTCAATTGAAATGAGGGACAAATTGGATAAGCGATCTTGCGATATACTCGATCTCGTGACTGTTAATGAACTTCAGTTTTAAAAACTTCTCTCTACAGTAGCAACAGAAACTATGAGCGTCAAAATCAGCCGTAGAGAAATCCCAATATTTGGCACACTTTCATAAACTTGATAAATCCATCTCAGTCATTCGATAGCCGATAATTTAGTAATAATGGTCATGTCACGTTCCACTTTGGAAGCTGCCGCTAAAATTCGCGAAGTCGAAGAACTTCCAAATGCAGCTTAAATACGTCTAAGTCAGGACCGTATTCGCAACTGAGAATTTAAAATTTTTGCTCCAACTCGCCTTCAGTATCTTCCAGGATTGCTTGCAATGATAATCCAGCGAAGTCAGTTTGCAGATGAGACACGGTGTCAAATCGTACTTCCAGCTAATTTACAAGTCAATCATAATATTCGTAAAGTGTTTGACATCCATCATCTTCCATTTCCCCTGGACGCTTTCTCTTTCTTCTAATTTGCTTTTCCATTTCCCCGCACTTTGCTTTACTTTGATTAACCGATTCAGACACCAGTCTGTCCCTGTTTTGGTTAAAGAAAATGTTGGTTGAATCCATGTCGGTTACACAGACATCCAGATCAATACCAGGTTCTTGAAGATTCTTTTGGATTAGATTTGTCCTAGAATTTCTTCCCAGTAAAACAAATGTTACATGAAGGGGAAATTTTCAATTGAAAGCAAAATGATTTGTGCATCCCTTCTCGTTTGAAGATTTTCTGAAGCTGAGGTTAATGAATCGAGGGCCTGAATCGCTCCTTGAAATCCAGTTTTCACTGCAGGAATAGCTTCGCAACGTGTACGCCAACGGGTGGTTATCAAATTCTTTATCATGTTCTTTACATGCGAAGATAAAACTTCCCACCGGTGATTGGAAGAGGAGGAAAATGTATAGAGTCTCTCAATCATTCTGAGAAATATAATAGTGCATTCGCAGCTGAGGCATGGACACCGCATAAATTCAGCAAAGGATTGGAACATGGCACAAATTTAGCTTTCCTATTTATGTTTTGTAGAAAGGTTGAACTCCAGCCATACTAACCGCATTGTCAAATCCTATCCCTCTACATGTTTTGAAATCAAGTTGTCTTTCTCCAGTCAATCCAAAACCATCTTCTTTATATCATAAACTGTCTTCTCATGTTCAGTGATAAAAAGAAATGATTCCTGCACCTCCACTTCTTTGTCTTCAACAACGACATACCGACAAATGGAACTCATCTGATCAATATGAGAAACGTCCTGCGTGCTGTCTAGTATGATCGCAAAATAATTGGCTTTTCGAATTCGATCCAATATATTTTCCTTTACGTGGTTTCCCAAGATATGAATGAATTCATTTTAGATTTTCGGTGACAAGTACCGCCAGTTATCATTTACTTCTTTCAAGTAATGCTTTCCAAGAACAGGATCATAGTTGCTCATAAGTTTAACAAGTTCTATAAAGTTACTTTTATTAGAACTATATCTCTCTTCTCGATGACCTTTAAAAGGCAGGTTTCTTCGTCAGAAACTTCACGACATCAAGCAAAAACCTGTCTCCAAACCTGTCTTTCTTTCATAGTTTGTTCTTGTAATTTACTGTCAAGGTTTTTAACATTATTAAAGGTCATTTACCACATCTTCCATTCTTTGAAAGCACTTTGGTGGTCAGACGAATTTTCATGTTCAGGCATTTTTGAATTAAAATTTTTGAATTAAACTTCCAGAACTTTTGAAAAACTGGATTTCATTCTTGACTTGATTTTCGTTGCTCTGTCTTCAGGAAGAAACAAAGATATCTATAATTCAGTTTTTAAAACTGAAGTTCATTAACAGTCACGAGATCGAGTATATCGCAAGATCGCTTATCCAATTTGTCCCTCATTTCAATTGAACATTAAACCGTGAAGAAGATAGACTTTAACCAAGTTATTAGTAACTTTACTTCTACAAAAGCTATATTCTATCTATAGAAACAATAAAGAGCATTGTTCATCTTTGAGTACAGCAACCATGATCTCAAAATAGTCTCTCCATTTTCCATAGTTTTTTTTTAAACCAGTATTGTAGCATTATTTTTGGACTATGTTTCCCCTGTCTTACAGTCGGAGCAAACGGTCCATCTTTGTTTTGAAACTTTTTGGGTGCGAAAGTTACAAGATCAACAAGCATCTGCTCTGAGCAAGTTCATGTCCAATATTTGATGTGTTCATACACAGCAAACTCTGTGTTTCCTGTTCTACTTCTTTATTTCCGGTAACTTCATCAGTTCTTTCTTCATATTAAAACATGTCCTTACTGCTTGCACTGGAGCTCTCTTCCTTTGCCACATCAACATTATCACCTTCAATTTCTTTAACAATGTTAATTCCTGTAGGAAATTCTTTTTCAACTTTTATTTCTATATTTGTCTCAATCACATTCGAATTTTCTCCATGTTCCTCTCACTCCAAGTTTTTATGTACATTCAGCATCCTCGTCTTTGCATGTTGATTTAGCTACATATTTCTTCAGTAAGAAAACATTTAAAAATTAAGCACGTTTTCTTTCCTCGCGTTCTCTGGTAGCTTTCAATTTGCGGCATGAAGCCGCACTTCTCAGTTTTTTGCCGCTTACTCATTCTAATCGATGAAAAAATATGAAAAAGAAACATATAGAAAAACGGTATAGGGAATTTTTATTCATTGTAATAAGATACAATTTGGCACAAGGCTGAAAATGGGGCTGTAACAATAGAAGTAAATAGTTGCAGGAGTCTATTCTAAACAGCGAGTAATTGTTTAAATCTTTTCATGAATTCAATTTTTAAAATTTTTCTTATGAATTTTTCTTTCCCCTTTTATTTCATTCTTATATTCAATAAAATAATATAAAATTTAATCCATAGTAATAGTCGTAATAAAAATAACTGAACATTGAACATTTGTATTAAAAAATCATTAAAATTTTATAAAAAAATTTCACCTCTGATACTTGCATTAAACATATTTTGCTGGCGTATACGTTTTTAATCTAACGGCGTTATGAAAAATGGTAATGAAACTAAACTATTAAAGACATATATATTTAATAACAATTTATTAATTTCCATCAGTTCAGCCGGTTATTTAAAATAATATTTGTGTTTTATAATTATTATGGTGTCCACCCTTTTCTGATATAAATGGACTAGTCCTGCTGCCATAAAATAGCCACAGTCAGTCAGGGATGTCTGAAGGTAGAGAAACAGGGTGGAAAGTACATAGACGCTGTGATTGAGTTGACGTTAGAAGTCAGTTACAAAGACGCCCGACTCTAAGGAAGTTTACTTCGAGACTGTATATAGCGAACTTTGATTAATACTAACCGGCGTTCCTGGATTTTACTAACAGCATTACCTTTTGTATTTTGTGTAAATACATTTAATTTCTTAGCTTAAATACTTGCGTTTGTCATTTATTGGAGACGGATTTTTCACGCGGAATCCACAACAACTTGGCGAACGAGGATTCGAAACTCACACGGAAAGAAAAACTTTTCGTACGTCTAACAACAAACAACTTGGCGAACACACGCGGAAAAACTAATCAACAGAAGAAAAATCCTTCCCTCGTCGTTCAACAACAAATTAGCGACAAACAATTTCGAGGAGTAATAATACATAAAATTGAGTTATCATGGAAGATTTTAAAAATATGTTGGTAGAACTGATAAAGCACCAAAATGAGCAACAATTACAAATGCAGAAATACCAAAATGATTAACAGTTACAGCTACAAGAAAAATGGCCAAAGCAAATATTACAAACGCAAAATGAAAATCAAGATAGACAAACAGAACTCCAGGAACTAATATTGAAAATAGCGGGCAGCAAGCAATTGGATATTGAAAAAGCAAATTTTTCGCAAGACGCAGTGTGGAATACCATAAAGATCTTCAAATATTCTCTAGATGAGGACAAATTTTGGAGATTACTTCAGAAGACATGAAGACATCTTTAACATAGACTGTCAAAATTGGACAGAAGCAAAAAAGCTACGTCTATTGCTTAGAAAATTAGGAGCTGAAGAATATACAAAGTTCGTGGATTATATCTTGCCAAAAAAGACGAACGAATTAAAATTTGACGAAGCAGTGACATGTCTTAAAGAACTCTTCAACCCCAAAACATCACTCTTCCATGGGAGGTGGAAATGCCTTAACCTGGTAAAGGGCGATAATGTGGATTATTCCACGTTTGCCGCAATCGTAAATAAACATTGTGACGACTTCAAACTAGAGGAATTAACACCGGACAATTTTAAATGTCTCATCTTTGTTCAAGGGCTAGTTTCTACAAAAGATAGCGAAATGCGTAGAAGAATGCTTGCAAAATTACAAAATGAACCGGGTCTAACATAACAGCAATTATCGGAAGATTGCCAGAGATGTTTAAACATAAAGAAAGACGCAAGGGACATTGAAGAATCAGCTGTTTCTCATATACGTAAGTTAAATAAGTCTACGTTCTTCACCCTCCCCGGAAAGAAAACTAAAATTTTACGACAATGAAAAAAGATTCTCACCCTCCCCAGAAAGAAAAATAAAATATTATGTTAAGAGAAAAAATACAGCATGCAGGACAAATTATGACGGATATCGAAACAAATATAAGCCCCCTCCATCAGCATGTTATCGATGTGGAGGATTACATTGGAACAAGGATTGCCGCTTCAGATATAAAAACTGTCATGAATGTGGAAAAAAGGCCACAAGGCATCCCAATGTAGAAATAGAAATGATACTAATAGAATAAGAGCTACAAGAATGAATAATAACACCAATGTAAGGAAATATGTAGAACTGGAAATTTTAAACAAAAAGATTAAATTACAACTGGATTCGGGTTCCGACCTCACGATAATCAACTTACAGACAGGGAAAAAACTCAACAGACCTACCATGTTACACACTCAAAAAATTGCCAAGTCGGTTACAGGCAAACGAATAAAATTTGAGGGAGAAATAATAGTGAATGTTAAATTTCACGGCAAAACAAAAAAACTTAAGATATACGTCATGAAAGATACTGAAAATTTAGTAGGTATCGACTGGATGCAGAAATTCAACGTTTGGTACCTACCTATCAACTCGTTTTGCAAAAAGTTAGGTTGAACCATCAGATACCATAAAATTGAAGTAAGAATTATACAAGCAATTTCCTGAGGTATTTTCAAGTGGGTTGGGACGATGCAACAAATTTAAGGCCAAAATAGAATTAAAAGAAAACGTCCAACCAATTTTCAGAAAGAAGCGAAATGTACCGTTTAAAAAAATAGACAAAGAATTGGAGAGACTTGAACAAACTGGGATTTTATCTAAAACAGAGTTTAGTGAATAGGCTGCGCCGGTGGTTTACGTAAAAAAAGTCAGGAGAAATTCGCGTATGCGCAGATTTTTCGACGGGACTCAACAAGGCAGTAAAAGATCACCATTACCCACTACCGAGCCCAGAGGAGGTATTTACAAAGCTCAACGGCGGTAAGATATTTTCAAAAATAGATCTTAGTGAGGCTGATCTACAAATTCCACTACAAGAGACTACGAAAATCCTTTGCATTAATACGCACAAGGGATTGTACAAATTCAACAGTCTACCATTCGGAGTAAAAGTTGCTCCTGCAATTTTTCAACAAACAATGGACACAATATTAACTCACCCCAAAAATGGATCTAAGGAGGGGGTATTATGGGGTCCACCCTTTTCTGATATAAATGGACTAGTTCTGCTGCCATAAAATAGCCACAGTCAGTCAGTCAGGGATGTCTGAAGGTAGAGGAACAGGGTGGAAAGTACACTGTGATTGAGTTGACGTTAGAAGTCAGTTACAAGGACGCCTGACTCTAAAGAAGTTTACTTCGAGACTGTATATAGCGATCTTTGATTAGTACTAACCGGCGTTCCTGGATTTTACTAACAGCATTACCTTTTGTATTTTGTGTAAATACATTTAATTTCTTAGCTTAAATACTTTCGTTTGTCATTTATTGGAGACCGATTTTTTCATCACGGAATCCACAACAATATATATGTTTTTAAAACAATAAACATTGAAAGTCAATATTAAATAATTAAACTTCTGACTTAATTTTGTTTTTGTTTTTTAGAGAAAAATATTTAATCTTTTGGGTGTATTTCTGCTACTCGATGAACATCTTTCCCCCCAGACGTGCTTGCACTTGTGTGTGTGTGTGGGGGGGTGTTCTACAGTTGAGTTTGAATGAAGATTCTACAGCTGATCCTGAATGAATATTTAAAAATATTTTAAAAATCGTTCCGGAAGACTTTATAGAGTAATATTTGAAAATTTTAGATCTAAATAATCTTACCTTGCCTTTTTATATTACAAATTTAAGATTCTTAGTTTTTAATACTAATATAAAAAGTTAATCATGTAATATGCATTAGATTTGATTTTTACGAAAATGTTTAGTTTAAAAATATCTAAAATTTTAAAATTTAATGTAGAATGTTGTTATTTTCACATAATAATTCTAAAATAGTGATTTTTATGGAACTTCTGTTGAAATCTCTGAAAAGTGTGATATTTCTACAGTTTTAAGCTTTAAAAATTGCAAGTTTAGTAAAAACTTTCGAAATGTAAACAAACTTTAAATCGCGTATATTTCTGGCTCTACTTTACTACAAATGTTTTTCTTTTATTAAAAATATCCAATCTTTTTCTACGAAAAGAACAAATTCAAAAGAAAAAAAAAACATTTATTTTTAACAAGTTTCAAAGATTTACCCTTGATAAATCTAGGAAGAGGTTCTACAGTTTAGTTAAGTTGGGGTGGAGATTTTACAGTTGATCACTATGGAGGATTCTTCAACTGACGCAATGCTTTATATCAACGTTTTCCAATAAAAAAGCAAACAATTCGTTATCTTCAAGATATGCACGCACGAATTTTTCAGCTTTTTTTTTAAGGAATGCTACCTTCAAATTAGTAGCAGGAGTGAGCCTCGTACTCTCTATTGATCTGCTTTTTTCCGGAAAATAAACTTGTTTTTCATTTGAATTGTTAAATAATTTTCTTTCATTATGTTGGTGCAAAAATAATGTCGTTTTCTCACATAGTAACATATGTGAGAAAACGACATTATTTTTGCACCAACCTAATACAGTAAATTACAATTAGATTAATTTGAGAATTTTTCAATAAATATATATCAATGATTTTTTTTTTTTAATAATAAAATTTGAAAACTTTTAACAATGAATTGAAAACAAATCAAACATTATTTCAGAATTCCGAAAAAAAAGTAGATCAAATAGCGTACTAGGATGGCTCCTGCTGCTACTATAAAGAGTCAGTTATGTGCCATACGTGATATACGCTTAGGCGATCTTTTGATACATGATTGACGAGGCAGATTTTTTTCCCGCAGTAGGTTGCCATTTCTTTCTGCGGTAGACCAATTGCCATTCAACGCTATAGAATCCCATCTACTTACCCATAGCCGGGGAGAAGAATAGGGTTCATACCTTTCCCAAGGGTATTAGCACGTAAGTGAATATAATGGATTCCAGCATTCCTTAAAAAATAAGCTGAAAATTTTAGGATTGCGTATCCTGAATGTAACGAAATAAATAATCTGTTGTTTTTTATAAATAAATAGTTTAGACTTCTTTCATAACGTCATAGTAGTTATGTTGAAAAAAATATCGAGGGGCATTACAAATATTTTATTTTAGGCAGATTTCGAAGGCTTTCAAAATTCACTCTAAAATTTTCAATTGAATAAAATGTAGGTAAATTGCATCAGAGGAAATTTGTTTTTGGATCAACTCAAAGAAAGAAAAACATTTATAAAACTCCACTAGAAAAAAACTATATAAAAATTCATTTTTAAGTTTTTTAAAAACAAAATTAAAATTTTCAAATAACTTTTTCAGGGTGTTGACATCGTAAATTTAATCCTTTTTTTATATCTGGTCTAGTTTTTCATCTTTCTAGAAATGTAAAAATTAGCAATTGGAATTTGTTTTATTCAAGTGACAATGAAATCCTGTTATGTGATAACAAATATTTTTTCAATGTTTTTTCCAATCAAAGAAGCTATTCATTATAAAATTAATTAATTTTATTCATTAAAATACCCAAAATTTCATTAAAATTTCAACATATTCACAACTGATTTTGAAATCATTGAAAAAAATCTTCTGGCATTTTATTATTATTAAAAATAATTTAAAACCGATCCAAAATTATTTAGGTCGATTATCACAATACAAAAACATGGGCGGGGCGGCAAATATATATATTGGTTACACAAAATATGGAATATAGTCGGGATGTCTCTTGAAATGTCCTGGTGTGGTCTTGTCTGAGCAAGAGGTCACTCACTGCAGGGCCAGATCAAAATACCGGCATTTCAGAAAGTCTGAGACAGGTTGATTAAAAGCTGAGGTCGCCAATACGGCAGCATGTCATGTGATGGGGATCTTCGAAACAAAAAGGAATGAATCTAAAAAAAAAAATTGAATTAAAAAACAAATTATTTGATTTGTTTTTTGAAAAGCATAACATAAAAATGAAAGATTGCGTCTTCAATATTTTCCACCCGCAAAATGCCGCCCACATGAAGTGCCGCTCGGCGCCCAGGTTTTCCCGCCACACTTTGGCCATCCACTGGTGATGAACAGTTTGGACAAGGGCAATTTGTTCCAGAAACAATGATGTGTGATTTGAACTCATACAACCACTGACGATTTCGACTACCCAATTTCACTCATTAGGTTTCCACAACCCCACATTAACAACACGGAGAAATTACCGGATTAAAAATCAATCTTGTCGCGTGAGTTTCGAACCAAGTTATCGTGGAGAGAACTAAACATATATATATATATATATATATATATATATATATATATATATATATATATATAATACGTGTCTGTTTTTTTAAATTTTAATGTAGGTCAGCGATTCGGTAGCGAATTATGCATTGAAAAATAATTCATATTTATCTGTATCTCACTCATTTAAACCGTTAATTAACTCCTCTCTTTAAAACTTCTCTCTGTTAAATTTTAACCCCCACCTTCACTTTTATGCTTTCCTGTTCTTCTTTCTTCTATTACACCCTCTCTCTAGAGCTTTCATACTTTTCACTTTTAACGCTTGTTTCCCACTCCCACACATACACTCTCACTAATATTTTGTTTTTTATACCCGGATTTATATTTTCCGATTTCTTTTTGAATTTGTAGGTCTGATGAATTCGATAATGATTACGATCCCAATGTAATAAATTATGACCATGGAATATTAGTGTTTGAGCTTTTTATTATATATATATATATATAAACATAAAACATTAGGCAGCATATAATTTACATACAAAGAAATAATCACACATAGAATCAATCAGAAATATTAATGCGTCACTAGAGGCATAATATATGCATTGAAATACTGTTAATCCATAGAGTGAAGTGATCCTCGTCGAAACCATAGATGTCGGTAGTTTTCAGTTTATTTGATGTTAAAATGCTAATACTTACGAATAGTCCTCTATTCATCATCAGGCATGTGTTTTTTTTCCCTTATAAAATCAAAAACTTGAAGACGAAATACTTGTTTGTCGACCGAAATATGTTTTTTGAATGTCTGCTATTAATGACGGTTAGGAACAATTTTCGGAACGTGCAAAAACGCAACGCCAATTTTTTCAAAATTTTAAGCGAGAATTTTATTTAAATATTTCTTGTGATCTGTTAAATCCACGAATTCAGTTTGTATGTAAATTATATGCTGCCTAATATTTTATGTTTATAAAAAACTATTGATCCGCAGTACAGAAAAATTCCTATAAAAAAACTACTACTAAGACATTACACTACATAATTGAACTATATGATTAGTTCATGCCATACAAACTAAGGAAAAAACACATGCCTGATGATGAATAGAGGACTATTCGTAAGTACTAGCATTTTAACATCAAATAAACTGAAAACTACCGACATCTATGGTTTCGACGAGGATCACTTCACTCTATGGATTAACAGTATTTTAATGCATATATTATGTCTCTACTGACGGATGTCACTATTAATGGCATTAATATTTCTGATTGATTCTAGGTGTGATTATTTCTTTGTATATATATATATATATATATATATATATATATATGTGTGTGTGTGTGTGTGTGTGTGTGTGTATATATATATATATATATATGTGTGTGTGTGTGTATATATATATATATATATATATATATATATATATGTGTGTGTGTGTGTATATATATGTATATATCATGATGTTCCTTCATAAATTCCGTAACCGAAAACATCTCGTTGTCAGAAAAGCCTTCTACATAAATCATCTGGCACCTACTATTAATCTCACCTTATTTTGAAGCAGTCACAATTATTATAGTGTTATTTTATATATTGTATTTTTTTTAATATAAAGACTCCAACCCGAATTTCAACAACGTTTTCTTTCGAAGGATTCGGAATAAACGCTACTATGAATGTAGGTATCATATAATACATCTCAAACAAACAACTCTGAAAACAAATTAACAAATCTCTATAACAAACCCCTTGATAAATGGCTAAAGAATTTGTCGAAAACGCTTCGGATAACAGACCCTACGGACAATTTTTACAAATCCCCTTTTTGCCACGAAACGTAAAAAAGTAAGAAAAGTAGAAAAACTAAATAAAAAAATTCAGCAAATTTTCCTTGTCTCTCATATTCAACAAAACATGTTTGAGTTTGCTGTTCAAATATACATTATATATATATATATATATATATATAATAAAATAAAAGAACAAATAGGAAACGTATATCAATGTTTCTTATTTATAGCCTCATGATTTAGAGAAAACAGACAAAAAATACAGAAAACACTGATATTTTCAATTATGTTTAGGTCAGTTCTTATTGGTCAGAGATTGTATATTTTTTTCTTAAGCTATTAAAACCGTAGATGATTCGGTGTGTATGTAAGTTTATGAAATTTTTTTTTTGTCTCAGTGAGTAACGGGTGGTAACGGGTATATTTGTAACTATGTGCGTGTTTGTCTAGTTGGATTTGTGTTTTCACCTTTGTGCTATGAACCCTCGCCACGGGGAGTGGCAGGGTTCTAGTTTATGGCTCCCCTGTTTAAGAATGTAATCTTTTAGGCCTGTGTTTATACTTGGTAATGATGTTATTATTAAGTTTTCAATGTATTTTCTCCTTAAAGAATAATGTTCTTTTTTAATTAGGACAGCAATAGTGAAATCAAATTTATGTCCAGCATCTTTTCGATGCAAAATGATAGAGTTAGATCGATTGTCCAAACTCAAATCTCTCTTGTGTTCGTAGATGCGGCTTTTTAGGTCACGTGATGTCTCCCCCACATAAACATTTTCGCGTTGTAAACAATTTATTTGATAAATCCCTGCATTTAAATCGGCGTTGGGTTTATTTTTCTTCCTAATAATATCTCCGATTGTCCTGCAGGTGTTGGTAACGATCCTAGTATTCAGTTATGTGCCATACGTGATACACGCTTATTCAGTGTGTATGACTTATCGCACATTAGTCTGCTGCATCAATTATGTATCTCTCG
>OZ010605.1:36213077-36335577 GCA_963932145.1 Acanthosepion lycidas
AAGTCATCATTGCCGAGGGCTTGTGCGTGCTGGCCTTGTTCAAATTGTTGATCGAGCTGGATAACACGCTCTCTCTCTCTCAGAAATTGAAACTAAGGTCTGCTCAGCATAGTTGCAGTATAAACCACAGGTGCGTTCTGTGGGTGTTGAGAAAACACAAATGTGTCTGAGCGAGCGTCTGCAATAGGGACTGGCTAGCCGCCCTAGTAGACGGGTATCCTCTAAGACGAGTGGCCAGCTATTATATGTATCCGATCCATATTTGATCTATATTTGATACCAACTGATATATATATATATATATATATATATATATATATATATATATATATATATATATATATATATATATGTTGTTTATATTTCGGCAGCATGTTTTCATTTAGACGGCTCTAATTTTTATCCTCTCTTAATTATGGTCAAGTTTCTTATTATCCTTATTAAAATTAACATGTTGATACATATTCATTTTACTCAGAGTATTTTCGACGTTAAAATTTAAAATATTTACAATACATAACCTTAGCGTTTTTCCTTTTACACGTAAAAAATTAATTTTCAGATGAACACAACAATTTTTCTCTTAGATGAACAAGACCCAGATGAGGATATTGGCATATTATTGCAACTTAAAAATATTTATTTTAGAAATATGTATTTTATTCATTATTCTCTGTCATTAGAACCGTTAGATTCGACCAAAAACTGAGTATTTCTGTCATATCTTCTGGAGCTGCAAAATAATCACTTTCCATTTTCCATCATCAACAGAATTCAAAAGCGTTTACACGGTCTGATCAAATATTTACACCGTACAGTCCTTTTTTCCACTGAGGAGACATTTCTAGACTATCGCCGATCCTATTGCAATTTTCATAGTGGATTTTCAGACGATCAACTTTCTTTAGTGTTACTTATTCAGACTTTTACAGCAAGACTCGACACGCCACGGACACTGAGTTGACTCATCTTTCTTTAATATTCCATTTGTAAATCGAAAGGTCTACCCAGAGAACTTCTTCCCAGGAAGTGTTACATTGTCAACCAGACCTACAAGGGGATGCTTAACCGATTCCTAAAATTTTCAGAATTTTTAACAGTAAGAACGTTCATAAACATATGTAAGGCAAACTGAAAGCCAAGGTAAATTATGGAGGATGGTAAGTGATGTAATTTAATGCGTAATAAATGAGATTACACACACACACACGCGCACACACACACATATATATGTATATATATATATATATATATATATATATATATATACAAAATCGACTGGATATGTAAACATGGTAGATTTGATAGGAGGCAATACATAAAAACATGTTTGTACACTGGTGCTGTATTGGTTTTGTTCTTTTAGTGCACATGTGAAAAAGGATTCCTGAGTAAATCATTGTGCTTATGGAACAAAATATAAACTATCTGAAAAAAAAAAAAAACTCATCTAAAACTTATATATTAGGTTGGTGCAAAAATAATGACGTAATAATGTCGTTTTTTGACGTTAAAAATACGTCAAAAAACGACATTATTACGTCATTATTTTTGCACCAACCTAATATAAAGCTGAAAGAGTACTTGTCCGCTCCAAAGATTAATTATATAGGAAGTTGTTTCTGCGTGCGTTTAATTGTTACATGAACTAAATAAAATCGTATCTTTTTTCCACATACATATACATTCTTTTTCTCCTCCACCAACAGGAGTAGATATGTTCGCTTTGTTCCTACTCTTTCCTTGTTTATTGAACAGGAGTAGAAGTTCGTCCCTTGTTTCCTTTTTAGAATTGGTTTTCTGGTTCCTTATAAAGACTAGTTCTGCACTATCCTTCTAACGTTTCCGGCTGAAATGTCGTTCAATAATTAAATTTTGACCTCTTCAAATCTAGAATCAGCTGTTATCTTTTTTGCATAGATCCAAGAACTTCACTTCTTGATCTTTCTTATATATAATGTCCATTATATATATAGTTCTTTATATTCTTTATATAATGTCCATATTAAGTTTAATCGTTCTTATATAATTTTTTCATCATTTCACTCAAGGCAAGGCACTCAGACAGAAGAGGTTGCTGACTATCAAAGAATAAGAGCAGGAAAAAACTTTATTAAGTAACGAGGACAATAGAAGAAGAGCAATGAAGAAGAAGGTAGATAAAGACTGGGAGTGCATTTCAATTTTAAATCATCATTACCTGGGAAGCATGGGGTCCGGAAGTGAGTATCATGAGCGCGAAGTGCGAGAAAAGAAACTGTTAGCACAGAACTTACGGTTACATCTAGACAATTTAACTGTAAATTGATGGGGCCCAGTAAGGCAGGGTACCATAGCAAAGAGACCATCTAAACAATTACCATGAAAGTATTTATAGGAAAGTCACAAAGAAGCTACATGACGGTAGAGGGAAAGTGAGACGCCAGACGTGTAACATTGCTGCTTCTTCTTTGGGTTCTATCAAGAATTTCTATATAAATATTAGGTCGGTGCAAAAATAATGTCGTTTTCTCACATAGTAACATATGTGAAAAAACGACATTATTTTTGCACCAACCTAATGCTAATATAAAAATTAAAAAATGAAATTCTTCGGAAAAATTCTCTGCTAGAAAATGGATAGATCATTTATAATGTTATGTGTAATGTGTAAGTGATATTTCATCTCAAGGAACATCGGAACAATTTGTGCGTGTATTATATTGAACAATGTAACGTTTTCTTTTCTTCCTATGTACATGACTTCCCGCTAAACCTGATATATATATATATATATATATATATATATATATATATATATATATATATATACCAACAGGAACATTTTTGAAACCGTCTAACATCAGAATTGTCCATTGTTAGACTAAACTTGGAAACGTTGTATCTTAGAAATTATTAAAGATATCTTACTGGAATTATCCGAGGTTTTTCTAATATTTTATTGTCTACTTTGAGTAAGAAAAATCTATTATTACTCTCCGAGCTTAACAAAAGAATCGTGTTGAAATCGATTATAAACAAAAATAACATGTTCATAATTAATTAATCATATCTAAGGATCGGAAGCTAATGAAGGATTGAGATTAAGTTCATATATATATATATATATATATATATATACAAGTTATGAAAAACTTGGTAATCCGTATGGGTAGTCCCAAGGAGGAAGTGCTATCTGATGATCCGGCGTCCTTTAAAAGGGCCCTGGTGAAATAAATTATTATAATGGAACCTTAAAATGGTCTGTTTTTCTTTAATATATATATATATATATATATATATATATATATATATATTATTCCAGTATCATTTTCCAACTTATTGAAGATGATCTTCGCCCTGTCTAACCTACTAACTTTCTGCCCTGGAGTAAGAAGATGCCTCATAAATTTCATGTACGATTTCATTTTCAAGTCTTTTTTAATTGCTCTTTGGACTGTCATAGCTGAAATTCCTCTCCCTCTTGTTGCAAATGACTTATGTATTGAGCAGGACCTTTTCGAATTCATCTTATTAGCTCTAAGTTAAAATGATGATTCCGCTTCCTGTGTTTACCTTCTGATCCAGTTTTCCTCTCTACTGTTCCCTCTATTTTAAACTTATTCTTAATGAAATTGACTTTGAAGAAGAAAGCTAGAATATGAATGTACCATTACTGAAGGCCTGAATGTTTTTTCCTCTCACCATTGCTCTGTTGAGAAGATGTAGGTCTGACACAGAACGATTTTAACCTGTTTACTTTGTAGCTGAATAACGCAGTGTTTTTCAGTGACCCTTCCGACAAATGGTTTTAAGATGGCTAAACATCTTATTTGAAAAACCTAGAAATAAAAGAAATTCAATTAGTTAAATGGTATTTTAGATATTAAACATTTTGTGGGGTGAGACCACTATCCTTTTAAACACGATTTTTACAATTTTGTTGTTACATAAATAGCCAAATATACGATCAATCAAACGTGTGATCTGAATTTGATTTATTTTTTCGGTATATCAACCTTTTGAATGTTATTTAAAACCCGAAAATACATTTACAGCATTTGACAGTCCCAAGTAATCACCCCCTGTAATTACAGATCAGTCTCGATAATGTGTCAGAATATTTTAGAGATAATAAATTTTACTGTTAAAAGTCATAATATTTAACCCATAGCTGAGAGGAGAAGAGGTGGATTCATGCCTTTTCCAAAGTTCTTTACACGTAAGTGAATATAACGAACCCGACAGGAATTGGAACTTGACTCTACGAGCTTTTCTCCATTACACCACATCGCAGCATCCAGTGTTACAGCATTTGACAGTCCCAAATAATCACCCCTGTAATTACAGATCAGTCTCGACAATGGGACCTGAAGATATGCATATCTATTACACTAAGCCTTCTGTTGCTAGAACAGCACGACAAAATTAACTTTCAAATAATCCAAGTATTTATTCGCCTTTCCACTAGGGCAAGTTCGACACACGATCAGTTTAAAGTGGAGTATCAATTTGCATGTGTAGCCAAGGGCAAGAAAGAACTATTGGTTGTGACTATTTCTCGTTGGCGCAGATGAGAAGTACTTGGAATTGTTTTAAGGATAATAATCCCCTCAACACATACCTTTAATTGCTCTGAAAAGGAAAAAGAAACAGTGAGTTTAAACCGGATCGCACTAGCCTAAAAGCGTATATATATATATATATATATATATATATATATATATATATATATATATATATATATATATATATATAAATACATGCGGTTGGAGAACGCTCGTGATTCCTAATTCCCACTGAAATTCCTACTTTGGATTTGCACGTCCTAAAGAATACGACATCTGCTACGCTTGGTCATCTTTCGTTCGGATGTGACGTTTGTGTTGGCTGGAACCGGCTCAACCAACTGGGGGAATGCTGCAAGCGTTACTCATAGCTTCCCTCTGACTTTTCTACAAATATTTCCATGGCAACTGTTCTGACGAGCTGGATCCCCGACTACATGAATTTAAACGTGCTAAAAGATTGACATCTAGGTCCCACCCTTTTAATGTTGAAGTAGCTAAATGCAATAGCCACTTCCACTGTAACAGTTTTTTTTTTCTCGAACTTTCCGACAGTGGAACTCACATACATTTATTTGCTTTGTACAATCTTCAGAAATTTAAATGTCACTTCAGTCGTCTTCTATCTTGTAGAATCTCGTAAAACGTTTGTCCTTTCCCCAATCCTCCCTATTCTCAGTCTTCTCTTTCACTTTCACTCTCTGTAACCACCTACGTACTTATGGCATTCCCGCCTTGCTTATGGTGAAATGAGATAGATAGATAGATAGATAGATAGATAGATAGATAGATAGATAGATATGCAATACAATCTTTAGACGCTGGATAGAAACAGAACCACAGTTTCGACCGACAAATCTCTTCAGGTAGTTAATACAGGGAATTAAATTACCTTCCACACAACAAAACTTAAATACGATAATGTTACAACGGAAGTAATCGTCTGAAGTTGGGGAGGAGAAAAAATATAACCTCATCCAACCTCATCCGGGTTCGTAAATGCCTAAGTATAACTTCCTTTTGTGCCACCATTTTGTCATGACCTTCGTTCTTTCATCTAATAACTCTGCTACACCCTTATAAGACGCAACAGCCAACTTCTCCTGGCAAAGTCTACAGGGATGCTGTTTAGCTTACGATTTTTTTCTTAGGATACTCCATTCAATCGCTGGTCTTCTATTACAAACACACACACACACGCGAGTGCGCACGCACATACACACATATATATATATATATATATGTGTGTGTGTATCTATGTGTGTGGGGGTGATAGGGTATACTTAGGTTCATAGAAGCTGAAGTGTTAAACCGATTTATTTGAATTGGTGTCTTCATTTTGATTGCTATACTCACAACGAATCGGCTACCTTCGATAATTGTTATAAACTAATTTATTCGAAATATTGTCTTTATTTTCCTTGTGATAAGAATATTTCCGCTCTTGTACCGCCTCAACGTCCAGGAGTTTGTTCTATATGTGTTAACTTTGAAAAACACGTTATTCAACCAATTGCAGCAGACTGTTTTCGTTCTGCTCTCAATGCCAAGAAATCTTATTTCGTCCTCTTGTTTATTTACGCTTTTATGATGCTTCTGTTCATTTCGCGATGGAGTTCCATTGGGATAGAACTCATACAAGCCTGAAAAGTCCTCGACCCAACCAAGAAGACGACTTGATATTTGGTCATTTGTTAAATATTTCAATGTGCACTTGGATAAGAAATTTTCAGACCCCATTTCTTAAAAATCCATAGATAATGACAGTCAATACAATAACATGTTTCGAATACGTTTTTTCTTTTCACAGTTCTCTCTGAAACTAGAACTGACAGTGAACGTGGGTAGTCAGTAGGAAAATCCATTAAAATTAGGGAGACGTCGGGACGACGTAAATGTTAAAGGTCAGAAAAGACCCAAATTCTTTTGCCATCAATAATCTAAAATTGTATGCTTCAGTTGAAAATGATTGGACATATTCGGTGAATCTGAAAAGTCTATATTATAAATTGTTTGTTTTGAATATACATAGAGAGCAAGAGGGAAAATGAAAGCACACACACACATTTATATATAGGTGCGATGGGTAAATTGTCGCCACTTTATATTTTTTTAAATTCGAGTGTATGCGATGTTTGGATTTTGTCGATTGCATAGTATAGTAGGGTCAGTTGGGCACCGTCTGTGAGAAAAAGAGCACCACAACGCAATTTACTCTGCTAGAAATTTGGAAACGGTATGCTGTAACGCTACGCACCATCTTCTCCTACACGAAGCTTTCAAAGTCCTTGGGTGTCAATTTGAAGAAAGTGCAGTGGATTCAGAAAGAGGTAGATGAGTCTAATTCGAAAAAATCTTTACAGAAAAAAATGCATCGTTCGGCAGGTTTCGAACCTGCATCCCTTATGGGGACCCGTCGTTACATCTGAAGTCTTTAACTGCTCAGCCATGTAGGAATATTCAGGCCGGTAGATGTAATTGGATAAAAAAATATGGTTTAATTTAAAAAAAAATACTGTTTCATAAAGCTAATTTGACTAAAGTAAATAGATATATAGTTTGGTTAACGGCGTAACCACGGCCAGCAGTATATACGCTAATTTTATATCTCGTGTATGGTGTGACCCTCTTAAAATCAGCTTCAAAATTAGGTCTTCAAAAGTCGCATGATACGCGAGTATATACGGTACTTTAACCCAGCTTCGGAAAAAAAAACCGAGACTAGCCGATAACAGACGAAAATTGAGACTTTCATTGATTCGTTTTCTACGGCTTATCAACCCGTTGCAGGTTACTTATAGCCCGGAAATATTTTTAGATTGTAAGAATTTTTCTTTGAGATAATGAAGGTTTAGTGCTACAAGTGTTACTTATTGACCAATAGCTGTAAGGGCGGGTGGAAGAGAAGGATTAGAATCATACCTTTACCAAAGTTATTTGCACGTAAGTGAATATAAAAAACACCGCCCGCATACAACCTGGTATTCCCAAGCGGTCACACATCTCAACGTTGCTTAACTTCGGTGACCTTACGGGAATCTGTGTTTCAACTTGATATGCCCGTAATCCCACATACTAAAAAAAAAAAGTTCCCTAAAACTCATACGTGAAACATCTAGGAATTAATATAAAAAGGCGATGTAAACACAAAAAGGATATTTTGCAAAACAATGCACTGACTTTATTAATCCTTTTTCGTAATATGTCATAATTTTGACTTAAAGAATATTGTTTTTATCTAAGCGGAAGTGATTTGTAATTTATTAAGGCCAAAATGTATTGAAAGTGTACTATTTTCGGAATCTCCCACCGTAAATACACGTCCTGGATCATAAAACATATTTCTCATTTCCTTATAAAATCGCTGCTGTCACAATGCAGGTTAAACTCAACAACAATTAAATAGAAATAAAAGCAAAAGCGATAGAAAATTGATAGATCGATTGAGTTAAACATCTAAATACACCGAGGGTCAATAACCTTTAAAACTGAACGTCCTTGTATCGTCAACGTTTTTGGTGTAAAATTTTACATTGCTTTTGTTATATTCCTATTCACTTATATACAGAGGCCGCCACAAAATGTATACACTTCAAGAAAGGAGCAACTTTCCTTTCGTAGTTTTATCAAATTGCGATAACACTGTTTCCTGAGTATGGTATTTTCGAAACAGATGTCATTACCATCATGGCTGCAGCCTCAACAAGTCCTAAAGGATGTTGCGTATTGAAGGAAACCGACTACAAGGCGGTCCTTAGATAAGAAATTGAAAATGCATGTGCAGCAATCCCATTGGACACTTTAGACAAGCAGTAATTCGCCGTACTAATAAATGTTTGGAAGCTAAAGGCCACCATTTTGGGTATCTCT
The DNA here is from genome assembly GCA_963932145.1 of Acanthosepion lycidas. NCBI lineage: Eukaryota > Metazoa > Mollusca > Cephalopoda > Sepiida > Sepiidae > Acanthosepion > Acanthosepion lycidas. Next base: position 36,221,495 of record OZ010605.1, read on the forward strand.
GGTGATTGTAAAGTTCAAAGATAACTTGTATTAATCTCGTGATGTCTGAATAAATTTAGTATTACAATATCTATACAAGTTTTCCTTTCCTGAAGTGTGTATACATTATTTTTTGCAGACTCTGACATCGATATTAGTCTGAAGCAGATTCTCGGAATGAAAAGAGTTATTTAGAAGTTATTTTTCCATTTTGTCAGAGCAGACAATTACACCTACTTACACGTGTGTATCAGTATGTATGTGTGTGTCTGTGTGTGTGTGTGTGCCTGTGTGTGAATGTACATGATGGTATGGAATATTATACGTATCACACAAATTACTTCTGCTATATATTTTACGCCTTGGTAAGTGCATGACAGTTATTTAAGAAAAAGAAAAAAATACCATTTTGATTTTTGCCTAGTTTTAGGTGATAAAATTTTTACATTCATTTTCATATTAATTTCTCACAAGTTAGGCATTTCAAAGGCATTTTCTTACATTTTTTCCAGACAGACAGAAAACTAAAATAAAAGCATAAATAATCAGTAAAATCTGCGTCCATTTCAGGTGATTTTTTTCATACCAGTCTTCAAACAAAACAGGATTACTTTTAAAGAGATTTTTGCAGTATGAAGCCATTCAAATAATGACATACCCGACAACGGCCCTGCTCTTAACAATAAATAAATATGGCGTCATCTTTTGCCTCGCGTCTCGTCTTCTGCCGGCGGCCAAATGGCGGGAAGTGGACTGAACATCGGACAAAATTGATAATGGCGGCCGCGGTTTAATCAGATGGATTATCAGTTGAGTCTCGCTGCCTGTAATTTACGTCATCTGCTCTTTCTCTTTCTAAGGACGTAGACTGTCTGGGCTTCATAGAAAATGAATCTTTATTCGATCTGAAACATCTATTACATTGTGTATCGTATTTTTTTCTCTTGAGTACCGCTATTTCTTAATATGCACATCGGGCATGCGTGTGAATAGCTGTAGAAATTATTCGAACTACATATTACATAACATTTTATGCCAGGACAACCGGGAAAATTCAATCATATACATAGAAACACACACATCCATGCACACACGTTTATATATAGCGAAAGAGAGATATATACTAACGTCTGGGAATGTATAGATGACGCTGGAAATATATATTAAAATAATATCTATCTATCTATCTATCTATCTATCTATCTATCTATCTATATGACTGCGTTCACATCTATCTATCTATCTATCTATCTATCTATCTATCTGACTGCGTTCACATCTATCTATCTATCTATCTGGCTGCGTTCACATCTATCTATCTATCTATCTATCTATCTATCTATCTATCTATCTATGTGACAATTGACACTGAACAGCATCTAGATGTATAGTAACTTAATATCATAGTACCCATAAAAATGACAAAAATTATTTTCATACTGATCGGGACTGACACTTTACTATAGGACCAATCTACCCGTGTATTCTGCTGGTGAATAATATGTCTGTCAATATCATTCTATCTCGATTGAGTATAGTATCTTGCGCTCCGTGAAAATAATTCATATACGCACATATTCACATGCACACGCGCATTTAAACATACATGGAAATCCAATCATTAAAAAAAAAATGAAAACTGAAAAATACATATTTATATTTGATATCTAATAATAATTTTAAAATAATTTAAGTAATTCTATTATATTTATTTGTTTTAAAAGATGTATAGTCTATTAATAATTAAAATTACGAATAATATTTTAAAATTGTAGTTCAATACGACGGATTCATATACAAACAACCCTTTTAGAAAAAATCTTTATGTATACAATTACAAATTTAACGGCGAAACAAAAGTGCTGAAAAACTTTTTGTCGTTGTAAAAGACCAGATGACATGCGTTTGAACGGATGTCATCATTTATTGGAAAAGGCACCCCCTACCCTACCTTGACAGTTGTCAGTGAAAAGGAATACACAACCCCTCCTTTTTAAAATGATTGAATTTCCCCATATCCTTAGAAACTAATATTATAAATGTATGAGCTTATAAAACCCAGTAAATTTCAAAATAAATTATTCCAAAATTTGGTTGAAAATGAAACAGAACTAGGGATTTTAATTTAATTCTATAAATGGATTTGAAGTTTTTAGCTTCTGTTTTTGAAACATGGTAATTTCTATGTAGCGATGGAAACATATTTTTAAATTAGTAAATTTATAATATTTATATATATATATATATATATATATATATATATATATGAATAAAAATGACAATAGGAAAACTAGTAAATGCTGACGCGTTTCGTCCAATGTGGACTTTATCAAAACAAAATTTGAAATTAAATTAATTGAACAATTATTAGTTTTCCTATTGTCATTTTTATTCATAAATATTGTCTTTGCTACTGGTTAAATCGGAGAAATTTTCATATATATATATATATATATATATATATATATATATATATATATATATATGTGTGTGTGTGTGTGTGTGTGTGTGTGTGTATGTGTGTGTGTGTGTGTATCGTGAGCACCACTCCTGTACAGGTGTCTCCACGATTCTTTAACCTGACATGGGTCAGGATGCCAAGTCGGGAATGGACCAGTCTCAGGAATTGGTCGCATGGTAGGGCGGATGATGGTGCTGGGCCCTTTTTTTGTTACCTCTTCCGACTTTCTCTTCTCCTCAAAAGTGGAATAATTAAAATGAATTGCTCTTCACCAGAATGGACGCTCAAGGGCTTCTGTTTCTAGCTTGGTCGTTTTTGTGAACGGCGATGTCGTTTACCGTTGACGAGCTCGCTGTAAAGTAAGATCTGTGGGAGTCTTGAAAAGAAGCAATTCGGGTGATATATCCTGATCACCTAAAGCGATGCTTGAGGGTGGCAGCTTCAATGCTCGGCATTTCTTAGCGATTGAGTACTGCATATTTGGTACGTCGGCCCAATATATATACTTACTTAATAGCACCGCATACGAACGGACCAAAATTCCTTAGCCATGTTTGGAAAATACGTCAAATATCTACTCTGAATGAAATTAAGATTAGAAAAATGCTTCTCACACAAGGCAGCTTTATTAGGTATCTCCAATAATTCACGAGACCTAAGATTTCAAATATTGTTTTAAATTAACATTTTTCTTGAAGCTTCCATTTTAGCTTTAATTGAAAGCTAAATGGTTAAATTTACTATTTCCAAGCAATAAAATACTCCGTTGTATTTCAAACAGGAATTATATTGACTTGAATCGGTTTATGTTTTTGCTAAAATAGCTGATTAACGTCCTTTTTTAGTTGTCTTTCACTGCATTGTAATTCACTCTATTAAAAATCTTCCAAAAATCTAATATACTTTTTTGAAACGTTATTTGAGGAATATTAGCTGATTTAAATATAACTAATTTGATTTGGAACAAATATTATTTACTTTAAGTTTAAAATACGGCCTAAATTATTTTTTATGCGGACAGCACACAGTTGTCCCGTTTTTGACGATATGATTATATATTGATTGTTGTTCTACGGAAACTTTATCTGTAAAACGCAATTTACGAAAATGACGTGAGCGCCATTTTATATAATTTTTAATTACTCGCTAATCTTAAAAATATTGGAAAATGTAATTGGCCATGATCTGGCATCTCGTCTGCAGTCGTTCTCTCACAGACGTGCTGTCGCCTCCCGCTGTCTTTTTTACAAATACTTTCACGGTAACTGCTCGGATGAGCTGCTTTCCAGACTTCATGAATTTAAGCGTTCAAACTAGGCTAGCATTTCGCTCTCACCCTTTCACTGTCAAAACTGTTAAATGTAGCCGTCTCTTCTACTCCAATAGCTTCATACTTCGCACCTCTCGCCTGTGGAACTCCCTCCGCGTTTCTTGTTTTCCTGATAACTATAATCTCCAACTATTCAAGAGTAATGTCAATCGACGTCTCCAGATACATTGATCTATCCTCTATCCTTCTCTTCATCCTTTCCTCTATCACTCATCTTTGTTCTCGCCCCAACTCTCTATAACCCTTTGCGTGCTAGTGGCTTTCCGCCTTACTTGGAGGGAAACGCTAAAAAAAAAAAAAAATTCTCCGTAATCTAATTTTAGGAATGTTGACTTTGAATTTACTATAGTCATTGCTCTTATTTTCTGATAATGTCGTGTATGATCGGCTTACTTTCAGTGGGGACATTTATTTACATCTTGTTTTTTTTATGATAAAAAAAATCAAAATTCTTTGAAAAATTTATTTACAATTTCTTTAAAATTTCTTTCTTTAAAAATCTTGGTGTTCGATAAGTGGTATTAAGCTTTGCCATTTATGCTTAGTAGATATAGTTTTCACTTAATAATATAATCTAAATCGCTGAAATTAATACAGACTTTAAAAAAAAATTAAAACAATAATTTTTTCGAATTAAAATTTAAAAACAATGAAAATTTAAAAAATGAAAACAATTCTTGTAAACATTCATTATTCACTGAATTTTTTTTCTTAAGACATTAGTGTTCTTTATTTAAAGTAGTGCAGAACGTTGATATCTTGATTATGTGATTATTTTCTCTTTGAGTTACATGTGCTATCCATTTTAATTGTTGCTGCTGTTGGTAGTCCTCAAGTGATGTGGTTTCTGTTATTTGGTACAGTTCTTTATTTGAAGTAGTGCAGAACGTTGATATCTTGATTATGTGATTATTTTCTCTTTGAGTTACATGTGCTATCCATTTTTATTGTTGCTGCTGTTGGTAGTCCTCAAGTGATGTGGTTTCTGTTATTTGGTACAGTTCTTTATTTGAAGTAGTGAAGAACATTGATATCTTGATTATGTCATTATTTTCTCTTTCAGTTACATGTGCTATCCATTTTTATTGTTGCTTCTGTTGGTAGTCCTCAAGTGATGTGGTTTCTGTTATTTGGTACAGTACTTTATTTGAAGTAGTGCAGAACATTGATATCTTGATTATGTCATTATTTTCTCTTTCAGTTTCATCTGCTATCTATTTTAATTCTTGCTGCTGTTGGTAGTCCTCAAGTGATGTGGTTTCTGTTATTTGGTACAGTTCTTTATTTGAAGTAGTGAAGAACATTGATATCTTGATTATGTCATTATTTTCTCTTTCAGTTTCATCTGCTATCTATTTTAATTGTTGCTGCTGTTGGTAGTCCTCAAGTGATGTGGTTTCTGTTATTTGGTACAGTACTTTATTTGAAGTAGTGCAGAACATTGATATCTTGATTATGTCATTATTTTCTCTTTCAGTTTCATCTGCTATCTATTTTAATTCTTGCTGCTGTTGGTAGTCCTCAAGTGATGTGGTTTCTGTTATTTGGTACAGTTCTTTATTTGAAGTAGTGCAGAACATTGATATCTTGATTATGTCATTATTTTCTCTTTCAGTTTCATCTGCTATCTATTTTAATTCTTGCTGCTGTTGGTAGTCCTCAAGTGATGTGGTTTCTATTATTTGGTACAGTTCTTTATTTGAAGTAGTGAAGAACATTGATATCTTGATTATGTCATTATTTTCTCTTTCAGTTTCATCTGCTATCTATTTTAATTGTTGCTGCTGTTGGTAGTCCTCAAGTGATGTGGTTTCTGTTATTTGGTACAGTTCTTTATTTGAAGTAGTGCAGAACATTGATATCTTGATTATGTCATTATTTTCTCTTTCAGTTTCATCTGCTATCTATTTTAATTGTTGCTGCTGTTGGTAGTCCTCAAGTGATGTGGTTTCTGTTATTTGGTACAGTTCTTTATTTGAAGTAGTGAAGAACATTGATATCTTGATTATGTCATTATTTTCTCTTTCAGTTTCATCTGCTATCTATTTTAATTGTTGCTGCTGTTGGTAGTCCTCAAGTGATGTGGTTTCTGTTATTTGGTACAGTACTTTATTTGAAGTAGTGCAGAACATTGATATCTTGATTATGTCATTATTTTCTCTTTCAGTTTCATCTGCTATCTATTTTAATTCTTGCTGCTGTTGGTAGTCCTCAAGTGATGTGGTTTCTGTTATTTGGTACAGTTCTTTATTTGAAGTAGTGCAGAACATTGATATCTTGATTATGTCATTATTTTCTCTTTCAGTTTCATCTGCTATCTATTTTAATTGTTGCTGCTGTTGGTAGTCCTCAAGTGATGTGGTTTCTGTTATTTGGTACAGTTCTTTATTTGAAGTAGTGAAGAACATTGATATCTTGATTATGTCATTATTTTCTCTTTCAGTTTCATCTGCTATCTATTTTAATTGTTGCTGCTGTTGGTAGTCCTCAAGTGATGTGGTTTCTGTTATTTGGTACAGTACTTTATTTGAAGTAGTGCAGAACATTGATATCTTGATTATGTCATTATTTTCTCTTTCAGTTTCATCTGCTATCTATTTTAATTGTTGCTGCTGTTGGTAGTCCTCAAGTGATGTGGTTTCTGTTATTTGGTACAGTTCTTTATTTGAAGTAGTGCAGAACATTGATATCTTGATTATGTCATTATTTTCTCTTTCAGTTTCATCTGCTATCTATTTTAATTGTTGCTGCTGTTGGTAGTCCTCAAGTGATGTGGTTTCTGTTATTTGGTACAGTTCTTTATTTGAAGTAGTGAAGAACATTGATATCTTGATTATGTCATTATTTTCTCTTTCAGTTTCATCTGCTATCTATTTTAATTGTTGCTGCTGTTGGTAGTCCTCAAGTGATGTGGTTTCTGTTATTTGGTACAGTACTTTATTTGAAGTAGTGCAGAACATTGATATCTTGATTATGTCATTATTTTCTCTTTCAGTTTCATCTGCTATCTATTTTAATTCTTGCTGCTGTTGGTAGTCCTCAAGTGATGTGGTTTCTGTTATTTGGTACAGTTCTTTATTTGAAGTAGTGCAGAACATTGATATCTTGATTATGTCATTATTTTCTCTTTCAGTTTCATCTGCTATCTATTTTAATTCTTGCTGCTGTTGGTAGTCCTCAAGTGATGTGGTTTCTGTTATTTGGTACAGTTCTTTATTTGAAGTAGTGAAGAACATTGATATCTTGATTATGTCATTATTTTCTCTTTCAGTTTCATCTGCTATCTATTTTAATTGTTGCTGCTGTTGGTAGTCCTCAAGTGATGTGGTTTCTGTTATTTGGTACAGTTCTTTATTTGAAGTAGTGCAGAACATTGATATCTTGATTATGTCATTATTTTCTCTTTCAGTTTCATCTGCTATCTATTTTAATTGTTGCTGCTGTTGGTAGTCCTCAAGTGATGTGGTTTCTGTTATTTGGTACAGTTCTTTATTTGAAGTAGTGAAGAACATTGATATCTTGATTATGTCATTATTTTCTCTTTCAGTTTCATCTGCTATCTATTTTAATTGTTGCTGCTGTTGGTAGTCCTCAACTGATGTGGTTTCTGTTATTTGGTACAGTTCTTTATTTGAAGTAGTGCAGAACATTGATATCTTGATTATGTCATTATTTTCTCTTTCAGTTACATGTGCTATCTATTTTAATTGTTGCTGCTGTTGGTAGTCCTCAAGTGATGTGGTTTCTGTTATTTGGTACAGTTCTTTATTTGAAGTAGTGCAGAACATTGATATCTTGATTATGTCATTATTTTCTCTTTCAGTTTCATCTGCTATCTATTTTAATTGTTGCTGCTGTTGGTAGTCCTCAAGTGATGTGGTTTCTGTTATTTGGTACAGTTCTTTATTTGAAGTAGTGCAGAACATTGATATCTTGATTATATCATTATTTTCTCTTTCAGTTACATGTGCTATCTATTTTAATTGTTGCTGCTGTTGGTAGTCCTCAAGTGATGTGGTTTCTGTTATTTGGTACAGTTCTTTATTTGAAGTAGTGCAGAACATTGATATCTTGATTATATCATTATTTTCTCTTTCAGTTACATGTGCTATCCATTTTAATTGTTGCTGCTGTTGGTAGTCCTCAAGTGATGTGGTTTCTGTTATTTGGTACAGTTCTTTATTTGAAGTAGTGCAGAACATTGATATCTTGATTATATCATTATTTTCTCTTTCAGTTACATGTGCTATCTATTTTAATTGTTGCTGCTGTTGGTAGTCCTCAAGTGATGTGGTTTCTGTTATTTGGTACAGTTCTTTATTTGAAGTAGTGCAGAACATTGATATCTTGATTATATCATTATTTTCTCTTTCAGTTACATGTGCTATCCATTTTAATTGTTGCTGCTGTTGGTAGTCCTCAAGTGATGTGGTTTCTGTTATTTGGTACAGTTCTTTATTTGAAGTAGTGCAGAACATTGATATCTTGATTATGTCATTATTTTCTCTTTCAGTTACATGTGCTATCTATTTTAATTGTTGCTGCTGTTGGTAGTCCTCAAGTGATGTGGTTTCTGTTATTTGGTACAGTTCTTTATTTGAAGTAGTGCAGAACATTGATATCTTGATTATGTCATTATTTTCTCTTTCAGTTTCATCTGCTATCTATTTTAATTGTTGCTGCTGTTGGTAGTCCTCAAGTGATGTGGTTTCTGTTATTTGGTACAGTTCTTTATTTGAAGTAGTGCAGAACATTGATATCTTGATTATATCATTATTTTCTCTTTCAGTTACATGTGCTATCTATTTTAATTGTTGCTGCTGTTGGTAGTCCTCAAGTGATGTGGTTTCTGTTATTTGGTACAGTTCTTTATTTGAAGTAGTGCAGAACATTGATATCTTGATTATATCATTATTTTCTCTTTCAGTTACATGTGCTATCCATTTTAATTGTTGCTGCTGTTGGTAGTCCTCAAGTGATGTGGTTTCTGTTATTTGGTACAGTTCTTTATTTGAAGTAGTGCAGAACATTGATATCTTGATTATATCATTATTTTCTCTTTCAGTTACATGTGCTATCTATTTTAATTGTTGCTGCTGTTGGTAGTCCTCAAGTGATGTGGTTTCTGTTATTTGGTACAGTTCTTTATTTGAAGTAGTGCAGAACATTGATATCTTGATTATATCATTATTTTCTCTTTCAGTTACATGTGCTATCCATTTTAATTGTTGCTGCTGTTGGTAGTCCTCAAGTGATGTGGTTTCTGTTATTTGGTACAGTTCTTTATTTGAAGTAGTGCAGAACATTGATATCTTGATTATGTCATTATTTTCTCTTTCAGTTTCATCTGCTATCCATTTTAATTGTTGCTGCTGTTGGTAGTCCTCAAGTGATGTGGTTTCTGTTATTTGGTACAGTTCTTTATTTGAAGTAGTGCAGAACATTGATATCTTGATTATGTCATTATTTTCTCTTTCAGTTTCATGTGCTATCCATTTTAATTGTTGCTGCTGTTGGTAGTCCTCAAGTGATGTGGTTTCTGTTATTTGGTACAGTTCTTTATTTGAAGTAGTGCAGAACATTGATATCTTGATTATATCATTATTTTCTCTTTCAGTTACATGTGCTATCCATTTTAATTGTTGCTGCTGTTGGTAGTCCTCAAGTGATGTGGTTTCTGTTATTTGGTACAGTTCTTTATTTGAAGTAGTGCAGAACATTGATATCTTGATTATATCATTATTTTCTCTTTCAGTTACATGTGCTATCTATTTTAATTGTTGCTGCTGTTGGTAGTCCTCAAGTGATGTGGTTTCTGTTATTTGGTACAGTTCTTTATTTGAAGTAGTGCAGAACATTGATATCTTGATTATATCATTATTTTCTCTTTCAGTTACATGTGCTATCCATTTTAATTGTTGCTGCTGTTGGTAGTCCTCAAGTGATGTGGTTTCTGTTATTTGGTACAGTTCTTTATTTGAAGTAGTGCAGAACATTGATATCTTGATTATGTCATTATTTTCTCTTTCAGTTTCATCTGCTATCCATTTTAATTGTTGCTGCTGTTGGTAGTCCTCAAGTGATGTGGTTTCTGTTATTTGGTACAGTTCTTTATTTGAAGTAGTGCAGAACATTGATATCTTGATTATGTCATTATTTTCTCTTTCAGTTTCATGTGCTATCCATTTTAATTGTTGCTGCTGTTGGTAGTCCTCAAGTGATGTGGTTTCTGTTATTTGGTAATCACAGTTCTTTGTGATTGTTTAAAACCACCAGAAAAAATTAAATTAAAAAAATGCTCTACCATCCATTTCCTCTGTCAGTCTTTCCCTTTATGTGATAATCAGATTTTCCAAACCCTCTTTCCTCACTATGTACCATAGAAATTGGCTGTCTCTTCCTGAAATTAAGTATAAGTTTCTTTTTTGTTTCTATTTTCTCTAAAACCTCGTCGTTGCTCACATTTTCGATCTATGTTACCTTCCGCATCTTTCTGTAGAAACACATTTCAAATTTCTTCTTCAGCTTTCAGGAGATTGTCCAGAATTTTCCTGCCAATTAGGAGCTAAGATATCATGTAAAAGTTCAGTTTCTAACGAAGTTTTCCTGTCTCTTAATACTCTCTTTAGCTTTTGGTATGTATCACTGGCCACTCCAATGTGTCTTCGGATCTCAGTGCCGCACTTTCCATCCTCTGTTAGAACACTCCATATGTATTTAAAGCTTTGTACTTGTTTGATTTTACTATCCCTGATTTCTAATTTGCCTTTACAGCTCATCCCTTTTTCTGACAACCATGCATTCGGTCTTCTTGTAGTTTATGCTTTGTACAGTGCAATCTCGGATCACGAATTTAATTCGTCCCTGAAAGCCGTTCGTAACCCGAAATATTCATAAACCGAAACTATTTTTTTAATATGAATCAACGTAGAGAAAAAAGTCACACTACAATAAAATTGTGGGAAAAAACACAACACACGAATGTATACAATACAGCAGTTGACTCAGAAATTATTTCGTTCGGTTTAACTCGGTTTGGCAATGTTCGAGAACCGAAATTTTGTTTGATAACCGAGGCATTTTCATCTCGAATTTTCTGCTTGATAACAGATTTGTTCGACATGTGAGACGTTCGAGAACCGAGGTTTCTCTGTACTTTCTTCTCGCTTTCCTTCGCTACCTTTTGCAGTTTCATTTTCCGTGTTTTTTTTTTATCAGCATTATGTCATCTTCATGTCTTACAATCTTTCTTAATTTTGTCTTCGATCACTCATTTTGGTCTTTTTTATTATTTTTCAAACACCGAGCATTTTTCTATTTTTTTTTTTTCAGCAGCAAGCGTAATTATTTTTGCACTTATTGGTTTGATTAGGCTCTCTAGGTTTAGGTGAAAACGTATTTAGGAGAAGGACAACTCTGGATGTCATGCTGTAGAAAATAAAACAAAAAAAACACTCTACAGGTTTTTACAAGTTATGCCTATTCACAGACTGGTGCTTCGAGTTTAAATGCCAGTCGAATTCGTTCTGTTTCTTTTCACACAAATACTCTTGGAAATATATGAAGCCATTTCTTCTCCCTACCATTGCTATGGTTTAATAGCAGGATAGAATGGGGTCTTTAGCCTTGGTTGGCAACCAGTCTAGAAGGAGGAAATTTGGAGAGCGATTGATTCTGTTCTAGCTTATCCTGGACCATTGATTCTTGTCACTTCTGCAGTGCTTTTTTCCCCCCGACGATGCTTAGATTATGGGAGCCTTCAAGTGACATAACGAGTTTTCTTTCATCTTAAATTGGGAGAAAAATATTCATATTTATCCTCATATCTTACTTATTGTCTCAATCTTTGTCTCTGTCTGAATTTCGCTTTCTTTTTCCACGGTTAGCGCGTTTCCTTGGTTTTAAATTTCAATCCTTTGTGTGTGTGTGTGTGTGTGTGTTTGTGTATGTGAGTGTGCCTCTTTTTTGTCAATCATTTCTTTCTTTCTTTTATTCTTTCTTTCTTTCTTTCTTTCTTTCTTTCTTTCTTTCTTTCTTTCTCATATACCCGAATGGCCCCCGTCATTTCTAGTTTTCTCTTTCGACTCATCTAAGAGTTTCGTTATCCCCCAGATAGCAACCCGTCTCTCCAAGCTTCTTTGCACATACCCCCCCCACAACCCTAAAACTCTTGAGTAGGTCTCTGCTGGTCAAAATGTCAGCGCTCTACATCATTATCGCGAGAGTAGAGGGAGAAACTCATGAATAACTCGTTCTTGTCTTATATTTTCGCTTCAGTGCATCACTGACGATTTTTGCCGAGAGCTTCACTCAACTTGTGAATTCCACTGAGACAACCAACATGATCCTGATTTTTTTTCATTTTGTAATGAGAGCAATGGTCTTTTTCTGACATCATTTTAAACCCCTTCCACACACTCACTCACTCACTCATATATATATATATATTAATAAATATAGATATTACCATGCGTCGAAGGTACAACTCAAAGTTTGATATTCCGTACAATCTTCAGGTACTTATAATGGTGATGAACTGAAAAATATCGTTTTCGAAGGTTTGTCAGGTTCGATTCCTATCGGAGAAGCACATATTGTCTACGGAATTTTCTCGAAAATTCAGGCCGGTAAATATAATTAATACTGTTTATTTAAAAATAAAATATATATATATATATATTAAATAATTGTCGAACTGAATCCATTTCATCAAAGCCAGCAGTAAATAAATCAGTGTTATTGGTAAAAAAATTATTTATTTCTCTATTGGATCATGTAATTTAAGTCGTAGCAATTATGTGTGAAAAATAATATCGGCCAAATGTCAGTCAAATCTAAAAGAAAAAGAAAAAAATCATTAGACGCTTAAACTTAATTCACATTTAAATTCGGTCCAAGTTATTGGAACACACTTGATATATATATATATATATATATATATATATATATATATATATATATATATATATGTGTGTGTGTGTATATATATATGTTTATCACTTTAAACGTTACTTTTACTGCTTACTGTTATTTGAGTTGACGCGACGTCAAATATTTTGGCCGGTACACGAAAATAAATATATATATATATATATATATATATATATATATATATATATATATATATATATATATATATATATATATATATACTGTTTAGTAAATAAACGGAACGTCAGTATCCATTAAAATAACGCTATAAATGATAAAAAAAAACCTCGGAAATATAAGTAAGGATTCCTTTACTTCTTCAGAAAATTATTTATTATTATTATTATTATTATTATTATTATTATTATTATTATTATAAGAGACACCCAAGCTTGAATTTTTTGAGGTGTGTGATATAAATGTAAGAGTAGGAACCAGGAAGTGAAGATTACGTGAATATGGAGAATAGTTAACGATGGACTCTTGAATTTGTGTGATATATATATATATATATATATATATATATATATATATATGATACAGGCAAATGTATATTCATTTCATTTCATGTCCTAACCAGAGGCCTAAGGTCAGAAATGGCTTCATGACATTTTCCACTGAACCTTTTTGTAAAATTTAAAAGAAAACAAACTTCAGATTACACAAATATATTTATAGACAAACCCTTCGTAAAGGGTGAACTCTACTTGTAACAACAGTTTTTTTTGTATTTCTTGAATCCATGGGATACCTGTGATCCCTTAAATGAACCTATCATTTTTTTTTCCATTCAACCAACGGCTCCAAACGGAACTGGAATTTGTTAAGCTTTTCATGTGCCATATATTTGAGATTTACACTTCAAAATTCTTGTACTTTTATAGTTATTTAAAGATGCATTACAGTCTGCTGGAACTAACATGTCAATAAAAAAGTACATTCTGTTTTGGGGGTTTTTGATCACGATATCTGTGTGTATTGTGAAGTCCCATAAAATTGTTACTAGTCCTATCTCTGTAACTGGGTCTGGGTGGTGTTCACATCAATTTCTTGCAGTAAAAGATGCAGATTTTCAAGTGCAGGTATTGACCTATCCTGTCATGCCGCTTTTAATATTCAGTAGGTTTTAATACCATTCAACCAAATAGTAGATGATCAAGTGTTTCTGGATATTAATAATAATAATAATAATAATATTATTATTATTATTATTATTATTATTATTATTATTATTATTATTATTATTATTATTATTAACAACAGTTAAGAGAAGAGCGCCTTTAAGAAAAGATAAAGAAAAAAACAGTGTTTGACAATGTTAAACAATATTTCGACATTGTTAAACACAGTTTTTTTCTTTATCTTTTCTTAAATCTCACCCTTCTCTTAACTGTTAATAAATATTGGAAGAGTTACGTCAGTAATTTTGCATATTATTATTATTATTATTATTATTCTTCTTCTTCTTATTATTATTATTTCTAATATTATTGTTATTTTCTTTTCTTTGATTTCTGGAGTATACTTATTTCTTTCGGGGTCCCAACCAAAAACCTAAAGCCAGAGATGGCATCATGACATTTTCCACTGAGCCTTTTGAGGAAAGAAAAAAAATAAGACCACACATATTTTACATAGATAATGTCATTCGTAAGGTGTGAGCTGTACTTGTGTACATCTACCATGAATCCCTTCAGTGGTCTTTTGGAATCTTTTCCAATCAGTCCGAGGGTTCCACCTACATCTGGGATTGTTGATGTTATCATATGTCACATTATTATTATTATTATTATTATTATTATTATTATTATTATTATTTCCTGAGTGTATATTTGTATATCATTTTTTCTCCTCCTTTCAACTATTTTGCTTTTTGATTTCTGTTTTGATTTTCTAGCTTCAAAACTTAGAGTGTATGTTATAAGCAGAGACTTTACTGCAGGATTAAAATAGACGTCGAGGAGCTACGTATACATGAGTAAATACTTTGAACGGGAAAAAAATGAAATTGCCAACGGTCACAAGAAGAAATATGAGAAGAAAGACAAAGTAAAATGGAAAGACCTTAAAGCGCCATCCATTCGGCCGTTTTTAATTGATGGACCAGTCACTTGAGGTGTGCGACAAAGATTTTCGACCCAGATGGATTACTTGAGAGTGAAAGAGATAGAGACAGAAAAAAATAAAAAAGGAGAGGGAGGAGATCTTCAAACGAGGCGGAAGGCGTTTACCTTTTATCTTAGGACAGGAAGCAAGAAGATACTAGACAAAAAAAAATAAAATTAAAATTAAAAAAAAGATGGATGTAGGGAGAAAAAAAAACGGGATGATGTCAGAAGTGGTTGGGTAAGGCAGGTGGAGTGGGGGCGTTCAGGAAATATTCAGGGGCAGGGTAACTCGAACAGAACGTTGCTCAGGGTTTGGCGTTGATCAATCAGCTTTATGTATTTGTCACATCTTAAGACACACACCCAGCCACCACATTGCACGTTACTCTTAGCAACTAGCATCAACAACAATCTTAGCAGCAACAATAAAAGTAGGAATGTACATTGGCGTAGTGCGATAGTTAACGAGCTACTCTGATTAACATTGCAATTGAGTAACGAATTCAATCCCTATTGTGTGCAACATATTTGTAACTATGCTGATAAAATATCGGATAAACGTCATGTAATATACTGTAATAAAGACAACACACATATATATATATATATATAAATAATACCCACTCCATTTAAGGCTTAAGAACCACACAAACTAGATTTTTTTGTGTGTGATATGAATGTAAGGAGTGCCCTTTGCTGTGCTGATGTTGCTACATGCCTTACTTCTTGCCTATCTCACACTGCGAATTTTTTCTAAGCTCTATACTAAACATTAAATCTGTTACGAAAAAAAGGACTAAACAAAATGAACACAAAACGATCAGCTTTAAAAAAGGACTCGTAATTGGGAAACCCGAATGAAAAAAGAATGTTAACAACAAATACTTTTTCACACCGAAACCAGTTCTGCGGAATCAGAATCAACGTTGAGTTTAAGCAAGCGATTGAGCCAATTGCAGGTTTAAATTTTTCCCACTTGTGACGAATGCAGCTATCGATTTTTTTGCATGCTAGCATGCTAGTTAACATTCGTGTCAGTCAGCTGCTGGCTCTCACGCTGGCCAATAGAATCTTCTTGCCTATTCGTGGCAGCCAGATATAGGATCTCCCTCTGGCCAGTAGAAAATTGCCGCAAACTACATGAAAACTGCCGTAGAAGCATGAAAAAATTGATTATTTGATGGGAGTTGGGAAATGCAAAAGTTGTGAAAAGTGTGTGTATATAAATATAAATATATATATATATATATATAATTATTTATATATTATATGCGCGGTACTTATTAGAAAGCGCTCAATATCAGAGATAAAGCTAACATATTTGCTTCGACTGGTGTGAGTTTGTGTTATGGAGTTATTTCGCAGTGGAGGCTTATAATTGTACTAAGTCGGCCCTAAAATAGGTTCGACGTACAAAACGTTAGGAACTTGATATAATAGGTATAACGCAGAGTAATCTAGTTGTGGTCGCTGATACTTTAGCATTCGACTAACTGTCGTCCCACCTCGACCGACTGACCGTCACCCTGAGCGACTCCCACTTTACTCTTACTACCCCCACTTATTATAGGTGGGAGAGTCTATTAACTATAGAATAGGTGTGTTCCACTATAACAGTTTGTGACCCTGTGTTTCACGCTTTTGCGATCGTCAGACAAACTGATTCGTTTTTTAAAAAGTTGGGTTTATGTAGATTGCCGGTATTGGTGTTATTATGGGAGTGGGGGGGGGCAATCGTCGTCGTAAACGTTCAAACGTTTTCCTATTTTTAAGTAAAGGATAAATTTTCAGCTTCTAAAATGGATTTACTTTTTTTTTTCTTTCACTAGCAAAAACTAAATTTTGATTCGTCTGTCGGCAATTGTATTTTGCTAAACTATGAATATTTTGTATTTCAACTAAATATTTTAGTGCTTGGAGAATTTTTTTTGGATTTTTTTGCAAAAACCGTTGTAAAGAATGCCAAAAATTTTTAAAGCATTAATTAAGGCAGGTGGCGGTTTTATTGATGAAAACAAAATATCATGATGTGCTTTTATAGTTAAGTGCTTATTTCTTTTTCTTTTTCTTTTTTAAATAGAACCAAATACAACATTTACTGACATTTTATCTTTTACTTTAAAGAAATACAAAAATAACTCCTTTTAAATGCATGGAGACTGGAAACTTTTTGCTGTAGTGTGTGTATATATTCGACGCATGAGGGTCAAGCAGATCAGATTCTAGGAACCGACAGTCCAATACCAACACATTGATTATAGCGGTGAAGGTTTTGTGCAGAACTATCCACACTTTTTGAGGGGCCGAATGCAGAGACCTACTATGCAAAATTTGGCTTCACAGGTGTCGCCAGTAATCTGAAGTCATCTGAAGAACATGGACTTATTTCAACGAATACGGAAAATGTTTTTTAATTAAGCGTGTGAACGCTTAATTAAAAAAAATAACTGTATTGTTACAGAAATTATTTTTTTGAAGCTTGTCGGTTAATTGCCATGCGTGATACACGCTTAGACGATCATGTATGTTTCGATACATGACTGACGAGGCAGATTTTTTTCCCGCAGAAGTTTGACATTTCTTTCTGCGGTAGACCAGTTGACATCCAAGACGATAGAACCCTGTCTGTCCTGCTATTTGGCCATAACTGGAGGGAGAAGACTAGGATTCATACCTTTCCCAAGGGTATTAGCATGTAAGTGAATGTAATGAATTCGACAGGAATTCGAACTCGGCTCTTCGATTCCTTAATCTGAGCGGCTATCCATTACTCCACCGTTTTTATTTTCGTTTAATCATCTCCCTATATGCAAGAACGATAATACTAGTAAGATGTATGGAGTTACTGGGAGTGAAAGAGAATATGAAGAATTTAGTAAAGAGAAATTACAAGAAAAGAAGGGTAGAAGATGGCGATTTCGTTGCAATTTTTGAAGATACAGGAAATGCAGACAGGAAAGCAAGAAATCGCAAGAGAATTTCACAGGTAAGGTCAATAAAAGAACTTACGATTCGATCTCTCTATTTCAACAATAAAACAATGAGACCTAATTGCCAATCTAGTAGTACGCTTAAATTCATTCGAGGTACCAAGGAGAACTGCCAAGAAGGTATTTATAAAAATAAAATTGCAGACTCTTCATTGGATTTTATCAAGAATCTAGAGATATACAACCGGAGTACCAGGACGGACGTGGCAGTAATATTCATTGCACGGGCGAATGGTGGGTTTATAAATGTGCAAGATTGACGTTGAAGAAAAAAGATTTTTCGCGCTAAATGTGGTCTGTATCAGTATTAATCTGGTAAGAAAATATACGTCGATGTAGCCTGGTTGTATATTAATTGTAGAGACTCATAAATGATGTCATTTTCACAGTATCCCTGTGATGTGGGTGCCAAAGTTGGGCACACAGAAATAAAACACGGAACACGGATTAGATGTAAGAAATATATATTAACGACAGGTTACAGAGATAGTGTAAGCAGAGCTTACTATAAGTTAGTGTCCAACACTGGTAGTCGTACGAGACTCTCTCTGTGTTACTCTCTATCACTCTCTATCACTCTCTGTAGAGTGATATGTCGCCTACTTAATATAGGCCTGGAAGAGTCTATTGTGTAGGTAGTTTCCGGTCTCACAATACCCCCCTTCCAAAGAGTTTTCTTTTTTGAAAAGGAGAGAAAAAAATAAAACTGTTAATACTTTTTCCTCTTGGGATTTATTATTTCTCAGCTGGAAGTAGAGATCTTGATGCGTGAGCCGCAGCTTTTCGCGAACCGTCAAGCAGTTTATGTAATATGCAAACGCCTATGCCGTACGAGCTTGCATCACTTGCGACTATGATGCCGAGACTAGGGTCGAAATGTGTGAGGGAGAGGTCTGAAGTAAGAGTTTTCTTGATCTTTTCGAATGCGTCTTGGCATTCCAGGGTCCATGACCATGGTTTGCCCTTTTTTAAAAGTTGGTTTAGAGGCCTTCTCAAATTTTGCATGTTCTTAATGAACCCTTGGTAAAAATTAGCTAGGCCGAGGAAGCTTTGTAACGCTTGAACGTTATCTGGGGCCGGCATGTTTCTGATTTGCGTTGGCTCTTTCTGGATCCGGCCGACGACCATCTTTATTTATAATGTGACCTAAGTATTTAATCTCTGGTAAGAAAAAGTCACACTTTGCCTCCTTAACCTTAAATCCGTATTCTTGTATCTTTTCGAATACGTTTATTATATGGTTCCGGTGCTCTGCCATAGTTTTACTGGTAACCAGTATATCATCCAAATAGGCTGTTGCGTAGTCAAGATCGCCCAGCATGGCGTCCATGACCTGCTGGAAAATCGCAGGCGCAACCTTTACTCCAAAAGCCAGCCTGTTGTATTTGTAAAACCCTCTATGGGTGTTTATGCAGAGCAATTTGGAACTTTGTTCTTCCACCTCTATCTGAAGGTATGCGTCCGAGAGGTCGATTTTAGAAAAATTTTTTCCACCATTGAGCTTATTGAAAATTTCTTCAGGGCGTAGGTGCTGCCCACTCGCTGAAATCTGTTTTTGACAGAATATCTGCTTGTTCGACTCTAACTCTTTATTGATTTGCTCTAGAGCAGCGAAAGGGACATTCCGTTTTTTTTTGAATACCGGTTGTGCACCGTCCTTCACCTTGAACTTAGCTTTCATCTTAGTACATTTCCCAAGGCCGCCAGAAAAAAACCTGGGGAAATTGTTGTTTGAATTCCTTTTTTAGATTTACCAAATTGGACGTTGTACTTTTTATCTTGCGACAAAATGTACTCATTGGGCAATCCCAAAGATTGAATTTTTCTATTCAATCAGTTCCAAATAAGTTGTCTGAAGTTTTTAATACGTAGGCTTTGAGCTTTTTGGTATTAGATTGGCGCAAAAATAATGTCGGTTTTTGACGTATTTTTTAACGTCAAAAACCGACATTATTTTTGCACCAACCTAATAACTCCATTTAGTGTTACTGTAAGTATTACCTCGCCTAAAACGTTAATATTTTCGCCAGTTACGGATTTTGCTGTTTTATCCGTTTTTAATAAGGTTGGCTTGTTCAATTTTCGCCAAGTACGCCAGTTAATGGTTGCAATATCAGAACCCGAGTCAAGCTGGAATTTAATGGACTTATTGAAAATATCCACAGTTACATATTTTCTTAAATTCCTATCAACAATATTGTCAGATTGAGCTTGCCTAATTTTATTTTTGGGTTTTCTCGTTCTGTTGGTGTACCAGCACGAAGTTAAAGTATGCCCACTTTTATTGCAATTTTTGCAATATTTTTTGTTCTTAACTGGACAGAATTTGATCCAATGCCATTTACCACAATGGTAACATGGTCCGGGCGGTTTCTTTAACTTATTTGGGTTTTGGTTACTGAGGAATTTAGGACATGAGATTTGCCTTTTGACTTTTTGAGGGGAATAGGAGGTAGACTTACTTCTGATTTTATTAATCTGAGTCACAACTGATTCCTCAATAGTGTTTGAGTCACGCTTTACAGATATTACACTTTGACAGTCCTCTGCCAGTTTTTGGAGAGTCAATCCTTGTTCATTCTCAAGCTTAGTCAGTACCCGTCGTCTGACTTCGGCGTCTTCTGCAGATACTAAACCTTGTGCGAAAATTAAGCACTTAAAATCGTCGGCAGTCAGTTCGGCTAGTTTAAAATCATTACATAGCTTGTTCACCGATGCTGCAAACGTTAGAAAATCTTGCTGGTTGTCTTTGACTGTGTTCAGGCATTTCCAACGTTTGTGGAACAAGGTTGTGTTAGGCACGAATAATTACGATAGGAGCTTAATCGTCTCTGAAAAATCCAAGTCAGTCGTTTTCTTGGGTAGTATGAAGTCTATGAACCTACTATGTTCTGTAGTTCCCAGTTTTCTCAATAGTAGACGAACCTTTTTTTTACTGGGCTATTGTTCACAGTCTACGTTGAAAATATCTTCGTAGCGCCTGTAAAAAGCCTGGAACGTTTTGTCTTCCTCTGGTACGTATTTAAAGGTTTCCATTGAATTGTTGATTATACTCTGGCAGAATATTGTATCTTTTTTCAGAGTTTGAGCCTTTTGATGCATTTACGAGTAATTCTTTAAGTTGTTTCTGTTGTAGTTCAGCATTAAGAAGCGTAATTTTTTGGAATTCCGTTTGCTGTTTATGTAAATCCAAAAATAGTTGTTGTTGTCTTTCTTCTGATTTTTGTTGCTGGTTCAAATTTAGTTTTAACATTTGGGCAACTACTTTTTTCCAAATCTTCCATATTTAAAAATGACAGCGCTTTTTTGTTGCTTTGAAACACGTGTACTAAGAGGAGGTACACAAAAAAATCTTGATAGATTTTTGTTCCTTTTTTTTTTCTTTTACAGAAAAAAATATGGACAGACAATAGTTAAACTAAACTAATTATGTGTGTTTAGCTTTTTTCCCGTGGTTCCGTTAATTTTAACGTAATTGAATAATTTTTCACCACACTTATGTATTTTTTTTTTTAGAAAGTTCCAAAAAAAAAAAATAAAACTCACCTCAGTGAATTTGAGGGGAGAATAATTTTATGCCTGAGTTCAACTCAGTTACATAAAAAAATTTTCGATAGTTTTTTCCGAAAACTTGAGTATAATGGTAGTACTTGATCTTGTGTTGTCAGTTTTTTTACGAACAACTGTTTCTTTTTTTCTGTGTGTGCGGGTGTGTACAAATCGTTCTCGTATTGGACAGACTTTAATATTCTGTAGATTTTGAATCGCTAGTTTGTCAATGGCGTTTGGTATTGGAATATATGTAGAAGCTGGGTGTTGCGTTTAAATCGCTAATGTATTAATACCAGCTTAATTTCACGTTCAACACTGCTGTGGGAACGCGTGGAATTTGTGTAATTTTCGAGTACTGTCGCTATTGATATGGGGAGAACGAAATTCTCGAATCTTTCTCTGTCGCCACTGTTGTGGGACTGGCAAGGTATTGCGGTTTTTCGACGTGAATGCGTTTCTAGAATTCTTCGTCGACCCAAATGTGGGATTGGTAAGGTATTTAGGTTTCGCCGTGAGTGCGTTTCTAGAATCCTCGTCGCCACTGATGTGGGTGCCAAAGTTGCGACCACAGAAGTAAAACACGGAACACGGATTAGATGTAAGAAAGATATATTAACAACAGGTTACAGAGATAGCGTAAGCAGAGCTTACTATAAGTTAGTGTCCAACACTGGTAGTCGTACGAGACTCTCTCTGTGTCACTCTCTATCACTCTCTGTAGAGTGCTATGTCGCCTACTTAATATAGGCCTGGAAAAGTCTATTGTGTAGGTAGTTTCCGGTCTCACAATACCCTGTCAGAATAAATAATTTCTATTTTATATTACGTTGCTTTCCAGGTCAGAATTGTGCTCAATAAGACCTGGGTTTGCTTAAAAATGGATTGAGTGTGTCTATTAAATATTATATTTTCTGTAAATCTCGTAATGCTTTGCCGATGTATTTTGGGGTGGATTGTTTCCAATATTTTTGATACTTTTTTTGTTTTACATTAATTTAAACATGTCATTCTTTTTTAAAGTGTTTCTCATAATTTTTAATGTTGATATTAGCTAAATATTTTTCAAGTTCACTAATTATACAGTTTGTAACTAATATAATGTGTTACATTTCTGTGTTGTCATGTATATTTTCTTCATTGGCTTTCAGTCGGTTAACTATGTGCATGAGAAAAATGTTCATTTCAAATTCTGAACCGTTAAGAACATAAATGCTGCATTGGCTATCTCTCGACTTCTATCTTCTTTCTTTGAAAATAACTAAATATGATCGAAAATATTTGGTATGTTATACATTAAGGGGATTGTTAAAGATCAGGAAATAATGTAATAATATGAAAATTTATAAGTAAAAAATTATGCGTTTATAACATTAACTAGCTTTCCTTTTCAGTGTCGGGGAGAATGCATACAATACATTTTCCACTATATTAGCATATTTATCTTAAAAAACGCAAAAATCAAATTAAAATCTTCATTTTCGTTCTTCCAACTTCTCTCTAGCTGTTTCTAATGTTTAGTTAAATATGTCTTTATAAGGCAGGTACTATTATGGTCACTTACAATATATTTGGTAAATCCACCATTTTTTTAATCTACATCAAATGAAACTCACCAAAATTGTTAACACAAATTTCCCGTTAGAATTAATAGAGCACACGTTTAAATGAAGTAATTGATGCATAAATTCATTTTAATTTCACACGGAAAATGTTACCGTAAAAAGTGTTAGGGGAAATTTCAACAATCCATCTTAATGTAATAAATGAAAGTAAAGGGGATTGTCAAAGATCAGGAAACTATGCAATAATTTAAGAATTTCTAAGCAAGTGAAAAATTATGCGTACTTTCGCCATAGTATATCTTTCTATGAAAGTGCGGATAATTTGGACTTTCCCTCGTCTATTGCTACTGATTTTTACAATATATATGTATTGTAACCAGGAAGAACGCGATTATGAGTGGTCATGAATCAATACAACTGTTAATGAGAAAAAGGTACTATTTTGTCTAAAATATAAATACATTTTTTTAAAATTTAACTATAGAAATGCATTGAGATACTGGAAGATATTGTCATTCGTTAGAAATTAAAGCAATCTTAGGTGGCAGAACAGGGCTTTAAATGCACTGCTAATGTTTTTCTGTTGATTATTTTACACTAATATTTACCCATTCCCAGGCACGAGATCCACTCAATGTAGAATATTACTGAATGAGGTGTGCGGTATGGGCGTAAGAATTGGTAGTAAATGAAAATCATGAGGATAAGTCGGATAGATAATGATTGATCTTTGACTTGGAGAGGTTAAGATTGTTAGGGGAAGTATCCCCGTGGGAGTTGGTTCCTCAAAATAACGCTTCACGGGAAGAATCTCTTTCATTTGAAATTCCTTATCACAAATGGAACACAAAGAGAATGACGGTGGGCTTTGTTGTAAAGACATGAACTGGCGGCACTAAGGAAGTGAACTTGTCTGAACATTGGCTATGGATATAGCGATAGTTTAGTGATAGGTTTGTGAAGTTTCAACTATGGGAAAGGGTAGAAAATAAAATGTATTTATATCAGGAAGAAAGGGATTGTCAGTGGTCAGTAATTAAGGCAAGAATTATTGATAGACAAGGTATGATGAATAAATTGTCGTCAAAATTACGCAAAAATGAAAATAACACTGACATCTCATTTTAACAGATATATTTGACAAAATTACGCAAAAATATCTTCAAATGATACAGAGTAAATTTATTCAATAAAATCGCTATTGGCTTCAACCACGGCCCAAAACGACATCAGAATCTCCTGCATCTCTTCTGGGCGGATTCATTGTTTAAGTTGGTGAATGCTTCCTTGCCTTCAGTTCATCTTTGGTGCCACAAGGAGTTTTGTTGTTCTCTCGATTAACTGTTCCTTCGACATAATAATCCAGAGGGGTTGTAGTGTGGGGAGTTAGGTAGCCAGATGTAAGGCGTGATCTTCTTGCAGAAATTATCTGACAGCCATGAGTGGGTTCTCCTGCTTGTGTGTCATGGTACAGAACCCTGTTACCCGATTGAGGGTTTTTCAATAGCCATATTCTTGACCGAGTACAGAAGAACCCCACCTAAAGTTGATATAGGCTTCCGTGTTGAGTCTGAGGCCTTGTAGGAAGATGAATAGAGGCATAATGTCGCCATCACTAGTGATCACTCCAAACAACTTCGTAATCACCATTAGAGTCATCCAGCACTTTCCGATTCCTCTGCACTCTCCTCAGATTCACACCCAAACACTCTGAAATGTTCCTATTTAAGTTTCCGGCGTGAATGCCAAGCAGTACAGCATGCCGTTTCCAAATTTCTGGCGGAGTGAATTGCGTCATTTTGCTCTTTTTCTCAGATACGGTGCCCAACTAACCCTACTATACTTTGCAGTCGACAAAATAAAAAAAAAACACGCATGCGCGAAATTTAAAAAAATATAAAGTGGCGAGAATTTACCCATCGCACCTGTATACCTACGGTTTAAATGTGTTGTTGACGATTTTAATAAATAGATTGATATTCATGAAAAAAAAAAAAAAAAAAAAGGATTCTCAGTAGTAAGAAATTCATAGAAGAATTACTACCAGAAAATGTTATAAGATGGATAATAACTTAAAAATCAAATGTTGATGAAATATCGATCGGAATCTGACAGGATGAAAAAATAAAGAACACATAAGAAACGAATATCAATGTAACATGTTTAACGTTTTATTATAGCATCGTCAGAGATTGAGAAAAAACAGACAAAATATCAGAGTTTTTATCTTTTTGTCTGCTATCTCTCATTCTCTGACGAAGTTTTAATGAAAGTGAAACACGTTAGATTGATACACATTTCCTATTTGTTCTTTATTTCATCGATATGCATACAATAATGCACTGTTAATAATATTGTAAGGATGCATTGAAAAAAGAGTGATTATTTGTTGAGAAAACTTAAACGTGACTGACTGAACAGAATTATATGCAATTTATATTTCAATATCTATTTCTCATTATTATTATTATTATTATTATTAGTAGTAGTAGTAGTAGTAGTAGTAATGGTATTCAGTTCAACATTCTAATGATCCCTAAACTCAAAACGAGAATAATAGAATAGCAGGTGAGAAGGAAGAGGAAGTGAGGCGTGTGTGCATATGTATGTGCGATTGTGTGTGTATATAGAATTAAGATGCGTGGTTGGTTGCGCAGACAGCTAGTCTGGGCGTGGTTGCAGTTAGCGTGCGAAACTGTCTCATCGGAAGGGGTAGGAGGGAAGAAGAAGAAGAAGAAGAAGAAGAAGAAGAAGAAGAAGAAGAAGAAGAAGAAGAAGAAGAAGAAGAATTTGGTCTCAGCGTGATGCAATTCAGCTGGATCACGCCTTCGTTACTCTTGTGCCAATAACTTATGCTCCCCCACCTCCCGACTAACTCCTGACTCAACACGAACGTCCAGATATACACACGCACAGGCATACAAATGTGAACTTCATTGACACAATACATTTTCACGATTAGGGAAAATATCCTACATACAAAATGCTGACCCCAAAAAATAAAATCCTGTGATGATTTCTCGGTATATAAAGGCTATATATAATAAAGGCCATATTTAATAAAAAGAAGAAAAAAAAAACAGTCATATGATGAAGGAAATTTAATCAGAAAAGCATCGTAATGATGGCGTATCAACACAAGATGTTATGATAAAAAAGGAAGAATAAAATCCATAAAACAAGTAACAAAATAACAATATTAATAAAGAGTATATCGATCCAGAGATAAAATAAGAAAAGTAGGTTTGGAGAATTTAAACCCACTGTGCACACTGAAGGCAAGGTAGTTTGGGTAAAACGGCTTTTAATAGAATTGACGTAATTGAATAAATGGATGAGAGGACAATTTTAAAGACAGATAAATGAAGAACTGCTTACGACTGGGAATTGCGGAGAGTCATAATTGTATTCACCCGGAAAGAGAAAGAGTTTCATCTAGAGGTTTTTTTTTTTTATAAAAGCAATAATAAGATTAAATTAAACTAATAAAATAATAGCAGTACTGAAGAGTGCACTGACCCAGATTGTTGGGGTAAAATCATCCGATAATAAGATGGAGGAAGACTAGTACAAAATAACTAGCAATAAGGAAATGAATATTAACGCCGTAGAGTTTTCGGATAAAAAGCAACAATGAATAGATGACGTAAAGCTAACAATAAAATAATAGAAGTGATATACAGTGTATTGAGGCAGAGTGTTGGGCTTAGAAGCAAAAATAATAAGATGGTTTAAAACTAGTAATAAAATGATAGTGACAAGGTATTGAGCCAGAGTATTGGGATAAAAATCACACAATAATAAGATGGAGTGCACTTGAATGTGTAATTATGGTTCGAGGTTCTGTTCCGGAAGTGAGTTAGACCATCACTGGTTGCTTCGTACAAACTTCCGCGTTTAATATTTCAGCAAGGGTTGGCATATGTTAAAATCAGCCAAGGTAAGAAGATGGTGCCAAATTAATAATTAAATAATTGTAAGTGAAGCGTGTATCGTTTCAAAATGCCAGGTTAAAAAGCATTATTAATAAAACGTAAGTAAAGTTATTAATAAAAATAAGAGTAAGCAGATGTTTATGGAAAATATAGTGCGGCATATTTTCCAACTTTTTAGCTGATCTATATAAGCATTTAACGAGTCACGTGATTTGCGTTTAACCTACTCATCAGGCCAAACCAAGTACTTTGAATGCTGATTTTCCAGGTAAGCAGTCAGGACCTCCCTACTTAACAAACAGGCTCAAAGAAATTACCATTATCCTATTTCCTATTATTTGGATTTGTAAGACATATTGTAATATCCTCATAACTTCTGGGCATCCGGAAGTGACGTCATAAATAAATGCTTACCTTTTTTGAATTAGCTGAATATGACTCTAAAACAAAGTAATAGATTTTAGCCGAAATTTTCAAAACTCATAAAAGGGGCTAAAAGCGGTCTATCCATATTAAAGAATGTCACCTACACACTCATCATCATCGTGTAGGTCAAAAATGATAATGAAAATATATTCAGTTGATGGATAAAAAGTAACAGAAAAAAATTAACGTTAAAATATTTTCATTTATTTAGTATATTGTTTTAAATAAGTGATATTTTTTAGGAAGTCAGTAGGATTTGAAGTCGTAATAATAAATTAAAATTGTTATTTAAGTAAACACTAATGAAAAATAAAAGTAAAATTTACATTATAGCAGTGTTTCTCAATGTTAAACCTAGGAGCAAATGCAAATACCTCGGCACATTTAGCAAAACTTTTAAAAGGCATTCATTTAAATGTTATGAGATAAAATCATAGATTTGAAAAATTGGAAAATTATTCAATCAAATGCTCAAGGCTGCATATCGGAAACTTCGACAATATTCAGAATTCAATATAACTTGTAAAAAAATGTTTAATGCTCAGTCTAACGCTGTACCATTACTAATTCTACACACACACACACTCACATATATATATTTATACATATATATATATATATATATATATATATATATATATATATATGTATATATATATATATATATATATATATATATATATATATATATATATATATATATATATATATATATGTGCAAAGTGTGTGTATATAAATATAAATAAATATATATATATATGTATAATTATTTATATATTATAGGCGCGGTACTTATTAGAAAGCGCTCAATATCAGAGATAGAGCTAACATATATGGTTGGATAGATGTGAGCTTGTGACCCTGGGTTTCACGCTTTAGCGATCGTCAGACAAACTGATTAATTTTTAAAAAAATTTTGGTTTTATGTAGATTGCGTGTATTGGTGTTATTGTGGAAGTGGTGGGGGAAACTTCGTCGTTTTTTTCATCGTACTGACGCAAATATCGATGTATGCAGACACATATACATACTTGGTCGTCCGTCGGGACTCATATGTGGGCAGCTTCGGATATGACATATGTATGTATATGGGTGGTGTTGTGTCTATACATACGCATTTGTATGTTGAAATTTAAAGATTGGAAGTGTGGCGGAAATGTCTCGTGAATGTCTCGTGAATGTATACATGTCATATATTTTATTTTTCTGCCGAATAATATTTCCTCGCATGTATGTATATACGTGTGGTGGGGTTTCTGAGAAATTATGATAGGTAAAAATTATTATTATTTATATTTATTTTTAAATTTTTGAAAAAAAAATTAGGGGTTTATTTGTTATATTTAAAGCTGGTTATTTGTTTGTTTTTGACAACAGTTTTAGTTTCCTTTCTTTGACCATACGGTCAGTTTTACACCCCCCCCTCTGCCCTGGAATGCCAGGGTGTAATAGATTTCTATTTTCTTCTCATATTAGGTCATTTGCAGTGTTGTCCTTTAATATGAATCTATTTTCAGGGTGTATGATAAAATTTGTTTGGCTTTGAAAAATATTGCATCATTCGTGATTGCATCAGATTTTCATCACGGTCAGACACTATTGTCTCGAATATCGATTAGTTATCCTACGATCATTGTCTACGATGGACATTACTCCAAGGAAACGTACGAAAATTGTAACACTGCATGACGATACTGGCAAGCCTTACCTTTGAGCAAATCAAAGTAGTATAGACTGGCCCCAAAATCTGATTTAAATCCAATCGAGAATCTGTGATCAATCTGCAAGGATCGACTTCGTGGAATGGACATACGAAGTACTAACATGTGCACTGGGTCCTGTTTCACTGAAAAAATACGAAAAAAGTAAATAACGGAATTATTCGTTCTGTCTCAATTATTAGGTTGGTGCAAAAAATAATGACGTAATAATGTCGTTTTTTGACGTTAAAAAATAGGTCAAAAAACGAGATTATTACGTCATTATTTTTGCACCAACCTAATAATTTGCACAAGGGTGTATTATTGAAACATTATTTTTACTACAAATTAAATAAAAGCAAGTATTTTGCCTATTTTTGTATCCTTGTCATAATTTGAAGATAATATATTATTTTTTTAATAATTCAATGTCTGATTTTATTATATTTTTCATGAGAGTTATACTCCGACATATTTCTGGTTGCACCAGATATATTGGAGCTGACATAAGATGGTCAGTTCCAATCAATAAACACTCAAAGAACAAACTCTCAATTTCTGCGACGTCAATGATTTGGAATAGAGTAAATGGCACAAGAGTTTTATTTAAAGATAATTATGGGTTAAAAGACTTTGATTTATCAAGTAAGTACATTTTAAAGTCTCATTCAATTGTGTCTGTTCTTGATGCAAAATATCGACATAGTTCCATGCAAAGGGAATTCCTGTAGTCAAAAGAGACTTGGGAATTTCCTCAGATTTCAGATAATGTTTGCATATATTAAAGAATCAAATTCACATTTCTGCATGGATCTGACACCTCGTGGCAAAAAGAATCGAATTCATATTTGAGTATGGGTCTGACACCTCGTGGGAAAAAGAATCAAATTCACATTTGTGTATGGGTCTGACACCTTGTGGCAAAAAGAATCAAATTCACATTTGTGTATGGGTCTGACACCTCGTGGCAAAAAGAATCAAATTCACATTTGTGTATGGGTCTGACACCTTGTGGCAAAAAAAAAACAAATTCACATTTGTGTATGGGTCTGTCACCTCGTAGCAAAAAGAATCGAATTCACCTTTGTGTATAGGTCTGACACCTCGTGGCAAAAAGAATCCAATTCACATTTGTGTATGGGTCTGACACCTCGTGGCAAAAAGAAAACAAATTCACATTTCAGTATGGGTCTGACACCTCGTGGCAAAAAGAATGAAATTCATATTTGTGTATGGGTCTGACACCTCGTGGCAAAAAGAATCAAATTCATATTTGTGTATGGGTCTGTCACCTCGTGGCAAAAAGAATCGAATTCACATTTGTGTATGGGTCTGACACCTCGTGGCAAAAATGAATCAAATTCACATTTGTGTATGGGTCTGACACCTCGTGGCAAAAAGAATCGAATTCACGTTTGTGTATGGGTCTGACACCTCGTGGCAAAAAGAATCAAATTCACATTTGAATATGGGTCTGACACCACGTGGCAAAAAGAATCAAATTCATATTTGTGTATGGGTCTGACACCTCGTGACAAAAAGAAAACAAATTCACATTTGTGTATGGGTCTGACACCTCGTGGCAAAAAGAATCGAATTCACATTTGTGTATGGGTCTGACACCACGTGGCAAAAAGAATCGAATTCACATTTGTGTATGGGTCTGACACCTCGTGGCAAAAAGAATCAAATTCATATTTGTGTATGGGTCTGACACCTCGTGGCAAAAAGAATCAAATTCATATTTGTGTATGGTTCTGACACCTCGTGGTAAAAAGAATCGAATTCACATTTGTGTATGGTCTGACACCTCGTGACAAAAAGAATCAAATTCATATTTGTGTATGGGTCTGACACCTCGTGGTAAAAAGAATCAAATTCATATTTGTATATGGTTCTGACACCTCGTGGCAAAAAGAATCAAATTCATATTTGTGTATGGGTCTGACACCTCGTGGCAAAAAGAATCGAATTCATATTTGTGTATGGGTCTGACACCTCGTGGCAAAAAGAATCAAATTCACATTTGTGTATGGGTCTGACACCTCGTGGCAAAAAGAATCCAATTCATCTTTGTGTATGGGTTTGACACCTCGTGGCAAAAAGTTGAACAAAAGTCGGATTATTAAGAGAGAAAGGAATGGAGCACCGAAAAAACTTTTTAACTTTTGGCAAAATTCCTCTGAGAGAGTCTGGTTTGGAAAATGGCCCGGTGGCAATAGCATTGTTCAACGAATGGAAAGAAAGTCTTACTTACTCTAATTAACTAAAAATGTCAACTTTTCACTGTTTTATCCTCTTTGTTATCTCATGTCCAAAAAGCAGGACGATCGTCTTCCATAGGGAGTCCTTTCTTGACTACAGAACTGGATTATCTACTATACCACAAGAGATAATGGTGAAGTGGTAGGGTTATATTTCTTACGGAATTTCTAGAGTCAGGCATTATCATTATTTATACAATTTACATTCGGACTATTGTCTCTGTTGATATCACAACGTTCCAACCGTTGTATGCTCGGGACTTCATCCGGTGTATATCGATTCGGGTAACAATAGCCTAACGCAGGTGTCGGCAAACCTTGCCAAGAGTGAGCCAAATATGGCATACCGATGACTTGTTTCTGGTACTCGAAACCTATTCATCAGATTCCCTTTTATTCTTTCCCTCTTTCATGTATATCATTATCTTCTGTATTTTTTATTTTCTTCCCTTTACAGATTGTGAATGTCACGATCATTAGCTAAGAAACGATGTTATTAAAATGAAGAAGATATTAGAGAATTTCAAGTCTACTGGAATGAAGAATGTGATATGAAGATATTAGAGAATTTCAAGTTTACTGGAATGAAGAATGTGATATGAAGATATTAGAGAATTTCAAGTCTACTGAAATTTAAGAATGTGATATGAAGATATTAGAGAATTTCAAGTCTACTGGAATTGAAGAATGTGATATGAAGATATTAGAGAATTTCAAGTTTACTGGAATGAAGAATGTGATATGAAGATATTAGAGAATTTCAAGTTTACTGGAATGAAGAATGTGATATGAAGATATTAGAGAATTTCAAGTCTACTGGAATTGAAGAATGTGATATGAAGATATTAGAGAATTTCAAGTTTACTGGAATGAAGAATGTGATATGAAGATATTAGAGAATTTCAAGTTTACTGGAATGAAGAATGTGATATGAAGAGATTAGAGAATTTCAAGTCTACTGAAATTTAAGAATGTGATATGAAGATATTAGAGAATTTCAAGTCTACTGGAATTGAAGAATGTGATATGAAGATATTAGAGAATTTCAAGTCTACTGGAATTGAAGAATGTGATATGATTATTAAAGAAAATAAAGCCTTATGGATTTTCTGTTCCGAAACAATCGTTTGTAGGACTTCTTCAGATAAGATATCATTATTTACATTATTTGCACTCGGACTGTTGTTCTCATCTTTGTTGTCAATATCGCAACGTATCGGCCGTTGTACCCTCCGGTCTTCTTCAAGTGCATGTATTTAATTTGAATATTTACCTTCTTCTGCTGACTGCACTTATTTAGTACTGCACACTTATTGCTCCACCCATTTTCCCTGAGTCTGAGTCTATACTACTCTCCCCTGTGTTTGAACTACAATTACTATTTTCCCAAGTTCTCGAACCAACACTTTAATTCACTGGGCCGGAAACCTTTGCCATGCGTGCCAAACATGGCACACTGATTACTTGTTTCTGGCACGCAAAACTTATTCATTAGATTCCCTTTTAGTCTTTTCATCTTACATGTATATCATTACCTCATATATTTTTATTTCCTTCCCTTTACAGATTGTGCAGAATATTGCGATCATTAGCTAAGAAATGATGTCATTCAAATGAAGAAGATACTAGAGAATATAAAAAAAATACTGAACTGAAAAATGTGGTTGGATTAGCAAAGAAAATAAAGCCTTATGCATTTTTCTGTTTCGAAACAATCGTTTGTAGGACTTCTTCAGATTAAGGGACAGTTTGAAATGCTCATAAGAACTTAAACAATAAAACTGAAGAGGAAAAAAAAAGAATGAATTTCTCGTGAACTGAGCAAGAAAAACAAAAAAGGCTGATACGTTTATGAACTTTATTTCAGTTAGGCCCACTTCCAACTCAGTTGCTGCTAGTTTTGAGGTTTCAAAATTTTTTGTTGGCACGGGGAAAATTTTCTGAAAGAGCTTTGCCCGTTTTTGGCCCGCACTTTCAAAAAGGTTGCCCACCACTGGCCTAACGGAGTAAAACGTTGGTACGTCATTTTGGAAGTATAGTAATTGTGAGATCAATCCCTGCGCCGGTGGAAACCGAGGAAGCAATAACTGTGTAGTACTAAAAACAAAAACTAGATGAGATATCCCTAGACATATCAGTGAAACTAGAACAATCTAACTGCGTAGCTTAAATAGTATTCACTTCGGAATTCCTGTTGAAGGCCTGAGGTCATAACGCCCGAAACGTTGTGATAACAACAAATATGAAGACATTAATCCGAATATAAACAGTGTAAATAATGGTATGTGTATAATGCCAAAGTTACTTGGCCTGGTGTGGATTAGAGTTAGGAAAGGAAACTAAAAAGAAACGTATGCAGAATGTAGTGGAGGAAAGCAAGAAGAAAGGACTAAATATCAATTACAAAAAGACTGAATACATGATTGTTAGCGAAAAGAGCTGCTCAAAATGAAAATTATAAAATGGACATAGCGAAATCAATCCTGTGCAAAAAGTTAGATATCTTGGAAGAGTATTAACAGAGGCCGGAAAGTGCGACACTGAAATCCGAAGTTACGTTGGGATAGCGAAAGTGCCTTCCAAAAGCTAAGCTAAGTATTAAGAAACAGAATAATACGTTAGAAACAAAGAAAAGCGCATTAAACTGTTGCATAATCTCAGTCCTCCTACATGGCAGTGAACACTGGAAGATCTAGTAGATGAAAGTGCAGCAACATAAATGTGGTTCTACAGAAATATGCTCAGAATACCATGGACCGAACATGTGAGCAATGGCGAAGTTTTAGAGAAAATGGAAACAAAAAGAAAACTTATAATTAACATCAGAAAGAGACAGTTGAAATTCTTGGGGCACATAATGAAGAAAGAGGTCTTGGAAAATTTGATGTTCACAGGATAGACTAAAGGCAAGAGTGAACGAGAAAAGCAATACATATCTTAAGGGGCACTACATTACTGCTTGAGCTATAAAGAGAGAATGCTTTAGTGCAATGTAGATCTAATAATATTTCTCATACATCACCTGGCTCTATCACATTTCATTTTCCCCCCCTTTAGACACACTCGCAGCATTATTTATGACAAACTTTATTCATTTTAATCTCACTAGTTCTTATTAAGAATTTCGCCCTTCTTTTTTATCCGTAATGATAAACTTTCTCTGATCTAAAGACCTGTTAAAATGGAGGGAATATTCCGAAATGATCAACAGACATAACTACCACCAGTTAAGGTCTTTTTCACCCCAATGATAGGAAACCTTGTCTAACAAATTGGCTTCTAAATTGAATAGGTGAGGTTTTAGGAAGCGGACAAGAGTTAATGTGTCTTTGATAGACACCCAAAGTCGCCAATCCAGTGACTTCTGTCCTTCGACGTCTAATTGTCTGCGAGACATGGAGGAGGGTGCCGTTAGTTAAGTATGATTTAGTTATCTTAGATAAAGAGAAAATGGCAGGGTCAGGGTGTTATTTGAGGGTGAGGTGAAGTGGTCTATGTGAACGGATTCAAATTGTCAAGAGGGGCATTTCGCGCTCGCATGACTTAGAGGCTTACTGGAAGCGTAAGCTTCACTACAGAAAAGAGAATTAATCGTGATATGGAATATGCATGAGCCAAAAATTCTGTATACGCAAAGCTATATATATTCCTCTCTCTCTCTCTCTCTTTATATATATATATATATATATATATATATGTTTTGAAAAAAAAAATACTCAAAAATTAAAATTTTCAGACACAGTGTGTTGTATATTAATATTATATATATATATATATATATATAAAAGATTTCGCCAATATCCAAACAGGTAGACGAAAATAATTAGATATGCATTTCTAAATAAACGGAGCGTCTACGCGAATATGGGTATCCACCAAAAATAACGTTTAGAGTGAAAAAAAATCTGTCAGATTAATAAATAAAAATTCAATTAATTCTTTTTAAAATTAAATTAATCTTTCGCTCGCCAATAGTTTAACATCGCCCGAGGAGACACATTTATGGTGTTGAATCATGATTGTAATTGTGTTGCGATTTTTAACAAGTTTTTGTTTTAATATCCTAAAATTAATAATATTTTGCTCTTCTCTGTATTGAGCCCTCTTTATATTCAATGTTATGCTGGATGGAATTATACTCCATTTGTTCTCATTTTACCTATATATATATATATATATATATATATATATATATATATATATATATATATATATATACACACATGTGAATAATGAAAATATTAAAAATATTTTGTGTAGCTGATTGATTTTATATTCAGCAACTCGACTTCATAGTTTCGGAGACGAATATTTTTTAATTGTTCAGTTCTCTCGTCAGGAGGTATCAGCAATTCTCTCTCTCTCTCTCTCTCTCTCTCTCTCTCTCTCCATATTTCCTGGATTTCATTGCTGTAAATATTACTTAAAAGTTTGTTGATCCAAAGCGCTTTCAGCTGAGCAGATGATATTAAAAATAGGAGTATTTACCGGTAACAATGCCCGGGTATAAAGCAAAAGGTTTTTCAGGTGGAAATTT
Organism: Acanthosepion lycidas; assembly: GCA_963932145.1. Lineage (NCBI taxonomy): Eukaryota > Metazoa > Mollusca > Cephalopoda > Sepiida > Sepiidae > Acanthosepion > Acanthosepion lycidas. The sequence goes on from OZ010605.1 coordinate 36,257,270, forward strand.
CTAACGGGTAAGTACCATATATATATATATATATATATATATATATATATATATATATATATATACGTGTGTTTATGCATATATATATATATATATATATATATATATATATATATATATATATATATATATATATATATATATATACACGTGTGTGTTTATGCATATATATATATATATATATATAATTATTTATTTTTAAAAAATTTATAACATAAATATTATAAAATCACAACAAAAATAGCCATTTCGTTTCAACACCCTCGGTGTCTTATCAAGTGATGATGTTGAATGTAAAATAAATGGTTTTAAAAGTTTCAAATTAATTAACAATCCTTCGCAAGGGGAAAACGTTGTTACAAAAGCTAGATTGACCAATCAAAATACAAGTATAGGAAAATTCAAAAAGCTTGACGACGAAATCATGTTATAATATCTATTCAGTGACTTCGTGTGAGTGTATGTATGTATTCGTGTGTATATATATAGCCCGACCAACTTCCCAAGATCTCACTAAAGGAACAGATGTTTCAGGGAGGATGTCTTGATTGAGCTCAAATCAAAGTTCCCAAATTTATCTTCTGACGATTAATACGTATAATTTGTGTGGGTGCACATGAGAAAATTCTCCAAAACACTGGAACCGACTCTCAAAAATGTGAACAATTTCTAGATTGTCGTACTTAAACTCAACATTCATTCCCATTTATACGAAAACAAGCGAATCTACATAAAAAAATTGACAAAGTTATCTTTGTCTGTTGTATTTAACAATGCATATATATATATATGTGTGTGTGTGTGTGTGTGTTAGCACAGTCTGATTCCCAGACTGTCTCCAAGTGTTGGTGTACTACACTAGACGTGTGACGCCAACGACATATCATATCGCGTTTGACCTTTCCTAATAGGATACAATTACAGTCCCCATTATTGTTATCAAGAAAATTTCAGCTCCGCTCAGTAAATGTTTTGATCTACGAGACATGAAAAATCTCCGGCCTGAATTCATCTGCAGTTCCGCCTTTATTATTTATCTTACAGTCTTCTGGCCAAACCAACTTTAAATATGAAACTGTTTGGCTGCCATCCAGACTAATTTATTAATATGCAAATTCGGAAATCAGAGATCTCCGCTGACAGTTGTTGAGAATCGAGTCACTAGTTTCCTCCCATCCCATGCACTTTTAGCATTTGTCCCGTCGAACTTAAGCGCATTGTAATTTCATTTCTTCCGCCATCTTTCATTTTTGCTGACTGATTCTGTTTCTCTTATGTGCCGTGTCACTTCAGAATGTTGGCGATCATGGCTCTCCACAATTATTCGTCTTTTCTGGCTCCTATTTTTCCATTCATTTAGTGAAGTTTGTTAGCTAGATTATATGTAGTTTTCCTCTTTTCATTTTGCCTTCAATCTGTCCTGTGAGTGAAAATTTTCCAAGTCCGCTTTCCTCATTATGGTCCCTAGAAATTTCACCTGTCTGTTTTTGATCTGAAATATAAAAACCCTCTCGCTATCTCTCTCTCTTTCTCTCTCTCTCTCTCTCTCTCTCTCTATATATATATATATATATATATATATATATATATATGAATCTGATTGTAATAATAAAAACAAAACTATTAACATCCAACCCAGTGTGTCTGAAAATTTTAATTTTTTTATTTTCTCAATATTTTTTATTTTCAAAACATATATATGTTTTTATTCATTAAATTACGCCTATCAACCTGCGCATTTGAGAAATATTGTTAAACAAAATGTGTTTCCTAGTAGGGATCAAGTCTGCGTCCTCTTTGTAGGAAACCACCGTTTGATCCAGTGTGCTTCACTGCTCGGCCACGGAGAACGTTGTAGCAAGCAAGGTTCTATTTTCCATTTTAAGGAAAGCGTATTCTCTTCACTCTAGATATTTTCTGAAAGATTCATATCTGGACAGTTTTCTTAACTGAATCGTAAACAATGCAATGATTAATTAATTAATGATTTTACATTTTATCCGGCATTTCAAACGTTATTAGAGTGAATACTTCGTATTTGAAATAGAAGCCACATTTTTATTTATTAAACAGTGTGTTACGTCTATCAACTCGGACATTCGAGAAATCTTGATAAATGAATACTTAAAAAATTGTTTTCTCTAGCAAGATTTCTCGAATGCGCCGGTTGATAGGCACATAAATGCACCACGATTTAATAAATAAAAATAATAAATCCATTAATCTTCATATATATATATATATATATATATATATATATATATATATATATATATATTTAGGAAATGGATTAAATCCGACATATTCTTATTTTTAATTTATTGATCTTCGAGCCTGAATATTCGAGAAATCTTGTCGGAAATATATGCGCCCACCAGTAAGATTCGAACCTGTATCTCCTATGAGGAACCGACAAGGTTTCTTGAATATTCAGGCCGGTAGATGTAGTTGGATTAAAAAAATACTGTTGAATTAAAAGAAAACAGAGTTTCTAATCGAATATGTGTGCTTCATGGGATGACCTTTTCATTATTTCTCTGCAGAATTATTTTTTTCTGTTTTTTTTAAGATTTACTGAAAACAGCCACCGAAAGAAAACTACAAAACCTCCTCTGGCAAAGGATACTGAAGGAAAGCTCGAAGAAAGGACTAAGCATCAATTGCAAGAAGACAGAATGCATGGTTGATAGCAAAAGGATGAACCCCAAATGCAAATTACAAAATGGAGATACCAAAATCAAACATGTACAAATATTTAAATATCTGAGACATGTTTTAGCAGAAGACGTAAAGTATGGCACAGAAATTCGAAGGCATATTAGGATAGCCAAAGACAAATTCTAAGAGCTAAACAGAGTATGGAGAAACAGAAAACTTTGTTAGAAACAAGAAAAGCGTACTGACCTGTTACGTGATATATGTCCTCCTGTATAGCAGAGAATGCTGGGAAATCTGCTCAAAGATGAAGAAGAAATTTGAAGCAATAGAAATATGGTTCTCCAGAAGGATGCTGATTATACTATGGACCGTATATATGAGCAACATCGAAGTTTTAGAAAAAATGGAAACAAAAAGGAAATTTATAACTAACATCAGGAAGAGATCGTTGAAATTTTTAGGACACATAATGAACGATGACTTGGAAAATTTGATATTCACAAAGTAGATTCAAGTCAAGAGAGACAAAGGAAAACAAAACATAATATACTTGAGCTTGAGTAAATGGATGCTGAACTTTTGTACAATTAAAAGATTGTTTAAAACCCCAGCCTACACTTAGGTACTGTAGCTGAATATTGTACCTACATTTATGACAACATAGTACTCATCTTCTAAAGGGTAATTCCAGTTGAACGACGCACAGTATCACAAATCCAAAATAGTTGCAGACAGGTTTATGGAATAAAGTTGTTTATTTTTCTGCTAAATTAGCCCCCAAAGTCATCGAATCCCAATCCCATTGATAAACTACATCCGAATACAAGGTATCTTATCAGAATATCGGAGGTTTTGAGGAACATGGGATCACCACGTAATTGCTGTTTTTCCCAAAGCCACCCTGACCCGAGGTGGTAGTAACTGATCGGGCCCCAACTATGGACGATCAGTGAACCACAAAATAATATTTAAAATGTTTTTATAGTAAAATTACCAGCAGCACATTTCTATAAAAAAAATACCAACAATACATTTTTGTAGCGAAATTACCAGAATTCATTTTTATAGAAAAATGACTAACAATATATTTTATAGTAGAATTACCGACAATACATTTTATGATAAAATGAACAACGATACATTTTTATACAAAACGATAACAATATAACAATAAAAAAACATAAAATTACATTTTTATAGTGAAATAACCAGCAATAATTTTAAAAAATACCAACAATATATTTTATCATCTACAAACTATATATCCATAAAACATACGTTTACCCTGAAAGTATAAAATTATGTACAAAATATGTGTACTTAATGACATAAAATTGTGTTCTAAATATATGTAGCGGCGTATTCAGATTTCGGCATTGAATATGTCATAGAGGTTGATATGTCGCTAAGCAAAAACAATTAACCAACAAACTCAGTCCAATTGAATACCTTTAGGATGAAGTGGGAAAAAGGAGATTTAGAACTTAGACATGCAGGCATACAATCTAGAAGAACTGCGGAAAACCATAATGACAGAATGGACCAAAAGAGAACGAGGTTTTCGAGATCCTCATGGAATTCACGCGAAAAAGATTTAAGGCAGTTCTGAAAGTAACTGTGGGTTGAGAAGTATAGGTAAGAAAATAACCGGTAAATGGTATGTAATTTTTATTCGTTTCTATCTGCAGAAAATATAGTTTGATTCATAGTATTAGCAAAAAACGCTGTTAAAAGTCACAAGCTAAGATAAAGAATACAAATTGTACTGTTTCTCGAATCTGGCCCTTTGCAAAATATTTTACCTAAACAACATACATTGATGATGATTTATTAAAATATCACCTCAAAGGAACATAAACTGACCTTTTTTTTTTTCAAAAATAACGTTCACCAGACTCAAAGCTCAAGCGATCCTCGAGGTAACACTCACAGAGTAAGAAGCACAGTTTATAGGGATATGTGGGGAAAATAAGCCCGAGATTTGAGCGGGTTATGAATGTCGTGATCGGTGGAGCAGCCTCTTGGGAGTCGGTTCTACAAAGCAGGTTTGTAGATCAACTAAAGGAAGTCAAGCATACAGTAAAATTTATTTATGAAACAGAAACAACCAATACATTACCTTTACTCGATATCATATTAAGCCGTACTGATAATGATTTCAACTAAGTGTCTATCTTAAATCTACTAATAAAATGACCTCATAAATATCTATTCTCACCAGAAGAACAAGATAAAATCCAGAATTATTATCGGATTCTATTTATCAACACCTATAATTTGTTGCCTTCAGTATTTACATGCAAATATATATTAAAAATACTGTTTAGCTCTTCCAACATCGTAATAACTTTATATTGAAGACAAGACAGTAAGCTCATCAAATTGTTAAAATAAAAGAATGCACGATACAAACAAATTTAACGAAATGAGATACATTACACGACCTGCTTACTCTATCACAACGATCACTGGAAAGAATTTATCTAATTTAACGACTGCCACAAGTAATACATAGGAGAGACCTTGAGGGATGTAAATAAAAGATTATATGTGCACAAACATGTGCTAATACCCTTGGGAAAAGTATGAATTTCCTTCTCCCCTCCCCAGACCGGGTTCTATAGCCTGGAATAGCAACAGGTCTGCCTCAGGAAGAAATGACAACCTTACCGCGGGGGGAAAAAACCTTCCTTGTCAGTCATGTATCGAAAGATACATGATCGCCTAAGTGTGTATCACGCATGGCACATAACTGACTGTGCACAAAAGAGACCTTTTACAAAACAACAAACCCAGAGATCTTTTTACAAAATAAAATGGTCACCGCGATAGGTCTGAGCATAATTTTGGTTTAGAAATGCATTAATTAAAAGAAAACGCGATTTATTAGGGCGAAAATAAATAGAAAGAGCACTGATTGCTAAAACATTTTCAGTGAATTTGCGTTCCGGTTCTTATAACATTTCACCTTTCATGGCAGATGTTTTGTAGACACGGTTAGGGTATAAACTGAAAATGGTAAATTATTAAACAAAAGTTGGGTGTGTTGGAGAAACTGAATGATATCGGCTAGACTATGCGTCTAGACAGGTCTGACGAAAAAACGTTAATCTTAAAAAAAAAATTCTGATACAAAAATTTAAAATGTAACATTGCAACATCTTCAACACTTACCAGTGATACATAACTACAACCGACATTTATCAATTTTCTCCTTCCGGACATAATATATATATATATATATATATATATATATATATATATATATGTAATTCCACCAATAGAAGTATAACTACGATGAAGTCATTCTAGAGGACGTGTTATAAAGTTTTTATCCACTTTGTAATTCCATTGCCTAGCACTGCTCGAGTTATATAGAAATTTATATATCATAATACCCCATATACCAAATCGGTCGGGTCTCGGTCCCGGCCTGAAGCGATCGGATGTCTAGCCACACTGATGAACTGTGATACAGCAAAACAGTCTGTCTGTGGATAACAATATTAGCTCTCGATAAAATAAGTTAATCGGTCGAGCACTGTGTGGAGTAAGGAACGAATTTGTAAACAGTCACTATTACTGGTGATAATGCAAGACTTTCCTAGCGACTGAGTTCTCTGCGTGACTGGTGTGTTTAGGAAAAAATAAGTACGCAAATATTCGCCTTTTTCTTCGCCGTGCCGATAGCCTAGGGGTTAGAATCTCCGATGTCAGATGTAGGTAAATAGCAGGACATACTGGGTTCTATAGCCTTGGATGGCAACTGATCTAAGAGGACAACTTTGAATTCAAAACCTGCGGAGGGTCGCTTGGGGACCTTGTGGGACGTAGTGCACCAGGTCTCTGTATTCGGCCCTTCAAAATCTGTGGATGGTTCTGCACAAAGACTTCTGCACTATAATTAAATCATATGTACTGGTGTCGAGCTGTTGGTTCATAGGAACTGATTTGCTTGATACTCATGCGTCGAATTCGACGGGAAAGTCGACTATATCTATATCTATCTATCTATCTATCTATCTATCTATCTATATATATATATGTGTGTGTGTGTGTGTGTGCGTGCGTGTGTGTGTATGTGTGTGTGTGTGTGTGTGTGGATAGGTATAAATGTGGATATAATCCAAATAACTAGATATTAGCAACCGCATTTACATGCGATAGCGTGCATACACAGTTAAACGAATAAATATTTACTCAATATAATATAAGGTGAAGACAAAACAGTACTCAATGTGGTTAGATTCAGGTAAAAATTATTTATTAATAAATATACATCTACCTACTTTCGAAGTCCAACTTAAAGTTTCGTGGTTCTCCCAACTCTTCAGGTACGAACATATATTGATGTGTTGGTAGAACCACGAAACTTACACTTTGAACGTAGGTGCATGTATATTTATTAATATATGTATGTAAATATAAAGATAGATATCATGCAGAAAATTTTTGCGTTGTTGAATAAGTTTTCTGTAACGTCTAGTCGTCCATTTTCCATTTAGAGTTTGAACATAGGGCGTGTAGCTTATGTTGCAGATTGGTTATTTTTTATACGCTAGCCGTAAATGGACTTCTTCTAATAGTCGAAAGAAAGTTCATGTGATGAAGACACAACTGCCCTTTTTTAAGCCTCGTCGGATTTTAATTTTACATTTCTGTGAGTTATTCTGCAGATATTTGTTTTTAGGAATTTGCATGCAGATAATGGAGATGGATGCTGCGACGTTTTCCATAATCTTTGTCTGCTTCGTGGGATGTCTTTCTTTTCGCTACATTTTACTAAGAAGAAATATTCCTATCTATAAAGGAATGTGGCGATATCAGTAGTGTTTTGTATTTACTTAATATTCTGAGTTTTTCCATGTCAAAAATATGGAAAATGTGATATGTAAATCTCCATATCAGACTAAGAGCGAGTAATTGAATAATAAAATGGACAAAACCTCCGAAGTTAAGGGTTTAACCTCTCGAAAGTTTTTCTTCAGACGAGTAATGGTTTTATCGATGAAATTTTATAAGTGACGGTCGTAGGAACTAAACACAAGAACGACGGTTACAATTATATCTATCTATCTATCTATCTATCTATCTATCTATCTATCTATATATATATATATATATATATATATATATATATATATATAAAAGTGAACATAGAAGTCAACACTTAGAGGCGACAGTCTGTTTCATGCTATATGCAATCGTCAGGCCTGACGATTTCATATAGCATGAAACAGACTGTCGCCTCTAAGTGTTGACTTCTATGTTCACTTTTATATTTACACACGCTCTATCTCTGATATTGAGCACTTTATTCCATAAATATAGCACACCTTTAGACTATATTTCTTTATATATATATATATATATATATATATATATATATATATATATATATATATGTATATATATATATAATTATTTATTTTAAAATATGATTCCAACACGCTACGTAAGAGTTCTAATGTTTCAAAACAAGAGCCAAAAACTTCAATATAATTATTTGAATTAAATTGAATTAAAGTAAGCTCCCGCTCTTGTTTTGAAACATGAGAACTCTTATGTAGCGTGTTGGAATCATATTTTTAAATAAATAATTATATTTATGCTCTACTTTTGTATCGAGCACTATTTTTTAAAAATAACAACAAAAATACTAAAGAACTTTGGATTATTTACCTAACCAGTTCTTTCCTATTTTCTATATATTTTCACATTCACACACACACACACACACACACACACACACACACACACACACGTATATATATATATATATATATATATATATATATATATATATATATATATATATATATATATATATATATTTCACTTTCTTTCGATTGCTGAATCACCACCTTTGGCTCAGAATTACAAGCGGCACGACTTTTGAAATCCCGCCGCTCTTTTCCCATTGACTCTGGGACTGACAACGCGTTTCCTTTCTGTCTCCTGCAATAAACACCCGCTGAATATTGTGTTGAGCTTTCGAACGATGCATTTCCTTTTTATTTTTCTTACTTATTTTTTTCTAAATATTTTTTAGATAATGCATTTATTCATTATTTGTTTAAAATCGTCTTTATTTACTCGGCCTTGCCTGAGTCTTTAAAATACCGTTTGCAGTACAAATAATAACAATGGTTTTAATAAAGAGTATTTCTAGAATCTTGCAAAACTATCGCTAATTCTAGCCTCTATCAAGCCATCCTTATTCTACAACAATTAAATAACTGACATGGGCCGTAAATAATGAATAAACTACAAGATCTGAGCTCAAATATCACCAGAGACTACGCTGTCTTAAAATAACGATCTGACAGATGTGAGAAAAATTTAGAGAAATAAGATGAAAAGAAGATACTTAAAACATTATGTACTTTTTTGTGTGTGTACACGGGTGTGATATTTCAAGGTATTTCTTCTTCTGACCGAAGGATTATCTCTTAATATTTAACAGCCACCCCCCATGAGGGATGTATGTGGCACAAGGCCGAATTTACCGTGGGTTCACGAAGCCCGTAGGCTCGGCCAAAAATATTCCCTTAGAACACGCAAAGGCGGGTTCAGGGTCTGTCTACCTCACCGGACGAAACTTTGCCTTTCGGCAAAGCCTCGTCCGAGTTCCTCTCTGCTCAAGGCAAAGAATTTGACAGTGAAAAGCAGGAGAAAGGACTATTTTCGCTCTCACTCTTCCTGAATGATTATCTCAGTATTTATCGATCCCCCCACGAGGATTGAATGTGGCACAAGGCCAAGTTTAATGTAGGTTTCTCCGATCCCGTAGTCTCGGCCAAAAATATAGCCCTTGAACCCGCCTAGACGGGTTCAGGGCCTGTCTACCTCCCCGGACGAAACCTTGTCCTTCGGCAAAGCTTCGTCCGGGTTCCTCTCTGCTAATGCAGAGAGTTCGACAGACGTCGCAAACAGTCAAAGACTGTATCGAGACGTATCTCCCTGAATGATTATCTCAGTATTTATCAATCCACCCACGAGGACCGAATGTGGCACAAGGCCGGTTTAATGTGGTTATCTCCGAGCCAGTAGGCTCGGCCAAAAATATAGCCTTTGAACCCATCTAGACGGGTTCAGGCCCGGTCTACCTCCCCGGACGAAACCTTGCCCTTCGGCAAAGCTTCGTCCGGGTTCCTCTCCGCTAACGCAGAGAGTTCGACAGACGTCGCAGTCAAAGACTATATCGAGACGTAGCTCCCTGAATGATTATCTCTTGTCATTGAGTGAGAGCAATTTTCTTATCTACCCAGCGCTTACAGAAGAACGGACGGTCTCATTTCGGTATGCAAAAGGTAGAAATTCGAAGAAAAATTACAGAACTGATTCTCTTCTTAACCAACGAAAAATGAACCTGTCAGAACGAGTACTTTATTGCAGCCGTGGACCACAGAGTAATGACAGTGGAAGGAAAAAATTGGAATAATTGTAGGACCCCACTTTACGAAATTTACGAAAACGAAGTTTTGAATCGTGTCTGTATTAATTAATGCACGTAGAAATGTCTCAGAAATCTGTAATAATTTTCTAATAAAAAGAGAATAATGCTGTAGAACCAAAACATCAACCTGAAAACTTGAGTCATGTTCTTAAGTAACATCGTTTTCAAATGGATTTTCTACATGGCTTCAAACCCGCTCAGAAATATCTAAACTGTCAGCATTATACAACCGGTCCCCAAGATCAATGATGAAAAAAGCTTTGAGTGAGTAAAACCTGATAGTCTTAGCAAAGATCAACCTGTTTTGAACATTGTGGACTGACCCTACAGAATCACAAACGACTATACCAGATAACAGAAAACAAATCGCTTGAAGACGACCATAAGTGACAATTAAAATGGATAGCACATGTAACTCAAAGAGAAAATAATGGCAGAACCAATATGTTGCCTTTCCACACTACTTCAAACAAAAGTTAGGAAGGAAACGGAAATCAATACTGGAAAGAGCGATAACAGCTACTGTACTTGAGAAACCGATTTTCCTTTTAAAAAAAAAGTGTTTTAAGAGAAAGATTTTATAAATTTCAACCGAAAACACTACTGGCTGCTCGATCAATGAATGCCAAATGTTCCGTTTTAGGAAAATGTCTAATATTACCATTACCATTCTACAAATTAATAATGCCGCAGTGAATTTATACCAATAAAATAGCCCATCCTACAAAGCAATCGTTCGTCCTTGCATGGAATACTACTGCCATATATGGTCTGTTGATCCTGCTTTTCACCTCGATGTCCTCGACAAAACCCGGAGATTTGTCATCTGGTCTGCAGTCACTCTCTCACAGACGTTCTGTTGCTTCCCTCTGTCTTTTCTACAAGTACTTTCATGGCAACTGCTTCGACGGGATACTTTCACTTGTTCCAAGACTGCATGAATTTAAACGTGCTACTAGGTTGGCATCTCGGTCCCACCCTTTCGAAACGGCTAAATCTAACCATCTCTTCTACCCCAACAGCTCCTTATCTCACACCTCCCGTCAGTGAAACTCCCTTCTTATCACTTGCTTCCCTGATAGCTATAATCTTCAAATATCCAAATGTAATGTCAATCGACATCTACTAATGCCTTGACCTTTATCCCAATCCTTCTCTTTATCCTTTTCTTAAATACTCCTCTTTACTCTTTGCTCACTCTCTGTATTCCATTGCATGCTAGTGGCACTCTCACCTTGCTTGGGGCGATTTGCCTATATATATATATATATATATATATATATATATATATATATATATATATATATATATATATATATGGTTGGATAGATGTGAGCTTGTGACCCTGGGTTTCATGCTTTAATCGCTAAAGAGTGAAACCCAGGGTTACAAGCTCACATCTATCCAACCATATATGTTAGCTCTATCTCTGATATTGAGCGCTTTCTAATAAGTACCGCGCATATAATATATAAATAATTATACATATATATATATATTTATTTATATTTATATACACACACTTTTCACACACACACACACACACACATATATATATATATATATATATATATATATATATATATATATATATATATATATATAGTGGGAAATATTGTATCAATTTTGTATCAATAGTATACTTATTTCAGATACTGTAAATACATACTGAGTTTCTCTTTTCAATTGCTCTTTGTCCAACCATATCTTTTGCACTTAGTTCTATGAATTCAACTTCTTATTCTTTTCAACACGATTGATTTTTATTTGGGTAGTTTAGGTTTTAACTGATACATTGGATTTGAAAAGCATTATGGATCAGTAGAGATGATTTTTAACTGTTGTTAAATAGGCACTAAAGAATTTTTGAACGGTGAAATACGCACAAGCGTTTCCGCTCCTCGGAGAAAAGTATAGAATTAATTGATTTATAGTCTTCATACAGTATAAGAGATTGTTAAATCTTGTTCGCGTCGACGAATAGGAAGAATTATTCACCTGATTCTTCGAGTGAGTAACCAAGAAGAAGAGGAGGTTTTGAATTCAGCACGTCTTGGTGCGCCTCCGTACGCTTCAGTATCATATTCTTCGAGCCAATTTGGACATCAGCTCATTTAGAGACAGAATCTCTCTCTCACAAATATATATATATATATATATATATATGGAAAAACTCATAATTGTTAAAACGAGAGAAAAATGTATATTTTAAGAGAGAAACCGAAAACGTTTTTGGTTATAATGTGGATCTGTTTTAGTTGATTTATTATATTTTATTCTTCATATTTCTCTCATCTTTTTAAAAAAATACATGCATATATATATATATATATATATATATATATATATATATATATATATATATATATATATATATATATAGAGAGAGAGAGAGAGAGAGAGAGAGAGAACGATTGAAAAGAAACTTCCCATTTTAAATGCATATGAGAGGGAAGTGTTTGGCATGAGGTTTTATTTAAAATTCGATATGGGAACCAGATTTCGCTACCAGCTTCTTGAGCCGTCCAGGAATCGCGTCAACTGATTTCACCAGTGTATCTTACGGTATGGAAAACATATATTATTGTATTCGCCCTTCAAGTTCTTCCAAAGACTTGGTTTGGTATAGTAGACGTACTCCTTTGAACAGCCTCAATCAAAAATGTTAGGGTGTTAAGTCAGGTCTCCTGGCTGGCCGTTCATACATAAATAGACATACACACACACATGCATATATATATTAGGTTGGTGCGAAAATAATAATGTAAAAATGTCGTTTTTTGACGTTAAAAAATACGTCAAAAAACGACATTATATATATATATATATATATATATATATATACATATTTATATATATATACATATATATATATACATATATATATATATATATACATATATATATACATATATATATATACATATATATATATACATATATATATATATATATATATATATATACATATATATATATATATATATATATACATATATATATATACACACACACACATATATATCTATCTATCTATCTATCTATATATATATATATATATATATATATATATATATATATATATATATATATAAAGACCACTGATAAGCTAATGCGGTAAAGCTTTTTATTCAATTTTTCTCGTGTTCGCATAAGTGATTTCTTGTCTGGAGATTATAAAGTGTATAAACTGCCCAAATATTCAATATGTACGAACAATTTCGGCTATTCTATTTGGTATTTTCAATGATGTTTTTTATTTTAATTTTTAACTGAATGTGCATATTTTCCTATATGTATCTGGATAGACATGAATGTTTATTATTATTGTTATTATGTTTATTTTTTTAACACGGTCAGCAGATTGTGGCCGTGATCATAGTTGATGTTATTGACTGTTAGCTTTTTCTTTTTCTTCTCTCTCATTCATATATATATATATATGTGTGTGTGTGTGTGTGTTTCATTGAAGACGTCTGACAAGGAACTGCGAATAAGCATTTATTCCGTATTACCTTGTGTCCGTACAATGTCTTGAGTGTTTCTGGAAAATAATAATAATAATAATAATAATAATAATAATAATAATAATAATAATAATAATAATAATACCAAACATTCCTGTCACTCCAGATATTTATATATAGAACATTTGTACTATTTTTATACACTTTATATCCAGAGAAGAAATCACAAGGAAAACTGACTAAAAAGCTCGTCAGTTGAAGCAGACACACACAGACAACGACACCCCACCACACACACGCACACACACACAATCATATATATATATATATATATATATATATATATATATATATATATATATATATATATATATATATATATATACACATACATCCAGAGTGTTTGAAAAGTAAGTCCCTATTTTATGTATGAGTGGCTAGCCAGGAGTTCTGTCTTAACATCCTGTGACGTTTTTCGTTGGTGCTTTACAGGAGGAAGTCTAGTACACCAAACCAAGATTTTGGAAAATCTTGAAAATCGAATAGAAGTAGTTATGTCTTCCTGGAGAATTCCTGGTGAAGTAAGTTGACGCGATTCATGGGCGGCTCGAGAAACTGATAGCGAAATCTGGTGCGCATATCAAATTTTAAATAAAGCCGAATGCTAAAAGCTTTCCTTTCATATACATTTATTGTAAAAATTATAGTTAATAAATAAATTATAAGTAATTTAAAATGGGAAGTTTATTTTCAATCGCTCTCTCTCTCTCTCTCTCTCTCTCTCTATCTATCTATCTATCTATCTATCTATATATATATATATATATATATATATATATAAAGTATTTATATTTTTTCGTCCTTAATGTAATGAAAAAGAGGCAATGCTGCCCAAGGACAAAATTATACATATATATTTATTAGGTTGGTGCAAAAATAATGTCGTTTTCTCACATATGTTACTAGGTGAGAAAACGACATTATTTTTGCACCAACCTAATACATGCGTGTTTGTGTGAGCGTGATTGTGTTTTTTTTTGTGTTTCTGTGTGTGTGCGCGCGTGCATGCGTGTATGTGTGAAGTGATGCTTATGAACGCAAAGAGAAGAATAGTGGGACTGCATTTTAAATATGCCAAGAATTCAGCGCGTTTTAATAGACTGAAAACAGTTAGATTAGGCTCATATATATATATATATATATATATATATATATATATATATATATATATATATATATATATATGTAATTCTTTGGGCAGTGTACTCTTTCTCTTTCCTGATTGATACAGACTGATTCATTTTTATTTTCATATTACTCAATTTCCCCTTTATTCTGATTTTTATCTTTTTTCCCGCTCTTTTCCCATTTCCTGCTATTTTCTTTACGGCCTTTCGCAATGGCCGCCATTCCCAACGCCACACGCTGACGAACACCGTTTCTTTTGTTACATCGCAGACGTCTTCATAGCATCAGCGCTAGTCACGTTCACCGATGCAATAAATCCAAAAAGTGTTCCGCTCGACTACTTCGCCAAGGAACCAAAGCAAAAATTATTTCGACCGTTCTTTCAGTGATATCATTCTGTCTATGCACAGAAGGAGGCGAGAGCTTGATTTCTTTTTCTAACTGTAACGCAAGGCAAAGGTTTCAAGTAAAAATAACAATCAAAGTGCCGTCTGGTTAAATTTGTGGCAGCCAGTGTGCAACTGCTTAGGCTGTTTCAATATACGTTATCGATACTCAAAATTATGCAACAGATGTCAGCAATAATATTATTAAACCGTTACATTTATTTATTTTCGTGTACCGGTCTGAATATTTGAGTAAAAGATATGCGCTCTCCCGCAGATTCGAACCTTAGTTCTCCTAGAAGGAAACCGTAAGTGCTTATCTTATGTACTTGGATATAGTGCGAGTTTTTATTATCTTTTTTTACGCAAAATATAGAGGATCACACTATACACAGGTAATTTTTTGAAATGGTTAAAACAATCTTGCATCTCCAGTGACCGGCTGACCCATAGACAGGTAATTTTTTTTCTGTTGGGATTAAAATTGGTATCTCTACCAATTCGCTGAAAAAAGAGCATACCATGATGAAAAAAAAATATCTAAATTTAATAAAAACAAAGTTTTATAGTCAAAATGTTTATGTTATTAAGATGAAAGAACAGGGTACTTTTTAATTAATTTAAAAAAGTTTTGCACCTTTCAATCATGTTCGAATTTTAGTTAAAAAGCTTGTTTTTTTATGCATCAATGATGTAAGAGAGCTGGCAATGGACATTTTCGCGCCTGTTTTCCTGTAAAATAACACATTAAGTTGGCAAGTCTTTCAAAAATCAAATGATTCTCGGATTTTAACGAAACTTTTAGGACTTATTCAAAAATCAATGAATTCATGTTTTAAATTATTATTTTCAGAAACTCTTGGTAAAAATATTTTCTTTTTACATCTTTTAACACCCACTTACTTAATTTCATTAAATTTTTAAAAATTAAAATCCTCAACCAAATGTTTTTTATTAGTTAAAAGGAAGACTCCTTGTAGAGAGTAAATTATTAATTTTTTAAAAAACTTTTACCAAATTTTCTAAAATCTGCTCTAAATCTTAAAATGAAAACTGCAATGAAACCATCTAATTATTTAATTAGATAGGCTTTCAATTGCTTTGCTTAATTTATATTAAGGACATTATAGTCAAAAGAAAAAATATTTCGATTAAGAATAAATTTTTAAAAGAATTGTTTACATTTTTCTTTTTTAATTAAAATAATTCATAAAGTTTGAAAAAATATTTTTAAAATTCTTCCAAACGTCGTCAAAGTTAGGTTATTAAGTTATTAATTGAAAACTATCTTTACTAAGTGAAAATCTTAATACAAATCATCACACCAAAAATTTTGAAAACAATGTAAACTTATTTTTCGTGTGTCTAAATAGTTTTTTTTTAAGTATAGTGTTTCGTGACATTATTGCTAAAAGGTCAAGTGTTTCAACATCAAGCAGGTGCAGGAGTTCAAATATTTTTGAAGTCTTTTAACAGAGCATAGAAAAACCGACACCAAGATTCGAACGTACATTGGAAATGCAAAAGAAAGATTCTAAATCTAATAGAGGTTCTGAGAAAAAGAAAAATAACCTTAGAAAAAGAAAAGAATGCTGGATTGTTATGTGAATATCCATCCTTTTATATGATAGTGAATACTGGATAATTTCCTCAAAGATGGAGACGAAATTTGAAGTGAGAGAAATGTGGTTCTGCAGAAGAATACTGAGAATTAATGCAACAAGGTATTTATTTATAGAGAAAATTAATATTTATTTTGTAAAATACAAAATGTGGCACAAGGACAAAGGGAGGGATAGGAAATGGCTGGTCTTATTCTGTCTTATAATTAAACTTAGTTAGTCACAATTATTAATCCAAACATACCACAGCATTCCCTACACCAAAATAACCGATTCTTACATGCTATTATAACTACAGTCATCGTAATACCTCAAGTCTCTATGAAGTCCTAACTCGTTCAATATGTACATTTTATCTGTGCAGAGGAGGATAAAAATAACCACATTTAATAAAATCATTGAGGAAAGTAAATATTTTCATGGTAATTGTTCTGATTAACTTTCCTCAATGATTTTTTAAATGTGGTTATTTTATAGAAACGCTACTGAGAAACTACGGCGGTTTGAAAGTGACTGAAGCCGACTTACTAGTTCAGAAACAATAACATGGATTATTCTTTGTGTGTTTTCAAGAATATCTCAATACATATTAGAAGCACCAGACCAGATGTGACAGTGATATTAAATGCAAGGACAATTGGCAGCCTTATAAATGTGTAAGAAAGATTCTGGTGAGAAAACTGTCTAGCACGACACAGCGAACCAATTTTCCTTGCAGCAGACCTAGAAATATGTTGAGGACAAGAGAAAAAAAGAGAAGACAGCGAAAAAATTACCTGACGAACTTGTGTGAAACTTAACAAAGACAGAAAGACTGTTAAGATCCACACTAGATAGGAAGTTGTGGAGATCCATTACCACCTATACCCGGAAGAGACGTGGCACATAGAAGATAAAGAAGTCTTGATATTCCAAAATGCTTGGTGATTTCATGTTGATTAATGTTACGATGATTATCATTATCCTTTTCACTAAACAGATAATCTCATTTAGGACCTTTAAATTAACTGCACAAAAAATCAAGTTGAAGGCTTCAAACTTTATGCAATGTTGGGTCCATTTAACATGAGAAATTTGCATTCGGGGTGGGATGGTACGCCAAGTGACTCATAACATTTGCATACCATATTTTCAGCGTCGTTACGTATTCAGACCTGTAGTACCACCCTCTTACTGTGTAAATGCAACAAATTTTCACTATAATCCTGAATGCCAACTGATGATATATCTGAATGAAAACCATCAAAAATGTACAGTTCCGCAATAAAAACTATATTTTTTTTTAGCGAGGCTGTTTATTGCTCCACTTTCTCTCTCTCATTCCCTCTCGCGCACCACGAGCAAACACACTATCAAACACACACACACATATATATATATATATGTGTGTCTGTGTGAACGCTGGGGTCAACAGCCAGTGCTGAAGATTGAGTCCAAGCATGAAATAGATTATCGTTAATCAGTGAGTACCTTTATATATATATATATATATATATATATATATATATATATATATATATATGTAGACTCTCTATCCCAGATATCCCTATAGTTTTACCATATTGATTTGAAGAGACACGATTTAGTACTCATTTTTTTGTTTTACTATTGAACCTAAGCATCTTTAGGCCAACAGTTCATTAGGAACCAACGTTGGCAAAACTATTATATCTAAATTTGTGTGAGAATATATGAAATGTAGAGGAATATTTGAAATACGTCTAAAAAAATAAATTAATGATCAAAATATACGCAAAAAAGTTATAAAGATACCAACGTGAGTGTAAAACAAGAAAACAGTTACTCACGATCCTCCAAATAACTGGAGTGAGCGAAGTGATATATATATATATATATATATATATATATATATATATATATATATATATATATATATATATATATATATATATATGGGTGTGTGTGTGTCGAAGTGATATATATATATACATATATATATATCGAAGTGATATATATATATATCGAAGTGATATATATATATATATATCGAAGTGATATATATATATATATATATCGAAGTGATATATATATATCTTCGATATATATATATATATATATATATATATATATCGAAGTGATATATATATATATATCAAAGATATATATATATATATATATATATATATATATATCGAAGATATATATATATATATTATTATTATTATTAATTAATTAATTAATTAATATCAAACACTTAAAATACCATAGATTTGATACTAATTAATTAATAATTTTGCTCACTCTCTCCGACATAGAACTATCCTTGGATCTTTATCCTCTTAGAAATTCCATACAGATTACCATTTTTATTTCATTATATATATATATATATATATATATATATATATATATATATATATATATAACCAAAACTGAATTAGGTAAAATATGCCAGGTAATCCTGAAAAAAGTGTGTGACTTATTAAGGATCGCTACACAAGGTAACCAATGGATGGGCACAAGTTAGTGTTTTTCTTGGTTCCATGAAATTAAAAACAAGCATAAAAATGTAATCATAACATATGACATCAAGAAATTTTAGCCATCGAATATCTGAAGAAGCACTGCTTGAGGTTGCTTTTCGCTAAGGGCTTTGTCAATACACCACCGAAACAAATAAATATAATTTTACATTGCTGTACATCTATATTATTCCACAATGGAAGAGCAAGCATTAAAAAAAATAAAAAAGGCCAACGTTGATGTACCACAAGGTCCGTTTGAAGTTGCTGATTTTTCGGAATTAATAGGGCGGCATATTTTATACAAGATCAACAAAATAGTGCACAGGGTCAAACACGTCCTGTATAGGGATGACGGACTGATGATAGTGCAGACAACTGAAGAGTAAATGACAAAATAAGAAAGATGTTTTTCAAACTCTTCAAAAGCCATGACTTTGAAATAGCTGTCGATATGAATGAAAAGGTTGTCCAATATTTAGATGTAGAATAAAATCTACAAAATGACAGTGTCTCCCCATACATGAAACCCAACACATAACTGAGGGGAACGCTGGATCAAACAACACTGCGAATATAATCATGCACATCCCTAAAGGAATAGAGTACAGGTTATTTAAACTTCAAGGAAAACATCATCTGCAGAATAAATCGAGGAAAAGAGAAATATTTTTTTAACCCTGCTTTTAATTTAGAGGTGAAATGTAAAATGGGGAAAATATTTTTCAAATTACTTAATGAATGTTTCCCTAAAAATTACGAATTGCACAAAACCTTTAATAGAAATACAGGTTAGTTATACTATTGCTTAATTTGAAAACGACAATAAAAAGTCAGGAATTTCAAAGCTAATGTGCAGCAATATATTGTTAACAGTGAAACATGTAATTGTAGAGATAAATATAAATGTCCACTGGATGGAGTTTGTAAAACGGAAAGAATAATTTAAAAGCAGAAATAAAAGATATAATTGGTCAGAGCAAACTATACGTGGATTGTACTGAAGGCAGATTCAAAAAGAGATGGTATAATCAAAGTCATTCAGACTAGAAAGCCTTAGGAATTGTACCAAACTAGCCAGCAATATGTGGGAATTAAAAGAAAAAATAGCAAAGATCCTAATGCAAACCGGAGAATATTAAGAAAGGGCAAACCTTACAGCAATCGTAGCGATGTCTGCAAACTGCACCAAGAGAAAAAATGAACTATAATAACATTTTCACATTATATATATTATATATATCTAATTACCGCGTGATTAGAATGTTCAGTTCACTGAGTATGAGAAACGAATCTGAGCATTATCAATTTCGTATGATACTATCAGCCTCAGGATACTACACTAGTGCGTGGCACCTTTGAAAAGTGCTGGAAAAGAAGGCGTGTGGATGAAATTGTGTACCGTTAGAAGGCCGCCAAATACTGTGCTGTTATAACGGCACAAGTCATTGTGGAACAGAGTTTTACCAGATTCTGGCCTCATTCAAAAAATTGATCATGTGTTCTCTACCCACCCGCTGTAACTGTAACTAAGGTCCGCTAAGCATAGCGTGGAGGCTGTGTGATGAGCAGGCGTCTGTTATAGGATTTGGTTAGTAGGCCTGGCGGATTTGTGTCGCTTGGAAACGAATAGTAGCCAGCCACACGCGCGTGCGAGCACGCACACACACACATACACATGCACACACACACATGTACACATGTGCACGAGAATACACTCACACACATGCTCACGTGCGCACACATACCCACGTGCACACATTCACAAGCGACACACACGAACGCGCACATGCACATATGCTCACATGCACACATGAACGCGTGCACATACACAAATACACATGCACACAGACAGGCGCACACACATAGCACCTACACACACCTACACACGCACATAGGCACACACCTATTAATCCCTCATTAAAATTGTTATTGCCTCATTAAAATCATTATATATTAGCCTCTCATTAAAATCCTTGTTTACTGCTTCTTCAAACGCAGCCAATAACTAATATGATTTTCAACGTTGTTAATCAACTTAGATTAATATAAAAACTATATCTTTTACATCATTATATATCCTGCCGTTCAAAGACACTTGCATTTGCGGTTATATTAAATAAAATAAACCAATTAGCGTCTATAAATAAGCGTCTATAAAATAATAATATATCTCCATGATAAGGTATCATGAGGTCAGTTCGTCACTTGTACTCAAAAGTGATCTGAAATCTGCTGTTAATAGGGGCAAGAAATGGTTTATTAATTTTAACGCTTCTAGAACTAAACTGCTTTCTATTAATCATTTGAGAGACTTCTTTATGCTTTCCATCAGCATGGATGATGTTAACCACCAGGGCAGTGACCCGTCGCACCTTCCCAAGCTAACATGTTTTGCTGACATGAAGTGGAAAGATTATATATCATCAGTTGTTAGGTCTGCTTCCAGGAAAGTTGGTTCTCTGTGTCATGCTAGACGATTTTTCTCTCCAGAATCTATTTGACATATTTATGAGTTTACTATTGATCCGTACTTTGAACAATGCTGTCACATACGGTCGGCTGCTCCTGCTATACAATTAGACATTCTTATTAAAATACAAAGAAGAATATATTATGTTACTGATACTGAGCTGGCATCTCGGCTCCAGTCACTTTCCTACGATGTAATGTAGCTTTTCTGTGTCTTTTCTATAAATGCCTTTATAGTAATTGTTCTGATAAATTTTCCTTTGTGGTACCTAGACTTTATGATTTTAAGGGCAGTACTAGATAGGCGGCAAGTTTTCATCATTTACAATTGAACTGACTAGATGTAATCGTAAGTTCTATGCTAAGATTTTCTTCTCTCGTACTTCTTGCTTGTGGAACTTTCTTCTTGCTTCCCAGCCAACTTTGTCTTCATAAATTTAGATGTAATACCAATCGTTATCTTTTTACGTCTTGATTATTCTTCTTTTAATGTTCTCGCTTAATACTGTTTATTTTTTATTCTCTCACACACAATATCAGCTTGTGTCTTAGTGGCTTTATTGCCTTTCTTTTATTTACCTTTTGCTCAAGAATTATAATAAACCAATCCTCCGTATTCAGTTCGTCAGAAAATTAGTTATTTAAAAAAGAATCACAAAATAATTATTAGATTTCATCTAATTGATTGAACAGCTGATACTTATTACATATAATCTGATATTGTAAAGGAAATTTACACTATTTCATTCAGTAATCTGTCCACATTTGGAACAGAAATGGCCTGTCACAATCCCCAAATTTGTGGCTATTTTTCTCCAAGCCACAAACATCCATGACGGACCAAAAATTTATTTAGTAACGGTAGAAAGGTCAGTTGTCCAAGAATGCAGAATGGAGACAACCAAACTAAATGTTTCACTTAGCAACTGTTCGTTGACAGCGATGGTATCGGGTTAACTCTGACCTTTGATGACCAGTTATAATTGGGCCGGTAATTTAACTTGTCAACATCGTCTCCGCATTAGCCTTAAGATTGGGGGTAGATATCCGGTAAGAACCGGCACTTAAGAAACATTAAATCGTCTTTTATTTACTAATAATGAGAAGGATGGTGGTTAATTTGATTCGAAACAATCTGACTTTCAACAGAAAAAGAAAAGAAAAGAAAAGAAAGAAGGAAAAAAAAATGAAAGGAAGAAAAAAAAAATCACCAATGGTGATCGCGTCCTAGTTCGTAGACATCAACAGGAAAGACACACGATATCTACGTTGTTATATATATTTACCTCTCCCCCATGAATGTATAGCTACGTATATGTCACATGATTCAATGGAGCTTGTTTTACGGCCACATCACGTTGAAACATCGGTTCCCGTATGACACCCAAATTAAACAACATTGAAACTGGTTAGTACCTAGATATTTGACAACTTATGAATACCAGGTGCTGTAAGGATGGACGTGCGGGTGGTGCGATGGTAATGGCTTCAGAAGTTAATCTGAGAGCCGAGTTCCAATTCCTATTGGGTTCGTTATATTCACTTACACGCAAATACCCTTAGGAAATGTATGAAAATATCTCCTCCCCCTAGCTATAGGTTAATTAGTAAAGAAAATGTATATCTAAAACCATTGTTATCTCAAAAACAATTTCTTAGCATCTAAAATTATTTTCTGGCTTTAAATAACCTGTAAAAGGTTGATAAGCAGTAAAAAATGCATCAATCAATCAACAATCAAAGTTAATTTTGATGGTTACTTATTAAAAAAATACTTGGTTTCTTCGGTGATCACAGTAGGCATGAAGCTAAACCTCAGATTTGACCACTGGAGTGGGCGTATGGTCGACTGAATCTTTCTGGTCGCTAGAATATTACTATTCCCACAATCCGAATCCGGGTCTAATGGGGAGACGATTCCAGTAACCAGAATCATTGGGAACTGCCTATAAGCCATAACGTTGATTGATTCAAGTTTGTGTGTGAAACTGGTCAGAAAGTAGTCGAATGCGGTTCAAGTTCTCGTGACCGAGTGTTTGAGGTTTTCTTCTTATTCATCCACACCAGATGATACACTCAAAAACTGTATCTAAGATCTGTTCAGCATAGCTGAAATAGAAACCAAAGGTTGTTTTTTTGTGGATGTTGAAGGTACACACATATGCCTGTGCAACAGGGATTATCTAGCCTCGCTAATCGACTTATCGATGTCAAATAATGATATTATTATTATTATTATTGTTATTGTTGTTGTTGTTGTTGTTATTATTATTAGCACTTAGAGAAGAGCGTGATTTAAGGAAAGGAAAAGACAAAAAAACAGTATTTGACAATGTTAAACATTATGTCAGACTTCTTTAAGCTATATTAAAAAAATTGTATACAAGTATGACAATATAAAACATATACAAAACTTACACGTCTTTGTCCAAACGTCGGTTGTCTTGAGAAAACGGCTTTACTTGTAAACAACGCGTCAAAACGAATGTTTCTTATTATTATTGTTATTTTTAGTCTTATTTCATTTCCTTTGATTTTTTGTGTAAATTCATTTCTTTCCGTATACCAACCCGAGACATAAGGTCAGAAATGGCATCACTGAAGTTTCCACTTAGTTTTAAAAAAACAACCACCAAAAAAAGAACAAGTACAAGAGCCCACATATTTTATATAAAGCTCTTCGGAAGGTGTGAGGAGTACTTGTGAGTCCAATTTTTTTGTATTTCTTTATGCCATGGAACCTTTTCCAATCAGTCGGAAGGCTCCAAATATAATAACAATAATAATAGTAATAATAATAATAATAATAATAATTATTATTATTATTATTATTATTATTATTATTATTATTATTATTATTATTATTATTATTTACTTTTATTTCTGTTGAATACACATTTCCTTCCGGGTCCCAACCAGAGTCTGCTGATCATGAAAAAAATAGATCACAAAAAAAACAAACCCAAGATTACACACATTTTACACACATTAGATCAAGAAATAAGGCCCTGTTATTTACCTGTAATTAGAGATGGAGGGAGCAAAAGAACCTCTTCGGGTTTTGAAGAGTCCTTCTTCTAGTCCTGTAGCCAACCAAGGCTATAGAATCCAGTGTATCCTGCTATTTAACCATTGTTGAAAATGGAAAGCATATAATATGATCATGTATCTTTTAGTCTGTCAAATACAGCATAAAAATAAATATATGTTATTTAAATAAACGTTTTAATTTACATGATAACATTAATGTATTAAATAAAATGATTTTTGTCTATATTTCTGAGATGTGGTACTGTAAATATTTAGCCTATTTACATTGTTCGGCCTGTTATCCTCATCTTTGTTGCCATATTCACGACTTTTCGGTCATTGTACACAGGGATACATGGCCTAGTAGACACAAGCGTTGAATCAAATTACTTGGCCCAAATAGTTGTGAGTCCAATACCTGGTTACAGCTGAGGTGAACAAAAACATGGAGATTTGAGTTAAAGGGAGATAATTGATGCTGAAACACCCAGAAGAGGCATGGTACGTGGAAAGAGATCATTCTAAACCGATGAGTGAAATAAATATTTCAGTTCGAAGTTCCAATTACTTGAAGAAAGCCGGAGCGTACAACGGCTGAAACGCCGTGAATATGGCAACAAAGACGAGGACAACAGTCCGAACAATGCAAATAAAATTATTTTTATTTAAATAATTTAATTGCTTCAGCTGATTGCCATTATCAGGTAGATAAAAATCTCCAGTGCGTTTGCGCAGTATCTACGATTATATATGTATACAACTACAGTATACCAAAAATATTCGACACCATTCTAGAACAATCTAGAATCTAAACATTAGGAAATGTTTACCCATTGCACCCGTACAAAAGCGGTGGGTATATTTTCTTGATACCACATTTACTGCCTACACTTTTGACGTCCTCGGCAATACTAGTTATGCTATAAATATGAAGACATTATTTTAAGAGACTTGGTTTTTATAAGTGAAAAGTTGAATGTTCCCGAATTCAAGTAAAAATTATATGAATTACCTTGATAAGATCTGCAGAAATATATGTTTTTATTGTAATATATTGTTTTAGTTTCCTATTATATTATTAATTATTATTTGCTAATATCATATCTCTTGAGATTCGAATCTTCCATCTGTCATATGCTTTTTTCTTTCAGTATATTTTTATTAGTGCTCTATTTTATTATTAGCTATTGTTGTTGATCTCTTATTGTGCCTAATTTATAAATTAAAAAAAACATGAGTGATGCGTGTAAAGGTTATCGCCGCGTAAAGTTGAAGTGTTTAATTTTGCTCCAATTCTTTTTTTCAAAAGCGTAACTCCATCTCTTCTCCTATCTATGGGTTAAATATTAAGGTAGAATGGAATCTTCAGCTTCGGTTGGCAACTAGTCTAAAATAAAGAAAAATTCTATTGTAAAATTTGAAGAATTTAACGGGAAATCATTCGACTATATTTCGCAAGAAGTCAGGGCAATTCATAGAATAGGTCTCCTGGTGGGAAAAGGTAATTAAACTCTATAGAATAAAACATAGTATATATAGGATACGTTATTATATTTACTGTTGTAGGTGCCTATTGTGTGTTCTACTATATACACTTTCCAGATAATGAAAATCTTACGATCACGTTCACAAATGCCGTAATCCATGAGGTGTTGATGAGACACCATTTGTACCGTTGCCGTAGCAGCAGTGGGTGTGTCTTGGGTA
The DNA here is from genome assembly GCA_963932145.1 of Acanthosepion lycidas. NCBI lineage: Eukaryota > Metazoa > Mollusca > Cephalopoda > Sepiida > Sepiidae > Acanthosepion > Acanthosepion lycidas. The sequence goes on from OZ010605.1 coordinate 36,283,742, forward strand.
AAACAATCTGACGTAGGTGTTTCAAACCGTGTAAAAAATAACTGCAAAACGCTTTCCCCTCCCCTTTTATAGGCAGAAGCAAACAAATGCATTCTGTTTTTTTTTTTTTTTTTTCCTAGCCAATAGAATAGGCGGGTTCTAGGTTTGAACTGACGCTGTCCCAGTCCAGAACCCTACGTTCATTTGCCCAAATACGCTTTTGTGTATCAACAACAATTTTTAGTTTGTGAACTTTTTGCCGTATTACTGTTGTTTTGCCTTATTAATAGGTTGGTGCAAAAATGTCGTTTTTGGACGTATTTTTAACGTCAAAAACCGACATTATTTTGCACCAACCTAATACTATTAATTTGCCTTGCATATATTGTTTGCTTGCTTTATATTAATTTTTCACCGTTCTTTTCCTTTTAATTGCACATTGCTTTGTCAATTCTGTTTATTGGACAGTAATAGTAATCTTAATTATTTTGTATTTGACTATGGCTACCCACTCCACAAAAGGCCATTTTTATTCAGGTTAATTTTTCAGAATTTTCAGGAGAGTGATACTCCTTATATCTCCAATATTTAAAATACATTAACTTGAAATTCTAAAACACAAACCAGAAAATTTTAATTCTCTGATAAAACGGGTAATCGATTTTGATTATTTCCCCACTTTAGAGAATCCAGTTGGTCACAACGCAAGCCTTCTTTCGTAAGGAAACACTGCCCGTTACCACTTCACCATCGCGTAGCTGAAGAAACTGGCCTTCAGGGATGAACGATAGAAGTTTCTCAAGCCGAAGCCAATGGCCGAGGCTCCATCGGATCGTTTGATGACAAATGCCCTCACTCTTGGCTGAATTGTATTGATATCGCCGCCAGTTGCCAGAAATCCTGCAAGTTCTGTAGAGACAATCTGAGCACGATTTGAGTTGAGGGGATTTGCTCCAGAAAGAAGAAAGAAGAACGGACAGGTTATTGAACAACGACAGAATGAACGACTGCATTGTGTGGTCGCTATGAAGCCAAATATTCTAGCCAGGTAGAGATAGGTAGTTGCTTGCATATCGACTGACATAGATCGGTTAAAATGTAAACTGAGAGACATAGCATTAAGGTATCGAATATTTTACAAGCAAAACTGTACTGTGGTCATTCCTTATCCGCTCTTACAAGTTCTAGTATCTCGTAGTCAATCACCAAAATAAATGAATATTTATTTCATAATGCTTCCAATGTACTTGGCTTCTAAATGCTGCGTCTCTTCAGGATGGGAATGATCATGACTTTCCAAGAGTTCCGTTCTTTCTGTCCATGCTTTGAATATTGCCGCCACATATGGTACGCTGATTCTGTTATAGATTTAGAAATTCTTTATAAAATCCGAAGAAGAATTCGCAATGTTATTACTTCTGGCCTACCATATCGGCCTCAGTCATTTCCCATCGCCCAAATGTCGCCTGTGTCTTTTCTATAAATATTTTTATGTCATTTGTTCGGATGTACTCACTGCTATAGCACGTAGACTTTATGAATCTAAGCTCAGTACTAGACTGACAACAAAATCTCACCAATTTACAGTTGAATTGGCTAAATGCAACCGTATGTTCTATGGTAACAGTTTCTTCTCTCGTACTTCTCGTTCGTGGAACTCTCTTCTGGATCCATGATTTCCATTAAATTTTGATCTTCAAACATGTCAATCGTTATCTTCTGTCTTCTTGATTTCTCTTCTTTTGTGTTTTCTCTCCTTAATAATGTATATCTTTTTTCTCTTTCCTTCACATCCAGTACGCCATTGTGTCTTAGTGTCTTTACTACCTTACTTGGGGTGAAATGATTTAAAAATGTTCGTAATAAAGTTTTATCTTTTTGCTATCTTTCTTTATCCCTGTTTTGCCAACTATTTAAACAAGTTCGTTAGGTTATTTATTCGCTGCTTTCCTCTTGCTTGAAATATGCCATGTGAGTGTTACATTCTTCGAACCATCTTTTCTCGTTTGCCCAAGAAATTTCAGCTGTCTATTTTTATCCTAAGCATTTCTTTCTATTTTGCCTAAAACTTCGTCGTTGCTCACATGTTTCGTCAATGGTATTCTCAGAATCCTTTTGAGAATACCATTTCTGTTGCCAATAAGTCTCCTCTTTATGAGCAGATTGACCAGCATTCACTGATATATAAGACTGATATTACATAATATTTAATTTCTCTTTTCTTTGTTGCTAACAAAACTTTCCTGTTTCTGAATAATTTACATTTTGGAAAGAATATTTTGCGATTGCAATGCTACTTCGGATTTCGTTGTCACATTTCCCGTCCCCTCTTAAAATACTTCAAAGATATTTAAATGTTTATACTTGATTGATGTTGTCTCTAATTTAGTGTTTTTTGACCTTTTTTAAACAATGGTATACATAGGTGCAAATGGAAATATCAAGGTACACTTAGCAATATTTTTAAAAGGGATACATTTAAATGTTATGAAATAAAACTATGGATTTAAAAAAATACATACTCCAATATAAACTTTATTTCAATGTCTCTATTTAGTTATTTGTGCAGCTTGTTTAGTGTGAAACCTGTGCCTAGTGTTTTCCGCGAATTCTTCAATGTTTTGTCGAATGTGCAATAAAGAGACCCTCATTTCTTCTCGAGTTGTGCGTAGTCTTTCTCGATTTTTATTTTTGATGTTATTTAGGGTGGAGAAGCCTAATTCAAGCGTCTTGGGTAAAACGATAAACTACATCCGCGTCCTGGGTAAGACGATAAGCTGCATCCGTCAGCGGGGCCTCTGATCGGCAGCTTTTGGGGAGTGTGGAGCCAACTCTTGATTGCTGGTGTTCCCAGGTCCACCCTGTTGGATCCCAGCTATGGGCGGGTAGTTAGCCCCCGAACTAGGGTCGAAAACTATGAAAGTGTAAAAATAGGTTTTAATACCAGAAATACTTTGTTAAAATTTATTACAAGCAATAAATTTCCGAAGAAAAAATATTACCAGCAATACATTTTTGAAAAACAAATATCAGCTATACATTTTTGAAAAAAAATATTACCAGCAAAAAAGAAATCTTGTCGGCATTAAATGGCCAATTGAGGTTGATGTACCGTAAAACAAAACGAACCAAACCAAACTATAGATATTTGAAAAAAATATTACCAACTATACATTTATGAAGAAAAATATTACCAGCAATAAAAAATTGTCGGCATTAAATAATCCATTGTGGTTGATATGTCGTAAAACAAACCAAACCAAACCTAATTCAAATAAGAAATAGAAAAAAACTGATAAAGCCCTTTTAATTAATGTGGACTAAAACGTTTAATACTAAAGCTGTATTACTTCCACATATACATATACTGTGAGAAGATTTCGCGGCACACTTAAGTGGATCGCGCGGCACACTAGTGTGCTGCGGCACGACGGCTGACTTCACTACTCTAATTAGTAATTCGTATCTTAGACTTTTCTTTTGCTTAAAAAGTACTAGATTGGTCACACAGTAATTTTGTAAATGCTGACTACCGAACGTGAAAAGTTGGTTTACACAAATGTCATTTAGAAAAACTTGAATCGTTTTCTTCTTCCTCCTATAGCTGTATCTTGACTCTCAGTATAGAATCTAGCCTTGGATGGCAGCCAGTCTAAGAGAAGTAAAGCACTAAATTACAAACAATGGAGAAGACCAATCCACTATTTTCATGAAGAACAAAACAATTGTCAGATAATAAAAATAGGAAACCTTAGAAAGTCATGATCACATACATGTTGAAGGATCATGGCGTTAAAAAAAGGAAACCGTGAAGAGTCATGGTCACACACGTCTTCAAAGGACATGGCATTAAAAATTGAAAGGAAACTGTAGACGATCCTGATCACCTACGTCTTGAAGGTATATGGTGTAAAAAAAAAGAAAACAGAGGAGTATCATGATCACCTTCATCTTAAAGAGATACGCTTTTAAAAAATAAAAGAAAACAGTGGAGAGTCATGATTACATACATCTTGGAGAGACATGGCTTTAAAAAAAGGAAAACTTGGATAGCCTTTATCACGTATGTCTTCAAATGGACATCGTACTAATAAAAGAAAAATAAACCGTTGAGGGTGACGACTACATACATCTTGAAGTGACACGGCGTTAAAAAAGCAAAAAGGAAACAGTGAAGAGTCATTATCACCTACGTCTTGAGACACATAACATTAAAAAAGAAATGGAAGATGTAAAGAGTCATGATCACCTACGTCTTGACGGGACATAATATTTAAAATTTGCTTCCTATAAGTAAAAAAAAAAAAATGAAAGTTCCTTATATAATAATTCTTATGGTGTAGTTGCTAAGATCTATGGTAGGAACGAATAATTATTTGCTTAATTTTTAAGAAGCAGTTATTATTATTATTATTATTATTATACATTGACTTACATATAGACTCCTCATCTTATGCGTAGCACAATGAAGATGAGAACACTATTTCGGAGTAAATAAGTGTATGCTAACGAATAATCACAACATTTATTCTAAGATATGTTATATAATAGTTCGATTTCATTACGACTTACTCGCAGTACAAGCGTTGTATCAGAACAGTATCTGTGCCTCGAATCAAAATAGCATTCCGTGATCTTCGGCTTATGAACAGTGTAATATCTGTTATAAACACAATGCAACCTAGCACCAATAAAATGTGCATAAATTACTTTTAGAACTTACCATAAAATTAACGAAAATAAGAAAATCGGCAGCCAATTTCTGAAACCTCCTGACAAGTTGACCGAGCGATTACAAAAAGTTTCGTCTCCGAAATAGAAGTTTGGGTGCTGAAGATAACATCATTCATCAAAATGATACATTTTATATATATATATATATATATATATATATATATATATATATATATATATATATATATATATATATATGCGTGTGTTTCATTGAATAATAGAGACATAGTGCGTCTGCTTATTTTTATACTGATCTTTTCCAATTGTCTAATCAGTTTCTTGACACCAATATGAAATCCATCAAGAAAAGCACCGTAGTCTGTTTTTATCCAAGTACTTTCGAACTTTTCTAAGATCATGTTCAGGGGTAAATTAGAAAGACAAACTCATTGTAACTGCGATAGAAAAATTACAATAAGTTACAATAAAGAGTTACAAAATATTTATCTTTGTAATTTACCCCTGAAGATGATCTTAGAAAAGTTCGAAAGTCCTAGAGTTACAAAAAAACTACAATTTCTTTGGTGAATTTTATCTTAACATCAAGAAACTGATTCGACAAATGGAAAGGATGTGTATAAAAATAAGTTGACACAATATGTTTATAGTATTCAATGAAACATGTTTAAATGACGATATGTTACACACATATATATATATATATATATATATAATTTTCAGTTGCTCGTTTCCGAGTGTGATCATCCTTGAACAACAGTTTCTGGAGAAAGTGTAAAACTATTGTAATCAGCAGAAGGCATGTACACTAAAACTCTGGATCAAGATGATTTGAGGACATTGTGTTAGTCTATCGACTGTTCTCACTCATAAGGTCTTGGCCAATGTATACCATATAGGTTTCGGTAATTTTTGCCATTTCAGGCATTCATTTTGAACTCTGGAATATATCACTGCTTGATAAAGTAGAGACTATTGTATTTGGCAGATACTCCAACAATTTTAATCTCTATTTTTAATTGGTAAAAAATAGTCCTACTTTCACAGTCCTTGCGGCTTATTCCACACCTTTGGTTTCGACTGCAACATCAAATTTCATCTAAATGACACCTCAACAGAAAATTACAATTAAGTGATCCCAACTCGCCCCTGACTGAATTTGCCTTGCACCAGGTTTGGTTTGGTTTGTTTTACAAAATATCAACCACAACGGCTTAGTTAATGCTGACAAATTTATTGCTGGCAATATTTTCTTTCAAAAATCTATTTCTGGTATTTTTTTTTCTTCAAAAATCCATATCTGATAATATTTGTTTTCAAAAATGTATTGCTGGTAATAATTTTTACAAAGTATTTCTAGTATTAAAATCTATTTTGACCCTATTTTCTGGCGTTAACTATTTACCCATAGCTGAGACCCTAACAGGTGGAACTGGGAACACCAGCAATTAAGAGGTGGTTCCATGCTCCTCAAAACCTCCTGACCTTGCTGTCGGACGTAGTTTATCGTCTTAACCAGGACCCCGATGTAGTTTATGGTCATACTCAGGATGGCCAGGTTTGGTAATACATATTTAGTATGCATCTTCATCAAGCAGATCCGTAATTTTCTCAGGTGATGGTGAACGGTTGTACTCTTAATACGGTTCCTTGCCTGGAACGTTTATTGGGGCCCATGTTCACTCCAGACGCCAAAAGGAATTCGGTCCATTGCGAAAGAAGCCGGCAAAATGGTCAATTCATTGTACCGCTCCAGAACGTACCAGACTCCTTTTGCCATACTTTATCTTTACACGAGCTAAATTAGACCCAAAATGGAGTATTGTTGCCATATCTTGGAAGGAGCTACTCAATACTCAATTCCCAACATTGACAGAGTTCTTGAGCGTCTCCGTAGGTTTGTGCAGATGAACTGCTTTTCATCCAACAAACCCTTTTCCAAACTCGGAACATCGCAAGCTTCATGCTATTTCCATGCCAAATATTCTGACATACTATATTCATTTGTCCTACTAGTTCAGACCTTTAAAACTAGAACCACATTCCACGTATACAGAGCCGGGTAATACGCATTCCCTTCGTGTTGCATTGGTAATCAGGAAGTTCAATTCGTATATAGATGCTGCCCAAAGAAGTTCTACTTTGTGATAGTTACAATCTTAACTTTGGGGTCTGTCGTTATCTAAATATCATAAATTCATTCAGTAACCTATATTCAGTGGCTTTTGTGCCTTTTTAAACAACAGTAAATATCGCTTGGTTTTATAAGAATTGAGCCTAGATAGATTGTGTTTGAAATACTGGTGTTTGACTGGAATCAGATATCAACTACTGACGTCGGTGTGAAGAAAAATATCTATTCTACCAAGCAGAATTAATTTCAGCTTTGTTATTTATACGATAAGCCATGGCTGGCACAAAGCTACAAAGATTGAATTCATCATGAACGTAATAATCCCTAACTGTTTTACTAATAAATGATGTCTTTATTTTTATGTGTCGTGTCCCTTCAGAACGTAGGCGATCGTGGCTCTCCACTTATCCCTTGAAGCTCTCAATAAGTTTCGTCCCTCGGTCACCTCCCCCAGACCACGTTCTGCCATCCACTTGCTTAAGCCCGCCGGGTATGTCAGGCATTGCTTTCCCTTGTCTCTCTTTCTCTCTATTCGACTTGTGATTATCAGATTCTCCAGGCCCTCCTTCCTCATTACGTGTTCCAGAAACTTCAGCTGCCTTTTCCTGGTGTCAAATACAAGCCTCCTCCTTATTTGCATCCTCTGTATAACCTCATCGTTGCTCACACGCTCGGTCCATGATATCCTCAGCATCCTTCTGTAGAACCATACGTCCGTTACCTCGAGCCTCTTTATCTTTGAGGAGACCGTCCAATATTCGCTGCCGTAAAAGAGGACAGATGTCAGGTAACAGCTCAGTACTCTTTTCTTTGTTACCAAAGAAATCCTCCTGCCTCGCAATACCCTGTCCAGCTTTTGGAATGCGACATTGGCTATCCCAATACATCTACGGATCTCAGTGTCGCATTTACCGTCCTCTGTTAAAACACTTCCCAGATATTTAAACTTCCATACCTGCTTTAATTTAGTGTCCCCGACCTGCAATCGCAAGTCGGGATCATCCTTCTTGTAGTATGTGATTCAATTGACAATTGGTAAATTGTTTCATTAAATTTCTTAAACCGAGACTGTTTGGAAATGCAGCATCCGCAATTAGGACACAAAAAAAAAATCTGCATTTCTTAACAAAAACAAGAAAGGTCAAAAATAATGTCGGTTTTTGACGTATTTTTTAACGTCAAAAACCGACATTATTTTTGCACCAACCTAATATATATTTGTAAGTTTACTGATATTTTGTTTTATTTTCAATTCCTTTTTTTACTTAGTGAATACGCCGATTTTGGTAAACATTTCTCCGGTCAATAAGTCCTGTGCGCCGATGTGTGGACGTTTCTTATTGAACAGCGGCAGTATTTTTTTCTTTCTTTTCGTCTTTATTTTTCATGATCAGATTAAGTTTTTCTATGAGAAACGTAGTCGGAAAGGAACGGATCAATATGTGCAACGATCTTGGGACGGAATCGTTTCCTAAGATTATGACTTCCCCACACTTTCCTCTTTTAGAATGTTTGTTATTCAAGTTTAGATCCCCTGATATAGCTTGTTCTGGCACAAGACCAACATTTAGTAGAATCTAATGAGGATCGTGCTCGTTAACAACTCATTCTGGTGTTCCAATTACTAAGTCTAGCTCATATAGTTGACCGATGTGGAATTAATAAATGCCAAACACTTCAAATAACTCTTTGCACGCATCACTTGCAACAAATTTAGTATAGAAGGCTTTCATGCGGATGTCATGCATGCCATCAGATACGTTAAGAAATATATAAATTGTCAGTTGTATACAATTGCTTTCTAACATCAGTAGTTGAAATAGTTTCGAGGGCTATCTTTCTTTGAACCGCGTGGATTGGCGCTACCCATTCACAAATAACTGTACCAAATAGCGTAAACCATATCAGTAGCGACTAAAATAAATAGCAAATGTAAATAGATGATAAAAATAATAACATAATCAGATGCTAACATTCCACACCACGTCAAGAAAAAGGTTAGAAAGGAAACCGCCATTGATACTGGAGAGACCGATAATACCTACTGCAATTGAAAAATCAATTTTCCAGAAAAAAGTGTTTCCTGAAAAGAAAAGATTTTATTCATTTCAGCTGAGATTAACACTGACTGCTCAGTTATTGAATACAGAATACTTTGAGAAAACATAAAATTATTTACATTGTTCGGGTAGTTATCTTTATTGTCATATTCAGGACATTTCGGCCGTTGTATGCTCCAGCCTTCTTCAGGTGATTGAAATTTTGAACTGAACCCTTTATTCCATCCACTGGGTTACATTGTAAACAATGCAAATAATTACAATAACTCGACTCAGAAATATGGACGAGTAAAACGGCAAACATTACAATTGCAATTAATATATTGTAACAAAAGTCTACAAATAGGTGACTTCCATTGCAAATTTAAAATCTTCACTATTGGTAAAGATTATCAAGTCTAAAAAGGACGAGGTATCTGAAATGACTCTGTTAAGATAATTTGCTACAATATTGAGGCACCTATTAAGGATCAGACTCACTACTTCTACTCTAGCTTCTAAACAATTGCTCTATGATGAGGGCTATATAGAACTAAATTAGGGCTATGCAAAAAATGGAGGAAAACGGTACCAACATGTAGCTTCAAAAGGAAATGGTTACAGCCGTATAGTTATCTACTCTTAGAAATATACTTGATACTCGCTCATAGGAAACATCAACGTCTGTCTGTCTGTCTCTCTGTATATATATATATATATATATATATATATATATATATATATATATATAATTTTGTCAAAGTACCAGAGGTTCTAATCAACTCTGAATTGGTCAAGTATCTCACCTTGCAAGCCTTTCTTTCAGACAAGCAATATTGCCTTCGATTCTCTAGGTCAACTGCTGAGGCAGTAATTATTATTGACGAAAGGGCATACCAGGATTTAGATAAGAAGGCTAAAGAGCGAGCCGTTCCTTTAGACATCTCGTAGGCATTTGACAGGCGGTCTTCTTCGCAAGTTGAAAAGTTATGATATTTCTGGAAGAATTTTTGAACTGGTTCAATTTTTCTTATCAAATCGCGAAATCTTGACCGGCCACTCTTCTAGATCTTTTCACATTAATACATGTGACCCCAATGCTCAATCCTTGTACCTACGTTGTTTTTAATTTTCATCAAAGACATTCCTGATGTCTTCAGTTTTCAAGTAGGTATTTATGCTGATGAGATGATTATTTACTCCTGTCTTAATAGTTGCTCCGATTCGTTCGATAAGGTCAAATAAACAGCTGATCTAATAAATAATCTACAATCAGTTGTTAACTGGGGCAAAGGACAGCTTGTTAAATTTAACGCCTCCAAAATGAAACACGTCTCAGAGAATCTTTTTTCCTTTCATCAGCAAGTCTAATGCTAACTTGCAGGAGTGTGATTCACTGCTAATGTTTTCATCTGAGATGAAGTGAATAGATTATATTGAATCAATTACTAAATCTGATGCTAGGAAAATTGATTCATTGTCTTATGCTAGAAAATTAATCTCGCCCGATCTTTTTTACATATTTATAATCTACAATTCCTTCGTGCTTTGAATATTGTTGCCACATCTTATACTTTGTCTGGAATTTAGATAGCCTTGATAAAATACTAAGAATAATCTGCAAAGTTATTGGTCATTAACTGGAATCCAGGCTTCAGTCACTTCGGCGTAAAGTAGCTTCTCTTTGCCTTTTCTATAAATCGTTTTATAGTGATTGTTCTGATAAACCTTTCTGCATGGTACCTAGACTTTATGAATTTAAGCGCAGTACTAAATTGGCGGCAAGGTCTCATCAACTTACAGTTGAAATAGCGACATGTAAGTGGGAATTCTATGCTAAGTGTTTCTTCTCTTGCACTTCTCGCATGTGGAAATTTCTTCCGGTTTCTTGCTTTCCAGTAAACTTTGATCACCAAACATTTCAATTCAATGTCAATCGTTGTCTTCTGTTTTCTTAATTTCTGTTCTTTTACTGTTCTCTCTCATTGATAGTGTTTTCTTTTTCTTATATTCTCTAACACTCTAGTAATCTACCTTGTTTCTTAGTGGCTTTATTCCCCTGCGTAGTGTGAAATAATTAAAAAATAAATTCACACACACACACACACACATATATATATATATATATATATATATATATATATACATATATGCATATATATATATATATATATATATATATACATATATGCATATATATATATATATATATATATACATATATATATATATATATATATATATATATATATATATAGAGAGAGAGAGAGAGAGAGAGGGAGAGAGAGAGAAAGAGATAATGGAATGGAGAGAGAGAGAAGTGATAAAATTATGGCTGTTTGCACCGCCTTGTACATTAAGGAAAGGAATTTTCTTATTAATATTAAATTTGTAAGTAAGTGCGAATTTATTTTCAAATGTTTCTTTCAGTTATTTTTATTTTGACTAAGCTGTTTGCTAAATGCAGATATTGGTCAGAAATTAAATAAAGACGGACCAAGAGGCGAGCCCATCGCTACACCGTCATTTCGTGTATAAATGTTGCCATAGTGGCCCCAAACGGTACCTGTGTCTTGCAGTATAGAGGTTTTTGCAGAATAGTTGGTCACATTTTAGACGCTGGGAACAAGGGGTGTTTGAATACGTTCTGTAAGACTATATCTATAGTCCCTATGACTGCGACATTAATGAATAAAATTCCACTGTCTAGCGAGATTAGGATGCCGTTATTTGGTTTATTAAGGTGTAATGTGGCGAGGAATTCACTCGTGAAGTTAACGATATACTTACCAAGTATGAAAGTATTAATTGATGTAGAATTTTTGCTAATTGATGTAAGATAATTCGTGCGTGATATATTCTTTATTTTAATTAATTTGGCAGTGAAACGTGATGACAAAAGATGGGACAAGAATGGAGAAAATATATTGTTGCGACAATCATCAAAACAGAAAGGGTATTCGGGCCTAGAAAACCAGCGTTTGAAATTTCGTTTTCACCTTAGTTCATGTAGTGACTTCTGCACATTTGAGGAAATAATAGATCCCTTCCACACAGAACGTTTGATTCAGCCAGTATCAGAAAAATAATTAAAAAGTGTAAAAAAAATATGAAAAGAAGTATTAACATCGGCTAAAGTCATCAAAGCAAATAATCTACTGCAATTAAGTAGACGTAACACAGAGAAATATGAAATACCGTAAATCCACATGTATAATACGCATTTTTTTCTAAAAAAAATAATAAGCAAATTCAGGGGTGCGTATTATGCACAGCGACGAAAAATCTTTTTAAAAAATTGCCGTTTCATAGGTCGATTTCAGTTGCGAAATGCCTACTCACCACAAACATACGACAATTTGACACTAACATTCGGCGATTGCGACCCCATAAGGATGTCAAATACAATTGTATGTACCTAACAATATTTACAAATGTAAAATAAAATAAGAATCATCATAAAACTAAATTAGAAATATAGTTTTCTATGTTTAAAACCATTTTTATTAAGAGTAGGAAACGCGGGCCGTAATGAAATTGGAGAGGTAAAATTTATAGGGTTTGATTACCAAACAAGGGTGCGTGTTATGTGTGAGCAGAAGCATTTTCCCACACAATTTTTAGGGGTGCATATTATGGATGGAGGCGTATATTATGGTACCTGAAAACTGATTTCTGAAAAGTCATTTTTATTGATGAACGTTGGCTGCAGCTGATGGCAGGGAATTCTGTTGGATCCTATATGGAAATAGGCGGATAACTGCACTCGATAAACAACGGTAAGAAGGTTTAGGGTTGATTTCTGAATAGTAATTATTAAACATGAATGGTGATCTATATTTGATGAACCTGCTAGCTCGGATATTTGTTGGGTTTTATATAGAAATAGGCGAATAATTGGGTTTGTCAGGAAGGTCCGCTTTTCTACTTTTAAATATTTTACGGGATTTTTGATTTCGTGATAATTATGATATAATTAGGGTACTGGAAAAGCTTAAATGTATTTTCAATGTATTTTCAATGTATTTCTCCTCTTGGGCTGAAAATTCTGAATGTTCATAAATAGAATACATTGATTGTTCCAGATTGTATTTTTTGTTATGTTCTGTTACGTCTATCAGCCAGCTCACCCAAGAAAATTTAATAGAGAAAATGTACTCTTTATAGGAAAAAATACCTGTTGATCTGACATGTGTTAAACGTCTAGGCGAAATGCATATTCGCATGCTTTTTCAAAACATTATTCTTCCATGAACATTTTTCCAATATATATCACGACCTCTTAATTTCAGTTAGATAGGTTCCTCGATTCCAAGTGAAATTCGTAAATAATGGCGAAACGTACATCAAAAGATTTCCACCATTAAACTGACACCATTCTTAAAATTAAATGATATGTTCTTAATATTTTAAGTTTATTATTTATTCCTGAAAGATCTAAACCGGAAAAAAACTTTTTAAAAATTTCATTAACATGTCGAGATTCATAATTTCGTCTAATCAATAAATAAATCTGTTAATGATAGGTTGGTCAGTAGTTGAACATTTATACAGGGATCTAGGACTAGGACATTTGCTAAGAGAGCGGATGCATGTTCCAGTAAATAAGAAATGTGTATATATATATATATATATATATATATATATATATATATATATATATATATATATATATATAGTAATGATACAATCAGTATGGAATTTCCAGGGGGATATAGATCGAGGGAGAGCTCTATGTCAAAAGACAGAGAAAAATGATTATTAATTAAATATCAAACACTTAAGTGTAAAATCCTATGGGATTTTAAGTGTTTGATATTCTTTAATTAATTAATAATAATAATGATAATAATAATAATAATATATATATATATATATATATATATATATATATATATATATATATATATGAGTGGCAGGACAGTTATATTATGAATATATATATATATATATATATATATATATATATATATATATGCGTATGTGTGTGTGTGTGTGTGTACTTCCAAAGATTCGTTAAAAATGAGTATCCATGAAGAAAAAAATGATACAAACATAATAAAAACAGTTTTATTTTGCAAACGTTTTTCATTAAAAGGAAAGACCAAAGGATTGATCTTTTAATTCTTTTTAGAATCAATATTTTGGATAGAAATTTTGCTTTTTTTTATGCGTCGGCGAGTGACCATGAATTACTATGTGACATTTTACTGACTCTTTTATGGAGAAAAACACATTGATTATCAAATTCTTGAAAAACTCAGATTATTTTGGGATTTTAATGAAATTTTCAGAACTTATTCTCACATGGACGAGATTATATTTTAAACGTTTGCTAAAAAATGGGCAAACATAATGAAAAAATGACCCTAAGTTAATAAGTTCAATCGGCAAAATCCTTTTGTTATTATTAAGAGGAAAGACTAAAGGATTTTTTTTTTATGTAAATCTTACTTTTTTTATCAATACTTTTTAGAATCTTCAGGATTTTGGTTTCTATGACGTCAATGGGGAGCCACAAATTAGTCTGGGAAATTGGAATGTTTTCTGCAGTGAGAAACACATTCATTTGGAAATTCTTACAAAAATCAGATAATTGTCAGACTTCAGAACTTATTCTCAAAAGAATGAAATTATCTTTGAAGTGTTTCATTTTAGAAAATCTTGGTAAAAATATATTTTTTAACATCTGTTACTCATCCCACGCGTTCTTGGAAATTTTAAATCAATTTGTTAAAGCAGTTACCGAAAATCTGCTCTGAATCTTCAAATAAAAAAACGTGATAAAAGGTAAGACATCATTTGATTAGAAAATCTTTTTATTTCATCTATGAATTAGATATATTATGTAAATGATATTCTTAAGAAATATTTTTTCAACGAGTAATGAATTTTTACAAAAAATGCTTTAATTTTTTTCAAAATTTAAATATAATATTTTTTAATGTTTAAATCTTTTAAAATTCTGTATTAATTTACAGCACTTACGTGATATTGTTATTCAATAAATGCTCTATTTACTAATCATAAATGGAAAACCTTAATACAATTCAGCAACCAGTAGTATTTTGAAAAGAACGTCGCATATTTTTGAGTGCATGTTCCGACTTTTGTATAAACAACATCATCAGAAAATCACAAGCCTCTTCTTACGTCAAAATACATGAAATTCTATAAAATAGTAGATTATTTACAATATTTCCTAAATTTTTAAGATTATTGGGTAATTAAAAAATGTATATAAAAAGGCGCTCATGTTATATTCGTCAAATAACTCTCACAGTTATATCCCAAGTAGATAAAATCCCCAAACTTACTTCTATCAAGATAGTTGTCAAAACCACATGAAAACATTCACTGCCGTATAAAAAAATATACGTTACGATATTTTAAACTAAAAGTAAACAATATTTGTCTCGAATCAGTTTATTTAAACTTTAAATCAGATAACCTTCCCGAAATAATGTTTCAAAAAATATATTTTATGTTGGAATAATTTTTTTAATAAAGGGAACTTCTTTGTGTGGACAGAATTTTCAATCTGTTTATTTTTCAGCCGTTTTTGACGATTTCAAAAAAAAAAATAATAATAATAATAATAAAGGAACAAAAATTAACTCCAATTTAAATTAATTTGGAAATAATTCAAAAATTCTGCTTTTTGGAAATATTAAAATTAATCTATTAGCTTGAAATTGAGACTAAAATAAACGCTACAAGAAAGATTTTTCATTTTTACTCAGTCATTTTAAGTTTTGGGGCTAATATATACATATATATATATATATATATATATATATATATATATATATATATATATATATATATATATGCTTATTGTTACATTCGTAATCAATTTTTGAGTGTTGATTGGTTGATTTTGATATAGTGGGCCTCGAAAATTTGAAGTTCTTGAATCATTTGAATTTGAAGTGCTACAGTATATTGACAAAGCCAATATAATACATTACGAAAAAAAAAAAAAGACTTCAAATTACAGAGCTCGTTGCTGTGGCTTTGTTAGGGCCAAAAATAAAGACACAAGAGAGGAACTGAGTTAAACAAATATATCAACAGAAAAATAGTAATACAAACGAGAGTGTTACAGCAAGAATATTCGGTCCGGCTATCAGAGCTGACTGTTGGAAACTACACTCCTCTAAAAGACAGTACCTACTGCCATTTATAGCTGGGAGAGTGCATGCGTGCATGGGTAGATTACCATAGTCCTCTCTATCAAAATCAACCAGTCAACACTCAACAAAATTTATTACGAATATAGCAACAACATATTAAAGTGCATATAATATTTATATACTAATGCCACTTTACATTTCTACCAATTCCCGACCGGCTCCTTCATATATATATATATATATATATATATATATATATATATATATATCAGGAATTAATGCCACGTGACTTGAAGAAACAACATTTATCATGCTGAAGTAAAATTGAAGATCTTCTCTTCAAGACGTAGAATCTTGAATAGGTTCGCTTTCATACATATTTAAAACTCCCTATTTCCTTTGTTTATGCAAACGTATATCTAATTCTTCATACTTTGTATCCGTATACGTTATTTGCATAGAATACATAAATGTCTGTTAATATACGGGGCAGCAGCTGCAGTAGCAACAGTCGGTGTCATCAAAGCCGCTACTTAAACTCCCTATTTTTTTAATTACGTGAGCGTCACAGATATCATTCGGGAACTCATTTCCGTCGACGGAAAACAAGGAAAAATCAAAGAAAGATTCTCATCCATGTGGATGCAAAGGATCGCGAAATGGTGAAAATAAAAAGGAAAAAAGAAAAAGCACCTTTTGTCCCCCGACTCCATCCACACAATTTGCGCATTCCTTCCATACCGCCAGTTCTCTATCTTTATATCTGACAACCATCAACATCTATATTTTATCTACACCATTTCGCCCGCTTCACCACACCTACCCCACCTTCTTAGCCTACCTTTTCCTTAACCATTCTCGCTTCTGAAAAAGCCATCAGCTCGTTTCTATTTAATAATTAAGATGTTGTACGCTTTGATGTGATGTCAGTTGCTCGAGAGACGATATCACAGAAGAAGAAGAAGAAGAAGAAGAAGAAGAAGAAGAAGAAGAAGAAGAAGAATGAAAGAACGAAATTGAAAATAAGTGAAAAAAATGAGTGAATGAAAGGATAGAAATATATATGAACAGATACGAATAAAGAAAGAAAGAAAGAAAGAAAGAAAGAAAGAAAGAAAGAAAGAAAGAAAGTGGAATGATTTTTGTAAAAACAAAAAGGAGGAGAAAAAAAAAAGAAGAAAAAGATGAGCGTCAGAAAGAACAAGAAACAGATTTACCGAATTTAGAAAACAGACGAAGAAGAAAAAAACAGAAGTAGAATGGGAGAACAAAAAAAATGAAAAAACTTGGGAAAAAAAAAAAAACAAAGAATGAAAGAAAGAAAAAGTGAAAAAGAATCGAAAAAAAATAAAGAAAAGAAAAGAATAAATAAAAATGAGAACGAACAAAGGACGAATGAAAGAAGGAATGATTGAAATAACGAAAGAAATGAGAAAAGAAATGAAAGAAGGCAAGAAAAACAGATGTAAGAATTTAAGAGTGAAAGGCTGAAAGAAAGGGTGATAGAAAGAGTGAAAAAGCGAAAGAATAAACAGCGAAGAAAAAATGAAAAAAGAAAGAAAAAAAGAACTAATTGCGAGAAAATAAATAAAACTAATAAAAATAATGAAAATAAGAAAGAATGAGCAAAAAATGAATGAAAGAACCGAAGAATGAAAAAACGAAAAAAGAAAAGAATGAAAATGAGTGAAATAATGAATGAAATATAAATGAAAGAACAAAAGAAAAAAAAATGAATGCAAGAAAAAGATCGAAAAAAAAAGAGGGAATGAAAAGAGGTGATATAACAAAAGAAAAAAAATGAATGAAAGAGCGAAAGAACGTAAAATGATAAAATGAACGCGAAGGAAGTAAAGAAGAAAAATATAGATTGAACGAACGGTCAAAATAAAGAATGAAAAAAAAAAAAAAAAGAAAGATGACAAAATAAACAACTATTAGGTTGGTGAAAAAATGTCGTTTTCTCACATATGTTAATATGTGAGAAAACGACATTATTTTTGTACCAACCTAATATAAAGGAAAGTATGAAGTAGAAAACTTTCATGATATTAAGAAATCGACTCGTAAAAACAATGTAAATGCACACACACATATACACATACACACATAAGGAGATAGACAGACATACAAAGAGATAGAGAGAGAAAGAGAGAGAGAGAGAAAACAAAAAAGAAAGGTAAAGTTCAAAGTGAATAAGAGGCATAAATTGTGATGGGAATTGAAAGAGATAAAAATCCAGACAATAATGAAAGGAGGGACAAAGGACAGGTAAAAAAGAGAAAGAGATAAGATTAGATGCAATTCACAAGGCAGATAAATTCACAGAAGCAGTTAGTGTTTGGAACTCTAAAAATGTCGGGTGGTAATAGCATTTCCGGAGGGCTCACAACCAGATAGGCATTCATGTATTTAGGACTCGAACGAAAGCGAGCTGTCACTCAAGAGGCAGGTGTTAAAACTTGGAGATTTTCTACCTGTCAGGTTCTCCATTCTTTCTCCCGGTCTCTTTCTGCTTGAATGCGTTAGTTGGCAAGGGAAAGAATGAAATAAACGAACTTTTCTTCTACGAAGAAGAGAATGATTTGAGTTTTATTCTATCTTATTAATGACAATGCTTCAAGTCAGAAACTTAGGATGTTTAAAAAACATATTTGCCGCATCCATTTGAGGAACGCCAGAGAACTGATCGGCTGAAATGTGACGTTCACATCAGAAAAATTCGAAGATACTAGTTCACACAGTTTCATCCCAGAGGATTTGACAAAAACTTGACCAAAGAGACAGGTTGATATTAACAGACTTAATTAATAGATAGATAGATAGATTTTTACAGCGAGGTTAACCCTATACAAGACCCGAGGGCCACTCAAAGTAGAGGGTTACGTTTGGAAGTATAAGAGTGAAAGATAACAGTTACCTAGATAGAGCTTGAAGGGTGGAGAATAATTCGTTACCTACAGGGGCTTAGAGGCACTTTTGAACTCTATCAAGGCTGGGGAGATAGGCCTGGTCAGCTCCGACACAAATGAGAACATTACTCTATTTTTGGTCTGATCTGGCTCTTGCAAAGGTAGAGAATATCAGGAGGAGTCAGGTACTTACTGAAGCAGTACAGGGAGCCGACCATTTTACCTGCATCCTTAGCAATTGATCGTATGTACGAGTTCCACTAGAGGTCGGGTGTGAGTTTGAGGCCCAACAGTCTTTCAAGGCACAGTGCTTCTCCTGGAAAACCTCTATTCATCCTGATTTGTGGTAGTTTGGGGCTAGATCAGTTATGTTGGGATATAACTAGTTTGGTCTTCGAGGCATTGAATGTAACCAGCCATGTTTTATCCTATTGGGTAAACATGCAAGTTCGGAAGAAAGTTCAGTCGCCAATCTCTGACGATCGAGAGATGCAGAGCTGCACCCGTATATAGTCGTAATATCAGCATAATGTTTACAAATAATCTGAGTATATTCTTAGGCAGATCAGATATGTAGATCAAAAAGAGAATTGGTTCGTGGTGCGACTCCTGGGGGAGGCCAGTGTTGACTCCTCGGGCCCCGGAGAACTGTCCATTGATAACTATTTTGAGATAGATAGACAGATAGATAGATGTTAATATCAATGCATATATTTATACAGATATTATTTATCGGGACCAAGCATATGATTAAACTATGCGAAGATCATTTTTTGTGCTTTGTATCGTAATTTTTGACATTGTCATTATTAAGAAGTTGTTTTTTTTTTTTTTTTGTCAGTGCTATATAAGATTTCATTGACTACATCCTGGCACTTTTAGATGGCTGGAATTGGAATTGGAATATTTTCAAAGTGAGGTCATATGTAACTGTTAAATGAAAAAAAAAAAAAAAACTTGTATGGAACATTTAGACATTTTTCCTAACGCACAAGTATTTTAGATAGACTTCAATATAGAATCTGCTTTTATATAATGTGGGTTGTTTCTTTGTATTATAGTGGCTTCTAGAATTTCGTGTCTTTCTTTGCAGCGAATCCAATTTAAAATTTTTGTATTATCACTAAATTATACCATATTGATACTTTTATTTTGGTTGTTTGTGATGCGATGGTCGATAGGTGCACGAATTGAACTGTGTCAACATGATATTTAACATGCATGCAAAAACAGGAACAAGTTTGAATATTCTTGCTTTACCGTTTAAGAGTTCAATTTGCGTAAATATACAGATATTAACGGATAGATAGTTAGATAGATAGGAACAGACTTATATATATGTATATATATATATATATATATATATATATATATATATATATATATATATATATATATATATATGATCATTCAGCCTTCAGCAATAGATAAACAAAGTTAGAAATGTAGATATATAAGTGTTTTATTAGCAGGCAGATAAATAAGAACAGACCGAGCTAGCTAACTAGATAGATAGGAACAGACACATATATATATATATATATATATATATATATATATATATATATATATATATATAGAGAGAGAGAGAGAGAGAGAGATGTAAATAGATATTCTTTACCATTCAACAATAGATAAACAGACTTACAAATGTAAATATATAAGCATTTTATTAGCAGAGAGATAAATAAGAACAGACCGGTATAGGTAGATAGATAGATATAAACAGATGGAGATAGATAGATAGATAGATAGATAGATAGATAGATAGATAGATAGATAGATAGATAGATAGATAGATAGATAGATAGATGCAGAGTGATATAGATCGATAGATATAAACAGGCTTATGGAGATATATTCATGATGTCTGAAATTCCCTTGGAAGGCCACCGAACGTGACAAGTATAAAAATGTGGAAGGCTTACCTTTTGGATCTAACAAATAGTTTTTTCCCCTTTTCCCGTTAGGTTACAGAAAACGTTGGACTCCTGAGGGAATCCAGAAAAGTCAACGACTAAAACGTGATAAAAGGCAACAATCACGAGGAATCTGGCCCAAATGAAAAAAATAAAAACCCAAAAAAACTTAATACAAAACACAGATTGCCTAAGAAAAGGCCTTATAGTATAACGGTCGAAATATTGTGATAGAATGGGACAAAGATGAAGTATATAAAACTTAATCTCAGACATACATAAATAAAAGCCAGACATTAACCTGAAACTTGTGACAAAACATGAAAGCTAATTTAAATGATATTTTATAAAATATCTTAATATTTGTCTGCCTGTTTGTTTGCCGACGTATTTGTCCACTCATTCAGTCTGTTCAAATTGGTCTGTTAATATTTATGTTCGATCGCTACACGTGCTACTGGTACAATGTAAACTTACTACCACGTATCGCATGGTTTGTTCATTGTCGGCTAAAGTGGTTCCCTCGACAAGTCTTTTTTTGGCGGGTGAGGGTGAGACGGATGTATACGCACGCAGCAAGGTAAAAATCAAGACATGTCAAAAGGCGGAGGGCTTCCTAAACTGAAGTCAAACTCCAGGGCGGTGGTTTCCTCAGATGGAATCACCATTCACGTGTCCTTGACTAATGCGAACCTTCGAACGGGGAGACATCGTCAGTGAATGGACTCCGTCAGGTCTGCTTGCTCAAAACACGCTATGAATGAAAGAATTCTTCATCTAGCTTTCCAACCTATATATGTAGAGTCGGGTTTAGTCAGATATTCAGCTGCGCCGTGACCTTAATGTCACATCAACTTATCGGTCTGATGATCATTATGATCATGATGAAAGACAAATCATCTCAGAAAGTCAGAAAAGAATACCAAGATTTCTTTTTAAGGTTACTTATGTCTTCCAAAAGATGATGTTTAAGAGAACTCGTTGATACCGTGTTAACATTGGGAGAAACTAACGCAATAATCACTTTCTAGTATTAAATTAATAACAAAATTAAAGAAATTCTGTGTAACACATCACAATAAAGTCGGAAAGGACGAAACGCGTCACACAATGTTTCCATTTAGTCATTAATATACCTAACATTGTTCTAATGTTGTCATGGGTCCTTACCTATAACTACAGAATGAACTATTTCTAACACTATGTATACTACGCCTCTCAAGAGAGAGGGACGAATCAAGCCGAGCTTCTCGGCTTGACGGTCGAACTCTCTGCCTCTGAGCAGAGAGGAACCCGGACGAGGCTCCGCCGAAGGGCAGAGTCTCGTTCGGGGAGGTTGACCAACCAGATCCCATTTATACGGGTTCTACGGGCTCGGGAAACCCACGTTAAACTCGGCCTTGTGCCACATATTTCCCTCGTGGGGGCGGGCAAGTAAATATCGAGTCGCGCTTCTCAACTTGACGGTCGAACTCTCTGCCTCTGAGCAGAGAGGAACCTGGACGAGGCTCCGCCGAAGGGCAGAGCCTCGTTTGGGGACGTTGACCAACCCAATTCTGTTTTTACAGTTTCTACGGGCATTTTTGGCCGAGCCTACAGGCTCGGAAAACCCACGTAAAACTCGGCCTTGTGCCATATGCAACCCTCGTGGGGGAAGGGGGGCTAGATATCGAATCGAGTCGAGCCGATAGTAGTTCACTCCAAACCAGACTGACAGTCATACTAACACCTTCCACATCTTGTATTATTATTTCGTGTAATATACCTTCGTTATATTTCTACTCCTGTTTTATATGGGCGTACTTTTCTAGGTGCTTATTTTTATGTCTGTGTTTATATGTGCTTGTTTTATTATGTCCACTTACATCTGTTTGTATATGGGTGTTCATGTTGGCATATTTATAGTCTTTCTTTTTTGATATTTTATTGTTGTGCGCTTGTGTATATGTATATTGTTTATATATGCTTTTATATGCATTGGTGCGCCTAATATATGTTGCGTTCGTTGGTGCTCCTCTCAACAGCGTCGAATTTAACCGATAAATTGATACTTGGATATAAATAGTAATAATAGTATAATAATATTATAATAATAAAATAATGTGTATTTATATATATATATTTATATTTAATTTATGTTTCTATATGTCATATTTCTTAATATACTTGAGAAAAGGTATTTTTATTTATATTAGGTTGGTGCAAAAACAATGACGTAATAATGTCGTTTTTTGACGTATTTTTAACGTCAAAAAACGACATTATTACGTCATTATTTTTCCACCAACCTAATGTAATCGTGTTTTTATGTTTTTTATATGTATGTTTATATATGTATATTTATATATGTATCTGCATACATGTATATATATTTGTATGTAGTTATGTATTATATATATATATATATATATATATATATATATATATATATATATATATGCATGCGTACGTCTATATATTTGTATATTGATTTTCAATGTTTGTGACATTTTGACAGGTAGTTTGCGGTGTCTCTGTAGTTATTTCGAAAATGAGTCTGTTTATTTGTCGTCCGTATATTTGCAAGCTCATATATTCAGTAATATCTATGTGTTTTGTATTATGACGTGATGTCTGTCTTGTCACCAATAAACCTTTTCTCGCTCGTCCAAGAACACCATTCTCCATCCAGCATTCTCTTAATGGTTCTTGAATAAACTTTGAAGATGGAAGCCATAATATGAATGTTGAAACCATTAATGAAGACCTGAATGATCTTTTAGCTCTCACCATTGCTCATTTGTTAAGACAGTGGGACTGAAAGAATATGATTTTAAACGGTTTTTTTCTAACACAAAGGATTTTTCAGTGATTGTTACGACAAATGGTGTCAAGGTAGCTAAACGTCTTATCTGAAAAGCTGAAAAAAAAAGAAACTCAATCAGTTTAGTGTTTTTCAGATATTAAACATTTTATGGGATGGACAATTATCCCATATATATATATATATATATATATATATATATATATATATATATATATATATATATATATGTGTGTGTTATTATTAGTAATTTTAACGTTTCTTTTACAATAAATCTATTCGGTATCTCCTTTACTGTAAAAGGAGTTCAGTCTTCTCGGCATTTATTTTTCTATAAAATATTATTCTTATGGTTATTTTACGATGATTGCTCAGTTTGTGTGTGGAACATGATAGCTAAATAAATTTCTTTCTAAATTTATCGCTTATTTTACACAGGGCACACACACTATATATATATATATATATATATATATATATATGTGTGTGTGTGTGTGTGTGTGTGAAAATATTGTAGAAAATAGGAAAGAAACTGGTTTGGTAAATAATCCAAACTTCCTTAGTATTTTTGTTATTATTTTTAAAAAATAGTGCTCGATACGAAAGTAGAGCATAAATATAATTATTTATTTAAAAATATGATTCCAACTCGCTACATAAGAGGTCTTCTTATGTAGCGAGTTGGAATCATATTTTTAAATAAATAATTATATATATATATATATATATATATATATATATATATATATATATATATATATATATATATATACCATTTCATATATATTAGGTTGGTGCAAAACTAATGTCGGTTTTTGACGTTAAAAAATACGTCAAAAACCGACATTAGTTTTGCACCGACCTAATATATAAAGTGTAAAATTTCTCCCACCGGTCAAATGACGGTTTCCGTATAGCAATACAAGTTCCATTCCTGTCGTAGAACGCATATTGTTCAACGAAATTTCACGAACATTCAGGCCGGCAAATGGAAATAATAGTGTTTTATGAAAAAAGAGCATCTACTTAAATACATTGTATCTAAAAAAAAAAACGTATGAACACATATATATATATATATATATATATATATATATATATATATATGTATATATGAGACATCATATATTATGATAAGCACTAATTATGAAATGCCTAAATTTCCCAGAAATCGTAAGAAAAGATATGTCCTCCAACAGGAATCGAAGCTGTCTCCCACAGAGAACCGTCATAGAGCCTGAAAAACAGTAATTTAAACGTTGCAAATCAGACGCTTCCTCTATAGCTAAATGGTATACCACGTCAGACTATGCACGACGGTTCAGTGTAGGATAAGAATATTTAAGTAAATGCTTTGTTTATTATAAACCGAGCATTTACTATTTGTATCTATAAAATAACGAATAAACAGAAAATATATATATATATATATATATATCGGACGTCTAGCCACACTGTGGATCTGTGATACACCGAAACAGTCTGTGGATGATATTGTAATCCTCGTAAGAACAATAATTTAAAAGATTACCTATGTGTGCTGTAGAAAATCCTTATAAATACTGATTTGAAAATATCGTTAAAACATACTGAAAGAAGGATTTTAACACTGAGTCATCATTATGTAAGTATTTAATTAGCTTCGCGCTAAAACTAAAGTCAGTTATTAAAAAACGAAATGTGTATGTATTTTACGGGACAGTCTGTACATAGGTCTATTAAATTTATTCTTTGTTTTTTTCCCTTTTTTATTTTTTTTTATTTTTCTCGTAATAAAGAAAGATTTATCTCCAACATTATTCAATGGATCCCCTGTATTTTCATGCACGGGCTTTGGACAAATCAATCTGAAGCTCTATTAGTCACGTGACAATTTTTCTGCGTCATCTTTGACCAGGACAATCAGAGAGTCTCTTTACTCCTTCACGCAAGCCCGAATGATTAATCAGTGATGCGATTAAAAAAAAAAAAAGGAAACGAAACGAAGTTATTCGCTGAAACGATAATGCATTGCAAAAGAAGTGAAGGGTGTCCGTAAGGCTCTGGTGATGTTAATTCAACCAGTGCAGATTTTTTTGTGATAAAAGCGAAAAATAAGTATATAAAGAAATAAATAATTAAATACAAGAAAGAATTTAAAAAAGGGAATTAATCATACTATGTCCACCTATCTTCCTCGAAACTGGGTGAGCACACACGAAATATCATTAATCCAACCACAATAATTTTAATAAGACATCACAACATGGAGAACGTATCTAATCACTTCTAGAATCATACTTCATTCCCCGCCTTCAATGTGACCTTTTTAGTCATCACCTGGGTATTTAATTTAAAAGAAAATAAAAAGAAGGAAAAAAGCAACGACAGAAGAATTGAAAAGCATAAAGAAAAAAGAAAACGCTAATCTATAACGTTATGAATGTGTGAGAAAACACAAAATGGCCGACAATTCCAGGATAACCGCCAAATTTGTTACATCATTGTTGTCATGGTGAAGAGCCGATTTTATTACGCAGGCAAACTAAGTGTAAATTTTTATTTTCTGAATAAATAAAAAAGTTGTAAGCCAGAAAAATACACATATTTGATTAACATAATTTATCATATACTTAGATAATGTAATATATATATATATATATATATATATATATATATATATATATATATATATATATATTGTTCTCTTAATTTTACATTTTAATAAATCCTCGATGTTATTTGAACATTATGAATTGTTCAACCATTGATTTTATTAACTTTTCTACTGTTTTGATTTTAACATTACTTGCAGTAATAATGTTCCTATTTTTTTCTAATTCTTTCCCACTGAGTAGCCCCTTGTATCTTCGTGACTTTACTGCCTTGCATGGAGTGAAATAATTTAAAATATCAATCTAGATAGGAAAGCACCGGTTCTATTAATTACTAAAAGGACATATGGAAAAAATTTTACGTTATTTTTTTTACGTTAACTCCAGAGAGAGTGCAAGGAAACTCCCTGTTTTAAATTGTTGATAATATTTTTTAATTATTTGTTGATTTTAATAAAACTTGTTTTTTTTTTTTTTGATTTCGTCTTTTTTTACAGTATAATGTACAATCTGGATGGCCCTGGGTGTGACGATAAACTATATCCAATAGCAAAATCACTGCTCAGGTGATTGGACGTTTTGAAGACCTTGGAACTACCTTTTATTTTTGTTGTTCCACGTCCATTCTGACCCGGGGGCAATAGTACCTGGTACACTCCCAGCTATTATCAAATAATGACCGCCCCCAAACAAAATGGAAAAACTATGAAAGTATAAAAATACATTTTTTTTTTAGTAAAAATATATATTTTATATAAAAATTACCAGTAATACATATTTATACTAAAATTGCAGTACGTTTTATCTGTAGTTAAAAGCATACAATTGCGTTCAAAATATATTTAGTTGAAGCCATAAAATTGTTCATAATATTTAGATTTCGGCATTGAATGACCCCTGGAGGTTGAAATGCTGCTAAACAAGATCAACATCCTATCACGTGCGGCTCTTAGCAGTTTTCTTTCTTCGCTAAGACTCTTGGTCATTCGATCCATTCAAGTGATACGCTACCTTCCGCTATCCCTGTTGACCTCAGTTTACTCCGTCTCTTCGTATCCCAAGAACTTCATGGGTCTCTTCCTGATTTTGGGTATAAGTGTACTTCTGTTGCCAGTTTCTTTAAGAGTAACTTTTTGCTTACACTCTCCGGCCATGGGATTTTCATTACACTTCTGTAGAACGATATTTCTGATGCTTCAAGTTTTTCTTCCGCATCCTTAGTTGTCCAACATTCACTTCTATATAAGAGGATGAATAT
The DNA here is from genome assembly GCA_963932145.1 of Acanthosepion lycidas. NCBI lineage: Eukaryota > Metazoa > Mollusca > Cephalopoda > Sepiida > Sepiidae > Acanthosepion > Acanthosepion lycidas. The sequence continues at coordinate 36,311,208 of OZ010605.1, forward strand.
CAGGCAACAATCCAGGATTTTGTCTCTGACTAAATAGTTCCGTTTTTCAGCTTCTTAGCGTTTGGAATACATCTTTTGCTCGTCCAGTGCTTGTATTCACATCTTGATCTAGCATCTTCCATCGTTTGTTAAAACGCTTCCCAAATATCTGAGCTTCTGCATCTGTTTGATATACATCTCTTTAAATAATAGTCCTCAATATTTCTATTGGATTAATAACTGGACAGAGTAGCGGTCTTTCCATTCATTTGGTATCGTTAAAACAATTACTGACAAAATGGACGATAGAATGTGATAGAGAATTGTCTTGTATGAATATAATCTTTAGCTTAAAGCTATATCATTGTTATATTACATTATGGCAAAACGTTTATTAAGTCTTTGTATTTGTATTGAGATCATCATCAGCTTTGAAGGATGCCTATAAAACTAGCTCAAAATTTGACGCCACGACCTTATAGTGATTTTCCAAGCATAGCTTAGATGTGGCAAAAGGACGAAAGTAGAGGGGCAACAGCGAGGATCGAACTCATTACTAATTGTTCTAGCGTGATAAAGGGCATGTCTTTATATTTGCTTTCTAACTTGTGTTAGCTGACAATTTCCATGATGGACAACACTTGTATTCATGATCTACATCCATTACTAAAAATAATTGCAGAGAAATCAGTTTTCATATATTTCTTCGTCTTACACATTTCATTTGTGATTTTTACTTAAACATGGTTATTTCTTATGTTTTGGCCAATGTTTTTAAAATTCAAGTTTGTTTCTCTCTATTTTGTTGTTAGGCATTATTACTTTATTTATTTTTTTGTTAAAATCTTAATTTTCTAACTTCTCTTTTTATAATATTCTTAAAACCAGAATTTTTCTTGCTCCTGTCAGTTTTTTAAGTGATTTTTTCGCTCTCTATGGTTTCGCTCCAAACCACGTGAGTTCATACGTCATTTTTTATCGCGTTTTTCTCTTTAAGCTCATATCTTTCTTACGACCCATGAGTAACAATATGTATTTGAAGTTAAAGAATAAATTTCAATAATTAAGTCATACTAATAGCTGATCACTCTTATTTGAAGATACCCGTATACTAGGGCGGCTAGCCAATCGCTATTACAGACGCTCGCACAGGTACATTTGTGTTTGCCCAACACACAAGGAGCCTACCTGTGGTTTAGGCTGCAACTATTCTGAGCAAACCTTACAGTTTCTGGGAAAGAGCGTGTTATCTAACATGACCAACAATTTGAACAAGGCCAGTACACTCAAGGCTTCAGCCACGGTGACTTGTGGCATCGTGCTAGCACAGCTATCGACGGCCCTCAAAAGTTCCGTCTACCCAATCAGTTTTGTTCATAAGACTTGGGTCAACCGATGGTATCATTTTCAGGCACTTTTCAATGGTGCCGCACGTTGGGATCGACCTCGATACAGTTAATAACATCCCCTTCCTGCCAAATCCATCATGTTGATATATATATATATATATATATATATATATATATATATATATATATATATATATATATATATATATATTCGTTATATTCACTTACGCAAATACTCTTAGAAAGCTATGGCTAATTAGTAAGACTAGTATCACTAAACCATTATCTAAATTATTATCTAAAAATAATCATGTACAAAATATTTAGATTTCGGCATTAAATAATCCATACAGGTTGATATGTCTCTAAAAATAAAAAAAGCAAGCAACCAATCAAATGTGCAATATTTATTACCATTTTATAAAAAAAAATCACGAAAATAATTTTTTTTTTACTATTAAGTTTTGAAAAACTTCTGCAAAAAAATTTATATATAATTTCACTTTCATATGTTTGAGCTTTATTAAAATTCTAATCATCGCTTTTTAAAGCAGCAAACATTGCCAATGGAGTGAAGGTTGTTAAAATAATGGCGGTGTCAAGGGAAATATCGTTGACAGTGTTTTATTGAGGGCACGAAAGTTAAAGTCTGCCCAACATTTTCAGCAAAACATCTATTTTCTAAAGTTCTTTTTGTCATTATGATAAGTCCACTTAAATTTCTAGACATAGGTACACCTGACCACGAGAGAAATATTGGAATAATTTTCTATAAATAATAATAAATTCTGCAAATTTACTATTTTTCTCTTCTTTAAACAATTCGGTAGTTTTAAGAAAATCTAATTAAACGTTATTTTTTAACTTATTGAGATTTCCATTTTATTTTTCAACTTCTTTTAAATAATTAGTGGTAATGTGAAATATCAGATGACAACGATTCTTCTTAAGAACGCTGTAGAGTTTTTAAACTAACAATTGAATTTTGATAAAAAAAAAACTTTTTTTTTCTGCAACAACACAACGAATTAAAATATTATCCACAGAAACACTGCGTACACATCTTAATTTTATTTAAAATCCACAAACACACACACAAACACACACACACACACACACACACACACACACACACACACACACACATATATATATATATATATATATATATATATAAGGATTAAATTTTATATTTCATGGCATGTGGAACTAGAACTGTCTACCACAGTCGGTGTAATAAAGGGTTTAGTTCGACATTCCAACCGCCTGAAGAAGGTCGGAGCATACAACAGCCGAAACGTTGTGATAACTATGGCAACAATGATGAGGATGATAGTCCGAACATCGTAAATAGTGTACATAATAGCTCATCTCAGAAATATAGACAAAAGCAAGTCTAATATTTTTATGTTACACACGAAAATTTCATATTACTAGGATATTATTTAACTTTATCTTTTCTCCAAAAATTTTGAAATAGATCTCCTGTTCTGGTCCGTATCTGCACTATGAGTAGACTTGTAGTATAGAACTTCATGGTCCTATGTGACTATTTATCAGTGCTTTAATTAATTTCTCTTCACTATTCAACGTTTTCCTAATTTTCAGTTAATTTCTGAATTCATTTTCATTATGTTTCTATAATAAAATATTTTCTTGCTTTTGCCTACGCAATTTTTTGTACGAATTTTTTCTATATCTTCAATAGATAATCATAAATATTAATGTTTTTTTTTTAGTTTTTAATTCGACGAAAACAAGTGGGTCATAACAGGATCAGTTGTAAGAAAAAAAATGTGAGAGGGGGAGAAACGAGAAAAATAAGATGTTCTCAAATGTTCTCAGTGTATACGAACGTTGTGTTTATGTAAGAGATATTATGCGTTTGTGGTGGCTTGTGTATTGTAGATTGGATGAAACACATACTGTTTATTGGTAGTCTTAGTCACTGTCTGATAACAACTTGTTCGTCACTCAAGCAAATTTAGCCCGAAGGAAATTCCATCCTGTTCTTATAAACATCTCCCACGTAACCTTATCGAGTGATCATCACAACTTTTGACTTCCCATAATGCCTCAAGGAAGGTGACTTAACACACACAATGCGCGCCAGCCCTAACGCCTCTTTTAAATGAATTGTCCACTTCCATTTGGAAAAGCCAGAAATGTGGCCTTCATTGTCAGTTTGGAATTTAGTTCATTATTTATTTATTTGCTTGATGCAAAAATTTCAAGCATCTTTTATTTTTACACATTTATGGCATCATTATTCAGTCACCAAGAGTATGTGCAAAAGTTCTCAGCGCTCTCCTTTTGAATAAACGATAGAAAAATTAACTGGAAACACATATGCCTCCTTATAGTTTTGGCGAGGGTGGGGGTGCGTCGAATGACTTTTTGTTTTTTTTGTTTTTTGTTTTTTTTTTTATCGTGCACGCCACCATAAAAGAAAGATTCTACGTTTGATTCGATTAATTTATCATTATGTTGATATTCTTGGAACTGCTGCTTAGGCATTATAAGTTGAAATTGATAGTCAGAAAATGGCGGGTCTGAAGATTACACCATCTGTGGAAGAATTTACGACACTATTTCCATTAACGAATGCTGCGTCGTATTTACAACTTGAAGACTGATGTTGTCATGAATCAAACCAGTAGCCTACTTCTTTATCGAGAAAAAATGTTATTCGCCTTTCAAACAAACTTGGTTTAATGAAAGAGTCCAATAATTTGGAGTCTTTTGAATTTTATCTTCGAAAGTTATCAAAACAGAGGACTTCCCTCCAGTAGATTCCACTGAGTTTGAAATGTTGTTATTTTCAAACAACCCACGCCAAGGAAAGCCATACTGCTACTGAGACGCAAATAGTTACTGAGAGTGAAAAAGAATAACAATTCATGAGAATGGAGAAAGGACAATAAAAGAACATGATTCAAGAAGAAAAATTGCGATTACCATTTTATTTACATTTATGAAGATTGTAGGTGGGAGCGAATCAGGAAATTGGAAGGGAGTTCCACAGGCGAGAAGTACGAAAAAATATTAAAATAGAACATATAGTAGCATCTAACTATTTCGATAGTAAAATGGTGAGACCTAGTTGCCAAACTAGTAGCGATTTTAAATCTATGCGGTCGAGACACTAAGCAAGAAAGCTCATCATATAAAATATTTGTAAGAAAGACAGAGCGGAACCACATTATATCGGTGAGAAAGTTACTGCCAAATCAGGATCGATTACATGACAGAATCTTCTTTGAATTTTGTCAGGAATCTTGAAATAAATATATGACAGGAACACCAGATATTGCAGCAATATTAAATGCACGGACGAATGGTAGATTTATAAATGCACAAGATGAATTTTGGCAAGAAAAATTATGTGGCACGACACTGCTAACCAACTTTCTTTGCAGTAGACGTAGCAATTGTTTCGTTATAGTCACCCATTTCATATCAGTAGAAGACGTAAGGCCAAGAAGGTGTATGTCGTTGATCTCCAGAAGTTTAACATCAGCTACGCTGATAGCAAGCAGAAAAAAAATTATCTGTGGTGATTAACTTAAAGCAGTTTTTGTTTTGGAGGCATTAAAATTTACAAGCCATTCCTTGCCCCAGATAACCACTGATTGGAGATCCTTTGCGAAAGCATTTGTCAGTTTTACTTTGTCGGTCCTGTCCGACTTGCTACGAAGATAGGAGTAGATTGTTGTGTCATTAGCATAAATAGCTTGGCATCAAACAGGTCATTGATGTAATTGGATCTAGCTATGATTTTCTTCTTACGTGGAATTAAGTTTACTTAAATATTACTTATGAAGAAATGTAATCGCCTTTAGGCCAAAGGGGAGATAAATTTCAATTTCCTTTTTAAAGTAATCCGGAAGTGAGTTTCTGAAAAATATTTGAAAAATTATTCTCAACTTCGTTGTTTCCGAATGTTCTAATACTCATGAAATATTCTAATTATTGAAACAAATGAATATTTGTAAGCGCTAAATCTGGTGAGTATGGAAAATGTGGAAGGTCTTTTATTTTGGGGGTGCTGATTTGCAGTGTGTACCCTTTCCTCGTCATGCTGGAGAAAACCGTATTACCTGTTTACCAGAACAGGGCACTTTCAATCTAACTGATGGTAATAAACGCTTGGAAATATGGTCCTTCCATGTTCAAGTGGTTCGTAATGGACGACTCAAAAGAAAGACTTCTTTGGCTAGTGTTCTGATGTTGGAGTCGGTTTCTCATTATGCTATAACCACTGCCTTTTTCGTTTTCAGCTGATACTTCTCTTCTTTATGTGACATGTCCCTTCAGGGCATAAGCGATCATACCTATCCACAACTTCCTGTCCTTTCTAGTTTTAATAAATGCTGTCTTTCTGTTATTTCTCCAAAATCATGTTCCGCCATCTATTTACTCAAGTTCACTAAGTATGTTACGTCCTGGGTATGACGGTAAACTACATCCCCGTCCTGGGTACGGCGATAAACTACATCCAACAGGAAGGCCTCAGATAATGTTTTCGGAACAATAATGTTGCCAGCTATGCGTTTTTGAAACAATAATGTTGCCAGCTATACGTTTTTTGTTAAAAATAATGTTGTCAGCTATAAGTTTTTGAAACAATAATGTTGCCAGCTATTAGCTTTTTGTAAAGGGTAATGTTGCCAGCTATAAGTTTTTGAAACAATAATGTTGCCAGCTATTAGCTTTTTGTAAAGGGTAATGTTGCCAGCTATAAGTTTTTGAAACAATAATGTTGCCAGCTATAAGCTTTTTGTAAAGGGTAATGTTGCCAGTTATAAGTTTTTGAAACAATAATGTTGCCAGCTATAAGCTTTTTGTAAAGGGTAATGTTGCCAGCTATAAGTTTTTGAAACAATAATGTTGCCAGCTATAAGCTTTTTGTATAGGGTAATGTTGCCAGCTCTACATTTTTTATTCCATACAAAATAGGCATTTAAAATTCATATAAACTGGATTTGGTATTAAATAACCCACAGTGGTTGATATGCCATAAAACCCAAACAAATAAACAAACTAAGTATGTTATGCATTTATTTTCTTCTATCCCTCTTGCCTTCAACCTGTCCTGTGAGTAGAAGATTTTCCAAGCCCACTTTCCTCATTATACGTCCTAGAAATTTCAGCTGTCTATTCCTGGTGGTAAGTATAATTTCCTTTTTGTTTCCATTTTCTCTAAAACTTTGTCGTTCCTCACATGGTGTGCTTATTTTCCTACTGAAGAACCGCATTTCTGTTCCTTCAAGTCTCTCATTTTTCATTACCTGTAAGAATGCGATGTAAAATGAAACGTTTGTCATTCTCAAAGAAAAGACTGCTGCAGATGGTTGGGTTCGATTCTGAAGGAAAAGCTCACGAGAAGCCCAAATGCTTTCATTGAAATTTTCCCAATTAAACTCAGAAATGCATTCTAAACTACACACTGTCGCATAGAATTAATTCTTATCGCAGTTTCTTTCTGTTCAATGTTATTTCTGTCTTGTGCCGTTGTCTTACAATTCATCAATGAAAAACGTAATTACTTTCCGTACATTCTAAGATATCTATTTTTGTTTCCAGTAAATATGACGATAAACTAAATCCACGTTCTGGGTAAGACGAGAAACTACATCCGACAACAAGTCCTCTGATCAGGAGGTTTTGAGTACCGTTGCAACAACCTCTTAATTGCTGGTGTTTCCAGTCCACCCTGACCCGGGGTGGTAGCACCTCGCAGAGTCTCAGCTATGGACAAATAGTTACCCCACGAAAAAGGGGTCAAACTATGAAAGTATAAAAATAGGTTTTAATACCAACAATACATTTTTGAAAAAAAAATATTACCAGCAATAAAAATCCTGGTGACATTAACCTATTGAAGATGGTATGCCGCAAAACAAACCAAACCAAACCAAACCAACCCAAAAAATCTTGTGTAGAAATATTTTTTCAGCGTTTAGCAGGAAACAGGTGTTTATTTCTCCACTTGGAATAAGTTTTGATTGCATCTACCTTTTAAATGATTCTGCGAAGTTTTGTATCAACCTAATATAAATTACTAATGATTTCCCTTGAAAGACAACCCGCCAGTATTTCGTTATAAATAAATTTTCATATGAAAAGTAACTGATGGCTTTTTCGTATCATCCTTTCACAGAAAATCTCAAATCAACAGAACCAACTTCAGTATTCTTATTAGTGTAATTAATGCTTCCACATATATTCTATTCACCCAGTCTTTTTATCAGGCTGTTCCAATCACTCCACCATGTTTCAGTCACCAATTTCTCTCTCTGCTTCTCTCTGCGACAACTACGATCTGGAAGATCTTCATTTCTATATTTCGATGGTTAAATCTGAACTTTTGACTGGGACCCCATACAACTGCAATTTTCTTTAATTTTCTGCTTATATCAACGATCTCGTCTGCATATTTATTTCCAGCACCAGTGTTCAAATACAAGAAACCTATAAAATTTTAAAGGCTAAAATTCTTAACCTAATAAGGTTCTCCCCATTCAGAGAATTTCTGCGATAAAAATCTTCATACTGTTATTTTCTTTTGTGCTGTACGATAACGCAGTTTTTCGATCATAAAATATATTTTGCTTCATGACTGGGAATAGTATTTAATAGAAGTAGATAGGTTCATATATTGCTCGGTTCACACTCCTCCCTGATCTTTTGGACAGGAGAAGACATCTATTCCTTGTTTCGTCTTTAGTATTAGGTTTCCGGACACTTCTGAAGTCTAGTTCCACTCTATAGTTTTAACTTGTCGGACTGAACTCTGGCAAATCTAGCAAGGGAAGCTAAACGGTCTCGGCATTCGACCAAGAAACTATCCAAAACGAACTCGTCTGATCCCATTTAAGGAAATGTACGGGCCGAGAACATTTCAGCTTTGACTTTATTATCCTGCCAAGATGTGGACGGTGGCCTATTTCCCGGTTCACACTCTTCCTCAGTCTTTGAAAAGGAGTAGAGGTTGATCCCTTGTTTCTTGTTTAGGGTTGGTTTTCCGGTTCCTTATAAAGACTAGTTCTGCACTATTCTTCTAACGTCTCCGGCTGAAATGTCATTCACTAATTAAATCTTGACCTCTTCAAGTTTAAAATTATCTGTTATCCTTGCTACATAGATCTAAGAACTTCACTTCTTGATCTTTCTTACGCTAATAAAACACCACACAGTAACCCTCTACCTTGAGTGGCTCTTTTGGCTTTGTATTAGGTGAAAATTTAACGAACAAATAGGAAAGTATGTATGTTTGTATGTATAAAGAAAGAAAGAACAGTAAGATATATAATCCAGTGTTCTTATAGATATTTTTTATTTTTACAAAATAGTGCTCAATGTAAATTTTTAGAGCCTTAATATTATAAATTAACTGATTTCTCCATCTCATCCTTCGTATGACTTTCTCTGTTTTTTGCATTAATATCACGAAATATCCCTTTACATTGGCTCGTAATCAAATTCGAGCACTCTAAATCGTTTATTTATAAGAGGAAAAGAACATTCCTAATACCAACAAAAAAGAATATTTCGTGATATTAATGCAAAAAACAGAGAAACACATACGAAGGATGAGATGGAAAAATCAGTTAATTTATAATACATACATACATACATATATATATATATATATATATATATATATATATATATATATATATATATATATATATGCGACCCTCCCCCTTCTTAGTTCTACTCCCACCAATAGCACCCACCTTCTACTGTTCTGAGCCTCCCTCTTCTAAGTCCCACTCCCACCAGTACCATCCACTTTTCTGTGTTCTATAACTTTGTTGTGGAGATCACTATACTACAGCTTTTTCAACCTGCCTGAGGAGATCGTTTCATTTTTCCGCATACAACTAATTATTCTTTTTCTCCTCCACGAATAGAAGTAGATATGTTCGTTCTGTTCCTACTCTTCTCTTGTTTATTGAACAGGAGTAGAGTTTGATCCCTTGTTTCCTGTTTAGGATTGGTTGTCCGGTTTCCTTATAAAGTCTACATTCGCACTATTCTTCTAACGTCTCCGGCTGAACACTGAAATGTCATTCACTTATTAAATCTTGACCTTTTCAAGTCTAGAGTCAGCCGTAATCTTTCCTGCGCAGCTCCAAGAATTCCACTTCTTGCCTTTTCTTATACGCATACAACATCACACAGCAATCTTCTATACCGAGTGGCTCATGGGCCTTGTATTGAGTAATATTATTAAAAAAAAAGTGTTACGTTTCCCATAGGAAAAAACAAAATGGAGAATGCAGATTTTCGAAGGAGAAGATTTTCCCTTGAGAAGATTAAAGCAAGAATTTTTTTCACTCCTTGATATTGCATGGTAGAAACATTACGGGAACTAGAAAGTTGTCCTATCTAACTAGTAGATTTCCGGGTCGAGCAGTTAATGCGTTGTCTACGAAAGATTAGTTCCCAAGATATGTAATATGAGTTCAAGTTTGATCAGAAGCTACAACCTTATCGTGATGTCTCGTTGTTCACTTTAACGGTCGTAGAGTACATTGAATTAACCCTTTCTGATAAAAACCAAAGATAAGTTGAAGTAGTTAAAAATAACAACGCGGATATACGATATACCGATAAAAGTCGTTAATAATGTTTTAATGGCAGACTCAGAAACAAAAATGAAAAAAAAAAAACTCTTCTAAAATGTACTAAAGAAGAGCAAGAAGAAAGGACTAACAATTATCTGTATAATGACAGTATATATCGTTGTTAACAAGGACACACAAAGAATCCTATTGGAGGCGTTAAAATCAAACAGGTCCATGTTTAATGCAGTAAGAGCGTTGTAATAGATAACAAAAATATGAGACAGAAATTCAAAGAAATATAGAGATAGAGAAAGATGTCTTCTAGAAACGCAGCAAAGTATTAGGAGAAAGGAAAATGACCGAGAAATGAGGTGAAGAGTGTTGAACTACTATGTAATATCTAATCTCTTATAATTCCAGTGAATGGAATTCGAACTCCGCTCTCCGAATTCTCATTTTGAGCCTCTATTCATTACACTACATCATTGTTTCTATTAGGTTGGTGCAAAAATAATGACGTAATAATGTCGTTTTTTGACGTTAAAAAATACGTCAAAAAACAACATTATTAAGTCATTATGTTTGCACCAACCTAATACCAAAGTGTGCTAAGAATATCAAGATAAGAATATGTGAGAAACGCATTTTAAGGAAAAACAGAAGGAAATGTATATTTATAATCGGAAAGAGAGCTTAAGTTTCATTGAAGGTCAGAGAATCAAGAGGCAATTGTGAGTAACCTACTTAAAGTGTCGTTTTGAATAGATAGCATAACAAAGAAAATGATGAATTGTAATATTTTATGATCATTTCATCCCAAGCAAAATAATAAAGCCACTAAGATACAAGGGTTTATTAAGTGTTAGAGAATATGAGAAAAGGAAACCAACTATCGAAGAAAGACAGCAATAAAATAAGAAGAATTAAGAAACAGAAGAAAGCGATTGATATTGCATTTAAAATTTTCAATGTCAAAGTTGGCTGGATAACAAGAAGCTGAAAGAGAGTTCCACAAGTGAGAAGTATGAGAGAAGAAACTGTTAGCATAGAACTTACGGTTACATCTAACCAATTCAAGTGTAACATGAGGAGACCTTTCCGCCAAACTAGTAGTAAACGTAAGTCCTTAAAGTCTAGGTAACAAAGTCGTAAAGTCATAGAAACCTTTTGTTATGAAAATATTTATACAAAAGCACATGGAAGCTACATTACGGCGTTGCGAAAGTGACTGAAGCGGAGATCCTAGCTCAGGACATTGCAAAATATTCATTGTATTTTAACAAATCCAGAGGCACTAGACCAGATGTGACAGCAATATTCAAATACTTAAAAGTTTCTTAGAGCCAGAATAAAAACAGGGACATGTGGAGGGCTATTATCTAAAGATATATGACGCATGAAAGAAGAAGCTAAAAAATGAATAATGACCATACTCAATTCCTGAATTGAAATAATTAGAAACACCCTGAAAAGTCGTCACTTGATATGGTTCATAATAACTTCTTGGTTTCCGGGGCCATTACTGATCAATTTTATATTAAAATTGCTTTGGCGTGACAAAATCGCAGTTTTTCTCTGAGACACCAGGACTGCTTGAAGAGAAATGTTGCTATTTTCAAAATGGATCAGTTTTCGATATGAACAGATTTGGGTGGATCAGCTGAAAAAAAGGAAAAGAGAGGGAAAAAAAAAGAGGGAAAAAAGGAAGCTGGGCATCACCTGTCATTTAATTGGAGTCGTTTGGCGCTTTGATGTCGAGAAAATACTAGCGAGCCGTTTGAAGCTCAGGAAAGGACGCCCGAACGCACACGCGCGCAAACACACACACACACACACACACACACACACACACATACGCGCGCGCGCGGCGCACGTACATAAAACAAACAGGTTTTTATTCACACGAATGGTGACAATCATTTATTCATACACTGAAACATATACATAGACGCCCAGGCACACACAACCAGACAGAAGGAATATTTTATACACCGACTGACAATCATAACGTCAAACAAATACAGACGCCTGTATACATAAACACAGGCACGCACACGCACACACACAAACACACACACACACACATCCAGATAGATAGATAGATAGATAGATAGATAGATAGATAGATAGATAGATAGATAGATAGATATGAACACATCGAAATAGATATGAACACATCGAAATAGATATAAACAGATTGAGATAGATAGATAGATAGATAGATAGATAGATAGATAGATAGATAGATAGATATGAACACATGGAGATAGATATGAACAGACTGAAATAGATAGATAGATAGATAGATAGATAGATAGATAGATAGATAGATAGATAGATAGATAGATAGATATGAACAGACTGAGATAGATAGATTTATTTATTCATTGACATTTTATTAATTACTTTTAATTTTTCCTAATTTCTTGAAAACTAATTAAGTGAACTATTCATATGCATTAAATATATGACGACATGCGACTATTTCAATTTACCAGAATCGTTATGAATTTAAAAGATATTCCAAATATCTTATTATTTTTCAGATTACGGAAACTCCGGGAAACTCCAGTGTTCGCAAAGTTTACAAAAACAAATGTATTTTTAAACATGTTCCTTGTTAAAAAAATTAGGGAAAAGTTATAAAGAGAGAAGTAATGAGATATGTTTGCTTCATGCAGTGAAATTAGGTTTAAATGTCTTTCATCCACTGATTCTTGACCTTTTCTGTTTCTTCATATTGTAGGGATGGCCCAGGTTTTTCTTGCCTCGGTTTGGTTTCGCTTTTTGAAGTCTATATTTTTGCATATGAACTCATGCATTGCACTAATATTGGAAGAATGTTTTGTGTTAGTGAAAGGACATTGTTCGAACATTCTAGTTGTCCTTAATATCTTATCTACTTAACTATTTGCAGGCATATTCATCTCTACATTTTTACTTTCCCAGACCCTGTGCCCACCTTTCTATTTCACCCTATCACAACGAACAGAATAAAAGTAGCTACTTCTCGCAGGCCCTATAACCTCTTTAGGCGGAGAAAGACGATTATCGCCATTTGCTAAGACGAAGTCACGGTAGTCACGTGATGTCCGGAAAACGAGTTAAGTTCGCCAGGTGGCAAAAAGCGTAGTTACTATTGGTTTGGTGCAAAAATAATGTCGTTTTCTCACATAGTAACATACGTGAGAAAACGACATTACTTTTGCACCAACCTAATATTTAGCACGGCGGACGGAGTCATGTCTGCTCACGCCAGTTGATAATACAACAAGGTAACTACATTGTTAGGGAAGTGTATTTTATATTTTGGGGTTTTTTTTTCGTTGGTAACGAGTGGAACAGAAAAAATTATAAGTTTTAATCTTTTCGTGAAGTCAGATTTTCCCCAGGAAATTTGATTGGGAAAACATCTGTTGTTTAAAGGACTTTTAGATTTTGACAGGTAAAAACATTTGTTTTGTTTTTTTTATGTTCGTCTAAAAGCTTATCAGACGAATATTTAATGTTGTTATTTTGAATGCAATTGGCCTTGAAAGTTGGCGATATTTAAAGTCTTGATAAGTTAAAAAAAAAAAAAACCTGGAGGAAATTACCCTTTTTTACCATTCTTGTGATCAAAGGAGGGTGATAAAATGCAAGGGTAGATGGGTCCTTATATATACATCGTTTTGGCGAACGACAGAGAGAGGTAGCTGAAAGAGCCAAGAGACAGCCAAAAGCCAGTCGGAAGGACCAACAAGAGAGATACATCGAAAATTTGCTGATCAACACACACGCAATTCACACCCGCCTGATCTTAACACGATGATCCATTCTCTGATAAATGTTTGAGAATACACGCTGTGTATTACAAGTTTCTACACACCCCCAAAGGTGTTAAGCTATATCAAACTTTTATAAATATTATGTCTTTATTTACTATTATTAAAACTATCATTTTCAACCAAAATCAGTTTTTCTCCTCCCGACAAGAGCACGAGTTTCTTTCATTCAGTCGTTAAAGAAAATACCACGGCTTACTGAACCAAGAAGTTTAAACCTCTCCTTTTCTTGTCAGTAAGAAACGCAACACTTAACAGCAACCCTAGAAAACCGACGACCTAATTGGCACCAACTCCTTGGCCAGTTTAAAACTATGTAACCAACCTGACCCCTCAGTCATCTCAAGGTAACGATATCTACGAGAGATAGGGTCTGAATTGTATGGCTGCACGCCCTTGGGGAAAAGGGGGTTACAATAATAGAGACTGGTAAGGCGTTAGACTTAATATTAACCCTACAGCGGTAGGGAAAAGAGCCAGCATGGTACATCGAACTTCAAAGAACATATCACCGGCATGGCCTTTTCCCTTCGGGAAATATTACAAGTAGCCCCCTCTGGCTTCTTACCTTTCTGCTCTGCTTGTTTTATTCTTATGCTACAATGTCTTTGTAAGGGTCGAATTAGTAACAAGTAGGGGGCACGGTGGAGTGATGGATAGCGGCTCGAACTGAGGAATCGGAGAGCCCAGTTCAAATTCTAGTCGAATCCATTATATTCACTTACGTGCTAATACACCTGGGAAAGGTATGAATCCTCTTCTTCTCCCCCCCCCCGAACTATGGACAGACCAGGTTCTTGGATAGAGAAAAAGAAATGACAACCTACCGAGAGAAAAAATCTGCCTCGTCAGTTATGTATCGAAAGATACACGATTGCCCAAGCGTGTATCACTGATAGATATATTTGTATATAATTTCTTGTATGATATAACATTCTATAAAATATCTTTGAGAATAAGAAAAGTTTATAATTCCATTCTTTTCAGCTCTTCCGTTATTTTGTGTATTAAGGTGATACTATATCATGGTTATACTAATGTCTATAATGGTTAAATCCAAACTGGAAATATTTTTTATTGTCTACCACCCCCATTACATCTAATACCTTTTATTACAATAGAAGAATTGATTAGAACTTGTTTCAATTTCAGTATTTTTAATTTTGGAAAGCTTTTTTCGCTAGTGTTCGGATCTCGTTGTCGCATTTTCCATCCAAATTCATACAGCATGCTTGGAAAATAATATGAGTGTCTACGACACTTCAGAGCGCAAAGGAAACTACTTGGTCTCACTATTACATAAATGACACTGCCAGTCTGCCTGTTTTACTTTTGGGAAATATTACAAGTAAGACCTTCTCGCTTTTCCCCCTTTCACACTGCTTGTTGCATGTATATAATATAATTTTTCTGTGAGGGATAAATTGATGACATATATGTATATATCGTTATAAAAATCTCCTTGAGAACAATGCAAGTTTGTCATTCTTTTCTTTTGGCTATTCTGTTCCGTCTAGGTACTGACCAGGCTAGACGTTGATTAACTTTTCAACTTAATATTGTCATCTGAGGTCTACCCTTCTTTTCTTTTTATGTGCCATGTCCTTTCAGGACATAGGCGATCATGGCTCTCCACTTCCCTCTATTCCTTGCAGCTCTCAACAAGTTCTTCGCTCTGCTTCCTCTCTCAGACCACATTCTCTAATCCACTTGTTTAAGCCCACCAGGTATATCACGTGTTGTTTTCCCTTGTCTCTCTTTCCCTCTATTCAACCCGTGAGTATCAGATTCTCCAGACCCTCCTTCCTCATTACTTCTCAGAAACTTCAGCTGCGTCTTCGTGATATTAAGTACAAGCCTCCTCCTTGTTTGCAACCTCTCTAAGATCTCATCGTTGCTCGCATGCCCGGTCCATGATATCTATAGCATCCTTTTGTAGAACATCTCTGTCCACTCGAGTCTCTTCTTCATCTTTGAAGAAATTGTCCAACATTCACTGCCGTAACGAAGGACAGACGTCACGTAACAGTTCAGTGTTACCAAAGAAATCCTCCTGTCTCGCAGAACTCTGCCAAGCTTTTGGAATGTGTACTTGGCCATCCCAATAGGCCTACAGATCTCAGTGTCGCTCTTACCGTCCTATGTCAAGACGCTTCCCACATATTTGAACTTCCGCATGGTCGCCAGTAAGAGGATGAGCCCGAAATGCGATCTGAAGGTCGGGAACAATAGAATCAAGCTGTCTACCCTACATATCCTAATAATCTGCACTTATTTCCTCTTATATTCACACACCAAATTCATTCAGTAATTCCCAACTCATGCAATCTTGCCTGTCTCAATCGCCTTGTCTCAAGTCTCCAGCTCCCGCTTTCGAGTAGTGGGTGTTTCTGACTTCGCGCAGAACTGTCCACCAAAATGAAATTCACGTCAATGGCATCGTCAAACTTTCTTTGACTACTATTCAGGTTTAAGCTGGGCCTTCAAAGACATCTCCGCCACTGTCTCCAGATAGGAGAAAGGGGATAAGGAGAAAGACTTGGACTATTCTGATGCTTGGAAGATTTCAAGTTTTATTTTGAAAGAATTTCTTGTTTGGGCAGAGAACATTTTATGTTTACTTTCTTCTTCTTTATCAACACAACAATCTCATTCAGATATCCTCTAGCTTGAGCGGCTCTTAGATTTTGTATTGAGAGAACATGTATCAGAAAAAAGCCATCCAGCTACGTTCCAACCGTCCGATACTTTGAGACTGGCACAGCAAAAAGGAGGAAATGTCAGCCTTTATCTGATTCTATAGCCGAGCTCATACGCATTTCCGTATGAATTTCTTTTCAAGAAGATTTAGTGTTATGTCTTATCACGGGATTTAGGGCTCATCGACTCTCTTACACTGCCACAACACCTAAAAACTTCATAGATTGACAAAAACCGATTTTTCTTAAAAAATCATTTCCTGATACATGGTAGAAATTAGCGAGTTTACACTTCAAATATAATAGCTTTTGCTAGACCTGCATTGGAAACGTCAAAATTCCGTGGTGAATGTTGATCATTTTTGTAATATCTAATCCTTCTTTCATTTATGTCACCTCTAAGCTTATTAAACATTTTGTTCATTAAAACAGCTTCGCAAAACATTTAAAATCTCTTGCATTTGTTTACAGCTGTGCAGAACAAACCATTTTTTTTATTCAAGCTGCGCAGATAGCGGTCGCCATCATACAAAAAATAAACATTTTGGATCCAGTATTTATTTTTAATATCGAAAAAATACGAAGTAACTGATATTGTGCCATACAGTATATATATATATATATATATATATATATATATATATATATATATATATATATATATATATATATATATATATATATATGGTTTGATGGGTAAATTGTCGCCTTTATATATTTTTCATTCTGCACAGGCGGCGCGTTGCTTGTTTTTTTTATTTTGTCTACTGCACAGTAGAGTAGACTTAGTTGGCCAGCGTCTGTGAGAAAAAGAGTACCATTGTGCAATTCACTCTGCCAGAAATTTGGAAAGCTCCAATACGAACATTTCAGAGAGTTTTGAAGTCAATCTGTGGATAACGAATAGGATTCGGAAAGGTACAGGTAGATGAGTTTAAAGGTGACTACGAAGGTGTTTAACGTGATCATTTAGTGATAGCGAAGTTATGCCCCATTCATATTTCCACGGACCTTCAGATTCACGCCAAAGACTTATATCAAGTGACCTAGGAGGTAGTGCTGTCCTGGGTGAGAGGGTGGCTGCTGGTAGACCCTAAATCTGGCAATAGATGCCACACAAGCAAGAGAACCCAGTCATGACCGTCAATCAATTTATACGACCACATCACCACTTACATTTGGGCACCTAACTCCCTGACTGCAACCCCATTCATTATAATGCATGGGGCGTAGTTGAGTTAAAGACCAATTCTTGTAACAACAAAGATGAATTGAAGGCAGCTTAAAAAAGGAGAGCGTCCAGAAGAGATGCAGGAGATTCCGAAGTCAATCGAATTTTCCTAATATGCATATCAAGAGAAATATAGATAGATAGATAGAAATATTTAAATTAATTTGAAAAATTTAAAAAACTAAAACATTTATGCACTTGTCGATAAATACAAAGAGTATATAGAGTAATACCTCTGCGTATGCCATGATAACGTCCCCCAGATGACAAAACGCGTCTCCTAAGATATTTTTCTTTTATTTTTATTCATATCCTCCTTTTGTAGATATATTCTTGCTAAAATTTCAACTACCCACCCACACCCTATATATATATATATATATATATATATATATATATATATATATATATATATATATATATATATATATCAGTGGCCTGACGATTGCATCTAGCATGAAACAGACTGTCTCCTCTAAATGTGGAATTCTATGTTCACTTATATATATATATATATATATATATATATATATATATATATATATATATATATATATATATAATGTTATCCTTGCATAGTTAATGTTTGTAAATATTGTCAGAAAACATTAAAAAATCCTGTTTTCTTGGAATTTTTCATTATCATGCCATCCATTTTTGGTAGAAAGCTCGTTTTAACAACTCATAAGTTTTGTAATAGCATTTTTTAAAACAATATATAAGAATATAACGTGGGCGGTTTCCACCTTTTCATGTCGTTTAAGAACTAATCATACAAGATCGATCTATGATTTCCAGAATCGCTGATAATCTGATAGAGCAAGTAATCTAAGGATAATGAACTTTTCATATGTGAACTTTTCCGCATGCTACCGTAGATTAACACAAATAACTCATGACCATTGATAATCCGTTTCTTCCTGATTGTAATGCTTTCTATCGCAACATCATTGCCAAATGATTTACTCTATGTGAAAACTTCCTTAATTCATTCAATAACATTTCCATACATACGCTGACAATCGGTTTCTTCCTGAGTTTCAATGTATTTCTCTTGCAACATCAATAGTAATGTATTTTATATATTCATATAATACAATTAATTCTATCAACAATATTTAGATTAATTCCTGACCACTGGCAATTCATGTGATTACTCGCTTCATAAAGTTGAACTTCATTCGTCACCTCTATCAAGAACATTTTTCCAATGATCATCGTGTTCTCAAAGTCGAAGAATTCAGTTCTTCGTCTTCAAATATATTTTCACTTGCCGCAAGAAATATTTAGTTTGTTAACTAAATAAAAAACGAAAGCAAAAAGGCCGAAGAAATAAAGGAAATGCGAAATTTCCCATAACTTGTCTTTGTATATTGGGCCCAAAATCTAACGATGTTGGATTGCTACTGCAATTATCGTTTATTTTTCTCATTCTTTACTGAATTAACAGCGTGATTTATACTGATTAGAAAAAAAGTTTTGATATATTTATTTGATAAATACTCTAAGTGGCAATAACTGTTGCAAAAAACAGTTGGTATATCGAATATCGATTGAATTTGAGTATCACTCTTTCGTAAGAGAAGGAAATAACGCCAGACGAACAGACGACACGATTTAGTATCCAGCATTCTTATCTCTTGTTGCATATGTCGGTGAATACAAACGTATGGCTGGCGGGGTTGTCATTGTTATCTTCACGTTTAGCTCGACCAGATTCGAAGTAGAATAAATCTTACACGAACAGTGAGCAATATACGCACAATCGGACCAAATTCAATGAGGGTACAAGTAATTAAGTTTAGAAAACCAGACACGTTTTTCTATCGCTGGCATAAACAGAAGTAACTACGTCAAATTTTAAATTGCATCGTTTTCTATGTGCGTATATACACAGATACGTAAACACACTCACACTTATATATATATATATATATATATATATATATATATATATATATGCACACACACACACACACACACACACACATATATATATATATATATATATATATATATATATATATATATATATATATATATATATATATATATATCGATTTTGATCACTAGTTCCGTGACCCATTAAGAACTTAGGGGCACCACACGTACTGCCAACAGCAGTAGAAGTGGTGTTCCTTGGGCAAGGTAGCCTGATGGAGCCCAAACATCTCCAGTCTCGTTTGAATTAAGAGTTTTCCTTCTCCTAAACCCGTTGCCACCTATGGCTATAGAATCCACTTTGTCCCACTATTTACCTATAGTTATCCTCAAGGACATATGGCGTTGGTTAGATCCAGTGACAGGACCCAAAGAGTGTGAGTTCAATACCCGGTTAAGGCAGTGGAGAACTTTCAGAGGGAAAATTAACAGGAGATAACTGATAACAGACATCCATCAAACATGGCACTAGAACAGTCTACCCCAGTGAGCGAAGTAAAGGGTTTAGTTCGACATTCCAACCACCTGAAGAAGGCCGGGGCGTACAATGGCCGAAACGTTGTAATAAATATGGCGACAAAGATGAGGACAATAGTCCGAATAATGTAAATAATGTACATAATACCTCATCTCAGAAATATAGACAGATATTCCTTATTCTAATTTAATATTTTCTTTTTTTTTTGTTGTTTTACACTAGTTCTTCTGTGCCGTCAAAAATGACAGCAATTGTTAGAAGGTTTTAATAGTTAGATGCAATTAAACAAATATCTTGAAACAATGGATTGAAGTTCAATAAAGCGGCGATAAAAAAAATATTAACAATTAAAATGGTGGCCAATGTACCGCTTAATTAATCCATTCCCTTTTTATTTTTTAGACCTCCAATGATCTCTATGACTCATTGAATACTCCTGGCTGGTTCTTTGATTTTGTTTAGCGGCATATCAGCAACTCTATGGGTTAATTAATGTCTAAATCTACTTCTTTTGACCACAGTTTTATGGCTTCAACTACAGATAAAATTGTATTATTGGTAATTTGACTATAAACAAGTATTGTTGGTTGGTCGATTTTGTCTAGCAGCCTGGCAACCTCTATGGGCTATTTGACGCCGAAATCTGCATATTTTGTACGTAATTTTATAATAATTTTTAGATACAGTGTAACCCGGATATAAGAGAATTGTCGGGACCGGAGACTAAGTATCTTATATCCGGGTTTCTCTTATATCCGGGGTTGGTCTATTTTGTTTAGGTAAGTATGGCTCTAATTTGGGACTAGAGAAAATCTCTCTTATATCCGGGTCTCTTATATCCGGGTTACACTGTATATATTTTTGTAGATTATAAAATGTATTGCTGATAATTTTCCATAAAAATGGATTTATATATGTTTTTGGATAAGTTCTTTGATTGTCATTTTGGTATAACAATGTATTATTCTTGTTTGGGGATTCACTATGTGCCCATAGCTTGGGCCCTAACAGTTGCTACCTCCCGCGTCAACGTGGACCAGTGAACAACAGCAATCAAGAGGTGCATCCACGACCCTTAAAATTTCCAATTTCTCGATTAGAGAACTTGCTGCTGAAAAGGTGGACCTGTGAACACTAGCAATTAAGAGGTGGTTCCATGCTCCTCAAAACCTTCAATCTTCCGATCAGAGAACTTGCTATCGGATGTAGTTTATCGTCATATCCAGGACAGGTTTATTCTTGGTATTATTTAAATGTCTTTTGTTCTGTCTTTTTCTTGCAATAGATAATTCCATTTCACTGTTATATTAAACACATAAAAATTTAAACAAGTACCGATTCATGGTTAAATTTTTATGTGTTTAATATAACAGTGAAATGGAATTATCTCTTGAAAGAAAAAGATTAGCAAGAGGCGACAACATAACCTATTTCAAGAGTTAAAACAAAACGACCACTTAATAGACAAAACTTTCTGACTGTCTCACATGAAAACCTTGAACAAATCTGAAAATCTAAGAAAGGTAGAAGTAAATTATTTAAACGGATCATTTTCTTCGAGAAATAATTTTCTCTAAATACAGATAAATATTTTATTTGTAGAGATTTTTAAAACGGTTAAGGAAAATAATCATTCATAAATTTACTAACTTAAGTTGATTTACCTCCCTTCCCAGTACTATATGGGACAGGAAATATATCAATAAATACAAAATCATTATATAAATAAATACACACTGATAATAATTATATGGTTTGATTACGATTAGCACTTTTAATACATTAAAATGGTCTAATTGATCCATTCATTTTTTACGGTTTATCAACCTTTTGTGGGTTATTTAAAACCGAAACATTGGGATTGTAAGAATAATTCTTTCTTTTTTTTTTTTTTTTTTTTTTTTTTTTTTTGCAAGTGACTTCTAGATTAAAAACTTTTGTGAATAAGAGTGATTATTTCAAATACAAGTCCAACTATTTAACCTAACGCAGGGGGAGAATATGGATTCATACATTTCCCAAAGGTATTTTATTTGTGCATAAGTGAATGCAACATACCCAACTGGAATTCGAACTCGACACTCCGAGTCTCTTCTTTGTAACATGTTGGTAACTAAAAATCAGTCTCTGTCTAGTCCGTGGTTCGAGCCAACTTTCATTATATTTTAAAGGATCTATCACAAAGTGGGAAGCTTGCTTTGCAATGACGCCGAAAACAAACCATTTTGCATCCAAGTACTTCCATATTTGTTGACGACCGGAGTAATAGCGATCACGTGGACCGTTCGCTTCTGTCTCCACATCAAAGAGATAAGAGTTAATAATGGTGAAAACGGCAGGATGCGTCCTCTTCGACCCCGCCCTTTTCAATATGGACACCTGCTGCCGGTCATGCCTACAAGGTGGGGGAGTTGCGGAGGTCATTTGAGGATTTCAATCAGTTTCTACTTGATTATTTTTCAATCCAATCGTTTCTCTTCAAATCTTTCTTTTGTGTCTTTTTTTTTTCTTCCTTTCACTCTTTCTTTGTATTTCATTCCATATTTCTTTCTTTCTTTTTCTATCTCATCTCTTTCTTTCTTTTTCTATCTCATCTCAATTCTTTCTTTCTTTTTCTGTCTCATCTCAATTCTTTCTTTCTTTTTCTATCTCATTTCAATTCTTTCTTTCTTTTTGATTGCATTTGATTACATATTTATTTATTTATTTATTTTTATTTCCATATTTCTTTTTTTGTCTATTTATTTCAATTCTTTCTTTCTATTTAAATCCATATTTTTTTCTTTTCTTTCTTTGCTTCTTTCAATTCCATATTTCTTTCATTCTTTCTATTCTTCTTTTTTTATTGTTTTTTTTACTAATCAATCTTTCTGTTCTTTCCTTATTTATTTCTTTCTTTCTTTTTATCTTTCTTTCTTTCTTTCATTCTTTTTTTACTGCTTCAATTAAACTCTTTCTTTACATTTCGTTATCTCTTTTTTTTTAGTTTTCTTTCAATTTTATATTTCCCTCCTTTCTTTTATTCCTCTTCTTCTCAATCCTTTGTTTCTGATTTTCTATTCATTTTAATTTCATTTCATCCATTCTTTGTTGTTTTATTCTCATTCTTATTCTTTCTTTCTTTCTGTTTAATTCTGTATGCATTTCCTTTCTTTCTGTCTTTTACGATTTTTTTTTCTTTTTATTTCTTTTAATACCTTGCTCTGTTTCATTCCCTTTCTTTTTCCTCCCGGTTAATTTTACTTCTTTTTTTAAATTTCTTTTCGGGTTACCCTTCTTTCTTTCTTTCTTTCTTTCTTTCTTTCTTTCTTTCTTTCTTTCTTTCTTTCTCCACTCATCTACTACAATGTCATTATACTTTCTTCCTTCTTTACTTTCCGACCGGAACAACCACAACGATTTGATGTTCTTTCTTTTGTTTACCGTCATTACGTTAGCCTTTTTCTCTCTTTCTCATACGTTGTCTCTTCCATGTTTTCCACTTTTTTTTCTGTCTTCGCCCTCGGCATTTTCCTCTTCGTTATCTTCATCAGGCTTTTACTTCGCTTTTTCTTTCTTTCTTTCTTTCTTTCTTTCTCATTCTTCCTTATTTCCTTTATAAATGACATTGATGAGAAACAGGAAGAAATGGGTCGTTCTTTCGCGACCCAAGATGTCTCCTCCTGACCAACAATCGATCCATTCATCTCACAATGCTAACATACAATGCTCACAAATGCAACAATCATTTAGAAATGACAGGAAAATATGAACATCCATTTGCAGCAAAATCCATAAAGGGAAAAAATGTAAATTACTTTGCCAAATATATTTCAAAAGAGTAAAGATATAAACCAAACAAATTCCTATAGACATGAATCTCATAAAAATAGTATTTTGAAAACATAAAAATAATAATTTTAAATGTCTTCAAAGCAATTAAAGTCTAATTCATCAGATCCTGGTCTGGGGAGAGATTAAATTAATCATAAACAAAAAGATTAATTGGTTTTTGTCTAATTAATTTCATTTTTACAACTGATTTACTGCTTAAATCAAAATTAATAGAAGTAAATATGTTCGCCTATCGTTCAGTTCACACTCCTTCCCGGTCTTTTGAACAGGAGTTGAGGATTATTCCTTGTTTCTTGTTTTTGGGTTCCCTCTCTTTTAAATTCATTATCTGCTTGCGTCTTAGTGGTTTTATTGCCGTGCTTGGGATTAATTATTATTATCGTTCGTCCTCCGCCGAGATGATAAGTGAATCCGATCTTCGCCCTGAAAAATCTGTTTCAGTTGTGACATAGAACGCTG
>OZ010605.1:36340577-36350577 GCA_963932145.1 Acanthosepion lycidas
AGGAATCTTTTTTTCCTGACTGCTGGAAGTCCTCTTCGATCTTTCCTGTCTTCAAGAACTCCGGCGACCCCTCTGACCCTTCCAACTACCGTCCTATCAGTCTCCTTCCCCTCTTCGGCAAAGTCTTCGAAGCCCTAATCAATACCGGTGTGGTTAACCACCTCACATCCCATAATCTGCTCTCAGACAAGCAATATGGTTTCCGCTTTGCCCGATCTACAGCCGATGTGCTTACGGCCATCACTGAATCTTCAAAATAACGGGGAAGCCCGAGCCGTGGCACTAGATATCTCCAAAGCATTTGATAGGGTTTGGCATGCCTGCCTTCTTCGCAAGCTCCAGGGTTATGGCATTACGGGTCGATTATATAACCTAATACGATCATTCCTGTCAAACTGTAAATTGAAGGTCGTTCTCAATGGATTCTCCTCCAGTTCCTATCCCACGAACGCAGGTGTTCCTCAAGGCTCCATCCTAGGCCCCACTCTATTCCTTATCTACATAAATGACCTTCCTGACGCAATAACTTCTCAAGTTGGCATCTACGCGGATGACACCACAATTTATTCCTGCCTCAAAAACAAATCTAGTCTCACTGACAAAACTCGCCTGGTCGTACGTCTCGAAAAGGACCTCCAATCGATAGTAAACTGGGGCACGAATTGGCTGGTCAACTTCAACACTTCTAAGACAAAACTGCTCTCTATTAATCACCCCAGAGGTCCTTCCCTTCCCTCCATTAGAATGTCTGACGCTCAACTTCTCGAGAGAAACTTTCTGCGGCTTCTCGGTCTCACGTTGACTGCTGACCCGTGATGGAATAAATACATTGAATCAATTGCCTCGTCCACTGCAAGGATAGTTGGCTCCCTGAGCCGCGCCAGGAAGTTTTTCTCCCCGGAGTCGATCCTCCAGATCTCCAAATCAACAATTCGCCCTTACATGGAGTATTGCTGCCATATATGGTCTGGTGCCCCTTCTGTTTGCCTCGAGGTTCTTGATAGGCTCCAGAGGCGGATATGCAATGTAGTTGGCCCTGGCCTGGGGTCTCGTCTACAGTCACTTTCTCACAGACGCGCCGTCGCCTCCCTCTGTCTGTTATACAAATACTTTCAATAAAATTGCTCCGTGGAGCTGCATTCGCTGGTTCCCAGATGTCATGAGTTCCAGCGCCTTACGAGGCTGGCATTCCGCTGTCACACCTTCACTGTCGAAACTCCTAAATGTAGCCGTCTCTTCTACTCTAATAGCTTCATGTCTCACACCTCTCGCCTGTGGAACTCCCTTCCCTTTTCCTGTTTCCCTGTGAGCTATAATCTCCAGCTATTCAAGTGTAATGCCAATCGACATCTCCAGTTGCCTTGATCTATCCACTACCCTCATCCTTTCTTCTATCACTCCTATCTGATCTTGCTCTAAATTTTCTGTAACCTCTTGCGTCCTAGTGGCTTCCCGCCTTGCTTGGTGTGCAATGCTTAAATATATATATATATATATATATATGATTTCATTTATTTTCAGTACCCGCTCAACTTCATTGGTATGTGTAGTCGCATGGACGTAAACGTCACGTTAGACCGATGATACCTTAAAGAACGAAAACGTCGCTCAAAAAGATTTTGCACTACGATTTTCCTAAAATGATTAGCATATATAAAAATCAGCTCCCTTCCTATTTCTTGCTTCTTTGATAACTACAATCTTCAAAAAATTAAATGTAATGTCAATCGCCATCTTCTGTCTACTTCAAACCAGTTCTTAATTTGTCCTTTCTTTAATCCTCCCCATTTTCAATCTTCACATTCTCTTTCAATTTCACTCCCTATAACCCCCTGACGTCTATTGATATTGTCGCTTTACTTATAGTGAAACGATTAATATACATACATACACACAAACACACACACACACACACATATATATATATATATATATATATATATATATATATATATATATATATATATATATATATATATGCTCATTTGTGTTTGTGTGTGTGCATAATTAAAGTTCAACACCAATCAGCGACAGTTTGTTTCATGTTTCAACGAAATCTTCAGGTCATGAAACAGACTGTTGCCGCTTGTAGTGCACCTCAGAGTCCACTTCTATATTCATATTTACATACGCTGTATCACTTCACTTTTATTCATAAATATGGCATACCTTAAAACTATATTTTATCATAAATTTTTCAAAATGTGAAAAAAATATAATAATTCCAGCAACTGAAAATTGCTTCGGCATGAAACTCAGGGTTGTGAAATAAATGTAAGTTATTCTGTATATTTCTTAGTATATATATATATATATATATATATATATATATATATATATATATATATATAGACTAACTCTGTTACTTATCATTGAGCACTGTTTTTACTTTCACTATAGTGTATTTCTACGTATTTGTATACGATCTGTCGCTCCTATACACATTCGGTTCTCTCTCTCTCTCTCTCTCTCTATATATATATATATATGAAGAAATATAGTCTTAAAATGTGCTATATTTATGGGATAAAGTGCTCAATATCAAAGATACAGCGTCTGTAAATATAAAAGTGAACATAGAAGTCAAAACTAAGAGTCGACAGTCTGTTTCTTGCTAGATGCAATCGTCAGGCCACGAGCACTCGTGACATTACAATTGCATCCAGCATGAAACAGACTGTCGCCTCTAAAGTGTTGACTTCTATGTTCACTTTTATATTTATATTTATATATATATATATATATATATATATATATATATATGTGTGTGTGTGTGTGTGTGCATGTATATATATGTATATATGCATATATGCATATATATATATATATATATATATATATATATATATATATATATATATATATATGAGAGTTAGTTATTAAACCCACTGTAGAATCTAAGCTTTTTTAAGTATGTCATTTATATGCATTTATTTTCATTTACATAAGGAGTACTTAAACTAGGATTAGAACAATATTTCCGAAACACAATCAAATTTTGACAAAAAAAAATAAAAAATAAATAAAGGAAACATTCTGACAGATGCGGTATATCCCGGTATCCATCGTCTTCAAATGAATCTAAAAAGCAAAAGAACCCTGAACTTGTACTGCGACGATGGAACAAAAATTCTTTTGTCTGACGAGTTATCTCCCTTTCCACCGGGAAACTTGTGGTTCATATTACTTTGCGATAAGCCGTTATTGACTTGTCGGATATTAATATAATCTACGCTACAAAGTGGAAAAATGAAACAAATTTGAGAATGACATTCTTCGACGATCAGTCATGTTTGGTAAGGAAATGGATTCTACTTTCTGCAGAAAATCTGTCGAGACTATTTACTGTTCTTTTGTCCTCAGTCCACTTCTTTGCTTGCTTTTTTCATTTTTTTTTAGTTTAAGAGCGTTTTCTTTTCTTTCCATTTTGCTTCGATCTTTTTGTGTTGCTGTCGCCATCTTGTCCAAGATAAATTACCTCCCTTTATCATTGAGTAATGCGCTCCATAAATGGAGCATCAATCTGACGCCATTTTTTTAAATTCATATTTAGCAGTGAAACTCTGCACATTTTCATTCATTTATTACAACGGGACTTTTGCTGTATGCCGAGACGCGAAAGAGTAAAGTGTGAAGCCGACAAAATAAATTAGAAGAAAAAGGAAAGGAAAGATAAATAAAGAAAAATAAAATATATAAATAATGGAGAAAAACCGGTAAATGAATGCTAAAAAATAGGGAACGAATTAAGAGAAAAATAGAAATGAACGCGAAAATGAAAGAAATAGAATTGGAAAGACAGGTAGAAAGTAACAAAGTAAGACAAGTAGAAAGGAAAAGAAGAAAAGCAAAGAAAGAAAATGGAAGCAAAGAAAGAAAGAAAGAAAGAAAGAAAGAAAAATTAAAAAAGAAAAAGAAAGAAAGGACGATTAAAAGAGAGAAGGGATAGAAAGAATGATAATAAATATATTTCAAAAAAGAAAATGAAAAGAGAAAGTAAGAAACAGACAAATATGAAGGGAAAGAAGAAAAGAAAAGAAAAGAATGAAAAACAAGGGAAGAAAAATGAAAGGACGAAAGAAAGAAAAAGAAAGAAAAAAATTAAATCGAGAAAGAAAGAACGATTAAGAGGAACAAAGAAAGAAAGAAAGAAAGAAAGAAAGAAAGAAAGAAAAAAAAGCATGAAAAGAAATATATTTTTAAAAGAAAATGTAAGAAAGAGACGCATATATGAAGATAAAAAGAAAAGCAAAGAAAAAAAACGAAGGAAATAATGAATGAAGAAAGAAAGAAATAAAGAAAGAAAGAAAAAGGAGAAAAAGAACGATTTAAAGGAGAAAGATAGAAAGAATAAAAGAAAGAAAGAGTAAAAGATATTATATCTTAAAAAGGAAATGAAAAGAGAAAGATCGAAGAAGTAAAACATCGAAAGGAGAAGAAAAAGAGTGTGAATCTGTGTGAAGAAAAGAAAAGCTATTGAGAAAGATTTAAAGAAAAGATAAAATCAATTTCAGAAGAAGTAGAAACAAAAGAAGAAATTAGGAAGAATGAAATATAAATATATCTGAGTGGAAAAAGAAATATGGAAACAGAGAAAGCGAAAAAAATAGGCATTGATCATCAAAAACGTAAAATAAATAAAATAAAATTATGAAAATATAAAACAAAATATTAAGAAGAATTAATATAATATAAGTATTGAAATAATAGACAAGAATAGGTTAGTGACGGACAATCAAGTTTTATGGTGCCATCAAAATTCCGACGTGTTCAAGTTGGCTTAAAGATTAAGTACACACACACAGAGAGAGAGAGAGAGAGAGAGAGATCGCATCTTTCTTTCTATCTATCTATCTATCTATCTATCTATCTATCTGTCTATCTATTTGAAAAAGGTCTTCATTCGACATGGCACGCCAAACTATTAGGTTGGTGCAAAAATAATGACGTAATAATGTCGTTTTTTGACGTTAAAAATACGTCAAAAACCGACATTATTACGTCATTATTTTTGCACCAACCTAATATTTGTCTACAAATCTAAAATTTGGTTTTCTTTAGACCTATGCAAATGTTTTAACGCACAATCTTTTGTTATTTTTTGTTATGCAGTAACTATTTCTAACCAGCTGGTGTAATACTATAAATTACCTTTTCTTATTAATTATATTTTCATGTTAATTAACATGGAAATAATTGTGCGTTTTGTAAAAGAAAGTTCCCATAATATTGTCCCCTAAAGTCTAGGAAGACTTAAAGAAAATGGCAATAGAAATAACACTTATATTCAAAATCTGATTGGTTTGACTTGATTTGTTTTATGGCATATCAACCCCAGTGAGTTATTTAATGCCACCATTTATTGCTGGTAATATTTTTTTTCAAAATGCATTGCTGGTAATAATATATTGCTGCTAATATTTTCGAAAAATATATTGCTGGTATTATTTTTTTTTATACATTCACAGTGTTTTGACCCCAGTTTAGGGTTTAACTATTTGCCCATAGATGAGACCCTAACAGTTGCTACCACCCCAGGTCAGAGTGGACCTGGTAACAACAATTGAGAGATGGTTCCATGCTCCTCAAAACCTCCTGATCGGAGACCTTGCTGCCGGATGTAGTTTATCGTCATACTCAGGACGATATTCAAAATCAGGAAAAGAGAACTGAAATTCCTTGAACAGATAATGAGGAAGGCTTGAAAAACTTAACCCTCGCGGAGCATACTGAGTCAAGAAAGATGTGGGAGGAAAACGAACCACTTACCTGATGAGATTGTGTGAACGGATCAGGAGTGCAAGAGATTTAGCAATGGGAGAAAATTTCCAAGAGCCATGACCGCCTACGTCCTGAAGGGACATGGCACATAGAAGAAGACATTTTCTATATAACATTTCTTAAATTGGAATAAAGTGTTGCTGCCGTCACTTGTGTTTGAACCTAGATCGCCCGTGAGCAAAAACAAACGATCCCATTATTGAATTAAGTAGACCACGTGACCATAGAGAAAACGCATATATGGGAGGTAGCGTGTTTCTAATGGAGCTATTTCTCCTCTATCCTTTATTACTATACGGAGCACTATTTCTATTCTGTACTCTATTACTATACGGAACGCTACTCTATACTATTCAATATACTATTTCTCGATTTTGATCACTATACGAGTTACTATCTAGCTAGCATTGCCGAGCAAGTACTATTAGTGCGAATGATTCGAAGATGTCTGACACTAGTATTGTTCAACGGCGTATTATAGTTGTATCTACGATTACAAAGTCTCGGTTACAACGAGTATTGCGAAAGTGAAAACGAGTAGTTGTTGACATGACAAAAGTATCAAACGAGTGTCCATTGACATAACAAAATCATTCTATTTTCTTTTGATTTTATTTACTCTACTCAATGGACTTACGTATACATGATCATCACTTAGGGTTTTGAAGAAAATATCAGAAATAATTTCCAAATCAAGATACGAAACCAAATTCCTACTAATCTATCATCGAACCAAAAGACTGAAACATTCTATAAATTAAATATAACACACTTATTTCAAATACAAAAATTTGAATGGAAGAAAATATGCAAATTAAAGTAAATAAATAGTAAAATAAAATAAATATACCAATTAAATCAAAAAAAAAATAAGCAAATGTAAGTTCGTTATTGTGAATAACTTAGCGTATTAGTTCTAAACCGAACTAGGAATGACTGATTTTCACCTATTTTCTGTTTAATCGCACTAAAGTTTACTATATAGATACAGAAGCCGCGCAAGCAGTAATGATATATGATTTGAAGATTGCATTAAGGTGTGAAACTGGCATTCAACATACAGTTACGATTCCCATGTTTACACTGTCTATATATAGAGTTCCCATTGGCACAATCATTTACTCTTGCGCTAGTAGCAAATCCGACAGATACGACAAAGTAAAACTGGCAACTGCTCTTGAAAATGGACTCCAAACAGTGGCTAACTAGGCAAATTATGCCTTGTAACTTGTCACGGCTTCAAAACGAAACTGCTTTCATTTAATCACCACAAAGAAATTGTTCTGCCTGATATCATCATGGCTGATGCAAAACTTCCGGCGAGGAACATTCTACACATTGTTGGTGTCATGTTTTCCACTGGCATGAAGTGGGGTGGCTATATTGAATGAATTGCTAGGCCTTCTGCAAAGAAAGTTGGTTCACTGTGTCGTACCATAAATGTTTTCTCGTCACAATCTATCTTGCACATTTATAGAATCTACCATTCATCCATGCATTGAATACTGTTGCTATTTCTGATGTGGTGCTCCTGCCATACGTCTCAAAAAGGTCCGAAATTCGCCGATGGATATATTTTCATTTTTATTATTATTATTTTTTTTATTATTATTAGTAAATCGCCATGTAAAACTTTCGAATTACTTGTATGGCTTCGTTTGACACATAGCTACAAATAAGGGACACCTCGTGAAATCACGATTGTCTGTAACGGGCGTGCCAGTTTACCAGTTTAGAATTACTCACCTTAACTTAGATATATCTTAATGTCACACGCAGTGAGGATCAACTAAGGCTTTTGTTAACTATTACACAACAAGGAAGTGATTATATATACATAAAAAAGTTTGAGCGAGGCCGAATTAAACATCTGGATCAACTGTGTGCAAATATTAAGAAAACTGGTAGCATGCAGCTCTTTTCAATGACAGCCAGAGCTGCCATTTTGTCTTACTCACACTCAGTGAAGCACTCGTTGCTGGCAACGAACAGAAAAATATGGCAATTGATCGTCGACCACTCGAGCAAGATGGCTCAATCACATGTTTCATATGTCTAAAAGTTTGCAAAAAAAATGCAGTCCTCGGAAGACACATGCGTGTCCATAAAAGTTGAGCACCTCTTTATTTTACTGAGCCCTCATTTTTCGTCCACGATGGAAGAGTCCATCATATATATATATATATATAGTGGGGGGAAATAGATATTCGTACACTTGAAAAATTGTATTTTATAAAATGATAAATAAAACAATAATAAACAAATCTCGGCACATTTTATTTATAAAGACACATACTATAACAAAATAATAATAAACTTAATTAATTCTTATTCTAACAGAAATGAATGCATTTTTAAAAATTCTAACCTGTGAAAAAAGTATTCGTACAAATCAATTATTAGAATAAAATAATCAGTTAATTATGAAAAATGTATATTCTAGAATGTTCCAGTAATGTTATCAGTAATTATATTAGGTTGGTGCAAAAATAATGACGCAATAATGTCGTTTTTTGACGTATTTTTTAACGTCAAAAAACGACATTATTACGTCATTATTTTTGCACCAACCTAATAGTTAACGCTATTAGCCATTATCAGAGCATTCTGCAATTTTCTAGTCTTACGAGAAGATTCTAATAATGCCTAAAGGTAAAGAATTGACTATTTCACAAAAACAACACATTTTGTCTCTTTGGAAAGATGGGAACAGTTACAGAACGATTTCTAACAACCTGAATATTCCTTTTACTACAATTGCTTCGTTCATTGCAAGGTTTAAAACTCGTAACAGCGTCGAAAACCAAAGACGAACAGGTGCTCCGAGGAAGATTTCTCTAAGATCAGCAAGGATATTAGGACGCCAGATCCAATAAAACCCACAGATTACCCGAGAAGAGCTGCAGGAACATCTGCGTGCATTAGGGATTAAAGTAACCAAACGTACACTAAGTAATGAACTACACAAAAACAGTCTAAAATCACGCATCCGAAGGAAGACTCCACTCCTCGTGAAACGACACAGAGATGCTAGGCTAAAATAACTCTAAATATATACAAAAAATCTAAAAAAATTAGTTAAAAATAAGAATAAAAAAAGAATTCTTGATGAATCCTAAAAGAATAGCCGAAAGCGCAAGGATATACAGAATATTCGGACTATATACACATGGCCAGGATATAAAACATTTATAATAATACAAGAAAAATTGAAAAAAAGAGATTAATTGTAGGATATCATTGTCAATCGCCTTTAATAAAACTTGTATAAAAGAGGGATTGGTCCTCAGGAAAACAATTATATATATATATATATATATATATATATATATATATATATATATATATATATATGTGTGTGTGTGTGTGTGTGTGTGTGTGTATAATACCTAAATAGTTAATGGTCAGAGTTGAATCAGACCAAAAAGTGCTCAATACACGTGTGAAAAAATATTTTTAAAAGTAAAAGTAAAAATAACATGTAGACCTTTTAACTTTAAATATCAGGAGTTAAGTTGAATCCGCTTGCCCTGGTTTCGACCTTACGGTATTTGAGGCGACATTTATCAAATGACCTTTTAACGCTTAAAGCGTTAAGAGGTCATTTGAGAAAAATCGACGGACCTCTTAACTTTGATAAAAATCAGATGACCTCTTAACGCTTAAACCATAAAGAGGTCATATGATAAAAATCGCCTGAGGATACCGTAAGGTTGAAACCAAGGTAGCGGATTCAACTGACCTCCTGATTTTTAAAGTATATATATATATATATATATATATATATATATATATATATATAATTCATTCGAAAATTATAACATAAATATGTTATAAAACCTCTACAAAAATAGCCATTTTGTTTCAACACTTCTGGTGTCTTATCAAGTGATAGTGTTGAATGTAGAATATACATACAAAGCAAATATAAGACAAAGGGGAAAAATTCTTTTCGTGTACGGGATTTGTCCTTTGGGAATTCATCGGACGAAAGTGTGGTTTTGCTGATACGATTACGTATGCGCTGTGATTGACGAATATGTGAAGCAGAAATGTTAAACTTTTTTTTTTTTAATTTAAAAGAATGTTCTTTTTTCATTTTAAAAAATTCGTCTCAATATATAAACAATTATATATCTTCACCTCTTGTAATTTATATATATCATGTTAACGGAACTTAAAACCTGTTTTTATTGAATAGTTTGACAAATTCTTTTAG
>OZ010605.1:36355577-36400577 GCA_963932145.1 Acanthosepion lycidas
AAATTTATTTAAGCTTGCACTTAAATTGACCAAGTTGAAACAAAACTAAAATACCTTGAAAAATCTTGCTCTTCTTCTGTTTGCCATGTCCTTTCAGTATGTAGGCAATCATGGCTCTCCACAATTTGCCCTCCGTTCTAACTCTCAATAAAATTTGCTTTTTTTTTTATCTAACCTAAACCTGGTTCCACCATCTATTTCCTCAAGCTCATTATTATTATTATTCTATGTACCATGATACTTCATGACGTAGGCGATCATAGCTCTCCACAATTTCCTCAAAATTTGTAGCTCTCAATAAATTGTAACTTTTTATTATCTCTCCTAAACCTTGTTCCATCATCCTTTTCTGAAGCTCATTCTTCTTCTATGTTCCATGACCCTTTAGGACGTAAGCGATCATAGCTCTCAAAAATGTGCTCTCTGCTGTAGCTCTCAATAAATTTTACCTTTTTATTATCCCTCCTAAACCTTGTTCCACCAACCTACCCCTTGTACCAGTAACGGCATTCAACCGGGGTGGGTTGAGCCGGCTCCAATATTGGAGTTTCATGGGAATTTGGAATTCACATGCGGTCCCCAACCCGCATGTATAGCACATGAGATTTGATTATAGTGGTGAAGGTTTCGTGCAGGACCATCCACACTTTTTGAAGGGACGAATACAGACCTGGTGCACTACGTGCCACAAGGTCCCCAAAATTCAGAGTTTTCCTTCTCCTGGACCAGTTGCCATCCAAGGCTATAGAACCCAGTCTGCCCTGCTATTTGCCCATAGCTGAAGGGAGAAGAAGAGGATTCACACCTTTCCCAAGGGTATTAGCACATAAGTGAATGAAATTCGACTGGAATTCGAACTCTGCTCTCCGATTCCTCAATCCAAGGCGCTATCCATTACTCCACCAACCATTTCTCAAGCTCATTCTCCTATGTACCATGACCTTTCAGCAATCATGACTCACTACAATTTCCTCTCCGTTGTAGCTTTTAATAAGTTTGTTCTTTTCGTTCTTTCTCCTAAATCTTGTTCTGCCATCAAATCATTCTTTTCTTCTATATACCGTGACCCTTCAGTACATAGGTGATCATGGCTCTCCACAATTTCCTGTCTTTTGTAGGTCTTAGTCTCTATCTCTTCTAAACCCTGTCCTGCTATCCAATAAAACTATCAGAAAGGCGCAATGAGATAATGGAAGCAAAGTATTACGAAGCATTTTGCTGGACAATCTCATCACAGATGAAGAGGAGTCTTGAAGTAACAGAAATCTGGTTCTAGTGAAGGATGCTGAATATACCATGAACTGAACATAAGAGCAACGACAACGTTTTAGAGAAAATGGAAATATAAAAGATAACTATGCTTAACATCACGAAGAGACAGTTGAAATTTCTAAGACACATAATGAGGTAAAAGGCTTGGAGAATTTGATACTCACATAACAAAATGAAGGCAAGAGGGACAGAGGAAAACAACGCATAACCTACCTAGAGAGCTTGTGTAAATAGATGACGGAACAAATTTTAGCAGAGATAACAAAAAGACAAAACGTAATAAGAGCTACAAAGGACAGGAAATTGTGAAGAGCCATGAACCAGGTGATTAGTATAAACCAGAACCTATGCCGGCAGCAAATTGTCTGCATAGGGTGAGTAAATGTATTGAGTAAATATACAAAAATAAAAATAAGATCACACAAACGAACTCACATTACGCACTACAGACTAACCGGAGTAAAACAATTTAAATAAGATGGCGCCTTCTGAAACTACTACTTAAGCAATTTAAGTACATTTTCAATAATAGTATTAAGTAGTATAAAACTATTTTTTTCTGTTTAATAGGTAAAAAAAAACAAGTAATTAGCTGAAGTTCTTATTCCCAAAATTTTAAAGTCCTAAAATTGTTTTGTTCTTTTTTCATTTTACATATTTAATAACATAATCGAAAACGAGACTGCTTAACGAGAGATTTTTTTCAAATGTCTCCTGCTGCTGTCACTTAACTGACATCTTCTGTGTATCGAGTCCGATCAGTTTTTAGTGTGTATTTTATTTACTCCCCACCAATACAATTTCAATAATCTTCCTTTTCTCCCCCACCACTTTATATAGAAATGAAAAACTTTAAAAAAGCATTTAGCCCTTATCGTCTGGGGACACCGAAAGATTGAAACCAGGGTAACGTGATTGGCTGATCCCCTCATTTTTTTAAATTTAAAACCTCTGCATGTTAAATTTTTATTTTATTTTTTATTTAGTTATACGTGTATTGAGCGGTTTTTAATGTAGATGTTTCCTGGTCTTAAAACTCTGACCAATATCTGTTTTATAATGATATATATATATATATATATATATATATATATATATATATATATATATATATATATATATATATATATATTATAATTATTTTTTAAATATGACTCCATTGGTACATAAGAGTTCTCATGTTTCAAAAACAGAAGTTAAAAACTTTAATTTAATAATAGAAATTAAATTAATGTACATAGTTCTGTTTCATCCTGAGGCGGTTGTATATTGAGCACTGTTTTTTTTAAAATAAAACAAAAATACTAAAGAACTTCGGATTATTAACGTAACAGTTCTTTTCTATTTTTCTGTATATTTGCACACACACATACACACACACACACACATCGTTTGAATTCTGTTCATGAATTTAACTTGTGACTATAAATAAAAAAAATAGTCACGAGTTGAATTCATGAAGAAAATTCAAACGGATAGAAATGTCAACTTAATAATCAATAATAAAAATAAAAAATAAAAAAGATTACTAGAAGTAAACTTATATTTTAAAATAAAATTTTATTCTTTTAATGTAGTTTGTATGAATATTTTTTCTAATCGATTTTTTTATAGAAAATCCCTAAAATTTTTAGAAAAATTTAAATCGCTAACAAGCATCAAATTAAGTTCTTCGTAGACAGTTTAGACTTTCATATTTATATCAAATATTATAATCTTTATGAACCCCCAAAATAACACTTTCAAAGTAAAACAAAATAACAGCGTCTTTTTCGAGCCTGTTCCAAAGAATATTAGTGACATCTTCTCTCATGACTCCCTTCTCTCTTTTACTTTTTATGTTTTTTTTTCTCCTCTACCCCTTCGATATCAATATATAACTTCCGTTAAGTTAACCGTTTAAATGTGACAAAGTCTGGACCTCGTCAAGTAATTTTAAGTATGAAAGAATAGAAATTACGATTTACATCTAACTCACTCGTGTCTTCTTCTCTCTTCCACCTCACTTCCTCACTTCGTTAATTTAAATATGCTTAATACAGCCCGTCAAAAATATGTAAATTTCTTTTCATTTTTTGTTCCAACCTTTGGAAGTAAAGTCTGATGATCCGCAGTCCTTTTAAAAGGACTGTGGTGAAATAATTTATTACATGGAACCTTAAAGTGGTCTGTTTATTTAAATTATTTGTTCTGGATTTACATTGATCTCTCTGGATTTTATCCTCCTTGGGTCTACCCATACGGATTACCTAATTTTCCATAAACTAATATATATATATATATATATATATATATATATATATATATATATATATATATATATATATTTGAGTTGACGCTGTTTTTATTCTTAAACAGTATTTTATTCCGTCTACCGACCAAAGAGCCCATTTTCTTTAATAATTTTTGTAGATTGTGCATATCTAGAAAACGTGTGAAAGAAAATGCGCTCTCTGACAGGATTCGGACCTTCGATCCTCTTCGTAGTAGAAACAATCATCTTATCGGTGTATTTTGATCGATCTGCTACGAAGAACTTCACAATCAAGCACGGTTCTAATTGCGTTTAAATTCAATAGGAAATTATTTAACAAAGAATAGAAGATGGAGTACCAAACTCCAAACATTCATTTGAATATCAAAAGATGCTTACTAGTGGCTAAGAAAAGAACGAAGAAACGAAGAAAAAAAACTTTGTTATAAACAGAAAAAAGAGTGAGACCTTTGATGTAACATTGGTCGTCTTAGACGGCAGTGGGTACTGAACAATTTCCCAGCTGATTAACCGAAAAATGACAGCAAGAGAATGTGTTTCTACAGAAGGAAGGTAAGAATACTATGGACGGATCGCATAAGTAGTGAAAAAGTTTTAATGAAAATGTTAACAAAGCGAACATACTCAGAATTAGAAACAGACAGCTGAAATTTCTTGGGCACATAATGAGGAATTTAACACTCCCAAGACATATCAAAAGCAAAAAAAGAATAGTGGTGAGACAGCGGACCGTCTGTATGACAAGATTGTGTGAATGCATGGGATAACAGGGGTTGGAAGACTTGGCAAATGGATAAAATAGCTACAAGGGATAGGAAGGTTGTGACGGTCCATACTCACCCGCGTCCTGAAGGTTTTTTGGTGGTTCTTTTTTTTAGCAGCATATATACATCTCTATTGGTTATTTAATGCTGATATATAAATCGCTTGAACACAATTTTAAGGTTTTGAATAAATATATTTTGATCGCAATTGTATGCCTTCAACTACGTAGTGTTGGCCATTTTGCTATAAAATGTATAGTTGGTGTTTCTACTATAAATCGGTATTGTTGGTAACTTTTTGATATAAAATGTTGCTGATATTTTTTACTATAAATGTGTATTTTTATACTTGATAGTGTTTTGTTTTTGTTTTGTAAGTTCACTTTTTTCACCATATTTAAGACCCTAACAGGTTGTATGATCCACAGTCATGATGGACGTTGGAACAACAGCAATTAAGTGGTGATATCAAAACCTCCAATCTCACGATCAGAGGCCTTGCTGCCGGATGTAGTTTGCCGCATGTTCCATCCTTTGTTAAATACTTCCCTATATATATATATATATATATATATATATATATATATATATATATATATATATATATATATATATATATTGGACAATAAAAAAAAATTAAAAAATTAAAATCTTCAGACACACTGGGTTGTAGATTAATATTCTTTCATTTTTTTTATTATTATTCCATTTAGATTCCTCGACTAGTTTCGGCCGAAATGGCCATCATCGGGAGGAGAAATATTTCTGCTTGCTGCTAGCACTAAACTACAGAATAATAATGTGTGTGTGTGTGTGTCTGTGTGTGTATTCTCTGATAGAATCTGTAGAGAATACTGTATGAATAGAAGAAAAAAACGACACGATGAAAACTATTTAATTTCAATCGACGCGTTTCGTCTATTGATGGACTATATCAAGGTAAAAGCAAAATGAATTTATATCACAAAAATGTATCCAATTAAAACAAAAACAAAATTTTGTTAGTTACCAGAAAATGATAAACGCTGATAAATATTCAAAAGTTCAACTGAAGAATATTAAATTTTGCATACTCGAAGAGAATTTTTCATATGAAGTATAAATCTCTGCTGTTATTCATCCGGAATTTTGCAAACTCAAGGAAAAAATTTTTATACGAACCATAAATCCTTTGCATCATTTTTCGGTAATCCGGTGGCAAATCTTTGACGTTTTTTGAAGAGCATTGAAAAATGACTTCTTCAATGCAATTTCTGTGTAACTTCTTTCCCCTTCGCCTGATGAAGTCCGTCAATGGACAAAACGCGTCGGCTGAAATAAAATACAATTTCCATCACATCTTTTTTTCTTCTATTCATATATATATATATATATATATATATATATATATATATATATATATATATATATATATATATATATGTGTGTGTGTATGCGTGCGTGTGTGCGTGTGTGTGTGTATACACTGTGTGTGTCATCCAATAATATAATGGAAGATTGTAACAGGTTACGTCCTTCAAAGCGACTTTCTCAGACTAAATAATGTTTTTATTGATATATTCTTATATATGTTTGCGGAGTAAACAAATTTCGGTTATAATTATGCAAAGAGAGAACCGATGAAGATAGATGGACACTCAAATTTAATTTAAATTGTATATTTACAGCGTCCGATATATCTATATTGACTTCATGCAGCTTCCTGCCACTTTTGTCTTTGTATTTAAATACCCAAAATGATAGTAGAAGTAGTTTTCTTCAGAAAGATGATACGCTCTACTATTCTGTGCGTATTTTTACCGTGAAAACCTCAGAAACTAGTGCACTTTCTATAGATTTTCACCATCATAAATTACTTTCTCTTTTAATTGAAATTGTATTTTGTTGAAATTATATACAAACTTGTTATGATTAAATGCTAATGCACACATTGATGTATTCATTTCTCTTTTTACGGCTTATCAACCTTTTAATGCATTGAGTGTACTGTTTCGTAAAACTTCTCTTTTGTGATTGTATATATTTTTCTTATATTATTGTTCAAGTAATACAATGCCCAAGAGCCACTCAAGTTAGATGTTTATAGAATAAGGTTGTAGTAAGTGTATAAAATGAGGGGAAGAGCTGTATATTATGAGGATATGTAGGAGAGATATGGGTTGAGCCTAGACGTGAAGAAGTCTAGGGGCATGTCTTTGAAGCATCATCTCGTAACAATTCTAGGAAATAAGTTGTCTGAGAGAAACTTCCTCTTTGCCAAAAATTCTTCACAACAAAAATAAGAATAAAAGTTCACATAAACAGATGACCGCAAATCCTTCGTTTTTAAGTTTTTTAAGGTTAAAGTTTACGGTAGACGTTGTTAAATGTACAATCCAGAATACAATCCGAAAATAACTTTACAAAATTTAGGGGCGGGTTCCTGACACCAAAACAAGATAAAATATCCATACAAACATATATCCAAAATGTCATCGTTTTACGTCAACACAGCAAATCATAACAAATGTTCAAAATGTTCTCTGCTTGCTTCCACACACACGTGCACCCGTCAGATCATTGA
Organism: Acanthosepion lycidas; assembly: GCA_963932145.1. NCBI lineage: Eukaryota > Metazoa > Mollusca > Cephalopoda > Sepiida > Sepiidae > Acanthosepion > Acanthosepion lycidas. The sequence goes on from OZ010605.1 coordinate 36,362,452, forward strand.
CTGGTGGACCCTTTGAAATACTCTCAATCAGTGTCGAATGGTTTCGCAGACACCATGACTCATTAATGAAGTGACTCTGCATTAATAGTGTCCGCTACATAAACCAATTCCTTTAGGCGGTTCCACAGGCAAGAATCCAAAGACCATGGTACCTCCCCTACCATCTCTCATGGTAGATGTTAGCCAATGTCTTGCAAATAATGTGAGTAAAATGTGCTGGTGCATCATCATGCATGAACCACATGCGTCTCCGTAATAGCAGGAGGATATCCGCTAGCAGGTCTGGAAGTGTGTTTGAAATAAAGTTCCTGTGGACATCTCCTGTCAGTCGTTCTGGAAGAACATATGGACCAACCAGACAGTCACCTACAATTCCAACCCACATATTAATCGTGGACTAACGCCAGTGTCTAGCCTGTATTGTACCATGGGGATTTCGATCTGCCCACAAATATTAGATGTGTAAATTTGCTATTCCATCTCTTTTCAAATGTTGCCTCATCCATAAACAAAACTGAAGAGACAAACAACGGGTCGGTAGTTTATGCAATAAACCATTGGCAAAAGTTCTTCCGTCCTGAGTGATCAAATAGTGAAAGACCTTGCACACACTGTAAATGATGCGGATTGAAGTACCCGCCATACAGTACTATCAGATGTACGACATGCCTGCAAAATTTGTTCTTTGTGGTCTGGCGTGCGAGCGGATCTCGGTCTTCTTCGATTCATATTTTGTGCTGCTATGGATCCTGTCTCAGCAACCCAACGATAAACAGCAACAAAGGTTGGATGACTCGACTGCCTTCGGTCTGGAAAAGCAATCTGATACAGTCATGCAACCCCGGATCCATTACCATTCGTCCGGCTGTATGTAAAAATTATTTCTGCTTTCTCACGACATGAATATCCTGACATTGTTAAACGGAACACTTTTCAGTTAACTGACGACTACTAATGTTAAACAATGGAGACAGACAAGACACAAATGTACACGAATGACAAATGTAGCGTCGTCTACATGGCAACACGGCGTCATCTACCATAAAGTTTCTTTAAATTTATTAACTCAAAAACGAAGGATTTGCAGACATGTTATATCCACTTTTGTCCTTATTCTGGTGAGAGAAACCCGTCCCCAAAGTTTGTAAATGTATTTTTGATACATCCTAGATATATACATATATATGTGTGCGTGTTTCTACATGTGCGTGTGCGCGCGTACGCGCGTGTGTGGTGTTGTGCATATATCTATAAATATTATAAATAAATTAAAATAAAATTATATATATATATATATATATATATATATATATATATATAGTCTGTCTGTGGATGACGTTATATTGGCTCCTGAAATAAAAATTAATTCCAGTTGAGCTCTCTAGGGAGTAGGTTTGGGTTTGTAAAACAGTGAATATTATAGCTAATATAGCGAGACTCTTCACATAGCGAATTCAGTCACTGGGCGTGTTTCTAAAAATAAATACGCTAAAAATCCACTTTCATTCTTGCCGTGCGCCGACGGCTTAGTGGTAGAATCTACGACTGACACCAATTCAGTCGGGTTTCGATCCTAGCTAGAGGCAACCGGATGTCTAACCACACAGCGAAACAGTCTGTCTGTGGATGACGTTATATATATAGATTCACATATATATATGTAGGAAATTTGTATGACAATGTAGAAAAAGTTTGCATGTGACGTGTTTTATCCTTCAGGACATCATCGGAGTAAATTTAGCACGTTGGTACGACTACACATGAGCCCGAACAAGAGGTTCGGGTGGGTGTTATAATTCTTTTAGGTTATATCCGGCCGAATTCATTTAGAATATTTTTCTTTTTCCTTCCATCAATTTTGCAAAGGCTAAAATCTGATGGAGGAATTTACTTCATCACCTGTAATAATTGCAAAAAAAAAAAAATATATATATATATATATACATCGGACAACCCCCAAGGAATCTGAATAAAAGATTATATGAACAGAAAAGGGACATTTTATAAAACAATACGTCAAATACATTGGTTGCCCACCATGCTACTCTGATCAAAGGAGAAAGCAATTCACTGCGACGTAAATGTTTAGTGTGCTTTGATTACAAAGTCTTCTACAGTAAATTTGCGCCTTGAGTCTTACAACATTTCGCCATTTCTGGCAGACCTTCTATTATCACAGCGCGGGATACTTACTAACCATAGTGATGGAAAGAAAAAAATGAAGATTGTAAATGAATTCGGCTAGATATATATAAAAAAAAGAAAATTCTAAAAAGTTTTAAAATACCCAGCATTCCTCGTTCGTGCGTATGTGTAGTCGTACCAATAGAACCATTTACATCGATGAAGTCTTGAAGGACGAAACCCATCACAAGTTAACTTTTTCCATTTTGTCATAAACTTTCCCCAATATTGATCTTGATATAAAAAAGCTATACATAGTTAACTCGCACACACACATACACATATATATACATATATTTTACACATCCACGCACATATATAGACGGATGCTGGGACTAAAATGAGATAGATAGATAGATGCGAACAGATAAATAGATAGATAGATAGATAGAAATGAACAGAATGTATAGATAGATATGGGCAGAATAGATATATGGATATGAACAAAATGCGATATATATATATATATATATATATATATATATATATATATATATATATATATATATATATATATGTGTGTGTGTGTGTGTGTGTGTGTGTGTGAACAGAATGAGATTGATAGATATGTACGGATTTAGATAGATAGATAGATAGATAGATAGATAGATAGATAGATAGATAGATAGATATGAACATATTGGAGATAGATAGATAGATGCGAACAGATTGAGATAGATAGATAGATAGATAGATAGATAGATAGATAGATAGATATGAACATATTGGAGATAGATAGATAAATAGATAGATAGATAGATAGATAGATAGATAGATAGATAGATGCGAACAGATTGAGATAGATAGATAGATAGATAGATAGATAGATAGATAGATAGATAGATAGATATGAACATATTGGAGATAGATAGATAGATAGATAGATAGATAGATAGATAGATAGATAGATAGATAGATAGATAAAAATGAACAGAATGTATAGATAGATATGGGCAGAATAGATATATGGATATGACCAAAAATCGATATATATATATATATATATATATGAACAGTATGTGATTGATAGATATGTACGGATTTTGATAGATAGATAGACTGAAATAGACAACAGAAGTTATATATATATATGAATTAATATCTCCAGTGATAAATTAAAATCTAAAGAGTAAATTGAAATTATTACAAGGTTTCGAATGACTTTGTCACTGCTTAAATACTTCAAAATATATCCACTATTTGTATACATCATTTTAAAATAGTCATTTCTTTCATACTTTTAAGGTTTTTTTCAATGGTTCGCGTGTGTATGCGCATGGGCATTGTACAGCTGCATATACCAATTCCCAACCCTTCGCTTCCATACGTTTGCGTGACTGTACGCATTTTCCGATGAGCCGATCCTTGATTTTAACGAATTCAAATTGGTTCGGGTGCGAACACGGATACGTTTCTCTCACACTCGCACGCATAGCGCCATTCGCTCGATAGCTTTGCCTAGGCAACACCACACTCCCGTTTTCTTTACCGGCGTCCGCCACACAAGAATGTCTCGGCGCTCACAAAAGTCATCCCTGGAAGTTGCAAAGCGAAGAACGACTCTTAATTGTCGTCTGATTCTACTCAAGATGTCTCCGAAACGAATCGCGCAACGAGCATCTTCTGCTGGTTACTTTTCTCTTTCCCTTTATCCGCCATTACGCACGAACAAGGTCGCCATTTAACGAGCGTGCTCTCGCCATACCTTCGTCGCTGACAGCGCCATTAAACATAAAAGTACCATTTATTGTTGACAGTAATGCGTTCAGGTAATCGGGGCTTTTTAAGAACGTCACGTGACCGGAAATTGCAACCAGCTAGCCAATCAGCGATTGAAATGGCGACGGTGTTCAGTGTTCAGTGTTCGGGGTAACAGCTTTCTGTGATCGGTTACGTTAGAGAGAAAATGATTTGAAAAAGATGTGGGGATTTTCACAAAGTCTCCAAGAGCTCAGACAACAATCTATAGGGTTTGGTGATGTCTGACTGTAGGCTATTGAACTAATAGAGCAGGCTGATTTTTCACTTTTTTTGTTCAGGAAATCAAGAGTGTACTCAATGTGAAAACTGCGGTTTCATAAGTATTGACTCCAAAAATTTAGATTCATAGCTTTTACCAATTTCTGAGCTTTTAGTTTAAAGATAGTCTAAATGTACAGAAATACTTACCGTAATTTCTCGAAAATAATACGCACCCATAAATAATACGTGCCCCAACAAATGATCAAAAAATTAAAAAATATATCTATCCCTATGTATAATAATCATCTATAAATTTTGCCCAAAATTTAAAAAAAAAAAAATTACGAAGACATTTTGTCGACCTTGACATTAAGAATAAAGTTGAAACTAAGCGGTTAAAATAATGTTGGAAATTACCAGCGGTTTTACCGATAAATATAACATTTTATTTTACCGCCAAAATGTCGTCAAAACGTGCGAGTTTTAGTGCAAATTTTAAACAAAAAGTAATAGAATTAGCAGAAAGAATAGGAAACAGAACTGCAGCTCGAGAATATGAGTTGAATGAGACTAAAATAGGTTTATGGAGAAAGAATAAAAATAAACTAAAAAAATGTAAATCAGGTGCCAAAGCTATATGGAAAGGAAGAATAGTGAAATATCCAGATATGGAACGAAGTTGAATTTGTGAAAGAAAGACGCTCAAGTGGATGTTCCATAATACTGTGGAAATAAGGATGAAGGCAAAAGTACTTATGAAAACCATGTGTCCTGGAAACACATTTAAAGCTTCATCAAACTGGTGTTTCCTTTTTATGAAGAGGTTTGATATATTAATAGGAGATGAACATCCATAGCCCAGTGTTTGGTTGATTACTACGAAAATAAGCTTTTGAATTATCAGGAAAAAAACAGAGTTGGAATTTATTGTAGAATGGATCCAGGAATCTTGGGATTCAATCAGTGAGGATGTTATAAAGAGAGGTTTCAAGAAATGTTGTCTCGCGACAGCCATGGATGGCTCTGAAGATGACATCCTTTTGCAAGTGAATGAAGAGGGTGAAGATAATTTTGAACCGGACGAAGATAATGCGTTTAATGACAATTTGGATATTGAGTCTATAATAGAAAGTGATGATGATGATGATAAAGATGAGAATGATGATGAAAATTAAAATTTCAATAAATTGTTAACTTGATATCCTCTTTTCTTCATAGTTTTTTTTTTATTATTATTTTTTCGCCAAATAAAAAATGTGGTTACTGATAAACATATATTCATTGACAAAAAATGTTACAATAATTATTGTTGGATTTAAAATGAAAATCGGGATAATACATTTCTTATTTTAGAACAACAAGTACGTATTTACTATTATAAATCAATAACGAAACATATTTTTGTTTAAACAAAAATCCCATCAAATCAAAATAAGGCGATCCCAGTATCTAATGTTCATAATGATTCCTTTAAATACTATTAAGAGCTATCGCTGTTTAATATCGGGGATCAGATGAAGAACAATTACTTTGCACAGGATCGAAACGTAAATCAAAAGGCTAATAGAAAATTCCACCTTTTTTTGTTTATTTCCTTGCGTGTAAAATTGAATACTCCAGCCAGTATATGAATTTTGTCTTTATCCATTTCCTGCTAATGGACGCGCACTAAAGTACATCATCTTTCTGTGGCGAGTCGCTTCAGGAAGTAAGCGATCAAGCCCTCCACAATTTCCTCTCTTTTGTAGCACTTAATAAATTTCTTCTTTATTGTTCTTTCTCCCAAACACTGTTCCTTCATCCATTAACACTTTGAGCCCTATACACCGGTGGTAGAGAAAAATGACATAATGTCCTGCCAGCGGTTGAACAGTGGTAGAGAAAAATGTCTTAATGCCCAGCTACCGGTTGAACAGTGGTAGAGAAAAATGACATTATAATCTTAGCCTATTCGAGTCTTGTGTTAACAGCTATCTTTCTCACATAGCATAAACTGTACCACTTACTCTCTAACCCTCTACCTCGAGAGGTTCCCCGGTCTTGTTCAAGGTGGACATCACTTTAATTAAAAAAAAAATAACCTTACCTTATCAGGAATCATTCGGCATTCATTTATCAAGCAACCAGTTTTACTCGAATTATGCCTATCGTCACTCCTTGGTCATCGACTGGGATCAAATTGTAATATCTGTTCTCTTCATCTTTAATGATAATAGTAGCTGTTTGCTAACCGGGTGTAACAGAGCAAAATTGTCCAAATCATGTTACATCATAATTGTTCATCCCACAAATTATCTAATATCTAAAAAACCACTAAACTCAGGGAGTTTCATTTCTCCTGATTTTCAACTAAGACGTTTAGCCATCATGATATCATTTGTCATAAGAATCAAAGAAAAATCCTTTGAGTTATTGATTTAGAAACAGAACAGGTTAAAATCGTTTTCTGTCAGACCCACTATGTCTTCTCAACTGAACAATGGCGGAGGAAAAATCATTCAGGCCTTCAGTAATGGCACCATCATACAAACTCTGGCTTCCATCTTCAAAGTCTGTTCAAGAAGTCAAGAGAACAGTTAATAAATTTCAAAACGTGAACAGTATAGAGAAAAACTGGATCAGGAGATCAAAACAAGAAGAGGGGTCATCATTTCAACTTAGAACTAAAAAGATCAGTCAGTAAAGATCCAACTCACTCCATAAGACGTATCACATGTGAAAAAGGAGTTGCAGCTATGACTGTCAAAGGAGCAGTGAAAAAAGACTTTACTAACTGATTTTTTTTTAGTACGTGAAACCAGTGAGGCAACAGAAAGTTAGAAGGTTAGAGAGGACGAAAATCATCTTGAATAAGTTGGAAATGATCCTGGAATAATATATATATATATATATATATATATATATATATATATATATATATATATATATATATGTTTGAAACAGTACAGAAACGTATTATGGCATAAAAAGCAAGAAATTTTATATTATAGGCCATGATAGATTTAAGATAAAAAAAAACACACACCACTCGACCGGTTTCGTCCCCTCACATCAGTTACATTTCAAATGTAGTTGTGGATGCAATTACATAGGTAGAACGACACAGCGGTTGGACGTTAGAATTAAACAACACGCACCTGCTATAATACTGAATAAAAAATTTTCGTTGGGCGATACCATTCGTAACACGTATGGTTCTTCGATTACTGATCACTTTATAAAGAATCCCACTTGTGCGATGGATTTCAGTGTGAACTGGTTTTCTGTTTTGGCCAGAGCACACTCATTATTCCATCTTAAGGTGTTGGAGACGCTGTACATCAGGTCCAGGCAACCTGCTCTTTGTAAACAGATTAAAGAGATAAAGTAAAGAGATTGTTTGCTTGGATGTGCTGTGCTGCGCTTCTAGCATCTTTGTTGGTATAATTTTTATAATTATATTTTTTTCTTCTCCCTGTCCATTCATTCACGTCATCCATGACAGACTTTCTCTTTTTTTTTCTCTTCATAATTTGTGATCCCCGTTAACAGTTCTGATGAGAGGGGAAGAAACCGGTCGACTGGTGTGTGTGTGTGTTTGTTTTTTTGTTATTTTTTTAAATCTATCATGGCCTATAATATAAAATTTCTTGCTTTTTATGCCATTATATATATATATATATATATATATATATATATATATATATATGAACTTTATTTCAATACTTAGCTATGATTATTAATGATGAATATATCATTTTCGCTTATAATCGATTTCATCACGATTCTTCGGTTAATCTTGGAGAGTAATTTTACATTGTTATTGCTCAAAGTATAGTGCAATAGTGTTATAAAAATCTTAGAGAATTCCAATAAGATATCTTTAATCATTTCTAAGATACAACGGTTCAGAGCTTAATCCAACAATTGGACAATTTTGGTGTTACGGGATTTGGACAATTTTGCTGTTACTCTCGGTATCATTAGATATTCGTTATTCATTAAGCGAACAGGTAGGACTACATTCATTTGAAATTCATAAAATCTTTCCATTAAAATAATATGCCACTAAGACAAAAGGGATTACTTGGAGTGGAAGTATTAGAACATTACTAAGGAGCGTGAACTCTCGAAGAGTAATCAGAAGTAGATTAGATAGCGATTGAAATTGCATTTAAATTTTTGAAGATTAAAGTTGAATGGAATACATGGAACAGAGAGAGAGAGAAAAACAGTTGCACTAGTGAGAAAAGAAACTGTTTGCATAGAACTTACGGTTGATATTATAAATGTCATTTTGAAAATGTAAGGCGATTTTAGCAGTTAGAAATTATTCAATAAATTACATTCAGAAGATGAAGAAATGAGGCTGAAGATAGTAATATGAATGTTATAGGAGTTAGTGCAAGTGGATGTGATTTTAAAACGACATTGAGGCAGACGTAGGAAAGTAAATCAAAAGAAAAAGAAAAAAGATAATATTAAGTGACTTATTTTCTGAGTAGAAACATGTCATCACTTCCAAAAAACGACGATGAAATTTTGTTTACAGGAATTCAGTGGCTCGGAAGTGAGAATCTTGTGACTTCCGCATCAAAGATTCTGTTTAATTTAGGAATCAAATCTCTACACCTACGTGAGAAGCAGCAGCTTTTTAGAACCACTGATTAAATTAATAAAAAAAACAACGGAGGCTGACGAGTAATGTATCGATACAATGTCTCCTATGTTTACCACTAAAAAAAAACATAGTACAAAGTCGAAATTGGTGTAAGTAGACTATTTTAAGTCAATCTATTAAATAGAGAAGCCCTATTCACATATCAAATCAATATATATATATATATATATATATATATATGCATTTAGGAAAATTCGGTAACGGAAAATTCGGTAATTTTGACAAGGTAGGAAAATTCGATAACTATGAAAAGTCTATTGAAAATTCATTTTAAGGCCGTTCTTGAGTGAGGATTTGGTGGCTAAGCCCCCCTCACCTATATTTTTAAATAACTGAAAATTGTGGGGTCCAGATAAAACCACACAACAACAATACAGGATTGTACATGCAGAATAGGGGTTTTATGGGGCTTAGCCCCATTTCCAATAACTTTAAATGAATTTTTTTAAATAAGTATTTCTTTAATTACTGTAGTCTATTGTTTTTATTCAAGCAAATAAAATCGAGTCATTTAAGTTAAACTTAAGTTATTGTATCTTCTTTTCAAATTATGATTTTAATAAAAATGTAATAAATAAAGTTTTAGATTTCTATTGACTTTTATTTCATACTTACCGAATTTTCCTACCTTGTCAAAATTAACGAATCTTCCGTTACCGAATTCTCTAGGTACCGTATCATATGAGATGACATTTTTTTTTTATATAGAACAATATTTATGTAGAAAAATATATGTATGAAAAAGTAGAAAAAGTTTTCTTGTGACGCGTTTCGCCCTTTAGGACGTCATAAAAAAAAAAAAAAAAAAAATTAAAATAAAAATTCCCAGGATGCCTTGTCCGTGCGCATGTGTAGTGGCAGCAGCATAACAAATTTAGACCGATGAAGTTCTAAAGGGCGAAACGCCTCACATAAAAACTTTTTACACTTTGTCATACATTTTCCCCCATATAAGCAGTAAATTACTGATACCGCTGTGAAGACAGGATGCTGAAGGTAACATCAGTCAGCTAAGTGACAAGTATATATATATGTATATGTGTATGTGTATGTGTGTGTGTCTATATATATATATATATATATATATATATATATATATATATATATATATGTACATACAAATATAGGTAACTATACTCGTCTCGAAAAACCCTCCAATTTTTATTTGCCAATAATCAAATCAATCTCGAGGGAAAAAAAGATTTTAAAAAAAGAAAGAGCTACAAACATGAAATTCTGTCGAAAAAATCGCACAGATGCAGGTTTGAAGCCCAAAGAAAAAAAAACCGATACGAGTAAACAACAGCAAGATAGCGAGGATACTAACCCTAAAATATACATAGGTGCTACTCAGGATAAATTTAAAAAAATATATTATAACCACACGACTAGTTTTAAAAACGAAAAAATTAAACATAGTACCACGCTATCTACTTATGTATGGAAAACCAAACAAGAAGATAATATAGACCCCATCCTTAAATGGGAAATATTAAAAAAATGCCCCAAATATAAAGCAGGCCATAAATTTTGTAAATTATGTACAGAGGAGAAATTAGCCATAGCTTTATATGATCAACCTAACCAGCTATTAAACTCCAAAACTGAAATCCTTAACGTATGTAGGCATAACAAATCTTGGCTACTAAATTAGACGTTTTTTCCCGTTTATTTGTCATTCCACCTTAATGTTCGTGTTTTATATTCCCTCCCCCATTTTTGTGTGGATAGGGCGATTATACTTGTATTTTCTACAGGTATATTGAGTATGGAGTTTAGTAGGTTTCCGTGTGTGTTTGAATAGCTCAATTAGGACTCATCGGAACACCTGGAAACTTATCCAACGTTATGTGCCACTGAATGACGGTCTTATATGCGAACTTAAGTTATAAGATATATTAATTCTAACCGACGTCCTGAATGGACATGGCATATAAAAAGAAAGAAGTAACATTTCCAATGATCGACATACATCCGATATTCCTTGGCACCTGGTTTCGGCACTAAGTGCAGTGGTGATGCGTAAGGGCTACTTGAAGGGCGAATGATGCCGTAGAGCAGCACGGCTGCGAATGTTGGACGATTTCCTCAAAGATGAAGAAAAGACTCGAGGTGACGGACATGTGCTTCTACAAAAGGATGCTAAGAATAACATGAACCGAGCGTGTGAGCAACAATGAGGTCTTAGTGAGGTTACAGACAAGGAGAAAGCTTGTACTTAACATCCGGATGAGGCAGCTGATGTTTTTGGGTCACATAATGAGGAAGGAGGGCCTGGAGAACCTGATACTCACGGGTCGAATAGAGCGAAATAGAGACCAGGGAAAGCAGCACGTGACATACCTGGTGACTTGAGCAGGTGGATGACAGAATGTGGTCTAGGGGAGGAAACAGAGGAGAGGAACTTGTTTAGTTGCAAAGGATAGAGGGATGTGGAGAGCTATGATCGCTTACGTCCTGAAAGGACATGGCACATAAAAAGAAAGACTAGTAAGGAGGAGGTTTATATTTAACATCAGGAAGAGGCAGCTGAAGTTTCTGAGTCAGGAAGGAGGGGGGGCCTGGAGAATCTGATACTCACGGGTCGAATAGAGGGAAAGAGAGACAAAGGAAAGCAGCACGTGACATATCTGATGGGCTTGAGCAGATGGATGACCTGACATGGTCTGGGAAGAAGCAGAGGGAAGGAACTTCTTGAGAGCTGCAAGGGATAGAGGGAGGTGGAGAGACATGATCGCCTACTCCCTGAAAGGACATGGCACATTAAAAGAAAAAGAACCCCAGAGAGCCTGGAAGTAACTCCATGATAATAATCAGATTTTGTTTGTTTGTTTGTTTGGGTTTTATGGCATATCAACTACTGTGGGTTATTTAATGCCAAATCCAGTTTATATGAATTTTAAATACCTATTTTTTATAGAATAAAAAACGTATAGCTGGCAACATTATTGTTTCAAAAACTTAGAGCTGGCAACATTATTGTTTCAAAAACTTAGAGCTGGCAACATTATTGTTTCAAAAACTTAGTGCTGGCAACATTATTTTTCTGAAAACATTATCTGCTGTTGGATGCAGTTTATCGCCATACCCAGGACGCGGATGTAGTTTACCGTCATACCCAGGACGCGGATGTAGTTTACCGTCATACCCAGGACGCTAATAATCAGAAGTAAGTAGGAATCTTATAGGTTTTTAAATGTGGTAGTATCCATTTTTTATCCGCTTACTTTTTTTACGGAATTATTAATTATTTGTAAAATATCCTGCTGTGATCTGGGAATTAGTTTTAAAAAATTACTATTTCCAAGTGAAAAGGTGTTAAGACTCATGCCTGTATCTCATTTGACGGCTTAAATCGGTGAATATATATTTCCAGGGTATTATATGCTAATTTTAACGCAAAACCTGTCGACTGCCAGTGTGCCTTATTTCAGCTAATGTCAAAATAAAGCAGCGTGAAATCTAAATAGCTGGGTAGGGTATTACGTCATTATTTTTAAGGTCACATGGGACAGTCTGCCACACCGGATATAAGATTGTTATATTTTTGTTTGACACACAGAGCCGAAAGAGAGAAAAGAAAAGTATAAAACCAGGAGAGAGAGATAGAGAGAGAGAGAGACAGAGACAGAGAGTATAAAGAGAAAAGAAAAACGACGAAAAAAAGAAATAATCAAATCAGGAGAAATTCGGCACGTAGGCATATCAACGCATGCACGTGGGCAACCTCATTTATATTCGTGCGACACATACGTGCACACAATAAAAAGGTGCAAAAATTATTTCTTAATTTAATATGAAAATAATGAAAACGAGAAAATAAGCATTCTATTACTGGTATCTCCTGATGAGTGTACAGAGCGATTGCTGGAGGGTCCGTCTACGAAACTCTGGAGTCGAGTTGCTGAATTTAACATCAATCAGCTAAGTGGAAAATTTCATATTTGTATTATTCCAGTACACACACGCACACACACATACACACACGTGAGACCTTGGATATTATATATATTAAATAATATATATATATATATATATATATATATATATAACTCTCACCTCTATTATAAAACAATTCTTACACCCTCTCTTTTTATTCTTTATTTTTCTTTTTTCCTTCTTTCCTTCCTTTGCCTGTCACATTTCCTGGGAATCGTGGGAATTCATTCATTTTAGTAAATGTATTTGCGTTGATAAATCCAGCGAAAACTACTTTCCAGTGGAAAAAATGATCATCTGTTTGCGGTAAATTGTTTGGATTTCCTTAATTGTAATTCATGTATATGCTCTATAATAAAAATTTTATTGAGCACGCTTTTGTGGATTAGTTTTAATATTTTATATTAATAGGATCTACTTGGATTACTTACCCACGTACTTTTTTACCTACACACACACACACACACACACACACATATATATATATATATATATATATATATATATATATATATAATTATTTATTTAAAAATATGATTCCAACAAGCTACATAAGAGTTCTCTTGTTTCAAAACAAGAGCCGAAAACTTCAATATAATTATTTGAATTAAATTGAATTAAAGTACTAAGCTGTGTTCCATCTTCAAGCGAAATTTTTTTTGAATAACTAATTTCTGAAATTTACGCGTTTTATAAACATATTTATTATTGAAATTAAAATTTCTATGGTAACGGCTAGAGCAATTGTTTAAAGAAAAGGGCCTAAAGTGTTAATAATTTGTATCAATATCTCAGTTACATTCAAAGAGGTCAAGTCAGGGTAAGGTTGGGGTGTCTAAATTCAAAGCGGAAGATGACATCGTCTAGTCTGGTTAAGTGTCTATGGAGATTTATTTATTTATTTTATTTTTTATTTTATTCTGAAAGGGTTTTGTGTATATAAAAACTGTCGTAAGTCGCTAACATTTGTCTTTTGACGACTTCATAAAGGGTTATCTTTTTTGTAGGGCATTTAAACTATTTATTAGGACGATGGAATTTAAAAATTATTTTATTGTTTCTGTGTTTTTATGCTAATTATTCAATGTAAAAATTTGATGATGTCGGCAAAAACCGTTAACTCATGTCTACTGTTTAACAGATTTTTATTATTTAGAAACTTAATAATCTGTAGTTTTTCATGGCATAAAGGGCATGGGTCATCCCAAGCTTTACAAGTTCTAGTTATGTTTATACTTTTCCATTTTACTTTTGGTGTTTTATTCATTTCCTTCAAATGCCAAACATATTTAGATAGAGATGTCTGATTATATATATATATATATATATATATATATATATATATGTGTGTGTGTGTGTGTGTGTGTGTGTGTGTGTCTGGACACTCGAATTCGAGGATGCCCGTTTACTAGGTCAGCTAATACCTTTTGCAGACGCATGCTCAGACTTTTGCTCATGCGCAATTTGTGTTTGTTAAATCACCCACAGAACACACCTGAGATTTATACTGCAACTATGCAGAGCAAACCTGAGAGAAGCGTGTTAGCGTGATCACAAATATGAACAAGGCCATCACGCTCAAACCCTCAGTCATGATGACTTGTAACTTCGTGCTAGCACAGATATCGACGGCCACCACGAGCACTGTCTACACAATTTCACTCACAAGGCTTGGGTCAATATATATATATATATATATATATATATATATATATATATATATATATATAATAAAAATAGGGTCTCTATTCAAATATTAAGAATTCACTATAATAAGTTTTTTGAAGTAATAAAAATTTCGGATCAAAAATAAATTCATTATTTGTTTATTAATATGTATATATGTATATGTGTGTGTGTGTGCGTGTATATATATATATATATATATATATATATATATATATATATATAGAGAGAGAGAGAGAGAGATAGAGAGATTTGTGTGTGTATGCGTGTATGTAGACCGATGTACCTGACCCTTACTGTGGTCAGTTATATTCTAAAACAATTTACTCCTAATTTAAACGTCTCATGCAGAACAAAAAGAATTGTTTGCAAGTCATAAATGTTGATCTGAGGTACTCTTGCATTGAAAAACTCTTATCTTTGGTTTTTCTATATGCTTATACACCGACGCAAACTAATCGATTTATTGTACGTTATTTTTTTTTATCGTTAGAAAAATTGTAGTGTATACAAATAAACCTTTGAAGATCACGCGTTATCAATTGGAAATTATGAACGGGCCGGGCGAATGAAAGATAAGATGTTCACTACGATTTATCTTTCGTCCAATAGGTCTATAAATACTTACTAATATCGGTGTAAGCAAGTAGATAAAAGTATTTAAATAACATAGGCATTAGTCAGTTAGGGTCGTATCTCACTACTATATGGAGAGAGGTACGTATTTTTAAAAACACTCAGTCACTCTATTTCAAATACACACACACACACACACACACACACACACACACACACATATATATATATATATATATATATATATATATATATATATATATATATATATAGTTAAGTTATAAGGAACTTGGTAAACCGAATTGGTAAATCCAAGGAGGATGAAATCCTGAGAGCTCAATTTTTTTCAGACATCGAATTTTCTATCAAACATTGCAAGCTATCTTTTACATAATTTTGTTAAAACAAAATTATAACAACTCCATCTCTCCTTCCGCCTCTATCTCTCTCTTTACCATAAGACTCACTTGTATACATTTTCTACATTTCATTTCCGTTTTGTTAACCATCTAAATAGGTCAAGGTTCTGTCACTCCTCCTACTCCAATATAAAACATACTTAAGAGAGATATAAAATTAACCCCTCCCTATACTTGATATTGTCTGTTTAACTGCCACTCTCAACCCCCTCTATTAAATTACAAAAATTACACTACCCTCCAAATTCTAATCCCATTTTTTCGTTGTTGGAAGTTTTACCTGAGGATCCTGAATCCTTAAAAAAGGATTTAGGTGAAATAAATTATCGTAATGGTACCTTAAAGTGGTTTGTTTTTCATTGCATATATATATATATATATATATATATATATATATATATATATATATTCATTCGCAGAGAGACTGTCTCGCAGTTCTTCAGTGTGGCTAGAGGTCCGATTGATTCAAGCCAGGATCGAAAACCAACCGATTTGGTTTCAATCAGAGATCCTACTCTTAGGCTATCATCGTTTTCTATACGAAATATTCCAGTAGCAGGGGATTTCAATTCATAGTTGAAGAACAATCACCTTATAGCATTTTCTCCAAAGAGCTCAACCGGATTTCCGGGAGCAAAAACTTAACAATATATATAAATATATATATATATATATATATATATATATATATATATATATATATATATATATATATATATATATATAATACCCTAACGATGTATGAGTTAGAATATCAATGTCTATATTAGTAGCTTCTCATATTTTTTTTTGTTTTTGAAAAAAAGAACTCTTCACACATCATAATTAATTACCTCTTCTAGAGCGTAGGTATATACACACTCTTCATGTAAAATTATAACTTTCAGATGAACATACTAATTTTTCTTTGAAAATAATGAACACTACTTTTTTTGCCTTAAAACACACCCTGAGGATGACATTGTGTTAATGTCGAAAGTACTCAGAATAAAACAATATGTATCAACACGGTAATTTTCTCTCTTCTTTTTAATACCGGCACCAGAATATGAATGGGTTGCCACAATTCGCTATAAATTGCCAGAATATAAAGAGAGTCTGTTGAAAATAAGCAGACAAAACTTATCTAAATTATTTAACGAAATTTGCCTATATATATATATATATATATATATATATATATATATATATATATATATATATATATATAATACATATGTATATATATATATATATATATATATATATATATATATATATTAGTGTGTGTGTGTGTGTAAAGAAAGAGAAGAGAGAGAAGAGAGAGAGAGAAACAGACAAGTTGATAAACAGAAAATGATGGAGACATGCATATCAATTGAAAGTTTTGTGTATGTTTACGTAACTGTTTCTGGTTAATTCCGGTATTCTAACGATGGGAACAATTTCAAGTCGTTTAAGTTGAAGTCGTTTAAACAGTAAAACTGTAATTTTTATTTCTATAAAAGATACACACAAAAATATTAGTTCTCTGTAATTGAATTATCTACAATAAAAAAAACTTAAACAGCTAACGTTACCGTCAACAATGACAACTCACTTGTATGATACAATATTATTTCTGAATTGGCATGTCCCTTATGTAACTGTGTGCCTAATCAAACCAAACTCGTGAATAATTATATTAGACATACTACTACATAAATACTCATGTTATATCTCTAAGACCATAGCTCAATTAGGATTCATTTAAACACACACCGAAACCTAACAAACTCCACCCACAACATAGAAAATACAACTAGCCTCATCCACATGGAAAAAAGGCAAAAAATAATGGAAAATTAACACTCAATAACATTAAAATATGAAAAGGGCCATACAGTGCTGACTGTGTTCGAAAAATAAAAAAGGCTTTCTTATAAATCTAGATTTATATATAAAAATCAATACATTCAATTAAAAATAAAAGTTTGTTTAAAAAGAACCGGCCTAAGATACAGAGACCACACTGGTTCTAGAAAGTAACCTTTTTGTTTAATATATCTTTCTTACCTCTAATCCGTGTTCCGTGTTTTCCTTCCGTGGTCCCGACTTTGGGCGCATATCAAGATTGTTCAAATTCTACAAGCTATGCTTTTGGATATCTCAATTTCAGTTAATTCCCTTTGATAACTTTCCAAGATTTTGTTCCCTCTGCTGTGGCCAGGGATTGAACTCGCAACAATTCGAAGTTCAAAATTCCAACAAATATCACCTGAAGAAGTCCGAAACGTCGTGAGTATGGCAGTAAAGATGAGGACAGGTGTCCGAATAGTGTAAATAGTGTAAATAGAGTCGCCTGTAAAAAGACAATATGTTTATGTGTGTAGTGGCGTGGTTGTGTAGTTGTGTGTGTAAGAAAAAAAGAATAATTGATATAAACTGTCAAAGGCTATAAGTATCGGGCGCATAGAGATTATCAAAGTCAATCATTAGAATCCTAACAAGATGCAATTTTTTAATTCTATCTGCTTTCAAGACGTAGTCACGTGCCCCCCCCACCCTTCCCAGATTCCTTTTCTCGATGACTGTGAATTGCCTGACATCTTTCTTGAACTCCTTTCCGCTGAGGGTCCTGATCTGGAATCTAGTCTACAATCGCTATCCCATAGACGTGCTGCGGCCTCCCTCTGTCTCTTCTACAAATATTTTCACGGCAACTGAACCGACGAGCTACTCTCATTGGTTCCAAGATTTCACGAATTTAAACGTGCTACCAGGCTGGTATCTCGTTCTCACCCTTTCACTGTCAAAACGATTAAATGTAACCGTCTCTTCTTCTCAAACAGCTTCTTCTCCCGCACTTCCCGTCTGTGGAACTCCCTTCCCCTTATTTGCTTTCAAGGTGACTATAATCTTCACATATTCAAGTGTAATTTCAACCGACATATGTCACCTAGAGCTTGTTCCCCGTCCTCCTCTGTGTTCTTTCCTCAAACGCGCCTCTTTGTTCGTGTTCTCAATCGTCTGTAACCCCTTGTGTGATAGTCGCACTCGCGCCTTGCTTGGGTTGAATTGTCCCCCCACCAAAAAAAAAAAAAAAACAAAAACAAAAAAACTTTTACCACGGTTCTGAAATCAAAGTTTTCCTTCTCCTAGAGTGGCTGCTCAACAAGGCTACAATCCTGGCTCTTCTCCTATTTAACCCTAACCCTTACCCAAAGGTATTCGTACAGATTTGAACTCAAGAAATTATGCCGAAGTTTCAGTTGCCGATAACCGATACGAACTCAAATAAGACTTCTTCTACGTCAAGGTCTATTATTAATTAAGCTTATGTGAGTTTACTATAGTAGTCGTGATCTTCTAGATCGCTAAATATTGCTCATCAAATTATTTACCTTATTTACAGCGGACTATTCTCCTAATCTTTGTTGTTTTTATCACAACGTTTCAGCCGTTGTGTCCTCCGACCTTCATCAGGTGTCTAATGATCCGGGTAACATACAAGGAATTTCAAACTGTATCATTTATTCAATCTAAGCGGATACAAGTTCTCTTTCTACTGCACATGTCTGGTGATATGTCGTCTTTATATGGCTCGCCCCGTTGCCACTGAGTCCAAGTACACACGGCTTACGGTCACATCACGTTGAAACACCGGTTCCCATATGGTCACCTAAGTTGAGCAACGTCGAGCCTGGTCAGTACTTAGATGGATATTCGCTTTGGGATACCAGATGTTGTAAGTTTGAATGTGCAGGTGATGTAATGGATAATTAATCGGTTCTAATTCCCGTTGGGTTCCATATATTTACTTCCGCGCAAATATCCTTAGGAATGGTACGAAATCACCTCTTCTCTCCCCAGCTATGGGTTAATTAGTAGAATTTGTATCACTAAATCATCATTATCTCAAAAAAATCTAGACACTCTAAAAATAAGTTCTGGCTTTAAATAACCTACAAAAAGTCGTAGAAAACTAATCAAACAATGATTAGTTGCACAAGCCTGCCTTTTAGATTTATTTACATTCTTTCGAATATAAATGTATAGAAAGTTCCTTCGCCACAAAATATTCTCAAAATCTAAACCTGTTTTCTGGCGTTAAATAACCTGTGAAGGATTGATAAGCCGTAAAATACAAATTTATCAATCAAAAAAACAAGTGCACACTGCCCGGCCTACAATTATAATGGGACCAAATTCACGAATCACCGCTTTAACCCACTTGGCTATGTTCCGCATGTAAATAATGATAATAACAGAAATTCAGACTGAAAAGCTCATAAAATTGTTATTAGCTTAGCTTTTCCTCGCGTGTTTCGACAAAATCATTTGACGCATGCGCAGGCGCATACAAACGCATTTTCCTTGCATGTACTTTTTTATTGTAATTTTTAGTTTAAACGAATTCTTTTTTATTTATTTTTACATCGGTTAAAACAATTTCATTCTCCACCCACTACCTCACCCCTCTCCCCGATTCCTTACAGCGAAAAAAAAAAATCTTTTCTATTTTTATTCCGAATCCCTCGTTCTACTTGATTGTTTAGCAGCAGCCATTGTTCTTTTTTCTTCGGAAACACAATCAGAATGATACTGAGTCACACGCAAGTACACACGTTAACAGAGATACACACACTATGCACAAATGCACAAGCACATACACTCTGAGGCACACATAAACAGAGAATGCGACATAGACACACTGCATAGACACAAGGGAAGAACAGGCATAAAAATGCAGGGTCGCACACATTCTGACACCAACGCGCAAACACAACTACTACTCTATGATAGGTATGCATACGGAGAAACACATTTGCATGTCATTCTTTCTTCATTGTATTTTCTACAAAACCCTCCATGATTCTGTAAAATAGGAAGCATGGCTGGTGGGTAGACAAGTGTAGAAGTAAAGGCCATTTTAACTATCAGTTTGGAAGGTGACACATGAAAATTTGGTTTAATAATAATAATGATGATAATAATCTCAGAATTATCAATACTTACACCCACTGAGCACAAAAACCGTCATGACAGGATAGGACAATATCTGTAGTGGAAGATCTGACATCACTTCTATGTACAGTGTCCCTTCAAGACGTTGACGCACATGCCTCTTCGAAATTTCCTGTCCTTTGTAGCCATTAATAATCTTTGTCTTTTTTTAAATATCTTCTCAACCCTAATCTTTATTGTCATGTTCAGGACGATTCGACCGTTGTAAGCTACGCCTTTTTTCAAGTGATTAGAATTTCGAACGTAAACCTTTATTTCGTCTATTTCGTTTAGTTTGTTCTAGTTCCACGTGCCATGCCTCTTTCGGACGTCTCAGTTATCTCCCTTTAATTCAACTCCAGGTTTTTATTCACTACTGCCATCGGTAGGTGTTGAACTCACAACTCCTTGGGTCAAGTCCCTGGATTCAACCAACGTTTTTATCCACTGGACAAAATTCCAATCACGTGAAGAAGGCCGTGCCGTAAAACGGCCGAAACATCATGAACATGACACTAAAGATGAGGGCAACAGTCCGAAGAATGTAAATAATGTAAATAGTTACAATTCCTCATCTCAGAAATATAGAAAGATTCTTCTATGCCCTGCTCAGCCAAACATTTACTCAAGTGTTTTTTTCTGTCTCTTCAATCTGTCCTGTGAGTAATCAAATTTTCGGTGCCTTCTTTCCTCAATGTGTGTCATAGAAATTTCAATTTAATTTTCCTGATGTTAAGTATAAGTGTCCGTTTTGTTTTAATTTCCTCTAAAACCTCGTCGTTGCTCATCTATTCAGTTTATTATAATCTCAGCATCCTTCTGCAGCACTACAAAGAGATCTTTGCTCATTTAAGCTGTAAAAAATAACTGTCTTTTGTTTAAACGTTGGAAACAACAAAAGTCATACACTTTACTTGACCTAGGTCAGTGGTTACGACCCGGCATGTGATTATGAATCCAATGCAGGTTAAAAAGAATAATAACAATACATCCACACAGTTGTGGGTCAAACGCAGTTAATATTATAGAATTATTGAGAACTCCACCACATTATTGATAGGCTACACAAGATTTGAATTTAGAGATATCCATTTTGTTGAGTGGTTGCCTATCAGGGCTAGAGAGTCCTACTATTCAACTCAAAAGAGACTAACTCAAGGATATTTGTGCAAAAGTGAATGCAATGAACTTGACTGGAACTCGAACTCGGCTTGCCAATTTCTCAATCACATTAACTGTTTAAACAAAACGAATTGATTTACTTACGACAATTGAACCATTTATATTTTCGGGCCCTGACTAATCTCTCAAACGATTTCTCTGCAGAACATAAGAAAGAGATATAACTCACACAATATCACTTCTCAGTGCTAGCATATATATATATATGGAAAGAGAGAAAGAGAGAGGGATAGAGAGATAAAAGATATATAATCATTAAGAGCCCCTAAGAAAAATGCTGGTCGAAAACACTCAAATTCTTGAGATTTATATAAAATCACATTACCAGAAACACCTCTCTATTAGTAAGGACCTGTATATCAAGCATCTCTCTCCTACTAACAATCTCGCCTTATTTAAGAGTAGAAATTCAAACATAGAAAGACGCGAATCGCTACCGCGCTCAACTCGCGAAAGCTCGGAATAAACGCCCCCATTGAAAACAACACAAAATTAAAAATTAAACAACCAAAACAAGAGGAAAAACTAACACTAAAAATAAAACCCCCTTTGAAAATGGCTAAAGAAGTGGCTGAAAGCGGTTGGGACTTGAGATAATTATGGAAAATTTTTGCACTCCCCTAATTCTACAAAACAGGAAAACGTAAGAATGTTGGAGAATTTAAATAATTAAAATTTAATTAAATCTTCCTTGTCTGATGTATTTAATAAAAGATGTTTGAAAGAAAAGTTGCTGCCCATATATATATATATATATATATATATATATATATATATATATATATATATATATATATGTGTGTGTGTGTGTGTGTGTGTGTGTGTGTGTGTATAATGAATTAACTGGTTTAAAATATGTTTTTTTCGTTACACAGTAATAACCATATTTCAAAAAATGGAAGCTGAAAACATCAAATTTAATTTTGTAATTAAATTAAAAACATTAGTTCCATTTCATTTTCAAGCGAATATTGGAATAATTTTTTTTTTAAATTTACTGAGTTTTAAGCGCACACATAAATTCATAATTCACTGTTCCCCAAAATACAGAGAAATCCAATCATTCAGACAAGGGGTGGTATCGCGTTCATTTTTATTAACTTTTGTTGCATCAGTTATTAGTTACGTTCGAAAAAGCGGTTAAGTTTAGGGAGAGTAGGGATGTATTTTTCAACGAATTCTGACATCCGTTAAAATCATTTCGTCTGGGCTTTTTTTTTTAAAATCTTATTGTTAAGGGTAAAAATTCTTTCGGCATTTTTTCCTACTTGTATACTTAAAGATTTTTTGGTGGGTGTTTAGGTTACAATATGGTTTATTTAACTACAATTTTAAAATATTTTCATTCTTAATTATTAATAGACTACATTTCTTTTTAAACAAGTAAATGCAATAGAATTACATACATTATATAAAATTATACTTTCATATCAAATATAAGTATGTATATTGCCAGCTGGCATTTTTTAAATTTTATTTTTAAATATTATTTAAGGATAATTTTTGACAATGACGGCAAAAATGGCTATTTCAATTCTCTGATAATGTAAATTTTTATTTTTTATAAACTTAGTAATGTATAGTTTCCCATGTATGCACAAAAAACATGGGTCATTTAATGACCTACATATTCTAGCATTTCTTATTAATTTCCATTTTACTGTAGGTGTTTTATTGGATTCTTTTAATTGCCAGAAATACTTTGAGAGCGATGTTTGATTTCTGTACTTATCTATCCTAAATGAAGTTTGATCTTGATTGAACCACTTTTTGAACTCATGGCTTGTGCAACCTATATAGATTTTTATGTTTTCGGGGTTCTCAATCGATGAGATATTGTATTGGTATACTAATGATTCTGTGTGACATTTATTTTGTAGAGGACAGTTATGAGGGTTTCTACAGTTACATAATTTTTGTTTATCTACATCTGTTTTTATTTTTATTTTTTTATTGTCTAAATGTTTTTGGTTTTGGTATAAGTGTTTATTTAAGATATTAGCATTATGTTTCTTAATATTTTTTTCTAAGTTTTCAGTACAGCTGTAACTTAATTTTAGTGTATCTTTATTGAAAATAGTACTTAGATTACTTTCTCTAGGAAAGATTTTGACTATTAATGCAAAGAATTTTTGACCTAATTTGTTCTTTACCATTTGGTTAATGGGGGTGTATACCAAATTATTTGTTTACTTCTTTTTTTCTATGCTTTCCATTTTTCATTTTTTTTTTATATAAGTTAGATTTGGGCTTTTGTAGCCACTATCTTTTAGCGCTTTATTATAGAAATTAACATGTTCATCAAATCAAATCGGACCACAAACCAGATTTCGAGGCTAATCCGCCTACAAGGATAATAAACCCTACAAGACCTGATATCGGAAAAATTAGTAAAATGATCCTTGAAAGGTTAAATCAACAGATTAAAGAAAATAGGCCTGAAACTTTGGATTAATATCAAAGACGTGACAAACTGGTTTACTTATATAGAAGAAAAAACAACAACTGTACACTAATGCAGTTTGATATTGAAAATTATTATCAATCAATATCTAAAGAACTTTTCATGAATGCGTTGGACTTCGCTACCCAGTACACGGATATTACAGAAGAAGAAAAGAGCATTATTATAAATGCGAAAAAATCGGTACTGATACATAAAGGTGAGCAATGGATAAAAATTCACTTTGACATCACAATGGGATCACTAGACTCAGCTTGGTCTTCTTATCTCATAGGTCTTTTTATATTATACAATCTTACAGCGCACCGTGATATTAATATAACTAACACTGGTTTATACAGAGACGATGGACTTATGGTTATAAAAAACTCTACTAACTTTAAAATCGATGAAATTAGAAAGATATTATATAAAGAATTTAAAAGCATGAATTTAAAAATTACGGTAAGCACTAAATTAAAAAGTTAACTTCCTTGATATAACATTAGATTTAAGAAAAAATACATACACACCTTATAAAAAACCCAATAGCAATCCTTTATATATACACCCTAAATTAAATCATCCTCCATGTATAATTAGGCATATACTTTTATCTATCCGAAAAACAATAAGTACAAATTCAGCAAATGAAAAGATTTTCTATGAACATATTAATTTCTATAATAAAGCTCTAAAATATAGTGGCTACAAAAACCCAAAACTAACATATAAAAAATGAAAATGGAGAGCATATATATATATATATATATATATATATATATATATATATATATATATATATAGTAAAGGTAATAAATCCGTTGGCATAAAATCTAAGTGGATCCTAGTAATATAAAACATGAAAAGTGATCCACAAAAAGAACTCAAAGTATTTATTATAACAGAGTTTTCGTCGGTTGAAGTAGATCTATCCCCCATATGAGGTAATTTGGGATTTGGGATTTTGTCGTGTAATAATAATATATATATATATATATATATATATATATATATATATATACATTGTATACCCCTCACATTTCTTCAAATATTTAAGTATATCTCTTCATGGGAAAACACTGACAAAATGACACTTTGACACAATGAAAAGTAGCCTGTCTGCAGCATATATAACAGAGTTAATTTCTTTTTCCCTCAAAATAACTCAAAATATAGCCATTAAAATCTAAATCCCTGGCAACAAAAGTGAGTACACCCCTTAGGAAAAGTTGTCAATATTAACATACAACATGTCAACTGGCAATATTTTGTGTGGCCACCATCATTATCCAAAACTGCCTTTACTCTCCTCGGCATGGAGTTTACCAGAGCTTCACAGGTAGTCACTGGAATGCTCTTCCACTCCTCAATGACGACGTCGCGGAGCTGGTGGATATTTGAGACTCTGAACACCTCCACCTTCTGCTTGAGGATGCCCCAAAGATGTTCTATTGGGTTCAAGTCTGGAGACATGCTTGGCCAGTCCATCACCTTTACCCTCAGCTTCTTCAGTAAAGGAGTGGTTGTCTTGGATGTGTGTTTGGGGTCATTGTCATGCTGGAACACTGCTCTACGACCCAGTTTCTGGAGGGAGGGGATCATGCTCTGTTGCAGTATTTCACAGTACATGTTGGAGTTCATGTTTCCCTCAATGAAATGTAACTCTCCAATACCTGCAGCACTCATGCAGCCCCAGACCATGACATTCCCACCATCATGCTTGACTGTAGGCATGACACACTGATCTTTGTACTCCTCACCTGGTCGCCGCCACACATGCTTAAAGCCATCAGAACCAAACGAATTAAATTTCGTCTCATCAGACCATAGGACATAGTTCCCGTAATCTATGGGCTTTGTTGACATGTCTTCAGCAAACTGTTTGCGGGCTTTCTTGTGTATTGCCTTCAGAAGAGGCTTCCTCCTGGGGTGACAGCCATGCACACCAATTTGATGTAGTGTGCAGTGTATGGTCTGAACACTAACAGGCTGAATCCCAATCTCTTTAATCTCTGCAGCAATGCTAACAGCACTCCTACGCCGATCTTTCAAAGAAAGCATTTGGATGTGACGTTTAGCACGTGCGCTCAGCTTCTTTGGACGACCTACCCGAGGCCTGTTCTGAGTGAACCCTGCTCTTTTAAAATACTGGATGATCTTAGCCACTGTGCTGCAGCTCAGTTTCAGGGTGTTGGCAATCTCGTAGCCTTGGTCATCTTTATGTAGTGCAACAATACGTTTTTTAAGATCCTCAGAGAGTTCTTTGCCATGTGGTGCCATGTTGGAACTTTCAGTGACCGGTAAGAGAGAGTGTTAGAGATGCACTACAAATTTGAATACACCTGCTACCCATGAACACATGGGAATAGTTACACTAATGAGTCACATGACATTTTGGAGGGAAAATGAAAAGCAGCACTCAATTTTGACATTTATGGGTGTAGGTTCTTAGGGGTGTACTCACTTTTTAGGGGTGTAGTTTCTTAGGGGTGTACTCACTTTTGTTGCCAGGGATTTAGCTTTTAATGGCTATATTTTTAGTTATTTTGAGGGGAAAAGAAATTAACTCTGTTATATATGCTGCAGACAGATTACTTTTAATTGTGTCAAAAGGTAATTTTTTCAGTGCTGTCCCATGAAGAGATATACTTAAATATTTGAAGAAATGTGAGGGGTGTACTCACTTTTGTGATACACTGTATATATATATATATATATATATATATATATATATATATATATAAGTGGACATTGAAGTAAACACTCAGAGGCAACAGGCTGTTTCATGCTAGACGCAATCGTCAGGCCACGAGTGTTTGGATTTTTCCTCATCTATTTTTATATATGGGTCAATGGTGCATTGTGGGTAATTCATTCTGGCGGTTATTTTGGCGAGAGTAGCTGGTTTATTTATTTGGTTTAATTTATATTACATGTTTTTTATTTTCATTTTTTATTTTATATATTTATCTATTTTTCTCGGTTTTCTATGTTTTATTAAAGTGGTAAACATTTTGGGGGGATTTGCTTAGGTCACTTATTATACTTATTTACGTTTATTTTTATTAGTTCTGACGTTTATTTTGACAGTTTTTTAATTTATTTATTTTGCATTAATTTTTTCTTATTTATTTGCTTATATTTGTTTCTTATTTATTTTTTTGTTTTGTATATTTTTGTATACTCTATTCGGTTTTTGATTTTTGAGTAACGTAGTAATTTTTTATCTTTATATAGCAGTTTTAGCTATTTTCTCGTTCAATTTTTGGATTGATTGTTGAAGTCTATTCTAACGGTTATTTTGGCGGGATTGGTTTGTTGATTTGTTTATTGTTTACTTTATTTATTTGTTCGGATTGATTATTTTTACTTATATTTTATGTATTTATTTTCTATTTTTATTTGTTCTATTTCGTGTTCTAACGGGTGTCGTTTGTTAATTTGTTTATTATTTGCTTGTGTTAATTCATTTTAATTGTTTTTTACATTATTTTGTTTATCTGTGTTTATTCTTTTCAGTTTTTGATTTTTAATTAACTTAGTAAAAATTTGTGATCGTCTTTGCATTTTGAGATGAGCTTAGATCGTTTATTTAGTAATTTATTTTGCCTGGGAAGGTAATAATAGCTATTTTTCCTCCAAACCAAAGTTTGCAGGCTTTGTATTGTTTATTGTAAAGTGATGATCTTTTTCTTATTTTCCATGATATTTTGGGTGTGATTTGCGTTTTGTTTTTAATTTCTCAAATATATTTAGAAAGCATTGTGTTGTTTGCGTATTTACTATTTTTTGAAAGATGTTTTGTGTGCATAATTTCTTTGTTTCCAGGGTCCTTCAGTTACTCCTATGTATACTTTTTCTTCCTTATTTGGTGATTTTACCGTAGCTTGGTATATTATGTTATTTTGCAAGCAATTACCGCTTAAGTAACATTCATTCTTTATCTACAGTTACACGTGGGTTTAATTTGTTCGGGTGGTTTGCTGATAGTTTTCCAGGAAAACAGTATTAACATCATTTAACTGCCTGAATATTCGGTAAAATTTGTAGAAAATATCGGTTCTTCGACAGAAGTCGAAACTGTATTCCTACACGGAAACCATCATTTGATCCGACGTGCTATAGTATTTAGGTACAGAGAAGCGTAGGGTTAGAAACATACAAATGACTGTTAGACAAAATTTGCTCCGAGTGTAACAACAACGCGTGAATTGCGTTTAAGCAACATTTAATACCATTTTACATCTTTACTAATTTCTGGTTAGCTCCCTTATATTGGGACGCTTGTTTTACAAAAAAAAATGTATCACGACATATTTAAGATTTTAAAATAATTATAACAGAGCGTGTTAATGCGTGTTTTTGAAAATCACAATTACAACGATCACAGTTGCAATAAGTTTGTCTTTTAATTCGCTCCTGATGATGACCTCGGAGGTGATAGAAAGTACTTGGGTAAGGTAAAAACTACGGCGCTTTCTTTGATGAATTTCAACTTCACATTTAAAAAAGATTGAAGAACAAGAAAGGATTATTTATAAAAAATAAATAGACATATTATGTCTTATATTTTATTCAATGAAACAAAACATAATAATGCATTTGTGCAGTAATACCACTTTTATTCAGGTTTCATTGAATACGACTGACAAGGTTCTGCCATTAAGATTTTTATCCAATTTTTTTCTTTTGTACAAATAAATGTTTTCTTTTCTGGAGATTAAATATGGAAAAACTGTCCGAATATTCTATATATCCGAGCGCTTTCAGTTATTCTATTAGCATTATCAAGAAGTTTTGTCATCATAGATAATGGCATGTTTTTGGAAAAAAAAAAAAATTATCCTTGATAATGTCTAATAGAATATCCAAAAGTACAGATGTACAGGACATTTGGACAAATTTGACACAATTTATGTCTAGAAAAATAAAACCTTATCCGAACACAAGAAAAATTTAATAAAACAATAAATTATATACTGTGCCAGTCGTCTTTAATGAAACTTGTATAAAAGAGGGATTGCTACCCAACTAAAAACACACACACAAATAATATATATATATATATATATATATATATATATATATATATATATATATATATATATGCACGTATTGTGTTTGCGATCCTTGCGTGCGAATGTTTGCGTGCTATCACCCGGTATGCATTATTCTGTGTTAAAATGAAGCAGAAAATGCCACAAAGAGGAGAAATGCTATAATTACTCCTCTGATGGCTATTCGTTTGGAACTCTCGTGAAAAGGAGATAAATAGGCTGTTACTTGGCTACATTCAATTTGGATCATGGATCTTTTTTCTTTCTTTCTTTTTTTTTTTTTTTTTTTTTTTTGTATGATCGCTTTCAGAGTCTGAAATGAGGATACTGTCTCAGGATATGACGTAGAAGCAAAGCGACTCTCATCATTGCCACGATTATCATCTTTTGAAGCACTATACACTATGATAACAGATTTATAATTTATTCTTTTTTCTTGTCGAGGGTATCTCTGTGTTTCTTATGATTTTATTCATTAACTTTTGTTTCTTTCTGGCTTTCTTTTTTTTTTTTGCATTTCTTTCGTCTTTTTCAGAAATCGTTCACAATGTTTCTCCCTTTTCTCCTCCCCACTACCGCTTTTTTTCGTTTTCATGTTGTCTTCTCTTCTTAATTCTTTTTGTATTTTTCTTATTTCGAATGAAAACGCCATTTTCTCAAGGGCTTAAGGCTACATCATATTTAAACTACCTGACATCTTTCTTGAACCGGATTCCGCTGATTTTGCCACTGTTCTGAAATCAAAGTTTTCCTTCTCCTAGAGTAGCTGCTCAACAGGGCTACAATCCTGGCTCTTCTCCTATTTAACGCTAACCCTTACCCAAAGGTATTCGTACAGAATTGAACGCAAGAAATTATGCCGATGGTTCATTTGCCGATAACCGATACGAACTCAGAGTCTATTATTAATTAAGCTTATGTGAATTTACTATAGTAGTCATGATCTACTAGATCGCTAAATATTGCTCATCAAATTATTTACCTTATTTACAGCGGACTATTTTCCTCATCTTTTTTGTTTTTATCACAACGTTTCGGCCGTTGTGTCCTCCGGCCTTA
The DNA here is from genome assembly GCA_963932145.1 of Acanthosepion lycidas. NCBI lineage: Eukaryota > Metazoa > Mollusca > Cephalopoda > Sepiida > Sepiidae > Acanthosepion > Acanthosepion lycidas. The sequence goes on from OZ010605.1 coordinate 36,392,587, forward strand.
TTCAGGTGTCTGATGATCCGGGTAACGTACAGAGAACTTCAAACTGGTTTATTTATTTAATCTAAGGGGGTAGATTGTTCTTTTCCCACTACACATGTCTGGGAATATCTTATCTATTTTTTCAGTACTGCTCAGTTATGGCCCGCCCTGTTGCCAATGAGTTCAAGTACACACGGCTTATGGACACATTACGTTGAAACACCAGTTACCGTATGGTCACCTAAATTAAGCAACGTCGAGCCTGGTCAGTACCTAGATGAGAAAAAGGTGTCTTTCAGCCACAATACCGATTTTGAAATGGAAAGTGAATACTGAGCAACTCCGACACAAGTATTGCAAAAATACGTCATTGTTCCTTTAACCCGAATCTTGTAAAAATATCAAAAAGATTATGGTACTTTTCAAACAGCAAAATGAGCTTTTTTTCACCATTTTAAGCAATCGATCAGATATATAAGCCCGACTTGATGTCTGAAGTGAACTTGACTTTTCTTTTACTGCTTGCCATTATTTAAGAATCTAAATAATTTCCTTAATTGTAAGAACTTATTAAATCAAGATCACACTTGATTAACAAACGTGAATAAATTTTATTCAAGCCGAATGTAGATATTTTAAAGGAATAATAATTTCTTGTTTTGGCATAATCAGCAAACTAATGTTGAGTAACCTGAGATAAAACATAACTGGATTAAAATGTCATCATATGTGGTCTGTCCGGAAAAATATACAAATATTCATTATTAATAGGAAATAGCCTACTTCTGGCAATGGCACCATATTACTCGTCAGAATACTCCTCTTGAGATATCACACACTTATTTCATTCTTTCAAAATTTTACACTACAAAATCATCTTTCAGGATCGGAAACAGTCTCATTGCATTCTTCTTAATTTAGACGACTTTCTAACACTTATTTTAGCTTTGGGGAAAACAGAAGTTACAGGTAGTGAAGTACAGAATGTATAGGAAGTAAGAGTTCTGGTAGACCTTGTAAACAGTACACTAGCTCACACAAAAGCATTTCAATGCTGAGTAACTCCATTCAAGAGCTTCCGTTCATGTAACGGCAGTAAGACGTTAAATTATACCAAAGCCTAGACTGAAGAGATTCCGCACAGATTTAGTATTTGATAATTTTATCCCTATTTACTTTATTCGAAAGGAAATATTCCTAAAGATAAATAAATACATTCAGATGTATTCTATAAAGAAATTATATCTAAATATTCACGAATTAAGGAATTTTATTATTGTTTACTTTTATTACGAGTTTGTTTTTTGTTTTTTTTTTTCGATTTTATTTGCGATGTTGTCGATTGGAGAGATGACCTGCAAAATTTGTTATTCTGACTGTGTGCCTTCCCGTATAAGAAGAGAAATCTGCGAGGGAATTTCAAGAACTTATTTTTAACAAATTTAGATTCGAACGACCCAAATCCACACCTGTCTTTATTTTCTTCTTTTTGGACTTGACTGTATGCATAAGCAATTTAGATTCTATTGGTGAAAATATATGCAACGAGAAACCAACGTTATTAGATTGACAGCCAATCAAATAATTTTGATATTGAATATTACACATTTAGGAATTGTTATACGATAAGAAAAAGGACAAAATATCAAAGAGAAACATAGGCATGATTATTTGTCATTTTAAAAGGCGGAATTCTATGGAGTTGTAGATTCATTGGACAAAATATTAGGTTGGTGCAAAAATAATGACGTAATAATGTCGTTTTTGACATATTTTTAACGTCAAAAAACGACATTAAACGTCATTATTTTTGCACCAACCTAATATATGATTTTTAAATTCTTTCTGCGTTTTTCTTATCCTTTACATGTTCTTCAGAATGCAAGCGCCGTTTTCAAAACGGTTTACGGCCACATCATGTTAAAACATCGGTTCCCGTACGATCACCGAAGTTAAGCAACGTCGAGCCTGGTTAGTGCCTAAATGGGTGGCCGTTTTAGAATACCAGGAGTTGTAATCTTTTATGTGCAAGCGTTGTAATTCATGATTCTATTGTATAATTTATTGTTAAATGTTTTAACAATTCAGGCACATAGCCGAAGGTAGATCAACACTTATTATCCTAAACCTCGCTAATCCGATTCACGACCCATTCATCCATTACTATTTACTCATTCACCACAAGTACTCACCTATCATAATTCAATCCGATATATATCACATATTTACAGAGAACCTACAAAAATCCATGATATAAAAAAATTCATATTATACAAAACTTCTGATTTTCTGAATTTTTTTACAAAAATATATAAAAATTTAATGCTATGAAATGATAGGGGAGGGAATAAACGCAAAACGTGAAACTAAAAATTAACGAAACATTCAAATTGAAATAAAATATTAGTAGGACCCGTCTACTCCCCGGCTTTGACGCTGGCATTTTGTGCAAATTACTTCAAAATTATACATGTATATATATTATCGTAAAGGCACAATTTATTTTATTAAAACAGAGACAGCTGCATTATTTACACTGTTTATATTCGGACAATTATTCTCATCTTTGTTGTTTTTATCACAACGTTTCGGTTGTTGTGCTCCCATTTTTCCTCAAGTGTATATTAATCTGGGTAACCTTTTCCGAATCCAACCCGTTATTTGAGCTACGAGAGCAGACTGTTCTCGTTCCACTGCTCATGTCTCGGGATATCTCGTCGAGTTCTTATTTTTATTTAGCATTGTTCAGTTAATGCTCGCCTGTTCCCACTGAATGCAAGTAAACACTGCCCAAACCAGGAATTGAACTCGCAACCACTTTTCTTTCTATGTGCCGTGTCCTTCAGAATGTAGGTGATCATCGCTTTCCACCTCCCTCTATCCCCCCCAGCTCTCAACAAGTTCCATCTCTCTGCCACGTCTCCCAGACCTCGTTTTATCATCCACTTTCCTTGTTAGGAAAAGGTTATCTTTTATTTAAAAAATATCTCTTTAAACAAATGCATGGTGACCCCAAAGATTTTGCCTGTAATATAGATTTAATAAATTCTGATTTTTTTTACATATTTAGAATTACCACCGCCGTAACATTCCTGTAAATATTTTCATGGTTCTGATGAAATTTCCTCTATGGTAACTAGATTTTATGAATTTAAGCGCAGTACTAGTTTTGGCTGCAAGGTGTCATCATTTTACAGTTGAAATAGCTATAAGTAACCGTAAGTTCTATGCTAACAATTTATTCTGTTGCACATCTCGCTTGTGGAATTCACTTCCGGTTGTATGCCGCATGCCAACCAGTTAACTTGTTGAACTCTCCTCTGGTTTTCAAAACTTTAAACGCAATGTCAAGCGTTATTTTTCGTCTTCTTTATTCTTATTCTTTTATTGTCTTAACTCCTTAATAGTTTTTCTCATATTATTTAACACCCAGTGACGCCTTCCGTGCTAGTGGCTTTATTAACTGGCTTGGAGTGAAATAAAGAAAAAAAAATACAATTCTAGAGAATATCTCAGAACAAAAGGACAATTTTGTGCTGAAGAAAAAGAAGACATTTTGGAAACGATATTTGAGAATCCCCGATTTTTTTCATGTGATTTCGTAGTTGTCAATTCAGGACTCAATCCATCAAGAGCTGAGTGAATTTCAATGGCGTTGCCTTGATTTCCCTAACATAGTTCAAACTGGCGTTTGTAAAATTTGCATGAACATAGAATCTTATATTTTTCTCTGTATTTTTGTTTGTATCAAATCCGATTTAGTAACGGACTGACAGAATATATATATATATATATATATATATATATATATATATATATATATATATATATATATATATATATGTGTGTGTGTGTGTGTGTGTGTGTGTGTTTTGTTCTCTGTGTAGGCATATGTGTATGCAATGAATGTAGAGTTAGGAATACGTCGATGTGAACGCAAACCTATCAGTGTAGAGTCAGTCACGACTGAAAAGTTTGCATCCGTTGTACTTAGCGAAGTTCCACTGACTGACTCTTAGAGTGATGGAAAGAAATTCACTTGCGTGTTTTGTCTCAGAGGGGACTCATGCGGGGTCGACGATGTGGGTCGGTAAGAAAAGGCCCGGAACTGTAGAAATTGGTCAGGAAGCAGAGGAGAACAGCTGAAGTGATGTAGAAGGAAAAACGTGGACTCATAAGCTCCCAAAATAAAGAATGCAAATATAAGCGTTTGTGGAGATTAGGGAGAAAACAAAAATAAAAGAGTATTGTGAAAGGAGAGGGGGCAGGAGAGATGCAAGAGAGAGGCAGGAGAGAGATAAGAAAATTCTGTTAAAATTTTTGAAAGGAAACAGAGAAAGATGATTGGACAGAAGAAACGAGGAAGTGATTGAAAAAGAAATTAATAGATCAATTGAAGTCTATGAATAGAAATGAAGGAAAATAGATAGATGGGAACCCTGAGAAAAAAGAGATAGATAGATAGATAGATAGATAGATAGATATGAAAAGGAAAAGAATATAAAGAGATAGATAGATAGATAGATAGATAGATAGATAGATAGATATGAAAAGGAAAAAATATGAAGAGATACATAGATAGATAGATAGATAGATAGATAGATATGAAAAGGAAAAAATATGAAGAGATAGATAGATAGATAGATAGATATGAAAAGAAAAAATATGAAGAGATAGATAAATAGATAGATAGATAGATAGATATGAAAAGGAAAGAAATATGAAGATATATATATATATATATGTATATATATATATATATATATATATATATATATATATATATAGATAGATAGATAGATAGATAGACTGACATATGAAAAGATAGATAGATATGAAGAGATAGATTGAAGAGAAAAATATGAAGATATAGATAGATAGATAGACTGACATATGAAAAGATAGATATGAAGAGATAGATTGAAGAGAAAAATATGAAGATATAGATAGATAGATAGACTGACATATGAAAAGATAGATAGATATGAAGAGATAGATTGAAGAGAAAAATATGAAGATATAGATAGATAGATAGACTGACATATGAAAAGATAGATAGATATGAAGAGATAGATTGAAGAGAAAAATATGAAGATATAGATAGATAGATAGACAGACAGACACATGAAAAGATAGATAGATAGATAGATAGATAGATAGATAGATAGATAAACAAAGACAGACAGACAGACAGGCAGACAGATATATAGATTGAGAATATAAGGCGAGTGTTCCAATTCTGGTCAGGTTCGTTACATTCACCCTTTGGAAAAGTATGAATCCACCTTCCACCCACCCCCAAAAGGTTGATAAGCCGTAAAAAACAAATCAATTAATCAAATATTGATATAAATTCTGAATCTTAGAATTACTATAAATTACGAAGTAGAGTTGACAACGATAAGTAATCATTTAATATTATTTTCAGAAATTCTGTTCACATAAATATACGTTAAATTATGTCATTTTATGAATAACCAAAGGTAACATTATCATTATATATATAAAGGAAAATGAGATATTATAAATATTTCAAATACCTGGGTATGACGATTAACTACATCCGGCAGCATGGCCTCTGATCGGGAGAATGGAAATTTTGAGGAGCGTAGAACACCTCTTAATTGCTATTGTTTTCAGATTCATCTTAACTCGAGGTGTTAGCACCTGTAAGGCTTAGTCATGAGCAAATAATGAACCCCCCCTCACAAAGACAAAACACTATAAAAGTATAAAATTACATTTTTATAGTAAAATATATCAGCAATATTTTTATGTAAAAATTTACCAACAACACATATTTATAATAGAATTTCCAACAATCAAGTAGTAGATTACTCTGTTTTTTAAACAGAATAACTGGCCCCTACTGGCATGTGTTTCATTAAAATATTTGTTGGATTCGAACCTGATTTCTCTTATATAAGGAAAGGCGTGGATGGGCGCATATGCTTTATTAAACACTCCTGAATTACACTGACCTGTAGACGACAACTATTCTGTTTAATAACACAGAAACATGGCTAGCTACTCAGTCGCCCATAGCACCATCAAAGCCAAGGACGCTATCATGTTATGTATTTATGATGTTTCAGAACTAAAGCTTATATGAACCAACTTGCGCTATTCCATGCCCCAAGACATTAGATTCTTTGGTTATTTTGTCAATAGAAAATGATCTTGTAAAGAAGGTATGTGTAAAAAATGCTATGAAAACATTTGAAAATCGAAAAGGCTAGAAAATTTTTTAGGTAGAATAATGAGTTTTCTTTAGCTTGAATTAAGTTGTATATTGTAATCACCTCGTTATATCTTACTTTTCTTTGGTGTAGTATGTTCCTTCAGGTTATAGGCGATCATGGCTCTCCACAACTTCCTGTCCTTAGTAAAGTTTGCCTTTTTGAGATCCCTTTTAATCTCGCTTTTGCGAACAATTTACATTTATTCGTTGCTTTCCTGTGACTCTCTTGCATTCAGTAAGTCCTTTGAGTGTCAAATTCTCCAAGCCCCGCTTCCTTATTTTATGCCTTGGAAATTGCAACTGTCTCTTTCTGATTATGAGTAGAAGTTTTTGTTCCAGTTATCCTAAAAACTTCCTTGTTACTCAGATGTTAAGTCCATGCTATTATCAACATCCTTATGTAGAAATACTGCTTCTGAATATTATCCTGGTGTTGTATAGACCGCAAATCTTTTGGATTCTTTACGATAAGCACTTGACGTATGGTAGACAGACCGTAGCAATTTTCTGGTCATCTTCCTTATCCCGTCTGTTCTCACCTGCTGACGTTGATGTCATGTTTTCCGGATAGATGTTATTTTGAAGTGTACATTTGATGCTGATCATTTCTTGATGGTATGAGTTTGGATCGCCATTTATGAATTTTTGCCTGTTTTGTAGGGATCGATCAATCCCTTTCTTCATACTGTATGGATGATGGAAATTGAAGTTGAGGCATTGCCCGGTGAATGTTGGCTTGTGACATATTTTTGAACCCATTCTCCGTGGGAGTTATTAGTACATCCAGAAAGGTTAGATGATTGTTTTCTTCTTCCATTGTAAACTGGATCGAAGGTTTTATTGAGTTCACATGGCCCAACAGTATTCGTACATTTTCCCGGTGTGGCTAAAGTATGAAGGTGCCAGCTATATATCTCATCCACACTGTGGTACCTTTTTCTAAAGTAATTCCCTCGAAATATACGTAGATAATCTTCTGCATTTGTACTGGAATTTCTAATAGCATTCTGAGAATAAATATGGCATCATTTAATATATATATATATATATATATATATATATATATATATATATATATATAGAGAGAGAGAGAGAGCTAGAAAAATAGAGAGGTATACCGTTAATTCAGATTAAATATTATTGTGAGCGTTTGGTTATCAGTCAGTTATGTGCCATGCGTGACCCACGATCATGTACAAGATACATGGCTGACGAAGTAGATTTTTCTCGCAGTAGGTTGCCATCCAAGGCTATAGAACCAGATCTTTCCTGCAAATTTACCTATAACTGTGGGTAGAAGATGATTCATACCTTTCCCAGTGGTATTAACACGTAAGTGAATGTAATGGATTCGACTGGAATTCGATCCCGGCTCTCCGGTTCCTCAATCCGAGCCGCTATCCATTTCTCCGCCGTACCTCAGTTTGGTCATATTGAGGCAAAAAATATCTGAATGAAAAAGGGACGAAGAGGGGGGTAAGATCGCTGGAGTGAAATTTGATAGAAAATGATTTGATTAAAGACATTAAAAAAGAAAAGAATAAAAGAAAGTGAAAAAAAGATTTGTGGAGCTGACATTTTAAAAAAACATTCAGTTGATGACGAAGAAGGATGAAAACATTATTTCAAATCTGATGAATGTTTTCGAAGTTAATCGGGGAAGCCAACAAAAAGGTTTTATCAAATTGAGGGAGAACTTGAACATTCTGGTTGGAAAAAATTGAAGAAGGATAATTCTCTTCTTTTTTTTTTAATTTTATTTGTCCCTTTC
>OZ010605.1:36405577-36430577 GCA_963932145.1 Acanthosepion lycidas
TAGGTATAAAAAATTAGTGACCGATTTTTTCATTGTGATATTTTTGCATTAAATCAAGTATTAAGAATATAATAACTAGTGTTTACAAATTGGAGGAGAGAGAGTTATCAATGATAATGTTCTGACTCTGAATCCGCAGTCATCTCCCGTTAACCTTCTCTCTGTTTGCATTTTTAAATGTACTTTTTATCACAAAAAAATTGGTGAAGTGTGATAAAATTTTAATTAAGAAAATGCGGCCCAGAGAAAAAAAAAATTGCGAACCACTGAACGATTTCGCCGTCATCTAATCATACCTCATCCATGCTCAATTGGACTGTTGATCTACACCGGAGAACATGTTGAATCAGATGATGCGTGGAGGAATTTAGTTACTATTGGTGTTGAAGAATTTGAGAACAACAGAGTTGCTGACGCTGAAACCAGCTGGTCGATATATGGATGACGTCAACCCTCTTTCCGAGAATGGCACAAAATAGTATATTTCGTGAGATGAATGTGGATTTTCTTTCTTTGATGCATAATAAATTCCGACGTACTACTAGACTGGAGTTAGATCTCATAGATATAATATTAAAATAGCTAGATGTAACCGTCATGTCTTTTCTAATAATTTCTTTTCTGGTAATTCTCGCTTGTAGAACTCTCTTCCGATTTATTGCATTCATGTCTCTTACGATCTTCAATTATTTCAATAGAACTTCTGCTTTCTGAACCCTGTAAATTTATTGTCTCTTCTCCCCACTAACGTTTCTAGTTCTTATTCTCAGTAACACCTTGCATCTCAGCGGATTAATCTTCTTGTTTGGGGAGAAACGATTAAAACCAAAATAAAATTAAATAGACCTTGTCGAATGAAGCTTAAAAAAATTATTTGATTGAATACATTGAGTATATATATATATATATATATATATATATATATATATATATATATATATATATATATATATATATATATCTTTTATAAGCATTAATTAAAAATAATTATTTAAACAAGAAATAAATCAGAAACGGTGACATCGAAAATTATATTGTTACATTATCTTTGACACTCGAAGTAGAGAGAGGGGGGAGAGGAAAAGAAATAGGGGGGGGGAGAGTATGAGGAGAAAGTAATGATGAAAAAGAGAAATAACGACGACATTCGACACATACGCGCATCCCACACGCAACACATACGCAACACACGCGCTCGCAATCTCTATGTCTGTCTGTCTGTCTCTCTCAGACGCACACAATATTAACTAAGAACACGGCCACAATTTGCTGACTGTATTCGGAAAATAAAACATCCCTATAACTGTAGATACATACATTCAACCCATACTTCCAATTAAAAAGTACCAAAAAAAAAAAAAAAAAAAAAATCATCATTGATAATGGTTAAAAGTATAGCCGAAAGCGCTCGGAATTCTAGAACATTTGGGCAGTTTCTACACACTCGGTTTCCTGAAAAGAAAACATTTGTTCAAACACAAGAAAAATTAAATAAAAAGCTTAGTCGTTGTACTTTTTCTGTAGTTTTTAAGGAAACATGCGCGCGCACACACACTCACACACACACACACACACACACACATATATATATATATATATATATATATATATATATATATATATATATATATATATATATATATATATATATAAAAGTGAACATAGAAGTCAACACTTAGAGGCGACAGTCTATTTCATGCTATATGCAATCGTCAGTCCTGACGATTGCATATAGCATTTTATATATAGATTGCATATAGCACTTTATTCCATAAATATAGCACACCTTAAGACTATATTTCTTTATATATATATATATATATATATATATATATATATATATATATAAGGTAGGCAGACAAACACACAGACACAAAAAAGCAGTGGATATTAAATGGCGTAATGTTTATCAGTACGTTGAAAAGAAGTGCCTAACAACTTTCCAAATACAATTCAGGCTTTCTCTTTTTAAATTTCAAAAGTTAAGTAAAGTCTTAAAAAAACGGGAAGATTTCCTTTGAATAAATGGAAAAGTGTACTTAACTATTAGGTAATATCAGTCCTCCTGTATGCCAGTGGATGATGGACGATGTCCTCACAGATGAAGGAAAGACTTTAGGCAAGAGAAATGTAGTTCTACAGAAGGATTCTGAGAATAGTATGGATTAAACATAAGATTAACGACAAAGCTTTAGAGAAAATAGAAATGAAAAATTAAGCTTATATTTAACATCAGAAAGAAGTATTTGAAATTTCCATGGTGTATAATGAGGAAAGGTGGCTTAGAAAATTTAACACTCACAGGATATATGGAATGCAAAAAAGGACAGAAGGAAGCAGCGCATAACCTACCTAACGAGACTATGTCAATAATTGGCAGAACAGGGATTATGCGATATCGCTAAAGACCAACTTTACTAAAAGCTACGAAGGACAGGAAGATATGAAGAGACAAAATCGTTTACGTCCTGAAATGACGTTGATCACAGATGAGAAATTTTGTCTGGGGGCTTCATCATTGACAGAAGTTTATGCATATCTATGAGTTAGTTTCAATGATATCAATCTTCTGTAATAGTGTTGGTATCAACGAAAATGACCATTTCTTTTTGTTATTCGTTTTATTATGAGAGAAGAGTGGAATCTAAGAGACAGTAGGAGGAATGATGCCACAGGAACGTATCTCGTACGTAGGCTCAGCGTCACTCTCCAGGTATCGGGGGATCCGTGTCGACGCTTCAGAATTCTGGCAGTCTTCTTTTGAATTCGTGCCGTTTTGTACTTATATTGAAGGTCTAGATAAAGGCAATCCACTTTCAGAATACCCCGCCCATGGGTCATTCCGACTATTAAATTATAATCTAGCATAGTATTATTTTTTAGAGAATTGTATTTCTTCACTGACTTCCTCATTTTGACCTTTGAGGACAGATACAGGAAAACAAAGGAAGTCGTTTTTGATTTGCTAAAACTAACCTGGGAACGTTGGATGTTGAAAGGGATTTCAGGTGTTTAGTTTTTACATTTCGGACAATGTAGACGTGGTTTTTCAGTGTCTCGGAATTTGCTTCCCAGTGGAGGTTAGAGAGCGACCCAAATGGCTACTTAGAAATAGACACGTTGACGTGTTCAATCAAAATAGTTAAGTTAAAATTCCTTTTGTGTCTCTCTTTTATCTCTGAACAGAAGAAGAAGAAAACAACGTGAGTAAATCAATATCGTCGCTCCAAGCCCACCAAAGGGCTATGCAACACATGGAAAGATAAACCGATAAACGAAAAATAGCGAAAGGAAAAACATACTAGGAGCTACAAAGGACAGAAAAAATGATCGCCATTGTGGCGAAGGAACATGTTATATGTGTGTGTGTGTATGTGTTTCTGTGTGTGTGTGTGTGTGTGTGTGTGTGTGTGTGTGTGTGTGTGTGTGTGTGTGTGTGTGTGTGTGTGTGTGTGAAAACATATAGAAAATAGGAAAGAACTCATTAGGTAAATAATCCAAAGTTCTTTAGTATTTTTGTTATTATTTTTCAAAAAACAGTGCTCGATACAAAAGTAGAGCATAAATATAATTATTTATTTAAAAATATGATCAAGGCGATGGAATCATATTTTTAAATAATTATAAATATATATATATGTGTGTGTGTGTGTGTGTGTGTGTACAGGGATCCCTCGATTAATGTGGCTAATTTGCACATTGGTAGCTATAAAAAACCTCAGTTTTCAATTACTATGGTTAAACTGAATAATGTTTTACGCACTAATCGAGTATCATATATGCACTAATCGAATTTTGGTATATGAAAATATTAGCGCACGAATCGAGAGGTGCCTGTATATCTATATATGCGTATATGAACACGCACACACATATTATTATTATTATTATAATTATTATTATTATTATTATTATTATTATTATTATTATTACTACTACTACTACTTAGACATTTCTGTGGAGACTAGTATTTGAGTAGAGGCTCCATTTATTTATTAAACAGTATATTTATACATTTTCGTTTGCCGGTCTGAATGTTCCAGAAATCTTATCCGGCATATTTTTCGCTGATAAGGTTTCCGCATATTTTTTTCTTTTTTTTTTAAGCAAATCGCCCCAAGCAAGGTGGTAGTGCCTCTAGCACGCAAGGGGTTACAGAGAGTGAGAATAAGAGTAAAGAGGAGTGTTTGAGAAAAGGATAAAGAGAAGGAGAGGGTTTAAGGTAAAGGCATCAGTAGATGTCGATTGACATTACATTTGAATATTTGAATATTATAGCTATCGGGGAACCAAATGATAGGAAAGGGATTTCCACTGACGGGAGGTGCGAGATAAGAAGATTAAAAGGATTAAGAGAAGGACAGGAATCAAGATCAAGGCATCAAAATATGTCGATTGATGCTATATTTGCATATTTGAAGTTTATAACTATCAAGGAAGCAAGTGATAAGAAGGAAGTTTCATTGTCGGGAGGTGCGAGATAAGAAGCTGTTGGAATAGAAGAGATGGCTATATTTAGCCGTTTCGGCAGTGAAAGGGTGGGACCAAGATGCCAACCTAGTAGAACGCTTAAATTCATGCAGTTTGGGAAACAGTGAAGGTAGCGAGCCGGAACAGTTGCTATGAGATTACTTGTAGAAAATACAGAAGGAAGTCACAACACGTCTGTGAGATAGTGACTGCAGACGCGCTGCCAGATCAGGACCAACCACGTTGCATATCTATCTCTGGATTTTGTTGAGGACCTAGAGATGAACAATGGGAGCACCGGACTATATAAGGCAGCAGTATTCCATGCAAGGACGAATAGTTGATTTGTAGATTTGAAGAACGGACTCAGGGGAGAAAAACTGGCGCGACACAGAGAACCAACTTTCCTTGCGGTAGATGAAGCAGAGAGGTGCTCTCGTGATGTTGGGTATCAGCCATCCTGATGGGAGGCAGGAAGGGTATTCAGTGGTGGGTATCTGAGAGCAGTTTCGTTTTAGAGACACTAAGGTTTACAAGCCATTTCTTGTCCGAGTCAACCCCAGGTCCTTTTCGAGGCATACAGCCAGGTTAGTTTCGTCCGATCCGCTCACAAATGTTGGTTGTGTAAATTTGTTATTTCATCTCTACCAGATGTTGCCTCCACCGTAATCAAAACTGAAGAGACAAACAACGAATTGGTAGTTTGTGCAGTAAACCATAGTTTTCCCGTGGTGAATGATCCGAGTGCGAAAGATACTGCACATGTTGCAAATGATACAGATACAAGAGCTGCTCTTGAACTAACCTCCATGTGATACTATCAGATATACGACATGGTAGGACCACGTAATTTGTGCTGATACCTCTGTTGTCTTCGACAGTCTGTAGAAGGTGTTCTTTGTGGTCAGGCCTACGAGTGGATCTTGGTCTTCCTCGTTCCATAGTTTGTGGTGCCATGGATACTGCCCCAGAAATGTTACGATAAACAACAGCAAAAGCTGCCTTCGGTCTGTAAATGCAATCTGATACAGCTGTACAACCTAGTGTCCATAACTATTCGCCCGGCCGTAAGTAAAAATCATATCTTCCTGCTGACGATATGAATATCCTGCCATTGTTAAACGCAACGCTTCTCAGTTATACACTACTACACACGTTAAACGTTGACAATACACTAGACATAAATGCACCCAAATGATAAATATAACCATGTGTACGAGGAAACAGAGTGTGTCATCTACCGTAATCTTTCTTTAAACTTAATAACTAAAAAACGAAGGTATATATATATATATGGCTTGACGATTGCATATAGCATGAAACAGACTGTCGCCTCTAAGTGTTGACTTCTATGTTCACTTTTATATTTACACACGCTCTATCTCTGATATTGAGCACTTTATTCCATAAATATAGCACACCTTAAGACTATATTTCTTTATATGTATATATATATATATATATATATATATATATATATTACGAATGTCAGTTTTCAATTAAAAGGACACAACTCTCTAACTTTCAATAGCTCATGTTACAGAAATTTTGGACTCCCAAGTTTTCTCATGAACGCTGTAAAATTCTAATAATTTATCGATATGTAAAGGATTTAAATTAATTTATGTAAATTCTTATTAACAATTGTAATTACTTGTTTTCAAATATTGTTTTAACTGAAGTGTCAACAATTACAATTTAGATATTTTAAAACCTTGCTGTTATAAACATTTTAGAACTTTGTTGATATACTCATAATTGATTTTATTTATTTTTAGCACAAATATTTGTATGTAAAGGGCTTCCAGAATTTTAATTTTTTTTTTTTCGTAGTGGAGTATAGTTGTATTGTTGTTTAATATTTCTCTAAATCGTGAATGTGGACAGGAATGTTCCTTTAAATTTTGGGAGATTGAACTATAATCATTCATATGAAATTTAAGTCTTCTTGTCAAAGTCGTAGTGGTATTTCATTACTGCGATTGTTTTTGGCGATTTTTACGCGATTTTTTGGAAGAAATCTTTTTGTACAATTGCAATTTTGATAACTTGGAAATAAAATTTGGAATAATCGAAATTAATTGCGAAATCCAGCGACATGAAATAAAATCCAATGAAATAAAAATAATTGTTTGTACGAAAAGTTAGGACCTACGTACATCAAACTGTCTTTAAATTAAATGGCAACAAAAGAATTATCGTTGAACTTTTAAAAGGTAAGCTTAAATATTAATGCAATACTTAAATGCAGCGATCAATTTCGAGTTCTTCTGCAGTTTATTGTTGCTCATCGCACCCGACAGCAGTATGCCTCGCAAAAATAAATCTCCATCAACAGAGGACCAGATTGCAATCAAAAGAGCTAAGGCTGCAGCAAGGAAAAGAATGCCCCGTTCAAATAAAAACCTGTGTGAGTGTGTGTGTGTGTGTGTGACAAAGCTGTTTCACTCATTCCATGGTTAGTTTTACCCCGTTTTACTAAATGTCACATTTACGAATGTTCTTCGTGAATAGTTTCATTCTCAGCTATTCGAAAATGCGTAAATGAAAGAAACAATTACCATTAGTTTATACAGGGAAATTTTGGAACGTCCGCAGACCAAAATAATAGCATTTTCCGTCTTTCCTTCTGCCTGTATCGATATCTTTTGAAGATAATATTATAGATTTGATAGACAATATTATGTTTGACTCTTTAGTCTCAAACGTTTGTCTATCATACAGTTCTTTCTAACCAATAAAATGACCCTGAACCCTTGCCCTATATCGACGTGTCCATTAAAAAAAAAGTTCCAAATTTCGGCAGTATGAATAATGTTCCTCTGAAAATCACAAACATTTTCTTATATACATTTTCTTATATACATTACTATGTTGACTGATTCTTTTTTTTTACGGATTATCAACTTTTTCCCGGTTATTTAAAGCCAGAAAATATTTTTAGATTGTAAGAATATTGGTAGAGATAATAATACTTCAGCAATAAAAGTTTTACTAGTTAACACATCGCTGGGGAGAGAAGTATTTACTTGTAAGTGAACATAACGAACCAACTGGAACAGGTAATCAGCTTCTCTGATTAACAATTCTGGGGCACTCTCCATTGCACCATCCACACATCCAAGCTTACAGCAATTGGTATTCCCAAGCGGTTAGCCTCTATGTACTGATCAGGTTCAACGTTTCTTAACCGGTGTTTCAACGTGATATGCATAATGTTTTCTGTTTTATAGGAAATGATATAAAATGACGATGCGATTACAATAAATTCATGAGGAAAGTATTTTTGTTCGTTCTCATACCGAAAAAGCGGCCCTCTCCAGTGGCTGCAACAGAGTCGAAGGTCAGAGTTCGTCGTCTACTCTGGATAATGTGTCAGGCTCGATGTACGACCGTGTATTTGATTGTTTTGCCTCACGGATTTTTATATCATACTTTTCTTTATCGACGTTCAAGTCATCTGGCAAACCTGCCTGGAACATACTCTTCTGCAGTCACTGCCGAACTGTCAATCGGAGATAAAAAAAAAATGTCAAGATTTATTTTTGGGGTTCAGGAAAGCTTAAAAGGTTTTCTTACACGCTTTATGCTACTTCATTGTTACCAAATGTTTATATTCAAACAGTTTTCCTGTGTTATCCTGAATGGCGTAAAGCCAAGAAACAATACCATTAAATTACATAAGAAAAATCTTTGAGCGTTTCTACACACAAAAAAATCACTCACTTTTCTACCTGCATCGGAATTGGAGGTCAAGGTCTGTTGTCTACTTTGAGTGATATCGAAGGCTTGAAATATTAAATTTAGCTTGAATGTTTACTCCCGGCGTTTTTTCAATAATTCAGTTCTTTGTAAGGATCCCTAATTTAGATCGATGAGTCCTTGCAAGATTAATATCATAGTTTTCTTAAAAAAATTACAGCGCTCTCATACCTAATGATAAATTCTAAGCAAGTTCATTTTTACTTTTGTTTTGAAACATTGCGCCTTACAAACATTTTTTCATAGGAAAACTATGCCTACGGATACTTAGGAAATCTTGATATATATATATATATATATATATATATATATATATATATATATATATATATATATATGAACAAAAATTTTATAACACAGAATTGAAATGTTTAGCCATTCAATCATTACAATAAGCATTTCGTCAGAATATTCCAAAGCGCAACCCGGGTTGTTGACCAAATGTAGTCCATTCGCTGACTCACAGACCAACTAAGTCAAGCGAATACTGTTGCTGACGCCACCGTCTTGCATGATTCATCGACCGACTTTGTGTAAAGGAGAAAATTTCTTCGTTCTCTTTGTCTCATAGGTAGGTCGTGAGTACAAATTATTTTCTGTTTTATACTCACTGGGAACTTATTTATATAAATTTATTGCTTTAGTAATGAATTTATTTTATTTGTGGCTCTTTATTTACCCACGATCGACTTTCTCAATTTCAGTATTTATAATAATTTTTTGTAATTCTTGATTTCTGTTCCAACGAAACTTTCTGGAGAAATCTTGGACAAAAACAGGTTCCTTTTAAAACAAAGCAGGTTTCTTTTTAAAACGTCATTTTTCAAATAATATATGAGGAGGCATGGTGGAGTAATGAGGACACAGAGAGCCGAGTTCGAATTCCAGTCGAATCCATTACATTCACTTACGTGCTAACTGGGTTCTATAGCCTTGGATGGCAACTGGTCTACGAGAAGGACAACTCTGAATTCAAAATCTGGGGACCTTGTGACACGTGGTGCACCAAGTCTCTGTATTCGGCTCTTCAAAAAGTATGGTTGGTTCTGCACAAAGCCTTCACCACAATAATCAAATCATATGTGCTGGTGTCTGGGCAGTCGGTTCCTAGGGACTGTGTTGCTCAACCCTCATACGTCGAATACGTCCCCTACTCATGTTCAAAAGACCAGGGGGGTGTTTGAACCTTTCCTCTCCTATTGAGAAAAAAAGTAGATAGTAAATAAAATTTCAGAGTTTAGGCGGAGTCATTAGAAGTATAATGTTGAAGTATAGTGTCTTTCGTAACTCACACCTGACTGTTGCTATTCTATCAAAATGCATCACAAATCTATCCCTCTGTTCGACGGAAACGTTTTCCTTCATACTTTCAAACTTCTCTCCCGGTAAAGAAAGATAAGAGGTACATCTAACGACTATCTGCAACAAGTATGAATTTTGGGACAGGGAATGATAAACCTCTGATAAATATGAAAGAAATAACGGAAAAGCTTGATATTAACTTTCTGCGGGTAGGCGAAATAAGATGGAAAGACAGAGGAATTTAGATAAGTTACTCTCGCAGAATCCTTTACGTAGAAGAAGTGGAATTGGCAGCTATAAGATTTCTTCTATTGAAACTGAAACGGAAGCCATTGAATATGGCGGTCATAATGGCGCAGGCATTCACACCAGAAAACACCAAAGAAAAAATAGAAAAGTTTTACAACAGATTAGAAAATGCTAATTCTCAGAGCAACTCCCCAAAAATATAGATTATCATGAAAACCTAAATACAAATAGATGAATAGAACAAGATTGTATTGAATTTGATCATGGAACAACTGCAGCAAGCAATGTGTTTGTTTGGAGACAGTGAGTGGCCATATGATGACCATTTTTCAGCAATTTCGTTACAAATAATGGTCAGTAGTAGAAAGTACCATCGGCAGATCATATACGAAAAAAAATGTATTTTTAAAAATAGAATCCGTAAAAAAAACATTACCATTTACGATTAGAAAGGGAAATTTTAAATTTTTGAGGCACATTGAGGAAAGAAGACTCGGAGAATTTAAGACATATAAGTCAAGATGTTGCGCAAGTGAGGCAATGGAATTATGCGAATCTTGAGTAAATCGATGATAGAATAAGTACAGCAAAGACAAAACGGGGTTGTAAAGTATTACATAAAGCAGAGCCACACATCCCAAAGGGAAATTAATCCAGTGTATTTCCAAGAGTGGTCTTGTAGGCGATGAATTATTTTCCAGTCTACAACCACTTTCTCGCAGACGCAACCTCGCAAGCCTCTTGCTGCTCTATTGCTATTTTCATGGAATATATTTTAATAAGCTACATTCCATATTTCCACCAGTTCAAACCTTTACGGCTAAGAGACGCTACACAATGTACACAGGGTCGAATGATCCTCATTTCCATCATGGTAAAAAGAAAAATCGTTTCGGATAGCTACTTACCAAGAACCGCTACTTTCTGGGAAATACTTTCAAAGATATGCTTTCGCGATTTTAACATATCTTCAAATCTAGGATCAACTATAATCTATCCTACGTATCCTCATAATCTACATTTCTTATGTCCAGAAAACAACTTCATGCAGAAACACTCTACTTTGTGTAACTCTTGGGCCTTATATAAAGAATATTATAATATATCACAAGGTATCTTACAGAAACGGCTTTCATTTAAAGAAAAAAATCTAAGAAGGTAAAATCTATGCAATCGGACAACATCAAAAAAATAAAGCATTTTTGGTGCCATTATAATATGAGTTCAGCAGATCTGCAAAAATAGAAGGTGTGTAAGACAATGATGTGTCTTCTCACCGGACTTATTTAACTTATGCAGTGATGCGATTCTGAGAGAATTAAAATTCTACCATGATTCTTTATTGGCGGCCAAATTCTTAACATAAGATATGCAGACGAGACCGTGTTGATAGCAGACATGGAAAGAACACTATAATAAAAATTTTTACAGTAGGTAGTGAAGAAAAGCAAGAAAAAAGCGTAAACATCAACAGCAAGTAGACAGAATGCATGGTTGATAGCAAAAGGATGAGCCCAAAATGCAAATTACAAAATGGAGATACCAAAATAAAATAAAAAATTAATATCTCGGAAGTATTCAAACAAATGACGAAAAGTATGACACCGAAATCCGAAGACGCATGGGAATAGCGAAAGATGCCTTCCAAAAGCTAAGCAGAGTATTTATAAACAAAAAAAAATCGTTAGAACCAAAGAAAAGACCACTGAAATGTTACGTGATATCTGTCCTCCAATATGGTAGTGAATGGTGCAAAATCTCCCCAAAGATGAAGAAGAGACTTGAAGCAACAGAAATCTGGTCCTGCAGAAAGATGTTAAGGATGTCATGGGCCGAACGTGTGAACAACGACGAAGTTTTAGAGAAAATCGAAACAAGAAGAGATCTACACTTAACATCAAGAAGAGACAGTTGAAATTTCTAGGGCAAATAATGAGGAGAGAAGGTTTGGACATTCTGATACTCACAGGAGTGATTGAAGGCAAGAGGCATAACGCATAACATACTCAGTGAGCTTGAGTAAATGGATAGCGGAACAAATTCTAGAAGAAATAATAAAAAACAAAATTTATTAAGAGCTACGAAGGCCAGGAAATTGTGGATGGATATTATCACCCACGTCCTGAAGGGACACGATACATGAAGAAGAATAAGAGCTTTGGTTGGGACTGGTTTTCTTGCCGGACAAGATTGAAATCTATGATTAATATTTCTGAAAGTTTTGCTTTTAGAACTGGTCAACAATTCAATTCTGGCTACATTTGAAGTACTGGGGAATCTAATGCTGTTAAAACGGTCTAGCGTTGAAATTATACAAGATTACTATAAATGTGAAAAAGATAATTTTGCAGAAAGAATTGCGGCCTAGCATCCAAAATATAACTGCTTAAAGGAAACGGAAGAATTTCCCTACACACATTTTGGTAAGAACCAAAATGTGGTTAGAAGATAAGAGAACAGAAATTACGTTCCGGCAAAGTTCAGGGTTCAGATTCCAGTCCCATAGAAAATTTATGGGTTCATATTTAGCAGAAAATGGTTGGAGGGAAGTTTCCAAATGTAAATCAATTCTGGGAAGCCAACAAACAGAATGACATGTCCAGATGTAGGAAGCTTTCTGTAAGTATGAACAACAGACTTGAATGCAGAGAGAAATCCAAAAGACATGCAATTCCATATTGATTATCCGAAGACTTCCTGACGTTTGTTTTCTTCAGCTTTCTTTTATGCGTTTGCCATTAAGAAAAATATTCAAACGCTGCTTCAGCTGCTTTTAGATTGTAGCTCGCTAAATATCGATCTCTGACAAGCGCAAATTTACATATTTACTAAGCTGAGATGTGTCTAATAAAAAACCCAACAATACTGAAGTGGCTGCTAGTAGGGCTAAAACTCTCGAGGCTGTCAAAATAATGTAAAAAAAATACATTACAGACAAAAAATTTGGAGATGCATTTCTTTAATTAAAAACATCATAAAATGAAATATGTTTTGTATTTTTTTCAGTGAAGGATAACATT
This sequence comes from Acanthosepion lycidas, assembly GCA_963932145.1. NCBI lineage: Eukaryota > Metazoa > Mollusca > Cephalopoda > Sepiida > Sepiidae > Acanthosepion > Acanthosepion lycidas. The sequence goes on from OZ010605.1 coordinate 36,418,381, forward strand.
TTTGTAACTACAGTATATTTGGTTTTTATTTTTTAGTCTTTCTCCAGGCTGCCCTTACTACCAAAATGTTTAAATTTGGTTTCGTCTGTCCACAATTTTACTAAATTATGAATATTTTGTATGAGAAAAATTGTATTTTGCTTTCCCCATTAACCCCTCCTTTTGAGATGACCAAAAGCGCTGGAGATTTGATTCAAGTCAAGAAAAACTTGAAAAACGAACAATATCATTCAATATTGCAAAGAGATGCAATACTATTCTGGTTTACGCATAACTGGAAAAAATTCACTATTCAAGACAACGATCCAAACGTTTCTTGTAAATTATGTTAACCTTCCATCAAGTCAAAAAAAGGAACACCTCAAATCCCCTGCCCTTTTTCCTATTGAATTAGTGTCGGATGAATTGGATAGGAGAGTTTCAAAAAGTTTAGATGAAGTCTTATTGATGAAAACAGAATATAATGTTGTTGTATGATAAACCTTTATAGTTAAGTATTTATTTTTGTCAAAATAAAAGTAAATAACCACTCTCCGGTCTGGACTTAATTGCCAGAGGGTATTTTGGACACATGCCACGGAAACATTTTATAAACACCGGGAGCTTGTCCTCAGTCACCCACCCACGGCTATGATAAGCTTGAGAAAATATATAACGTGCGTATATTATTTATTATATTAGATTAAAACAAAGACATGTTAAAAATTGCTACCCCATATCTTTCATGTTTCAGCACTAAAATTGTGCCTCCTCGTGCGATGGTAAATAACTGGTGAGTAAAAAATTATTTTTAAATTTCAAAAGCAGATAACAACAAATCAAAATTAAAATGAGGCTTTAGCTCTACTCTTTATTGAGCCTTTTTTTTAAGTTAAATGCTACAGACAGTAGAATTATACTCGATTTGTTCCTATCTCATAGCTGGATAAGGTACGTATATATAAATTGTGTATTTGCTCATAATTTTCTAATGCTTATATTAATAACTAGCTGGTGGCAATTAAGCAAGCTCCCGCGGATGGCTTTATGTTGCATATTCTCATTGGAAGCTCTCCTGGCTGCCGTTTGATCTGGGTTTTCATTTGAAAGGGACTTTCTTTTCCTCACTGCAGCGGCTTGTGGGAAGAATATGCTTGAGTGGAACTTACTTCTTACCAGTGAAATATAAACAGAAGTAGGCTGGTCCGCTTCTATGTGCACATCATGACGGATCTATTGAAGGATATAACTGGTGGGAAGGAGGAATGTAATTTGTGTGAACACTTTACATGAAAATAGCGATAAAGCAGCGTCAGGGAAAGGAGATGTAGAAGGGAAAATAATTCATCACCCACAAGGACGCGGAGACACTTTTGGACCCTATACAGACTGGAAAGGGAAGACTGAGCAATTGCTGTCCATATATGGCAGCAATACTTCATTAAATTCTGTAGAAGCACTATGACTTAAAAGAGCAATTACCTATATAAACATTGCTTAAATGTTTTCTTTAATTTTTAAAAATGTGATTTTTTTCTTAAATCGGTACAACCCCAAGCAAGGCAGTAAAGCCACTAAACGCAAGGGATTGCAAGTTGCAGAAGAATTAGGAACAGAAACATTAATAATGAGCAAAGAGAAAAGTGTAATCAGGAGAACAGCAGATAGCGACTGATATCGCATTTAAATTTTTACAGATCAAAGTTGGCTGGAAAGCATGGAGCCGGAAGTGCGTTCCACAAGCGAGAAATGAGAGAAAAGAAACTGTTAACATAGAACTTGCGGCTCCATCTAGCCAGTTCAAATGTAAATTGATACAATCTAGACGCTTGACTAGTACTGCGTTTAAATTTAAAAAGTCTAGGTACCATAGCGAAGAGCTCATCCAAACAATTACCATGAAAATGTTTATAGAAAAGGCACAGAGGCAACCTTATGGCGGTGGGTAATTTAAAAATAAATAACACAGATAAAATGTGTAATAAAATAAACTTTTGAAATGTGTTATGCAATTTTTTTATAGTTGTGTATGCAAATGAATAGTTGTGGAATGAAGACACTATCAAGACACTTTTGAGTTTTGCACTCCAAACAGTTGTAGAGATGAGTATGTGCAAATGCAAAACAGGCTGTTTGAAATTTTGTCTATATAACATTGCTTGTGATGTGAAAATATTGAAGATCTAGGAATTAATGATGATGTGTAGGAAATACATCATGACAGAAGTCATATTGATAAGATTAATAAAATTGAGGTTTTATTAGCATATACGTTTGTGCATCTATAAAATAATATACAGTTGCTTTTGCGGTGATAATCTATTCCATGATATAGCAGTTTCAATGACAGCAATTACCATAATTTCCCATGTATAATTTGTCTCCATATTTGTTGTTCAAAAAGTTCAAAAATGGTTGGAACTCCACGTATCGGAAAAAAAAACTAAATACGTTTTTCTTCACTATTTACATTGTTCGGACTATTGTCCTCATCTTTATTGCTATATTTATCACAACGTTTCGGCCGTTGTACGTTTCAGCCTTCTTCAGGTGGTCGGAATGTCGAAGTGGACACTTTATTATGCTCAATGGGGTAGAAATAAAGCGAAATAAAGTGTTCAGCTCGACATTCCAACCACCTGAAGAAGGCCGGAGCGTACAACGGCCGAAACTTTGTGATAGATATGGCAACAAAAATGAGGACAATAGTCCGAATAATGTAAATAGTGTACTTAATACCTCATCTCAGAAATGTAGACAGGCACGTTTTTATTTTTTTAAATCATTTCACTCCAAGCAATACAATAAAGCCACTAGTTCTCAAGGGGTTACTGAGTTTTAGAGAATATAAGAACAACGACTATTAAGAAGAAAGAACATTAAAAGAACAAGAATTATGAAGACAGTAGATAACGAATGGCAGTATTGCTGCCATATATGGTCTGGAGCCCCTTCTGTTTGCCTCGGGGTTCCTGATAGGCTCCAGAGGCGGATATGCAATATAATTGACCCTGCTCTGGCATCTCCTCTACAGTCACTTTCTCACAGACACGCCGTCGCCTCTCTCTGTCTGTTTTACAAATACTTTCATGGCAATTGCTCCGAGGAGCTGCATTCGCTGGTTCCCAGATTTCATGAGTTCAAGCGCCCTACGAGGCTGGCATCCCGCTCGGAACTCCTAAATGTTGCCGTTTCTTCTACTTCAATAGCTTCATGTCTCGCACCTCTCGCCTGTGGAACTCCCTTCCCTATTCCAGTTTCCCTGAGAGCTATAATCTCCAGTTTTTCAAATGTAATGTCAATCGACATCTCCAGTTGCCTTGATCTATCCACAACCCTTCTCCTCATCCTTTCTTCTATCACTCCTATCTGATCTTGCTCCAAATTTTCTGTAACCCTTTGCGTCCTAGTGGTTTCCCGCCTTGCTTAGGGTGAAACGCTTAAAAAAAAAAAAAAAAATTAAATTTTTGAAGATCAAAATTGACTGGGAAGCAAGAAACCGGAAGAGACTTCCACAAGCGAGAAGTGCGAGAGAAAAAACTGTTAGCACATTATATGATGAGTATTTTGTATCAGCCAAATAGATTGATGTATTAAAATACATAGAATTGTTGATTGTAACTTGTATGATCCCATCTAGCACGGCGAAGTACAGTGGATTGATATGTCAACGATTCTACAAGTGGTCGGAATACCAATGGAAAGATGGCGAGTTATGCCGTCTTGATACGGGCTCTTTAACAATTTCAGGTAAAACAACTTGCACACAAATATTTCTCACCACTCCATACCATAAATTTTTGATCGAACTCATGACGAACGAACGTGGCGTCAACAAGCAGCCCCCTTAAACCAAATATGGGCATCTTTGGTCCGATGATACGCTGAATTATCCAGCTCGCCCAACCCGTTGGTTTTGAAGTACATCGAATCTATAAATAGCTGTAATTGGTTCCTAATCAATACATGGTAGCAGACACCTTTCAACGATATGCTCAATCAAACAAACGAACCCAACCCATACAGTTATGGAAATACCATCATCTTACACGGTCCATCATTGGAAATTGAAGCCCATGGTATTTTGAGGTCTGTGCCATACTCGAACCCTGCCATCAGCTGAACACAAAAGATCACACCATACGTTGACAGTCCTCCAGAGTTCAATTAGCCACGTTACGAGCCCATGTTAACAGCTGTGTCCGGTGTCGTGTGTTTAACAGGCATACCCTGGTTATTGAATCTTCTGCTACTATATCCCGTCGAAGAACGTTGCAAATACTTGCTGTATATGAGTCTGGGACATCATTCACTGAACGTGCATATGATTTGAGCCAGTGCTGCGTGTCTGTCTGCTATGGCAGACAGTTCGAACGAGATGCCACAGTACACGATCAATAAATGGGGAATATGGAAAGACAGAAAAAGTTTATGATAGATAGATAGATAGATAGATAGATAGATAGATGCCTTGACTTATATAGTTAGATAAATATAGAGTTAGAGGGTGAGAAAGAAACTGGATAGAATAAAAGAAAACAAGGTTGAAAAAATATAAACAATAATAAATAAATACAGAAGTACAGAAAGAAACAAAGAAACAAAGAGACAAAGAAAGAAAGAAAGAAAGAAACAATGAGACAAAGAAAGAAAGAAAGAAAGAAAGAAAGAAAGAAAGAAATTAATAGGTCGAAAGAAGATTTAATACCGCAGTGAAATGAAACAGAGTGAAAAAGAAAGGGAATGAAAATCAGAGAAAATGAAAAAAATAAAGGAGACAGATGAGAGAAAAAAAAGAAGAAGAAAGGAATAAAGAGGGACTAAAATAGAAAAAAAAAAGGAAAAATGAGAAAAAAGAGAGAACGAATTGAAAGGGAACGTAGAAAAAAAGAGAGAAAAAAGAACAGTGAATGAAATGAGAGAGAAAAGAGTGGAAATGAGTAGAGAAAGAAATAGCATGGAAATGAATAACATAAAAAAGAAAGGAGGAAAAAGAAAATGAAATTAAACTTGGAAAAATAAAAAAGTTGAAAAAAAGGAAAGACTCACGTTTACCTACAAATACGCAAGAGACAACGAATGAGGATCGAACACGCAACGTTGAGACTTGCTTGCTACCTATTATCAACTGACAAAGCCCCTTACTTCTCAGCGAGAGAGTGAAATAAAGAGAGAAATATTGAGAGCAAAATAAAAACTAATTCAGATGCTTAACAAAAAGAATTAAAAGTGTAAGTTCGAAAGAGAGATATTCAGTTTTAACGAAAAAATTCAATATCTACCGAAAAGAAGATACATTTAATTTAAAAAAGGAGGACAAAGGAAATGTTCAAGACGAAATATAGATAGAGAGAGAGAGAGAGAGAGAGAAGAGAGAGAGAGAAAGAGAAAAGTGGAGATGTAAAAGAGACACACTGCTTTTATACCCCTTAGGGTGTAATTTAGCCGTAACATATGCCCACGTCATAGTGACATTTCGAATGCATCAGAGGTTCCTGATAATATCAACAAAGAAACTAGAGTTGTTTTCTACCTTTATTTGTTTTCCTTTTGTGTCATTTAATGAGCCTAGGGCTGCCATTTTTGCCAAAATATTTTTTTATTTAAATCGCTTGAGGATTTTTGAACGGAAAACGAAGTTGAAAAATACAAAATTAAGATTTAAGAATTTGATGAAATTAGATTCTAACAACAATAGCAGATTTTTGCTGTCTGCATCTCTGTATATTTTTCTTAGTATATTATCCGTCAAAAATGATGAACTTCTTTAAATAATAAGCGGTACTTGGGCAAAGAATCATATCTGGGTGCATTGATTAGAATCAAAATTCTGACCATTAGCCCTCTACCTAGAATCAGAGGTATTTTTGGGAGCTATGTTTGGTATCAATAGCAACATTGCCTACTTCTTTTTTTATATTGATTACATCTTTTTTACTACCAAGCTGTGATCGAAATGTTGAAGTAGTTATTATTTTCCGAGCAAAATAGTGGATTTATTTAAATAATTTTATTATAATCGTTGTAAAATATACCGACCGCTAATCGGTTTCACCCTAATCGTCTCAGTAGTTCAAGAGACTCAAATATGGAAAGCTATGGAGGTCAGATGTTTAGTGAGATGTAATCGGGAAAATTATCGACCACCCACTCTTTGGTCAATGGAATACCTGGGAGAAAGCAAAGGTTTGATGAAAAAATTTACGACAACCTCCTCAATCGCCATCCTGATTGCCGTGTCTATCCCTCCTGTTTAGAGGATGGCAATCGCTCTGGTGCAATAAAACGTAGAGAGCCATGACATTGTATTTTTTGCTCAAGACCCTTGGGACCATCAGTGAGAATGTGATTTTTATATTCACAACTGTGTTTATTTTTGCCGAGGCCACACAAATATCCGGTTCCCCTGACCATTTACAAGACGCTAGCAATCTCTGAATCTCTATGGCTGGCCGCTGCTGCCCTGAGCACGTGCGTCTTTCATTTCCTATGCAAGATGAGAAGTTGTACTCTTAATTCTCTCGATATATCCGAAAGGAAAATAAAGAAATTAAAATTTAAAACATGGTACGTAACATTGCGTCTTCTCTTTCTGGCTTGCTAAAGGTGTTCTCAAATACTTTGCACATGCTTTCTTTCTCTTTTAACACACACAGACACACATACATATATATGAATAAATACAAAAGAAAAGTTATCTTAGCGGATGCTTTTCGTCTTCTGACCAGCTTTATCAAGTCAAAGATAAGTTTTCCTTTTATCTTTCTTCATATTGTCCTTTTACAGATATATTCTATCTGAATTTTTATATCCCCCTAAATACACACACACACACGCATATATATATATATATATATATATATATATATATATATATATATATATATATATATTGTAATTAAGTAATTCATCGAGTCTAGAAGAAACCTCAACAGAATGCAGAAACATAAATTAGGAGGATTAATTGTTTAGCATATATATATATATACATATACATATATATATATATATATATATATATATATATATATATATATATATATATATATATATATATATATATGATGGACTCTTCCAGCGAGTTCGTCGTATGAGGTTGCGACGATCACGAACTAATTATCTGCATGTCTGTTATGGGGATGACTTTTGAGACCGGCTCGATAATTGCACCAAAGTCCACAAACAGTACAGGAGAATGTATTGTATCTAAGTGCAACAGGAACACTGTTAGCTGTATTACTTAGCTTTCGTATTTTATGCAGGTGACTGATGCTGTAGTATAGCTGAATGACAGTGAGAATGATTCTCGGATCTCTTCATAGCTACCTCTTCAAAGATCTTGAATGGAATGTTGATACAAGAAAGGTTGATTTTCAGTTTATCTTTATACCTGAGCCAGGGTCTACAAACATTTCTATGACCACTATGGTGGTCACTGTAGAAAAGAACTTTTGGTATGCGGTCATTACACATCCTTGCCACATGGCAAGCTCAGCATAGTTGTGATTGGATTATGAAGGTCTCGATGATACCAATCTTGCATTTCTAAAAAAGGTCGGCATTTGACACTCGACCATCAAACGTTAGACCACAGATTGTACGGATATATATATATATATATATATATATATATATATATATATATAAATTAAAAACTTTAATACATTCAAATATATATCACTTGAGGTAAAAACAGCAGGAATGAATACGGAAATCCCATTTATCTCGGAGAGAAAATAATGACATTATCAATATGTTCACCAATGCTGGAAAGATCGACAACTTATTATATATATATATATATATATATATATATATATATATATATATAATGTAATGGATTAAATGGGACATATTTTGATTTGTTTGGGTTAAACGTTATTTTAAATGGACATTCATATTCGAGTAAATGCCCTGTTTGTTTAATCAAACAGAATTTTTATTTAATTAGATTTACCGATAAATCTTGTGAGAAAATATGCGTCCTCCGGCAGGATTTGAAACTGCATCTCATATGGAGAACCGTCATTAGATCTGACGTGCTAAACCGATTCAGCCATGTAGGACGTCCGGTTAAACAAAGCACAATATTTTATTTCGGGCTTAAACGAATATATATATATATATATATATATATATATATATATATATATATATATATATATATATATATATATATATATATTGAAAAGCAAACTTTTAAATATCAATTTTATCCGGACTTTTAAGTTTCTTGGTAAAATTTCCAGTTTTCAGGTGTTGTGCTTTTAAACGCTATCACCATTTTTTTTTTTTTCATTTTTTTCATCTTGTTCCGCGTCTTTTTCAATCGGCATTTTACTTCGTTTTGTACACGTGTGTATTCATGAATTTATCGTTCTTTTATACACGCAAGTTCATGAAATTTTGATTTTGTTTTCGCCTTTCCTTCTCATCAGCTGCAGATTTTTCTTCCTGTTTTAAAATTTTTCTTCAAATTTCAAATTTTCTTCGAAATTAAATTTATTTTTTTCTGGTTTATATAGAAGTTGTTATGTTATATTATTAATTAAAAATACGTGTTAATTTTTATTAGCAATTAAATTATAATATTTTAATTATTATGTTATATTGTTATTAAAGTAACAAAGTAAAAATTTGTTAATATGTCGGCATCGACCCATTACTTCATTCTTATTTAATAATTTAATTTTATTATTAAAATTTAGCATTGATAATTCTTCTGAGCACAAAAATTTCCTAATGGTAATATTATATCGGGTATATTTTTATACTTTCCCATTTAACTATAGTCGGTATATTATTTTGATTTTGAACGCATATATATTTTGATAATGTTTTGCTATTTTGTATATTTGTCTATTTTAAATGACATCAAATAATTATTTCTTTCTTTAAAAGTGGTTTCGGTTGCTCCTATGTAAATCTTTTTTTCTGTGTTACTATTATTTGATACAATTTCTTTATATATTATATTATTATTTAAACATTTATTATTAAGTCGACAGTTATTTTCATTTCGATAATTAAAATTATTATTATTGCTATTTTGCGTATGTGCGTTATAATTGCTTTTGTTTTTATTTAATATATTTTTATTATGTTTATTATTTTCTACATATCATTCCTACAACTATAACTGATTTTTTATTTGTGTTAACGATTTTTTATAGTTTACTGTTTTTAGGGAAGTGTCTTCCAATTAATTTCAAGAATATTTTTCTATTTTTGTTTTTATTATATTAATATAAAGTGGGTTAAACCAGATTAGGCTTCTTTTGTTTTTTTTTGTTTTTTTGTTTTTACGTGTGTTGTTTTTAGTTATATGTTCTAATTTAGTCAAATAACAACTTTTTCTTAATTCTGATTCATATATTTTGTCTTTATTCTCATTAAATATTTTTATATTGCTAGAATTAGTTCTAATTATTTTGTTAATACGCGTTGGTATATGTTTAAATATACTGGAGGGTGATTTGAATTTTTGTTCATATATATATCGGATTATTATTTGCCTTCCTAAAAGGTTTGTATGTATTAGTATTTAAATTAAATTTTATGTCTAGAAGATTTACTATTTTTAGTTTAGATTTTATGCTTATTTAAAATCCTAATTTATTAAATATTTCTTTTATTTCTTTGTTATATTTTCTATTTTTTTAATGTTATAATTTCTTATAATTATTAGACCATCATCTCTATATAAACCTATATCCTCTTTCTTAATAATCTTTAATAAATTATCTGAACATTCCGTTAACAGAAGGATATAGCAATACAAGAATGCAATAATTATGAAATTTTGACGCATTTAAAGTATATTTTTAAAAATGTAAAACATGTTATACAGTACAACTCCTCTAAACTAAACATTCAAGATGTTCGGCATTGAGGGGACTGTTCGGATTGGAGGAAGAAAAGGCTTCTGTGGCAAGCTTAACATTTTTATTAAGTTTTAGAGTTTAGGGTAAATAAGGTAATTTGTAACGTTGATTCGTTTTTATTTAGTGTAGAGTGAATGAATAAATGGATAAAAAATAACGTACAACTCGTAGTAATGTAAAAATTTGCGCTAAACAAATATTGTAATTTGTGAAAAACTAAGACATTTTATAAAGTATAAAATGTTTTAAAATTTTAAAAATATCTTATTCAAAAACAATTTTAACCTGTAAAGGGAGTCACAAATAAGGATATCCAATAGAATTCCTCTAAACCGAACATCCTAGATGTTCGGCATTAAGGGTACTGTTCGGCATTAAGGGTACTGTTCGGCATTAAAGGTACTGTTCGGCATTAAGGGTACTGTTCGGCATTAAGGGTACTGTTCGGCATTAAGGGTACTGTTCGGCATTAAAGGTACTGTTCGGCATTAAGGGTACTGTTCGGCAATAAGGGTACTGTTCGGTTTCATATTTATGTCATTACGGAAGTTCGGATATGAAAATGAGTTCAAATTCGAGGAAGTCTACTTAGATGAAATCTAGATTATGCAATATTCGGATCTGGGGAGTTCTACTGTAATTTATAATTCTATAAGCTGCTGTATGGGAAATAATTAATTCTAAATCTTTTAAAGCTATCGAAATGATTTAATCAGTATAATCTTGCTAATAGCGTTTCTTGGCATGCACAAATGTTTGAAATAAAGCAACGATTGTGCAGTTAAAAAAAAAATGAAAAAAGGTTTTGATCTGCGTAACGTCGAGTATCCTTACTATTATCTCTTTAAATTCAAATATTCCCCTTGCTTTTCTTTTTCTTTCATCATCTTTCTTCTTGTTTTCTTTGTTACCGTTGATGTTTCGACTGATAGTGTTGTTCTTTCTGTGTCTCTTGTGGCTTTGTAAACTTTTCTGTTGCCGGTACGGTGTTCTATTACCGTTTTCTACTCAACAAACAATGATTTCTCAGTTCATTTCTTGCTAGCATTCTATCTGGCTTATTTTTTTAATATTCTTTCTCAATGATAAAACTGCCGTCAGGTTTGTTCGCTTTTGTCCCACCTGCTCAAATCTGTCTCTGGCAATCCTCATAGTGTTCTAAACACGAGGCGCCTGCAACCAGAAGGTTTCGTGTCGTCACCCGTTGAGAACCTTAATACACATGTACATATCTGTATAGATATACATATGCACACACAAATGCATGAATACACACATTTACATATAAATACGCACGCATTAATACACACGTACTTTTCACAGGCATACAGAAACAATATTACACATAGTGTTAAGCAATCCCTGGTATACATATAAACTGATGGTAAGAGTTAGGTGCGCTCTTAAATTTTGAACATCTGCCAGGCTTACAAGAACCGGATCAGACCAAATACTGGCTTAAACCGTTTTATAAAAAAATAATTCCACCAATGTTCATAAATGGTAGTATTAGGTTGGTGCAAAAATAATGACGTAATAATGTCGTTTTTTGAGGTATTTTTTAACGTCAAAAAACGACATTATTACGTCATTATTTTTGCACAAACCTGATAGTTACGTTGGCACCTATAAAATGGAAAATATTTCACCGTCACATATAATCAGGAGCTAACTGACAACAAGTAATTTTTGCATGCCTACACTTACTAAAAAGATCTTTTTTTTTTGAGGAGGCAGTCTTATTCAGGTAATAATTCCCAATTCCTCCTGAAAACACAACCGACACTTACAACAAAAGTATTTAGGATTGTTGCCTAAATGTATCATTATATACATACATACACACACAGACACCGATACACACACACACATACATACATACATATATATATATATATAGATAGATAGATATAGATATATATGACATAGATTAAAAATTCAAACTTACCTCATTCGAATAGATATTTCGACCCACAAGACTTGTAGGCCTTGTCAACTCAAAAACATGAAGAATTATATATGTATATATATATATATATATATATATGTGTGTGTGTGTGTGTGTGTGTGTGTGTGTGTGTGTGTGTGTGTGTGTGTGTGTGTGTGTGTGAAAATTGTGTATATATATATATATATATATATATATATATATACACTCCGTGCCAAATTATTATCGAAATAACTTTTTTCTAATACTTCAAAAACTGTCCAATCAATTCTCACAAAACTTTCACACAATGTTGGCAACCCTGATCTGAACAATCACTGACATTTTCGTACTGATCTGCGCAATGCAAACAAACTGGCGCCATATTTGTTATTAGCGCGGTGATT